>CM053403.1:75199619-75504308 GCA_028644305.1 Xerus rutilus | reverse complement strand
AGATCAGTGCTCTGTCTGATGTGCGTGTGGCAAAAATTTGCTCCCAGAATGTAGGATCTCTGTTCACTTCATTGATAGTTTCTCTTGCTGAGAAGAAGCTTTTTAGTTTAAGTCCATCCCATTTATTGATTCTTGCTTTTATTTCTCGTGCTATAGGTGTCTTGTTAAGGAATTCGGGGCCTAATCCCACATGATGAAGGTCTGGACCTACTTTCTCCTCAATCAGACGCAGAGTCTCTGGTCTAATTCCTAGGTCTTTGATCCACTTTGAGTTGAGTTTCGTGCATGGTGAAAGATAGGGGTTTAGTTTCATTTTACTGCATATGGATTTCCAGTTTTCCCAGCACCATTTGTTGAAAAGGCTATAAGAAATCCCTTTAAAAGTTAAAAGAGAACATAAAAGAAGACAGTGACTGGGAGACTCAAACTCACAATTGAGTATCTGAGGAAGAAAATCAAAGAAATAGGGCTTAAATCAAAGAAATAGAGAATGAATCATTTACAAAGACAAAAGGAAATCTTATACTTTTCTAAGGATAAGATTTGAAGAGTGTAACAGTGATAACAAGAAAACTAGAAACTAGTTTTAAAGTTGGAAAGCAAAAGATTTCTTGCATCTGGAAAATAAACTCTCCTTAAATAGAGAATAAATTCAAATTTAATTGCAGAATTTCTAGAAGACAACTAAAATACTATTCGTAGAGGGATGCTATGGATTCAGGTAAAATAATGCTAACAGAAAAATCCATAGTCTTAAAAATTTATGGCAACAAAAATAAATGTCCTAAACAAAAATAAAAATAGCAAAATTTAAGTCAAATAAATTATTAAATATAGAAGAATGATGTAATTTAGAACAAATAAATAGCACTAATATATATATTTTTAAAACTTGCTTTTTTCAAAAAAGAGATTAACCATCAAATGACCTAGTTTAAAAAAAGCTAAAACACTAAGTAAAATAATGTGAAAGGAAAATAACCAAAGAAACAGAAAAGTTTGAATGGTCACAAGATTTCCTATGATCAACATCGTTTTTCAACTGCATTTCAATTTTTTGAAAGATTGAATAAAATAGATAATTTTCTAGGAAAACATAATTTACCAAAATTGAATCCAAATGAGATAGAGAGCTGCCTAATGGAAGCCTTTCCATAGAAGAAATAAAATAAATTGTCAAAGAGTAAACAGCTCAAGAAACATCAACCTCAGATAGTTTCACAGGAAACTTCTGCCAAACTTAGGAGCGGAGATCATTCCAACTCCATTTAACTGTTTCAAAGAAGAAAGTAAGAGAAACTTTTAAATTTTTCTTGCAAAACAAATAAGACTGATAGAAAAATCTAACAGTGATCAACAAAAGAAATCTATAAGGTTTTTATAAATATTTTGTACACGTACAGTGTATGTAAGTATGTGTTGTTGAATTTCATGACCCAGCAGAATTTGTTCCAAGAATGCAAAGATGGCTCAATATTAGAAATATTAGGAAATTTATTAATCAAAGAAGTAGTTTAAGGAAATATTTGACACGTATATTAAATATTTTTAAAAACCCACATGGTT
The DNA here is from genome assembly GCA_028644305.1 of Xerus rutilus. Lineage (NCBI taxonomy): Eukaryota > Metazoa > Chordata > Mammalia > Rodentia > Sciuridae > Xerus > Xerus rutilus. Next base: position 75,502,742 of record CM053403.1, on the reverse strand, counting down.
ATGCTCTATTGTTGCTGAAAAGACACGGACAAAATTCAACCTCATTTTTGATTAAAACATATAGATATATATTTACATATATGCTATATGTATGTACTGCATATATATAGTTATATAAGATAAAGGAATGCTTCTTTAAAAAAAATATTAGTCTTACCCAAAAGCCAGCACCGTGTTTGATGAGAAATTATTAGAGACATTCTCAGTAAGGCCAGAAAAAGACAAAGATATTCACTGTTATCATTATCAATTTACATGTGCTGGATACACAAGCCAAAACAATTAGCAGAGAGAAATGATTGAGAGATAAAAAGAAAATTGGAAACTATCATTGTTTATGGAGGATGCCATTTGATCCTATGAATACCAAAGATAATAAAATGAGAACAGTAGGACATTTCATTAAGGAAATGAGATTTAAACCATGAAGCGGCTCCCTAGGTACTAAGGCAAGATCAAGGAGACATATCATTAAGTAAAATGAGTAAGGTGAAAATAGCAGTATGATGAGTGATACGAAAGCAGAGATAAGAACATACTTTTGTATTTGCTCATGTACACAGAGAAATCCTGAAAGTACACCTAAGAAATGAGTAAGGGGTTTAGTGGAGGAGGTGGAAGGGTGGAAGTCATGTGCGAAGGGCATGAGTTTGGGAGAGGAACCATCTGCATTATATTTCTGTGCCCTCTGGGTATACTGCTTTCAAAAATAAAATTTAAAACGAATTTGAACTGAGAGAGTTTTCTTAAGGTTCTCAAAGATACATGCCAGTTATTAAACTATTGTTTCTCAGTTCATACTTGTGATGCTAGGGTTGGAATTTTATAAATCACATCTCTGCTTTGCTAGCTAGATCCATGACAGGCTCCGCCCAGAGGGAACCTACCAAGTGGGAGGAAGAAGAGCTTGCTCCTTCTGTCGGCTTCCATGGGCTATCTGTGTTGCTACCTGTTCCTGTCAGTGTCCTTCCAGCCACACTTTATTCGGGGGAAGGGTGGTTCCTGATGAGAGCTGTAACTTTGGTGGTCTGTAGTCTCTCCAACATGCCTTTCCCTCAGCAACATCTGCTTCTGTCTTTTGCTGATGGCTCCTGGGGTCTGTGTGGCAGCCACAAGGACCCTCCTCTAAGGTTTTAGTGTTAAAATTCCAGTGTCTTCTTTTGCTCTGGCCCCAGAGGTGGCAGCTGCTTTCTGAGGCTGTGTGGCATTCTAGTGTTCTCTGTTAGCCTTTCATTGCTTCATTTCCTAGTTATCAATTAGTTCATCAAACTTTCTTTAAAATTTGAAATTTACTCTCTCCTAATTCAAACCTCGTTGCAATCAAGGAAATCTTTTATGTTTTAGGCACATACTATGAATTTGATTGATTAGATATATGTAGAAATATGGACCTTCCACAAGTTGATATAACTTTGAAAATTGATAGCAGAACAATTATAAATTAGAGAGAATTAGTTCATATGAGTAATATAACATGTTCCTTTTTGGACTACCCCATAAATTATTTCTTAGATGGAACATCATGTTAATGTTAGCAACATGAGTCTTGTGAAAGAAAGTATATTAAAGAGCCAGATGCAGCCCTTAAGAAGCTTCCTTTCTATGGTATTAATGTTCAAAAAGAAACTCACCTAGCCAATCTGCATAATGCATCATTGAGTTTTATTACCTGAAGGCCATGTTGCAGGTGGTACATGATTAAGTTACACAAAACTGAACTCAGTATTTAGTTCATTTGCAGAGAAAAATTTACTCACTCATAATTGAGGTTAAGAAAAACCATAAAACCCTTTAGTATTATTTTACATGTACAACTCATGAAAAATTATTTCTTTATAATTATGTATTACAAATACTAAAATGTAAGTGAAAACTACCTTAATAGCTGCCAGTTATATACTTGGTAATTGCATGATGACAGCTGAACAACTAAGAATGTGTTCCTGGAAAGTACATGTTCTGCAAAGTTGCATGAACTCTGTTACCAACTATCAAACATTTTCAGGTTCATTATATGCACTCAGAGGCCTCTCTGGGGCTTCCCAGCTTCAGCCATGACACTTTGGTCATAAAGCACATAGGTTCACCAACTTAATTTGGCTTTTTCAAAAATTCCCTTTTAAAATTATATATTTGTGGTACAAAACAAAATGATGCTTGCAAAAAAGATAGAAGTGGGTGAATAAAGGAAAGATGCTCAGGGAGCCCCGGCCCCAGCAGTGATGGATCATACATCAGGTTTTTAAAATGTAGACAAGAAAAGAAACAAACAAAAAAACCATACTCAATTATGGTAGGTAAGGGATTAGTCAGTTCCTTTTTATTATTTTGTAAAGATGAGGGAGAATGTTATACTCACTGATGTAATGAGCTATCCTTCCATCACCAGATCATTAAAAGAGCTCTGAATTCACTCATTAACAAAGGTATACCAGCTAGCATCAATTTAAGACCTAGAGGCTAGCCTCTTCATAGCAGATGACATTTACTGAACTACATTTCCCAGTATCTTTTTGACTTTTATAAAATACTACTACTATGTTAGCCATCAAATATTTTGTCTACTCTAACAAGATATATTTTCTATTACAGTTTTGCCCAAAAAAATGAACTATGTTTTTACAGTTTGGTTTAAACATATAGCATGAATGCTCTCTTTGTGTGTGTATGTGTATATATATACATTATGTATGCACACGTGCACACACACACACACAGAGTTATCCCTTGGTAACTGAAAGGGATTGACTTCAGGTCCCCCTGCCCCACAGATACCAAAAACTGCAGATGATCAAGTATTAAATAAAACGACATAATATTTGCATATAACCTACATACACCCTCCCAGATACTTTAAATCATCTCTAGGTTACTTATAATACCTAATGCAATGGTAAGTCCTATGTAAATAACTGCTATACTGTGTTGTTTAGGAAATAATGACAAGAAAAAAGTCTATACATGTTCAATATAGAAGCAATTTTTCAAAAATTTTCAAATGATTTTCATCTGCTGAACCCATGAATACAGAAGGCCAACTCCATACATATATATCAGAAGTATAGCATAAGTAGAGGTATTCTAATGCTATCTCTATAACTCAGAATATTAGATAAGAAGTAGTTACAAATCTTGCTCTTACATCAGAATCACCTGGGAAGCAATTTAAAAACCATATCTTTTCAGACCTTCACTCTAGACATAATTAATCAAAACTTCCTAGAAATATGGGCCCACCTCACACTAGTACATGGAAGAACATCTGTGGACCATTAACACAGTGTCTCACTTAAGATGTTTTGGAACCACTATCCAGTCACCATCTATAAGTGGGACCCTGCTCAGTTCCTGATATCTTTATGCATCCATTTTCTCTTTGGCACATCTACTATAGACAGTTGAAACAATGACATGAATGGGGAACTTTGTGTGTGCATGTTAAATGTCACATGTGATTTAGATAATCTATTAAAATGATATTGCTAAATCTGGGGTTTAATATATGTTTGAAAACAATTCGCTCATGAATACCCACATACATGAAATCAGGATATAAGGTTATATTAAGCAAATTCTTGTCCTAAGAAGGTTTTCAAAGAATAAGAGAAAAATGGGTTTCTTTGCAAATAAGGAAAAAAACTGTGACAACATTGGTTTTGCAACAGTTTAAGACCACTTTCCCTAAAATTATGAAAGAACTGTACACCTAATCCCTGTTGATATAGCAAAATAGAAGCTTCTGCTTAACCTTTCAGTACTTTGGCTTCAACTTGGTGTCTGAACAATTCTAATGAACATCAAGTTCTTGTCAGGGCTTATGGTTGAAAACTTAAATGATATGTGTAGGAAAATGAGGGTAGAGGAGCAAAAAACTGGAAAACTGAGCTCACACCATTGGTTTTCATTGTCTCTCAGTGGCCCTTTAAGCCCCTACTGTGACAATAATCCTTAACTTTCCCAGGACTCAACTTTTCAACATCTAATATTACCTTTCTTCCTCCATCCCAGATCTCCTTTTGTGAAAAGATACCAAAAAGTCTCAGCTAAACAATATGGGATTAATTTCTGATGGTTCCCAATTCTTTAAATTAATCAGCTACAGTCTCACAGAAAAAGTAAACTTGCTCAATATTAAAAGGCCATTGGAACTCACAATTTAAAATTCTTTGTCATTAATGCTCTTTTTCCCATCAAATGACCACTGTATCAATTTCTATATTCTCATTTATAGATCATGGCATTGGGAAAAAAATATCAGCAGCCTTTTAAGCAGATTGCCCCAAACAATGGCAAAAATTAGTTTTAAAAAAACAAACGAACCACTGCTAAGTGTTTGTAAGAAAATATTTTTCTCTAGTCATGAGGATTAGGTCCCCCACCCCTGCATTATTTATGCAGGTTACATAATGCTCAAATTCTGCTCTTCAGTGTGTGTGTGTGTGTCTACATACACAGGATATATATCGCAAATATCTTTGCTGGAATTACAATGGCAATTTATCAATTTATGTGCAGCTAATCAACCCATTTGCTTTCTAGTATAGAGTAGTAAAAGCTTATCTCATGCAGACTCACGTATCGTTCAAAGCAACCTAATTGAATTTCAGGGCCAAGAGCATTGCACAACACGTGACACGTCTCCAGTGGAGCACAGTGCCAGACACTGCAGGCGTTACATAATCACATGCTGCATTTGGCAGAGCCGCCTCTGTGGCTTGGCAGTCCACGTCTCCTCCAATCATGCCCTGCAGCTTTAATCTGCACAGAGTTTTCACATGTACAGTCACATGTTTTGAGACTTTCATAGCTGCAAATAAAACAGGGACCATTTCCCTACTGGTAAAAGCAGTTCATTAAAACCAGTCACACAGCACACAAGATGACATCAGGATGGAAGACACAGATAGTACAGAGGCTTCCAAGCAAGCAGCATAAAAAAGAAAATATCAAATATTCTATTTTTCAAATGACTGAGGATATACAATACTATCCCTGCCATTTCAAATGACTTTTCAAATTGGGAAGGTATAGGAATAATGTATTTAGGCATTAGATAGAGTATAACCAACTATCAAACACCAGCTAGCTAGCTATTCTTGAACATGAGCCCCAGGGGGTATATAAATTCCAAGCCTCATATACTCATCATTTTATTTTCAGGGATCAGTCAGAAATATACACAATTATGAAATATTAAGTATATTTAGTCCTTAAGTAGTATTATCATATTTGTAAACACTGACCTATTCTATATATGTCTAAGAGTTTACCCTTGCCTTCTATTTTATTGCTAATGTTGTGCCCTAATGCAAAAATATTTCTAAAATTGATGATATACAATATATGTCAAATAAACTCGTATCCTTTTTTGTTTTCAAATTTTTTAAAACATGCGTAAGTACCAGATTCAGAACTCAGATATAAAAAATGTCTGCAGATTTTCTCAAAAACAAAAGGAATCATTTAAATCCATACCAGGGATGTTTAACAGAACTTCCTATGCAGTTAGAAATGCTACCTTAAAAAAAACAAACACACAGAAATGTTACATAAAGAGGGAAAAATGAAAACAAAGGAAACAAAAAATGAAAACAAAACACAAAAATTGTTCTTTTCCTGATTCCAAAATGCATTTGTATCTCTACCAAATATTAAAATATTAGCAAAATAAATAATTTTATATCACAGTAGCTAAAATTAAGCAGGTTAGTGACCACATAAAAACAATACCAATGAGCAGAGTTTTTTTAAAAAATGGTTTTTTTTCAGTTGTAGATAAACGCAATATCTTTATTTATTTTATGTGGTGTTATGGATCAAATCCATTGCCTCACACATGCTAGGCAAGCACTCTACCTCTGAGCCACAATGCCAGCCCTAATGAGCAGAATTTTGAGTAAAATGTGACTGTTACTGTAAGTAAGTAGATTCAAAACATTTTATTTTGACCTCATGTGACTTGAATATTTATAATTATACAATGAGAATTCAAAATGTAGAGGGATTAAAATAAAACATTTATTTTCTTTAATATAAAGCTTAAGCTTGAGAAGCCCAGTATGATAAATCACTTGTGAGACAGTGACACCTACTGATGCACTGTGATACTGCAGCCCAGCTCTATAGGCTCCATCCATTACCATCTCAGACAAGAGGCAGGAAAAAACAATTTCAAAAGAATTCACTGTAAAATATGAGTATCACTACCATGAGGAGAGGATGGGCCTGAAGCTAGGGAATGGAAAAGGAGAAAACTCGCAGTCTTCTGTGACCTTTCTATTAAGAAAGTTTCCCAACATCTGGGTCTTCATGTTCTTCATTCTATAATAACTTCCTTTCAATACTTTGGGATTTATAACAGACATATAAAGTGAAGCAGACCTAGAAATACATTTTAGAACCTGCTTCCTGGACAGCTCCAATCTTTTCCTACTGACTGCTCTGCCTACAGCATTTCTCACCAATGGCATCAAAGCAGGACTAACTTTATACAGTCAGTTCCTGATCCAAAATCTTCCTTCAGTAACTTCAACTTCACTGACAGGAAGGTGAATGCCATTTCCACAGCTCTGACTTTGAGACACTCTGTAAGATAGTTTTTACTCTCCAAATTTATATTCCAGAACTATTAAAACTTTATACCAGATAAAAACAGGGTTATTCCCAATAAGTACAGTGTTCCAAATGATTTGTTCATAAATCACATCCTAAAAAAAGCACTCTCATTTATCCCTGTACTCCATACTTAGCTCTGTTCCTTCTCTTTATTTTCTCTTTACAACCTTGAACTCACTCTATCAGACTTATTGTTCAATGCGGCACTTCTGTATTTATCCCTCATACAATTCTTTGAACATAATCTGTACCTACCCCTTAGACTATCTCAACATTAACCACAAAAAACATGCCCCAACCTCCAACCCAGGCCAGCACTGGCAACATTCCTGCTAGGCATTCCCTGTCCCTTTAGCAGCACTGATTATTGCCTCTACAATCCAAGGAACACTGTCTCCAGTTCTTTGCTCAAACTCTCACCCAGCCTGGAATACCACCCTTATTTCTCCTCTGATTACATATATAAGATCATTCTTTTTTTTAATTCTACTTAGGTATATATGATAGCAGAATGCATTTTGATTCATTGTACACAGATGGAGCACAACTTTTCATTTCTCTGGTTGTACATGATGTAGAATCACATCATATATGCAGTCATACATGAAGCTAGGGCCATGATGTCCATCTCATTCCACTATCTTTACTGTCCTCATGCCGCCTCCCCCTCCCTCCTCTTTGACCAAAGTTCCTCCATTCCTCCCGTGTCCTCTCCCCGATTATGGATCAGCATCCACTTATCAGAGAGAACATTTGACACTGGGTTTTTTTGGGACTGGCTTACTTCACTTAGCATGATATTCTCCAGCTCCATTCATTTACCTGCAAATGCCATAATTTTAGTCTCTTTCATTGCTGAGTAATATTCTATTGTGTATATATACTACAGTTTCTTTATCCATACATCTATTGAGGGGCATCTAAGTTGGTTCCACAGCTTAGCTATGTGAATTGAGCTGCTATAAACATTGAAGTGGCTGCATCACTGTAGTATGCTATTTTTAAGTCTTTTAGGTATAGACCAAGGAGTGGGATAGCTGGGTAAAATGGTGGTTCCATTCCAAGTTTTCTAAGGAATCTCTGTACTGCTTTCCAGATTGGTTGTACCAATTTGCAGTCTCATTAGCAACGTATGCCTTTTCCCCCACAACCTCACCAACACTTATTGTTGCTTGTATTCTTGATAATTGCCATTCTGACTGGCATGAGATGAAATCTTAGAGTAGTTTTGATTTGCAATTCTCTAATTGCTAGAGATGTTGAACATTTCTTCATATGAGTGTTGATCGATTGAATATCTTCTTCTGAGAAGTGTCTGTTCAGCTCTTTGGCCTATTTATTGATTGGGTTGTTTGTTTTTTTGGTGTTGTTTTTTGAGTTCTTTATATATCCTGGAGATAGTGCTCTATCTGATGTGCATGTGGCAAAAATTTGTTCCCAGAATGTAGGCTCTCTGTTCACTTCATTGATTGTTCTTTTGCTGAGAAGAAGCTTTTTAGTTTGAATCCATCTCATTTATTGATTCTTGATTTTACTTCTTGCACTATAGGAATAGAAAGCAAGGTCCTAATCCGACATGATGAAGATTTGGGCCTACTTTTTCTTCTATTAGGTGTAGGGTCTCTGGACTAATTCCCAGGTCCTTGATCCACTTTGAGTTGAATTTTGTGCATGGTGAGAGACAGAGGTTTAGTTTCATTTTGCTGCATATGGATTTCCAGTTTTCCTAGCACCATTTGTTGAAGAGGCTATCTTTTCTCCAATGTACGTGTTTGGCACCTTTGTCTAGTATAAGATAGCTGTATTTAAGTGGGTTTGTCTCTGTGTCTTCTATTTTGTACCATTGGTCTACATGTCTATTTTGGTGCCAGTACAATGCCATTTTTGTTATTACAGCTTTGTAGTATAGTTTAAGGTCTGGTATTTTGATGCCCCTGCTTCACTCTTCTTGCTAAGGATTGTTTTGGCTATTCTGGGTCTCTTATTCTTCCAAATGAATTTCATGATTGCCTTTTCTATTTCTGTAAGGAATAACATTGGGATTTTAATTGGAATCGCATTGAATCTATATAGTGCTTTGGGTAGTATTGCCATTTTGTCAATATTGATTCTGCCTATCCAAGAGCATGGGAAATCTTTCCATCTTCTAAGGTCTTGTTCAATTTCCTTCTTTAGTATCCTGTAGTTTGCATTGTAGAGGTCTTTCATCTCTTTTGTTAAATTGATTCCCAAGGTTTTTTTTTTTTTTGAGGCTATTGTGAATGGGATAGTTTTCCTAATTTCTCTTTTAGAGAGTTTATCACTGATATACAGAAATGCAATTGATTTATGGGTGTTGATTTTATATACTGCTACTTTGCTGAATTCATTTATTAATTCTAGAAGTTTTCTAGAAGTTTTGGAATATTTTTGGATCCTCTATGTATAGAATCATGTTGTTGGCAAATGAAAGTTTGAGTTCTTCTTTTCCTATTTGTATCCCTTTAAGTTCTCTGGCTAGTGTTTCAAGGACTATGTTGAATAGCAGTGGTGAAAGAGGGCATCCTGTCTTGTTCCCATTTTTAGAGGAAATGCTTCTAATTCTTCTCCAGTTAGGGTGATGTTGGCCTTGGGTTTAGCATAGATAGTTTTTACAAAGTGTAGGTATGTTCCTACTATCTCTAGTTTTTCTAGTGTTTTAAACATAAAAAGGTGCTGTATTTTGTCAAATGCTTTCTCTGCATCAATTGATAAAATCATATGATTCTTATCTTTAAGTCTATTGATGTAATGGATTACGTTAATTGATTTCCGTATGCTGAACCAACCTTGCATCCCTGGAATGAACCCCACTTGATCATGGGGCACTATCTTTTTAATATGTTTTTGTATGCAATTTGCCAGAATTTGATTGATAATTTTTGCATCTATGTTCATCAGGGATACTGGTCTGAAATTTTCTTTCTTTGATATGTCTCTGTCTGGTTTTGGTATCAATAGTTTGAGAAGTATTGATATTAATTCTTCTTTTTAGGTCTTGTAGAACTCAACTGAGAATCCATCTGATCCTGGGCTTTTCTTGGTTGGCAAGCTCTTGATGGCATCTTGTATTTCCTTGCTTGAAATTGATCTGTTTAAGTTGTGTATGACCTCCTGGTTCAGTCTGGGTAGGTCACATGCCTCTAGAAATTTGTTGGTGTCTTTAAGGTTTCTATTTTACTGGAGTATAAATTTTCAAAATTGTCTCTAATTATCCTCTGTATTTCCACAGTGTCTGTCATGATATTTCCTTTTTCATCATGAATTTTAGTAATTTGGGTTTTCTCCCTCCTCCTTTTCATTAGGGTGGCTAAGGGTTTGTCAATTTTGTTTACCTTTTCAAAGAACCAGTTTTTTGTTTTGTCAATTTTTGAATTGTTTCTTTGTTTCAATTTCACTGATTTCAGCCCTGATTTTAATTATTTCTATCTTCTACTTCTTTTGGTGTTGGTTTGTTCTTTTTCTAGGGCTTTGAGATGTAGAGTCAAGTCATTGATTTGTTGACTTTTTCTTCTTTTAATAAATGAGCTTAATGCCATGAACTTTCCTCTTAGCACTGCCTTCATGGTGTCCCAGAGATTTTGATATGTTGTATCAGAATCTTCATTTACCTCTAAGAATTTTCTTATCTCTTCCCTGATGTCTTCTGTTATCCGTGAATCATTCAGTAGCATATTATTTAGTTTCCAGTTGTTGGAATAGATTTATTTTTTAATCTATCCTTGATTTCTAATTTTATTCCATTGTGGTCAGATAGGATGCAGGGTAGTATCTCAATTTTTTTTTTGTATTTGCTAAGACTGGCTTTGTGACATAACAGATAATTTATTTTGGAAAAGGATCCATGTACTCCTAAGAAAAGAGTGTATTCACTTGTTGATGAACGGAATACTCTGTATATGTCTGTTAAGTTTAAATTATTGATTGTTTTATTGAGTTCTGTGGTTTCTTTGTCTAGTTTTTGTTTGGAAGATCTATCCAGTGGTGAGAGAATTATATTAAAGTCACCAAGTATTATTATGTTGTGTTCCATTTGATTCTTGTAGTTGAGAAGGATTTGTTTGATATATGTAGATGCCGCATTATTTGGGGCATATTTATGATTGCTACATCTTGTTGATGCATGATTCCCTTAAGAAGTATGAAATGTCCTTCTTCATTCCTTTTCACTAACTTTGGTTTGAAGTCCACTTTATCTGATATGAGGATGGAAATTCCTGCTTGTTTACATGGTCCAGGTGAGTGATACGTTTTTTCCCACCCTTTCACTTTCAGTCTGTGGATGTCTTTTCCTGTGAGATGAGTTTCTTGAAGGCAGCATATTGTTGGATCTTTTTTTTTTTTAATCCAGTCTGTCAGTCTATGTCTTTTAGTTGATAAGTTTAGGCCATTCACATTCAGGGTTATTATTAAAATATGATTTGTAATCCCTGTCATTTTGGTTTATTTTTGGTTTTTACTTTGACTTGGTTTCTCCTTTGGCCTCTTTTTTTTTTAGTGTAGTTCCTCTCTTTGTATATTTTCATTGTTGGTTATCATTTCCTCCTCATGGAATATTTTGCAAAGAATGCTGGGTAGTGCAGGCTTTCTTGCTGTAAACTCTTCTAACTTTTGTTTATCATGGAAAGTTTTTATTTCATCATCAAATCTGAACCTCAGTTTTGCTGGATATAAGATTCTTGGTTGGCATCCATTTTTTTCAGAGCTTGGTATATGTTGTTCCGTGATCTCCTGGCTTGTAGCGTCTGGGTTGAAAAATATGCTGAGATCCCAATTGGTCTTCCCCTATAGGTCATCTGATTCCTCTCTCTTGTGACCTTTAAAATTCTATCCTTATTCTGTATGCTGGGCATCTTCATTATAATGTGCCTTGGTGTAGATCTCTGTAATTTTGTACATTTGATGTCCTATAAGCCTCTTGTATTTGATTTTCCAATTCATTCTTCATGTTTGGGAAATTTTATGATATTATTTCATTGAAGAGATTGTGCATTCCTTTGGTTTGAAATTCTGTGCCTTCTTCTATCCCGATAAATCTTAGATGTGGCCTTTTGTGGCTGTTCCATAATTCTTGTATGTTCTGTTCATGGTTTCTTACCATCTTCGCTGTATGGTCAACTTTATTTTCAAGATCGTATATTTTGTCTTTATTATCCTAGGTTCTGTCTTCCAAGTGATCTAGTCTGCTGGTGATGCTTTCTATTGAGTTTTCTATTTGGCTTATTGTTTTCTTCATTTCAAGAATTTCTAATTTTTTTTTTCACAATCTCTAGCTCTTTCTTTCTTTCTTTGGTACTAGGGATTGAACTCAGGGGTACTTGACCACTGAGTCACATCTCCATCCCTATTTTGTGTTTTATGTAAAGACGGGGTATCACTGAGTTGTTTAGCGCCTCATGGTTGTTGAGGCTTGCTTTGAACTCACGATTCTCCTGTCTTAGCCTCCCAAAGTGCTGGGATTACAGGCATGCACCACCACATCTGGCTTCTAGCTCTTTCTTAAAGTAATCTTTTGCTACCTGTATTTGCTCCCTTATCTCTTTGATGGTGTGATCTATGGTTGCCTTTATTTCCTCTCTTATTTCTTTGTTGGAGTGATCAATTTTTGCCTATATTTGCTCACTTAAGTCATTCTTTAATTTGTAGATCATTTTAACTACGTACATTCTGAATTCTTTCTCTGACATTTCAACTGTACTGTCAATGGATTCTATTATTGTAGTATCTAGGTTTATTGGGGCACTTTCTTCTCTTGTTTTTTCATGTTGATTATGTATCTTCCTTTCTTGCAATGCCGATCTGAGGTATAGCAGTTTCTATCCTATAATCTTGTAGTGACACTACAGATTACCTGTATCTCATCTTGCAGTTCACTTCCTGTCCCCAGCAGGTGTTCCCAGATAGACACTATTGCCACTAAAGATGGTGGCAGCGGTAGTGGAAGTAACTCAAGATGGCAGTGGGAGTAGCCTTGGCTGGGCTCCTGTGGTGGTCCCTGAAGGTGGTCCTAGGCCTTGGCCTGTGCTCCCACCAGTGGGCAGGAACTCTGGGGAGGAACTGAGGGTAGTCCTGGGCCTCACTTAGGCCAGGTCTCCCGTAGGGGTCCCTGTAGGCAGTCCTTCCCCTAGGTCTGGGTTCTTTGGTCTGCCCTTGGCTGGGCTCCCATGGTGGTCCCTAAAGGTGGTCCTGGGCCTTGGCCTGTGCTCCCACTGGTCGGCAGGACCTCTGGCTTGGGCAAGATCATTCTTATTCTTCTCCTCCCCCACTTTTTTTTGTGTTACTTTTGTTGTTGCTGTGGATTGAACCCAGGCCTTGCACATGCTAGGCAAGCACACTACCACTGAACCACATCCCCATCCCAAGCTGTATTTTTTTATCCATTTTTCAAATGTTTACTAGTTAGTCCAAGACATTGTACATACTGCAGTTACATTGATAAATAAGATGCTTATTCTCATAGAAGTTACAGGACTACTGAGGGAGACAAAAAGTAAACAGCAGCAACAACAAAAAAAACCTAGATGCATGTGCTTTCTAAAACTAGCTATGACAAAGAAATAGAATGTTATAATAAGAAAAACTGGGGAGAAGTTTAGGGTTGCAAGGAAATCATTTCAGCTCAGAATGTGACATGTGAGCTGAAACTTGACAGATGAAAGGAGTCAGGCACACAGTCAGAGGAACAACATTCCAGGCAGAAGGAACAGCAAATACAAAACCTCCAAATGGAAAGAGATGATCCTGCTTGAAGAACAGAAAGAAAACATTACAGTCACAAAAGAGAATGAGGTTGAAAAGCTGGCTCAAGCTGGATCATGCAGGGACCTATTGATTCTAGCAATAAATGAGAATTTTCTTTTAAAGGGCAACACAAAAACCCTCAAAGGGTATTAATAGGAGAATGACATGACCTGGTTCATGATTCACAGCTATTACTCTATGGAAAGAAGGAATTGGTGGTTACAAACAACAGAAGCAGGGAGATGAGTTAAGAGAACATGTGACAGCCCAAACAGGAGATGATGATGACTGAGGCCAGAATAATGGGCTTACACAGGGGCTAGCAGGGCAGATAAACAGCCAGATGCCCTGAGACAAATTGGTATACATTCTATATAGGGTGAAAGGTAAGTGGGAATCAAGAATGACACCTGAGGTTTTGGTTGAGTACCATAATGAATAAGGATACTATTTATTAATAAGAGGAACACACAGGGAAGCAAGGAGAGCATCAAAGACTCATCTCAGTCCTTGGGATATTTGAGGTCCAGCACAAATTTATGGAATTTCCTAGTACCAAACCACCCATTATCATCTTTTTTTCTGAAAAGTTACAGTAACACTCACTTCTCTATATTCTCAAGTTTTATGAGAAATTCCTTTAAAATGGCTTGTAGCCATTCCAGACCAGTCAAAAATGTCTTTGGTGCCCAATTTAACATTCTGCCTCTAACATCTATGTGGTTCACTTAGAAGATAGTACAGGTTTAACTTACATTACTTGCTTTTCACACATACTCACATGGCCTGTTTCTAACTGGAGTACAAGCTTCTCATGGACAGATAACTGATACTCACTGGTGCCTCTGCACTGGGTACTGTATTTTGTGTGAAGCAGGCCCTTGGTAAATGTTTGTGCTTGGTGATGAAGAGTACAATATGTAAGTGTCATCAGGTTCTAAAAATTCTATTAAATAACATGATACTACCAATTACAATAATTCTGCTATAGTGAAGCATTTGGCATTTTGGGAAATAGAAATCAATAAGTCTCTTTCAACTTAGATAAACTAGAATAATCAATTCCAAATATTCGTTTTACAGAAATTTTCTCAACTGAAAATTACTTATGCTAGTAGATGTCAATCTCACAGAAAAAGGAAAAGATTTAGCAGCAGTGAAACTAGGACTGGTGCAGTGTAGCACTAGCTGGTGGCTTGCTGCTAATCAGATCTGTCTCTAAGGAAACAGGTGAAGACCCACCATTCCTACACAACAAAGCCAGGAGCACACATACACAATATTTCTCATAGAAAGTGAACTTAGCTTGGAAAAAGGCAATAAGAGCTTATTATGTAATGAGAAAACATCCCAGTGGAGAAAGGTCAGTGGGGAAGTGCCTTTCTCTGTGGCTCATGTGTCTCAGGAGGAGGATCTTCCATTAGTGACACCCCTGACCTCTATCTGCCCACTCACTCACTCCTCCCTGGAAAAGGGCAAGGATCTGATCTAATTGGCAGGATGCTTAGCCAAGTCTCTCCCGGGTTTTGCCTGGCCACAAGGACAGCTGAATTCTGAACCTCTCTCTGCCATGCTCCAAGAAGCTTGCTCTCCAGGTGTCTGGGGCTGTTAATAGGTGAGGGAAAATATTAGCAAATACCCACAGACAGAGGCATGTTTCCAGTTAGATAGTTCAGTTATGAAAGTAACATTTTGTTATTAACCTAAATGACTCCTATGTCTGCACATGGTTCCAAATCCTGGGAGAGGAGTATTATTGAAAGGGCTCCCTCAAGCCCCAGCACTAAGGAAGAGTTTGAAATACAACCATAAAGGTGATAAATTCTTGTTTGGGGCCACAGAATTAAATATAAGATTCAACACACTTGCATGTTTTAATATTGCATCTATCCCAGGAAAATAAGAGTCCATTCTATCATGTTAGGATGTCCTCTTCCTTAGTCAAATTATTACAACCATGCTCCCCCACATGAAAACCTGAAGGCAGGAATTGGGATGAAACAACATTTCTTCAGAGGCCACAGAAAACCTGCTCAAAATTACTCTATGTATCATAGAAGAATAAAGCTTTAAGGTCTTTTCTATTGTTCACCCATGAGATTCGATCTCTCTCCAAATTAAAACTGCATTTTCCTTTTTTTTTTTTTTTTTTTTGTTTTTTGTTTTGTTTGTTTGTTTTTGGTACCAGGGATTGAACTCAGGGGCACTCAACCACTGAGCCACATCCTCCGCCCTATTTAGTGTTTAATTTAGAGACAGGGTCTCACTGAATTGCTTAGTGCCTCGCCATTGCTGAGGCTGGGTTTGAATTTGCAATCCTCCTGTCTCAGCCTCCCAAGCCGCTGGGATTACAAACTTTTGCCACCATCCCCAGCTCCGTTTTCCCTTTAGACACTGCTGCTATTTGGATGCTCAATATGCCAAAGGGGTGTGATTCTTGGCTAAAATTCATCACCCTAGCTTTCTCTATTTGTTTGCAGAAACCTGGTAGGAGTAGGAATAATTTCATGCCTAACTAGGTCAGTTCTGTACCGTACCTATTTGCTCTGCTGAGCACTGAGACACAAAAGTGGATAAAATTCCTCCTGTCATCTTTCACTTCACAATAAATGGCACCTTCAATCTTCCCATTACTCAAGCCACAATCTGTAGTCCTTTTTGATTCCTTTTTCTCGTATATCTCATGTAGAATCCATCAGTAAAATCTGCCCAGTGGAACTTCACGATCTATCCAAAATCCTATGACTTCTCATCTCTACTGCTATCACCCTGGTCCAGATCACCTGCATTTCTTACCTAGAGAAATGCAACAACCTCTTAAAAATTCTCCCTACTGTCACTCTTGTCCTTTTAGGTGTACTCTCTATAGCTGACACTGTGGTCCCTGTAAATTATAGATCAGATTTAACTTACTTCCATATAGGAAGCCTTTTGACGGCTTCCTTTTTAACTTGGGGAGGGGGGGTTCAAAGTCCTTTCCACATCCTGCAAAGTCCCTGCCTGCTCTAGCCCCTAACCCACCTCTCATGGCTAACAATGTATGTCACTAACTCTTCTAAAGCCACGCTGGCTTCCCTGGAAGAGGAGTTCCTGACTGAGGTCTTTTGCACATGCTTTTTCCTCTACCCAGGATATCTGCATGGTGCACTTCCTCAGTCTCAACCCTCAGTGACTTCTGCTTTCCACTTTCAGCTTCAGGAATGGTTGCTGGTGTAGGATCCTGAGTTATGAGACCTTCCTCAGGTCTCTGTCAAATATCACCCTGTCAGATAGGCATTCTCTTAACATCCCACACAGAACATAAATCTCACCACTCTTCACTCTTCTTGCCCTGCTATTGCCCTGACAGAGGCAGCAGAGTAGTTCAGTATTAAAGAGCAAGATTCCTCAGACCACACTGCCATCAGAATGTAAGCTCCACAGCAGAGTGGCCTTTGTCCTTTCATTCCATTGTTTTATTTCACTATTATATTTTGGGGAGCTAGTACAGTTCCTGGCACATAATAGGCATTAATGTTTTTTTCATTAAAATCTTGTGGGACAGCCTAAATGTGTCTTCCACTATTTCCAAAAAGAAATTTACATGCTTTGTGTCACATTAACAAAATAAATCCAAAAAGGAGAAACGAATCAGAGAAGTATGTTACAAGAGACCTCAAAAGATCACTTGGCTCAACTTTGGCTTTTAATTTAACTTGACAGATGACATAGCTGAGAACCAAGGAAACTAGGATCCCACAGTGACATAGCAAGAACCCAACATCCCCAAAGAGCAATCCCTACACATTTCCAAAGCTGCCTTTTTTTTTCCCCCAGTGCTGGTATTAAACCTAGTGCCTCACACATGCCAGACTAGTGCTCTACCACTAAGCTATATCCTCAGCCTCTCCAGTTATTCTAAAGACTATCTTAGGTCTGTAGAGTCAGATTGACTAAACTTATTTTGAGTCATATGTAGTTAGTAAAACTAGAAATAATCATTTGTTTTCTCATTCACATGGAGTCAGAAGACCAACGAACTTCTCAACCCCTTATTCTGGAATTTGGTATATCTGAAGTCCTCAAAGACAGACTCAAAGGCCACAGAATACTTGAAATTATTGGGCCATTCTCATGTGTCCATGTTTGTATTTGGAAAACATTATTTGTGTTGACAATAATAATAATCATCTGTTGATATTTTTCATTGAAGATCATTTTTTGCCATTCATCCTGGAGATGTTTTCTTTCTTGATAGGTCAGAATTAATTGTGGGAGAAAAACCATTTTGTCTTTGCCCCCAGTAGAGGTTACAAAGACCCGGAATCAACAACAGGAATCATAATTTCTACAACCAAATCTCTCCTTTCTACTTCCAACTTCCAGAGCTGTGCCTGGTTCAGGGTTCATGGTGGTCAATATCGACCCCTAAGAGTTAGGTTCTTAATGACATGGATATGGTTCTGGGTAAAAAGCCCATATTTATATAGATTTTTCAGATATGTTGGTCTGTGTACATGGAATTATAGCAATAAACTCAGAGAAAAAGGAAATGCTTCTTTCCAAAGCTATTTCACTTACTTATTTTTGGTTCTCTCAATGTATGCTACTTTATAAATATTAAATCATAAAAATCAGATTCAGCAAAAGAACTTAGGATACACAAAATCCAAAAATAAATCTTTCAAGAGTTAAGCCTTTTATGATTCAATTTAGACCCACTTTTAGTGTTGAACTACCAACATTTTTAGGTTTGGACAGCCACTGAATGGTAAGTGGCTCAATTAAATCAGTTACAGCAAATTATTTTTATCTTAAATACACTTCAGAGTAAGATAAAAGATAGATATCTGAGAACCACACAAGTTCATTGCTGAGTCTGGTTCTTCTGGATCACCATAATATTTGTTGGACTTTCATAATGTGCTCACTATATTCTGCCCACTGAAATATCTGAGGCAACATGAAGTACAAACAAGTGTACCCCTACAGTGTCAGGCACATGAGACATCTCAATGAATGCACTGAAAACAGCAGCAGTGAACAATGACATTGGACAACAGATTTTCATATCAGAGTCTGAAACCTATTCCTAGCCATTCATTTACCACATACCCTGGACATTTACCACATAACCATTCATTTACCACATATCCTGGACATTTACCACATAACCATTCATTTACCACATACTCTGGATATGTGTACTAACCAAACCAAAGCAAAACTAAATTCAAAAAATTTTAGCAGTTGACAGGTATAAACTTTGGCTTTTAAAAGTGCTTAGCTCTAGCTTTATGTATGACTGCATGTATATTGTGATTCTACATCACATACAACCAGAGAAATAAAAAGTTGTGCTCCATCTGTGTACAATGAATCAAAATGCACTCTGCTATCATGTATACCTAAGTAGAATAAATAAATAAATAAAATTAAAATTAAAAAATAAAAGTGCTTCTGGATTTTTTACTCCTCTTAGCTATGTTTGTTATGTTTGGTAACAGGGATTGAACCAAGAGGCACTAAACCACTAAGCTACATCCCCAACCTTTTTTCATATTTTGTTTAAAGACAGGGTCTCATTGAATTGCTTAGGGCCTTGCTAAATTGCTGAGGCTGGCTTTGAACTCCAGATCCTCCTGCCTCAGCCTTCAAAGCTGCCGGGATCACAGGCATGTGCTACCATGCACAGGTACCTCTTAGTTTTGTGAAGCACTTATGGCCACGCCCTGGTGAAGGCTACTCTTGTGCAGGTCAGACTGCCTGTCACTCCAGAGCGCCCTACCTCAGCCTTGCTTTGTAACAGGAGGTATTTCCTCACATGCGCTGTCCTCTCTGCGGCCGTGCTGTGCTTCACGCTGACTGCATTCACACACACACCTGTTCGTGCCTACTTGAAGGAAGCCAGGGAATTCTCTTTTCCTGAGTGCTTAGTGAAGTAGCCCATCCCTCAGAACCCTACAAGAATGATTATCCCAGCACCAAAACACAAATGACCAATAACCTTAACTACAAAAGGAGTCACTTGTTTCAGGGTAGGAGGAATTATTCTGTATGTGTCATTTTTCTGATATTGCATATTCTCCTCTTATTGGTCTAAAATATACTAGAGCTAGAGAACCTTTCACCTAAGAAAATACAACAATGCTGCCTTAAAATACCAGAAAAATATCCCATAAACCAGGGTATTTGTAAAAGTAATACTATGATGCAAGTCAGCTCCTTGCTTAAAATAGTGAGCATGTATTGTTTCGTTGTTCTTGCTCACATACAGGCACAAGGAATAAGTTATTGAGGTTTAACTGTATCATGGACTAAAATTAGCATCCTTTTGGGTGTTTTTAAAATTCATTTTATGTGGGTATCAGGAATAACCACCAGCATTTTAACAACTGATCACTTACCAAAATAAATATCAGAATTGTGCATGTATGGTTTATGAAAACTTATAAACAGTATGATATGCTTCCCCAAAAAAGCTGTTGTTCTTTCTTTTTTTCCTTCTTTCTTTCTTTCTGTGTGTGCATGTGTGTGTGGTGTTGGGGATGGGACCAAGGCCTCATGCATGCTAGGCAAGTGCTGTACTACTGAGCTCCATCCCCAGTTTTCAAAGAAGGATTTTAAGCATATGTTTTGCTATGAGAGGACTAGAATGATGAAATGATATTCCAGAAAATTTCTTGAATTTAATTTGTAGCTAATAGGAAACTCCAAAGATCACACCTGAAATTTACAAATCTTCAAGAAAACGCTGAAACTGTCAAAAATGCTATCCATTGGGGCTGGGGCTGTAGCTCAGTGAGAGCACTTGCCTAGCATGCGTGAGGCACTGGGTTCGATCCTCAGCACCACATATAAATAATAAATGAATAAAATAAAGATCCATCAACAACTAAAACAAAATTTTTAAAAAATGCTATCCATTTTAGAGATGATCCAAGGCTAAAAACTATGACAAACATGATTCTACCCAATTTTCAAATTCTCCCACTTTGCTTTTGCAGAACCACTCAGCTCTATTTAGTGTTTCAATTCTATGCTCAAACATCTATATATGTAATTCTCCGTCTTTTTCGAGATATTATGCTAAACAATTTTTTTTCTTTGAACATTAAGATGTAAAACAAGAAAAAAGTAAAACTCCCTTTTTGTGTTTCTTGTGTTGGTTTGGACCAATTTAAATAATAATGTTTAGAAATAACTTGGAAATGCCCGCAATGTGCTCAGTACAGTTTGGCCACCCTCAACAAAACGAACACAACAGCAAGCAAGGAAACATTTGCACATGTTTCATCTATGACTAGATTAAAGCCTGAGCTGGTATTAGGACTGAATTGGGCCCACTCAAAAATTCATATGTACCTCTCCTGGTATTTATCCTAAAGAATTAAAGTCAGCATACTATAGCATACATATGTACTCATTTTTATAGCAGCACAATTCACAATAGTCAAAGTTTGGAACCAGCCTAGGTGTCCATCACAAGCTGAATGGATAAAGAAAATGTGGTATATATACACAATGGAGTTTTATTCATGCCATAAAAAAATCGAAATTATGGCATTTGCAGGAAAATGGATGGAACTTGGCAATATTATGTTAGGCAAAATAAGCATAACTCAGAAGGTCAAGAGTTATTATGTTTTTTCTTATATGTGGAAGCTAGTGAGGAAAAAGAAAAAGGTATGGGTGGGGATCTCATGGATAATCAAAGTGATATTGGTACAGCAGAGGAAAAGGACCAGGGGGAGGAGTGAGGAAAGGGAGAAGTACTGGGGAATGATATTGGCTAAATTGTATGGTAATACTGTGTGTAAATACAAATATATAGCAACAAATCCTACTGTTATATGCAAACTATAATGCACCAATAAAAATGTGAAAAAAAATTATGTAGAAGTTGTAACCCCCAGTAATTCAGAATATAGTCATACTCGGAGACAGGGTCTTTAAAGAAATAATTAAATTGAGGTCATTAGAGAGGGCCCTAATGCAATTTAATGGTGTCCCTAAAAGAAGAGGAAATTTGAATACAGGCCCACACAGAGTGGAGACTATATGAAGACACAAGGAGAAACTGGCCTTCTATAAATCAAGGAGACAGCCCTGGAATAAATTCTTCCCTCCTGGCCCTTGAAAGGAACCAGCCCTGCCAATGCCTTCATCTCAGACTTCTAGACCATGAGAAAACAAACTCCTGTTGTCTAAGCCACACATCTGTGGAATTTTGTATGGCAATCCATGCAAATTAATAAAAATGGTATCATTTCATTCCTTTTGTAAGAGGCGTTGGTTATCTGACCATATACAAGGAAAACAAGGCTTTTCTCCAAATAATCCTTTCCTTGGTGCCTAGTCCCTGACCCGGGGGACACAGCTCAACAAGCCCATCCTCCTAATCATGTGGAATCACTAGCTGCTTTGTCAGTGACCTTCCTGGAGTGAGTCCTTCATATACTGCTTCACTACTGGCCAAATCATGGAAGAGTTCCCAGTTTTATAATGTTCTCTTTTCTCTCTAAAATAAAGGAACTACAGAAATATTCAGTATGAATGTTCCAAGAAGTATCCTTGGCAAGAATCAGCAAGACAGTATGCAAACATGTGAATCTCATTCTACTTCTAGAACATGACACTCAACAATGGACCTCGGAGAAACTGCTTGATCTCAACTGCAAGATAAATTCCTAACACTGACATAGCCTTAAAGACTGTGAGGCACAGAAGTCTCTTCTACTCTAAATATGAATTTAAATCATTTTAGACAGAACTGAAGAAATGACAATTTCATCACAAATCAGTGAGTTACTATATTTTCTAATATATTGACTCTCCTTTAACAATACAGTATTCTGACTCCAGAGAGAGAGAAAAAGAGAATGCGCGCTCAGGAGAGAAACAAACTTTTATAAAAATCGGAGAATGAAACTTCCTTCTCAAGATCCTGCAATGTGATTTAAAAGATAGAAAAAAATAAGTAAAATGTTGAACAGGTAGTTTACTACAAAGGAAAAGATGCAATGGCCATGTAGTCCAACAGTCCTCCTGCAGACTTGGTCACCTGCTGTCCTGCATCAATGGGCTTCACAGGAGCTGATAATCTGATGAAGGGCCTTAAGATCAAGAATCTGTGTGAAGCACACTTTTAATTCTTGAGGTTAAAAATTGCTTTACTAATTGAGCAATAATTGAAAACATTTTAAATGTTTTTATCACTGATCTCTAGAGGTAGCAGTAAATAAACCATGTATTGCCGCACATAATAAAAATGAGTCCCCCAAATCTTCATGTAGCACATCAAAGGCTTCATATGTGCTAGTCAGAATATGGTGGAAACCACAGAAGTCTAATAAAACTTTACTGAGTCATTAAATAAACCCCTTGGTGGAAGATGTACTGACTATATTTTCTATTACAGAGTTTTCAATTATCTCCTCATACAAACATAAGAAATTAATATGTATCAAAAGCCATGACACATTGTGGCTATCTGTAGTGCAATTCAAAATTGTGAACCAGTTTTAAAGTCTGTAGCTTCAGATTGAGAAGGAATAGTTTCCTCCCTTGGAGCCAAATCAGTAAAGTACTTGGGAAGTTGGGCTTAAGGGTCTTCCTGAGGTATTTTTAAGGGCTGAAGCAAAAGACTCCCTTTCACAAAATTAATGCAGAAGCATTACTCCAATGGAAAAAAATTTAGTTAAATTTTTTAAAAGGAGGAATTCAAATGTAAGGAAAAAAGGTTTCCAAGTTTTTGAAATTAGACATTATGTAGCTCCCATTTTTAAAACAGGAATTTTTCATAAGAAAATTTTTTTCTGTTGTACTGTAGTACAATTATTTAAAGATGGAGCAATAAAGAAGAAAAGAAGAATCCAAAAAGAACAACTTGTGTGTCAGTCAAGATCTCAAAGATTAATATTTATGAAAACAATTGGCAAACAACAGTCTATGATCCAAGAACAAAAAATGTTGTAGCAGATGTCTTGTCGAAAGGCTACAGACTCTGAGAAGTAGCATACTTTCGTCCATATGTTTTCTCAGCCTTAAGAAAAGATATCCTCAGTCGTTTTAGTTTTCTGAGAACACAGAGTGCCTGTGTGTACAGTGAAGCAGCTTTTTTTGTAACGGAACTCTGAGCCAAGATTTCTGGCTTCATTTTCAAAGAGGTGGCATATCCGTTTAAGTGGGACATGAATAGAAAATTAGCCACGTAACTTAATCTAAAAAACTCAATCTGTCAAGATTTTGTAGAAGAGATTAGGGTTGGTCTTTGGTTGTTTGGGCCTGCCTGGCATCCTTTTCCCCATCTTTTGGCAACAATATTCCAATTTTCTTAGGAGGAACAACTTTACTCCTCTTCCAAGCTGTTCGTTGGTGTTCTGTCCTAGCTGCTCAATGGTTGAGCTTGTGACTATGAAATCTAAGGTTAATATGCAGAAGAAGGGAACAAGCTTAGAGAATTGGGAAATTAGTAGGGTCAGTGGCTGTGATTAGGTCAAAGGACAGTCATAGTAGTTGTAACCAAAGAAGCAAATGGAATGGAAAAGAGTAAAGGTCAGTGCGCTGGGATGCCTGAATCGGCAATTGTGGAGGAGAAACCATTCCTGATGAGGAAAAGTTCCAAGATGTTATCACAGAAGTGAGCGGTGGACCATAGAAGTAGGCAGGCCAGTGCAGATCCAGAGGTCAAGGCCCCAAAGGCCAGAGGATTTGCCACTCAGCCCACATGGACTGCCCTTGATGTTGGCAGGTCTGAGAGCCAAGACTGTGTGCTAGGTCCCAAAGTCTTGGGTGGATGAAAGGGAAAGATAGGATGTTGGAGGATGCCAGGGTGACAGTCAGAGGGTCTTCATCTGAAAGAAGCTAAGAATTTTAAAAGAAGGCCAAGGAATCCACCTTAAAGCAACAACAGGAGGCTACAAGGATACAAAACTCTTTCCATGGAGGGTAAGTGAGAAAAGACACTCCAGACAAATCTGCTGAGAAAGGAGCTGACCTTGGAAGAGAATGAGGGTTCATGTAAAGCAAGAGGGGATAAGATCATAGGAGACTTTGCTGAGTGTGAATTCCAGACAGCGAGAAGGGGAACTTAGGAGACAGAAGTGATAAGGAAACATGGTATGCCATGGGCATGAGAGGAAGTTTGGTGTTTACATTTTGGGCACTGACTGCTAAAAGCATGGTGGAATTGATATGACAGTCTTTCAAGAGGGTAGGGTATCAGCATAGTAGCTAGGGGTCCTGCCCAACTACAAAAGGTATGGGGGACCCTCAACCAACCCTACATATGGTACAACCTACTAGTTTAATGAATAAATGGCTGCATGCACCCCAGTGGTAGATTGCAAAGAGCACAAAAAGGCATCCTTCTCAAACATAAACCCAAGTGGAAGGTTATTTCTTGGTTACTGCTTACCTTCTCCATACACTTCCCTAATTCCTCTACTCTGGCATTGTGAGAGAAAATCAAACCACCTCAATACCTGGGATGGGAATTATATGAGTATATATATCTGGGTTTATATCCTCCACATCGTTCGATCTCTCTCATCTCAATTATAAGCATTTAATATGATTTTAATTGTCTACTTTTTCTCATTTAAATTATTTTGTACCATGGACTCAACCAAAAACTAGAAACAACTGAGCAAAGATAAACCCAACAATTTCACTGAGCAACCTGCAAATATTCAAATTGTCATGTGTTGTTTTGTTTTAAGCAAATAAGATTTACCCAAAAATGTTTGAGATTTTCAAGTACTAGATAGAATATGTAGGAATCAAGCCTACTCTGAAGAAATCAGTAAATGGTAGATGTTCAAAATCATTAAACACAAGAAGAAATGTCTTAAGGTGGTTTGTGTTATTGTAACAGGAAAACAGTTTTCCTCTGGCAGCCATGCATGAAATTTCCACTGCTTTGTAAGTTGATATCGAACAGAATGAAAGACAGTGTCATGTAGCAATTAGGAACATAGACTCTAAAGCCAGAAAGCCTGGGGTTTCATGCTGGCTCTACATTTCTTTGCTGTGTAAACTTGGGCAAGTTTCTTAATCTTTCTCTACTGTAATTCCTCAGTGTATTGTTATGAAGGTGATACGAATTGCAACATAACACAGCAAACACCGTAAAAGTTTTAGCAGCTATTATTATTTATAGGGCAGGTACCTAAAAGTGGGATGAGAATATATTCTCCTTTAAGTTTTGTTTCTGTGTGTGTGTGTGTTTTTAAGACCTGCTTGAAATTTCAGGTTTCTCAAGGCAACAAAATGAGTAAGTCTAAAGCAATAACTTGAAAAACTGAAATTATATTCAAATTGTCCTTTATTTTGCACTAATATTATTTAATTCCCTACCACATGGAGAAGCATTATAGAGAGTAGAACAAGAAAACCTTGTTTCATGTTTATGCTCTGTCAGTTACCAAGCATGTGATTCTTACTAGGGCGGTGTACTCTCAGTGTCTTTCTTCTTAACTACAAAATGAATAATAGGTTAAAAGGTTAAAATAATCCCTTGCTCCCTCAGAGAGTTACTGTGAAGATCTAAGTGACACGGATGCCTTGTAACCTTGCAAAGAACTTCTCTAGATATACACAATTGACAACAGTTCAATAACAACACCACAGCCATAATAATGTGGGTTTAAGGCCTCATATACTAGACTGTTACCTCTTATGTGAGAACCTGCTCAAATAATGGTCTAGAAATTAATGAGTCTGATAAGAAAAGTAAAATGTATTAGGCCCAATCTACTCTGTATCCCTTATATTTCTCCTCATCCTTGCAATGGTAAAAGCACAGAGCAGTTCCAAGCACCAATTTTGTCCTGTGGCAGGAGATTCTGATGCTATGTGAGATCAATAATTAGTGGGTTCTGGGACTAGCTACTCTAAGAGTGTCCCCGTTCTGTTGACTGGACCTTGGTCTCTCTCCAGAGTCCCCACTTCTCCCATGTTCTCCTGATTTTATAGGTTCAAAGCCTACATGGTATTTCTGCTTCTTTGTGGCTAAGTCTCCTTGCATGTTCTTACCAAGTCCCTTCTCAGGGAAGGAAACCCTTTCTAGAACAGAAGGCTCTCCATTTGCTGGCCTTCAGATCACAGTATCCCTCCTTTGCTCCAGCACTCCTGGCTGAACTCCCACCACTGCTGTGCAGTGTCTGGGGATTCCTCACATCTTCTCCTTTCTCTTTCCAGGCCACCAAGCATGCAAAGACAACAGCCCATTAGACATGGTGTTTTCTGTAAGAAGGTCTCCATCATCAGCCCTCTCTACTGTGGCTCTCTGCTACTGGCCCAATTTTACAGGTCTGTCAAAAGTATAAAGAAAGCTGGTTTTTAGGCTGGGGTTGTGGCTCAGTGGTAGAGCGCTTGCCTGGCATGCATGAGGTACTGGGTTTGATTCTCAGCACCACATATAAGTAAATAAAATAAAGATCCATCAACAACTATATATATATATATCTTGTTCCTTAAAATATCACACAAAAGATAACCAAATCAGAAAACTTAGAAATTTTATATATATATATAAAAGAAAGCTGCTTTTCCTGAGTTACAAAGATATGCAAAATGGAACTTGAAGTGATACTTGCAGAGTCTGCTTCTGAAGGCCCCTGGGTTGCACTTGCACACAAACATTTATAGCCACTGTGGAAGTCACTTAGTCTACAAATGTTTGCTGAGCAATAGCTGTGCACAGGGTATGGTGTTAAACACTGGAAATTCTTTGGTGAGAGTAAGATCAACAGTCTCTGCTTCATATAGTACAACATGTTTTGGAGTGAGAAATGCAAAATTGTAACCTTCATAGAATATCAGCATTCAAAGCCTTTGGGGGCATTTCTTTGCCTACTCAAACTGCAGACCTGTCCTTCAGAGGTTTTTAGTTTATTTAAAATACCAGGACACACACAAAGGAAAAACTTCATCAGGCATGTTCTAAAGGTCTACACAAATAACATACATAGGACTATATAAATGATTAGATGATTACAAAATAGAATAATGTGGAGTTAAACTATTTGTGGGATGCTTCCTGAAAAAGGGTTTAAGTTAGATTTAGATTTAGATAGAAATGGTTAACATGACAATAGTATATTAATTTTAGCGGGGTTTTTGTTGTTGTTGTTCTTTATTGTCTGTTTTTCTTTTCTGTTTAAATCACTATACCATTCTTCACCTACAATAATTAGTCACCAAGTGTCTTCCAAATACTTACTAGAGGCAATGAACAGAGATCACCTTCTGAGTACAGGTAATATTTTCATCATAACCTTTTGGGCATAGATCTCTAGAATCACAGCATGTCTCAAAAAACATTGAGGCAATGGGTGGTACTGTGTCATATTTTGAAATGGGAAAGTAAAGTCAAAACATAATTAAGAACTTCATAATTTTTTGTATGGTTTTAATGACTACTTAAAAAATCTGCTAGGGGCTGGGGTTGTGGCTCAATGGTAGAGTGCTTGCCTAGCATGCATGAGGCACTGGGTTAGATTCTCAGCACTACATAAAAATAAATGAAAAAAAAATAAAGGTCCACCAACAACTTAACAAATATTTTTTTAAAAATCTGCTAAACTTTCCCACTTTTATACCACAAAATGCAGCTGATACTAAAATTGAAATTTATTTCCCTTAGCAAGAAAGTTATTATTAAACTTTCAATTATAATGTACTCTACATAGCCTTTCTACCCAAATTTCTTTATTTACTTTCTAGAAAGAAAAACCAGCAACATGTACAGAAGGTGAATGATCCTGCACAGATTCTTACAAGAGGAGCTGGATACAATTTATAAATTTGCAATGATGTGATTACTGCTGGGACTGACAGGTATGCATATTTGATGGAGGAGAATTAAGTTGCTTGATATAATTCTGACATTCTTTTTGCTGCTCCTCAAAACCAGAAATAAGATTAGTTACAATGATTCTTTTTCTTTACTGAGGAAAAGAATAAATTATTGTTAACTCAGATGACAGTAAAATTTAGTTTAAAAAATGGAGGATATCTTAAAAATAACTCGACATTATTTTCTCAAAGATCTTTATCCCATATCACTCCAGATAGCAACTTTCAAATCAAGAAGCCGCTGTCTGCTATCATTGTGCAAGGTGTAAATATCACCCACACCACCTGGGCATTTGTAAAGATCACAGCTCTCAATTAGATGCTATGCTGTTTGCTGAATGCCACGTTTCCACAAGGGGCTGTCTACAATAGTCATCTTACCAGGTATTGTTTAGAACTTTTAGACCTAATGTTCTGGTTGCTAACAAGTCAGACCATGAGTACTGGGAAAGGTTGGAGGTGCTCTGAAGTTGATCTGTAAAAGGAAATCTTCAAAAATCTCCACAGCTACTACATCACATTGTTCTCAATCAACCTGAACTAAAATCTTCAATCCTTTCCTTAGCAGTTCACTGCATATGTGTTCCAATATACACTTAGGAGAAAATATGAAAAATATAATTAAAGAGCTTTTCATTTTATTTAGATGTAACCCAAGAAAATAGGAGAGTTGGAATTATAAATCTTACAGCCTCTTTGGATCTAATATGCTAAGTGTGAACTTAGCAGCCAAAATGTTTACAATGGAATCTCAGCTCTCTTCTCTCTACCAGATATGTGAACTTAATCTCTCTATACCTCAATCTCCTCATCAGTAAAAGGGAAACAATAATACTACCTATGATAAACAGATGAGGATTAAATAAAACAGTGTATAAAGGATTAGAAATAGCATCTGATATGTGATTAACTCTTAATAAATGCCTGTTATTATCTTTTAAAACCATTGC
Organism: Xerus rutilus; assembly: GCA_028644305.1. NCBI lineage: Eukaryota > Metazoa > Chordata > Mammalia > Rodentia > Sciuridae > Xerus > Xerus rutilus. The sequence continues at coordinate 75,473,577 of CM053403.1, read as the reverse complement.
TTAAAACTGCACCATAGCTATCTCCAGGTACCTCAAAATTTATGAGAAAAATAATTTTTAATGCTCTACAAATCATAATGAAAATATATTCTAAACAGTGGAAGAGGAAGGAAACAGACCCCTCTTCCCTCCAAAATCCTTAAAACCAAACCCACCTTCTGAGCAGCCATAACCTCCCCCTCTGCTGCCATTGGCGCAGCTCTCCCTAGTCCACACAGGTTCTCTCTGCAGTACCACCTCAGGCAAGCTTCTGCCCACAGAAGCTTGGTCAAGGCCCACAGTTTCTTTAAATATATAAAGCAAAGGCACAGCGTTCTAATTAAGCTACTCAGTTCAACAGCACAAACACACAACCAGCTACTTCTTTCTTGTGGTAAAGACATTGTGCAAATAAAAGAAGTAGGGAACAAAATGGCTTTAAAGACACAAACATTAGAAATCATACTCCCCTACAGCTTTTTGAAATATACATTCTCTTTCCCTCCCCCAAGTTTCCAACATGTTATTTTTTAAAGTACAAATATGTCTGCTGTTGTTATCCTTTAAAAAATCTTCTATACTCCATAAATATATGCAACTTAAATGTATCAATTAAAATTTAAAAATTAAAAAGCTTTTAAAATATGAACAACTCCAAAGATTCACTGAACTTGCAAAGTTGTCAGAGTTACACCATTTGTAAAATTTTGCTTTTCCATTACAATCATCTACACAAAAACTACTAAAAACTCAGTTAATTTTTCCCTTTAAGAACTTTCTATACATAATTTTCACATTTTATCTTTCAATAAAAATAAGTACTATAACAAGTCACTACATGATTCCTAGATGATTTCATGTGTAGACACATATAACAGGAAATTAAATGCTCCTTGACTTATTATTATTTCAAAAATCTTTAAGATGTTGTCCACCCACATCTTATCTCTCAGCTTTTTGGCCAAACCTAAGAAACATGAAAAAAGAAAAAATGTCCCTAAGCATAATTATGCTAGGAATAGAACTCAGAGGTATTATAAACTATAAACTTTCAAAAAACAAATTGACTGAATACCAGATAAAACGTAGTAATATCACATATCCTTAATCTTGTTCCTTAAAATATCACACAAAAGATAACCAAATCAGAAAACTTAGAAATTGCCTTAAAGAATATTTGGTACAGCCATAAACCATCATGTTTTGCTACCCTAATTTTTAATTTTTACTAGATATACACACATGCACACATGTTCACATACACACACACACACACACACACACACACACACACACACACCACTACTTCTGATGTCAGGGACTGTGATATTTGAAATTTATATTTGGCCCTGGCACACAACTCCTAAAATCCTTGGAATCTCCAAAGTGAAAAGTGTCATTTTGTATGCCGAGAGGCTTCAGAATGGGGCTGGTCACTAAAAGATTAAGACAGGATTAGAAGGTTAGGGCTTTCATCTCCACCTCCAGGGAAAAGAAGGGACTCAACATTATGTGTCTCACCAAAGGCCAGTGATATAATCATGCTTGCCTAGGAAATGAAGCCTCCATTAAAAAAAAAAATGACAAGGTCTCCCATGCCTGGCCCTGTGCATCTTCCATCTAGCTGTTCATCTGTATTCTTTGTAATAGCCTTATAATAAACCAGTAAATGTAAACATTTCCCTGAGTTCTGTGAGGGGCTCTAACAAATTAATTGAACCTAAGGAGGGAGTAATGGAAACCCCAGTTTATATCTGGTTGGTCAGAAGCAGGTAAAACAACTTGGGGCTTGCAAGTGGCATCTGAAGGGGAAGCAGTCTTGGGGGCTGAGCCCTCAAACTGTGGAAACTGACATTATCCCCAGGTAGATGGTATGAGAATTTAATGGAACTCTTTCAATTAATACTACAGCACCGCTTGCTTGCTAGGTGGGTAAAGCCCCATGCACACTTGGTGTCAGAGTGTGTTGCGAAAGTATCTATAAGGAGAAATTGAGTTTGTTTCTACCTATATCTCCAGAGGAACTAAGGAAATAAAAATGGAGATTTTCTTTTCAACCGATATTTCATATTTAAATAGATAGAGTTTTAAATGTAATAGGAGAGCTAATGTGAAACACTGATTTGAGTTTTCGGTTTTGACTTAATTCAGAGTAACCTTTTGGGAATATTTCCATATACCAACAGCAGAAATCCAGTTGAGGTGTTGGAGGACCAGGAATTTGGGAACTTATGTGATTAACAAGGCCTATCTCTCTGCGTCTCTCTATTTGCCATGTGGAGGTAACACTTGCCTGCTCTATGTACTCCCCTGACATGTCGAAAGGTAGCAAAATATTTTTAAATATTTTGCAAACAGAAAAGGGGTATCAATTCAAAACACTTTCTGTCATATTCATTTAAACTGCTCTATACAGTAATTTTCATCAGCTACAGATAAACCCTGAATCTACATTCTAGATGGCAGTTCTCACTGTCAGGAGGAGGATCACTGTGGTGGGCTGAATCATGGCCCTCTCCAAAGATGCCCATGTCCTCAGGATCCCTTGCCTCATCTCAGAGCCTGCAAATCTGTTTCCTTACATGGCAAGGGGATCTTGCACATGTGATTAAGTTAAAGATCTTGACATGGGGAGATTACACTGAATTGTTCATATGACTCCAATGTATTCACAGGTCTTATAAAAGGGGGGCAATTGTGCCAGAGTAGGAGATGTGACATATGGGGGAGGGGCAGAGGAGAGAACAACGGGGGGGGGGGGGAGGAGGGGTACTAGAAGCTACTATACTGCTGGCTTTGAAGATGGAGGAAGTGCCTATAAGCCAAGGGATGCAGGACCCCTCTAGAGACTGAAAAAGCCTAGGAAATGAACTCTTCTCTAGAATCTCCAGAGGCAATACATCTCTGCTGATACCTTGATTTTAACCTTTGACCTCCAACTCTGTAAGATAATGAATTTATGTGGTTTTAAGCCACCAAGAAAGTTGAAAATATAGCCACCTATTATCCCACTACTAAAAATCAGGTTTTTCTTAGAGCCCACCAATCAGTTTCTGAGTGCTACCCAGTCCTCTTTTCACCAAGACCTATTCATTACACTCTCTACCACTGGTACAGGCAATTAGGCACCAGTCATTTAAGAAGGGCCAACTGTCAACACCTAGAGATCCTCTAGGCTCATCTTTTCTACAGTGCAGATATTTGAATTGTTCTAGATTTAATACTTTCCTTTAGAATTTCCAGCAGGGAAGAGTGCAGGGATGTCCTCCACTTCCACTAGTAGAAATACTTTTCCTTCCAAAACACATAGAAACATTAAAGTGTCTAAGAATTCTTTCATCTGCATTTTTTTTCTTATTCTATCCTTAGTAGACATGGAAAGTAAGAAATAAGAAATAGAATACTTCCAAGTTCTTTCCCAGATTTTTTCTATTAAATGACTACATTTCCCCATCTTTAATTATCTTAGAGGTTTATCTGAAACTTGACCCTTTTGAATGCAATATTCTGTCTTATATTCTGTCTGCCTATGTCTAAATATTTGGATCCATAAATTTGTTTCTTGAACAAAGTGTACTAACCTTTTTTAATATCAGAATACAAAATTTGTAAAAGTTGACTGTGATATAAGAAATAGGATCAGGCAGAGAGGAAGGAGTTCCAATTTAAGCCTTGTTTCTGGCCTTTGCTATGTGACCTCAGACAAATCACATAAGTTCTCTGAGTCTCAGTGATGTCATCTATCAAACAAGCAGCTTGGACTAAATATCCAGATACAGCCTAAACTTTCATAAAAGAGAGGCATGAAGTCTTCTGGTAATTCTTTTGAGAAAGTAATTGCTGCTTGCTGTAACAATTGGTACATATTACCCATTAGCTCCTCCACAAAAATCACAAAGGAGGGGCTGGGATTGTGGCTCAGTGGTAGAACGCTTGCCTCGCATGCGTGAGGCCCTGGGTTCGATCCTCAGCACCACATAAAAAGCAATAAAATAAAGACATTGTGTCCATCTACAACTAAAAAATATTAAAAAAAAAAAAATCACAAAGGAAGCCCTGAGGCTCATTTAGATTTTAGCAATTTATGATTCTAGATGTTGTGCCCTGGTTTTCCAGGGCACAAACAGCCAGGTGCATGACAGACACACTAAGCAACATAGATTTCTAGAGATTTGTTGGATGGGGTAGGAGGTGTGGGCCTTGGGCAGACATGATAAATGAAGGACCTGGGATCAAAGCAGCGCAGAACTCCTGAAGTTTTTGAAAGGATCTCATGATCTCTTGCCTAGATTATTATAGGAGTCCAGTAACATGTGACTTGTACCCCTTGGTGGCCCTTGGCCAGCTGCATAATTCATCTCTGTGTCCCCAATGCCCAGGCATAATATCTGACATTTAATAGCTACTCACAATGTATGTGTTATATGATTGAATAAATGACCCCTCAATCAGCCCTCCTCATTTTAACTTATCCTAGAGCTCTGTGTCCTGGGGTGCCATTCACATCACATGATATAAAAGGCGCCCCCTGGAGTTATGAATACAGCAAACCCAACTCCCTTCAATGAGGTTTCGGGGAACTGAACCACTGGAGTTGACCAGATAGATAATGAAAGCCTGGACTAATGATAGCAATGGGAATGGAAAGGAAAAAAGAGATGAGTTTTTTGGAGTGGTTCAGAAGATACACTAAGGCACTCTTGACTAGTCAAAGTAAAATCTTATTTGAATTCTTTCCTATTTTCCTGGAGTAATTTAATAATGTTCTTTTTTTTATTGGCTCTTTTTAGTTATGTCAAATTCATTTTGACATAATTACAAAAGCATGGAATATATCTTGTTTGAATTCAGATCCCAGTACCTCTCCTTCCTCTTGCCTCTTCCCACTCCCACTCCCTTCCCTCTATTGATCTTTCTGTCATTTACCCATAGTTTTAAATTAATGTCTTATAGATGTACACAATGGTGAGATTCACTGTGTTCATATATGTAATTGGAAGCTGTGACATGTCTTTGTGCTTATACATAAGACACTATTACTGTAAAGCTCCAAACACTTATATGGGCTTAAATTTCACTCTAGGATCTAGTACTTCAGTCAAAATTAAATAATCTATAGCAATATCTCAAAGAAAGACAACAAAAATCCCAAGGAACTCTACTTATATAAACATATACTCAAATTTTTAAACATTTGCTTGAGTCTTGTGTCAGAGAAACATTTGTTAAAATTGCATTGACCACCTTTATTTTGATAATTTGTTTCCCAAATATAGTTTAAATGATAAAGAAGCTATTGCAAAAGAGAAAGCATTTTGATTACTGGCACAAACATCTGATTCAAATGGAATATTTTGAAACAACACTCCTCCTTTTAGTAACCAAGATTCCACTTCTACAGAAATGCATTTTAAAAAACCACTACAGACGCTGTGATTGTGGCTCGGTGGTACAGTGCTTGCCTCACACATGTGAGGCACTGGGTTCGATGTCAGCACCACATAAAAATAAGTTAATAAACAAAATAAAGATAATGTGTCCATATTAAAAAAAATCTTTAAAAAAAACTACAATCTTTTCAGAATTAAAAAGTACATAAATTAATAAACATAATCCTTAAAGTTTCAAAATACAGATGACTAGTACTTATAAAAACGAACCAAAACGTTAAGAAAGATAGTATAATTTTGTTTGGTATCTAAATAAAAGTATTGGGAAATTAGCTTATAAAACTTCTCTAGGCTTATATTTTATCACCTTGGGCATTAAACATGCTGCTAGCTACGTCTTAATGAGCACCTGAGCTGTCATTTTTAATAATAGACTGACCATTATTATCTAAGAATAATATTTATTATTATTTCTCTGAGAATCACCTGTGCAGTACTTAATACAGTTGGGATAGAAACTGACCACTCCATTTATTAAAAATCACTATTTTATAATATTTGGTGTAATATCAAAAATAATATATATAATTATAATTTTAAAAAATCAACAGATGCCAAAATGCATAGACATTCCTAATAAACACCAGAACTTTATGCAAAATCTAAATAATGCCATAACTCATTGTTTAAAAACCTCATTTGGTCTACTGAAACCAAAAGGAGAAAACATACATAACAAATATAGACTATATTAAACCAAATCAACCAAATTTTTAGGCTACTCTAATTTTAGTTACTTCTCAACTGTAAACAAGACATGAGAGATGAATACCATATAAAATTATCTAACTCTAAGCCGGGTGCGGTGGCGCAAGCCTGTAATCCCAGCACTTAGGGAGGCTGAGACAGGAGAATCGCGAGTTCAAAGCCAGCCTCACCAATGGCGAGGCACTAAGCAACTCAGTGAGACCCTGTCTCTACATAAAACACAAAATAGGGCTGGGGATGTGGCTCAGTGGTCGAGTGCCCCTGAGTTCAATCTCCAGTACCAAAAAAAAAAAAATTATCTAACTCATATAAGTACCTATACCATTAATATATAATGCAAGTGATCATATAATAGCCTATTATAATCCATAGATTATAGCACTATAGAAATCTTCATTTATAAATACTAAAAAATAAAACAATTACCTCTTCCACAAAGCTGTCTTTCTTCTCTAGCATTTCTCGTAATGTCTGAAGAATTTTAATGCACAGTTTTTCTTCTTTCTCCATTAGTTTCTTTGTATGATTAATCAACCTTAAAACAAAACATTGAACTTTTAAAAAGGACAGTGATTTCTCTTCAAGCTATGTATGAACATCATATTATACAGGAAAAAAACACACTATTATTTAAGAATATGAAATAAGCCAAATACATGTTTCAAAAGCTTTAAAATTACACTTCAGCTTATAAATTTTGTATTATTAAACATCCTTTTAGTTTTACAGGCAGTATATCTCAGCTTCTCAAACTTTAGGTAGCATTCTTTTAGTAAAACAGTATTCTGAAAAACAGTAAAACACCAATAATCTCACATTCATCTATGTTATGTAGACAAAGGAATAAGCGTAGTATATAACATTTTATTATATTATTGTCTGTATTATATTATATTATTCTGTATTATATTACATTATTATTACTGTATTATATTAGCTGTATAGTAGCAGCAACAATACACAACATTGTAATGTTAGTTTAACAGGCTACTTTCCAGTGTCTACTAATAATAATGTACTATTTTTTCAAGCTAGGGTTTAGTAGAAATAGGCAGTCTCTGATTAAAAGCTAAGGAAAAAATTTTTTAAAGTAATATCATGGTAGTCTATCCATTTGCTATTTTTCTATGATTTTGACAAAAATTCTACTCATAATTTTATCATGATGAACATGCACTGGTGAAGTTCTGTTGGAAATTTTTCAAGACCACAGTTGCAGACCATCCTCAGATTCAAAATAAAGCCAAATGTTTATCATTAAGACGTACAGGTTAGCATATGTAGTTCATGTCTTCCTAGAGAAGCAAGGGTTGTAGTTTACAAGGAACTGCTCTGCTTCCTACAACGTGTGTACTGTGGGACACAACCCTGAGAAAAAGGGAGTTTCCACCAGTTAATGGCCACTAAGTGCTTCCCAGGTGTCCAGGTCAAATGCAAGGACCTTCTAGGATTTTCTCCACTTATCCTCACCACAAGCCAATGAGACAGGTTCCATATTTGGGCTACTTTTGCTAATGAGAAAACAGAGGTCCAGAAAGATAATACATCTTGCCTCTGATTATATCATTCTAGAGTTGGGATTGGAAATAGACTTGGGTCGCTCTAACTTCAGAGCCAAAATTCTTGGCTTCACTCTGTGGCAACATGACAGTTTGCCAATCTCTTGAGTGTCAGGGTTGCTGTGCAGAGTCCCAACACACACTGATTGCACAGAGCCATCTGATAAAAATACGTGCCACAACAGAGGTTATCAGCAAATGCCGTAAACCAAAGAAATCATTTAAAATCATTTCATTCTGTAGCTGGGAATTACCTGGGCTTGATCAGAGAGGATTTCAGTGAAGAAATAACATTTCACTATGAAGATTTCACCTGGCAGGGAAGGGTGGGAAGATAAGGCATCCCTGCAAGGGGAACAGCAGGAATAAAGGGAAGAGGCAGAAAGCCAACCATCATGTCCAGCAACTGGTAAGAGCACTAACTGCCAGCCAAGACTTAAAGACCTGGAAGAGGAAAGTAAGAGATGTGGTTTAGAAAGAAGGGACTGGAATAGTATGATAAAGAGTCTGGATTGTATTCTGGAGAAAATAGGAAACCATGTTCTGAGGGGCCTGAATCAGAATATAGATGCAATAAAGAGCCACTGGAGGCAATGGAAGAGACGAAGCAAAGAATGAGAGTGAAGGGAGAGATGGATAGGGCAAGTGCCAGTAAGGGGTTAAGAAGCAATATAGAAGTACCACAGCCAAACACAGTAAATAATGACAGAGAGGTGGAAGACCAGGAAGAAGAGCAGATTATAGAACCCTGAAATGTACAGACTGGGTTAATACGTGGATGGTGATACTCTACAATGGTACCTGCTCATGCTGAAGAGGCAGCTTACAGTGAAGGCAACAGAGATTTCTTTTAGACAAAGTGGTGTGTTTTCACGTGGTCAGGTCCAACAGGAAGAAGGAATATCTGTTCACAGCAGTGTAAGGGGAGAGGGGGCATGGGGACAGTAAAGGTGGTGGAATATGATGGTCATCATACCCCTAACTTTATGTATGCCTGCATGTATGTTGTGATTCTATATCACTTACAACCAGAGAAATGAAATGTTATCCTCTATCTGTGTACAATGAATCAAATTGCACTGTTATCATGTAAACCTAAATAGAACAAATAAATTAACTATGAAAAAAATTAATTTACAAAAAAAAAGAAATCACAAAAAAAAGAAAGAATAACTGTTCAAAAGTTCTCCTTACAAGAAAAACAAAACTTGCTTCTCTAAAACTTTCACTCTTTGGTTCTTTCTTCCACATGGTAGTCTCCGAACACATGAAAATCATTTTTGTGAATGTAAAAATTTTTCTCCCTCTCAGGCAAAATATTCACATTTTCTTTAACTCTTCCTCAGATAAAATATTTAATTCACTTATCATATTGAAAACATTAACCCTAAGGTTGAAGGACCACTTCTTAGGAATTTGTAAAAGGGATTAATGTATCACATAATGTTTGGTTGGATAGGATAAGTGACTTTCAAATATTTTTTCCTTTGAAAAAAGTAATAAATACATTTCACAACCCAGTATATAAGAACATGTGTGTGAGTATAAGTTGACACAAATTTCTCCTTACTGTGAGATGTGCTCTGATATATTTTTTTCTAATTCATTGCTTAAAATTTGCTGGTTGTTCAATGAAGGAACTCTGTTCACAGGGTTGGAAGGTGGGAGGGAGCTTGGGGACAGTAAAGGTGGTGGAATATGATGGTCATCATAGCCCTAGCTTTATGTATTATGCATTCTACATCACATACAACCAGAGAAATGAAATGTTATCCTCCATCTGTGTGCAATGAATCAAATTGCACTCTGCTATCGTGTAAACCTAAATAGAACAAATAATTAAATTTTTAAAAAGTCCTTTAAAAAAAATGTTGCTGGTTACCTCTACCTATGTCAATTTAAAAATCCACAAATGGATTACATTTCAAAAATTTGAAAAACAGTGAGATTCTCCTTCATAAAGGAGGAGTAGATGCTAAACTAAATGGACCAAAACCAGCCGCTTTTCAGGTGAACACCCACATTGACCTATTCTCTACATTCCCATTCTATGTGACTAAGTAGAATTCAAGACCTTTTCTGAGGTCTCTCCTTCATATCCTCTTGTAGATCCCTTGAGTCAATAGCTCCAAGAATCAGAAGACCCATTTAGATCTTGGCCCAAACTTTACATTCTCCAACTAAGCTTAACCAGAGCACTATTCATAGCAATTTAAGGCTCCTTGCATGCTACTAACTGAATTCTAATTGTTAGATATCCTTGAAAATAAAACTCTTGGTCCTTCACAGAGTTAGAGAAGGGGCAGTCTAAGCACTAGAGCAGAAAACAGACATTCATGACCTGCTGGCAGCAATACAGTTGTAATAGCAGAAAACTCTCTTCACTAACCACTGAAGTAAATACAATATCCTTTTCCTCCCTCTGGGTGTAGGGTCTGTAATATGTTCGTTATCATATCACTTGTGCTTCTCTCTTGTTAGTTTACCTAACAGGGCCACAGATTTGCCTCCCTCTTCACAACAGGGCACTATTTATTTGATCTCCTTGGTTTCTTTATGTCACTTTCTCCTGTGCCTATATCTTCAGGTTCTAGACCACTGCTGCCTAACAGGACTCTGTGATAATAGAAATATTCTCTATCACTGTTGTCATTTGGTAGCCACTAGCCACACATGCCCATTGAATCCTACAAATGCTGCAAATGAGACTAAGGGAGTGAATTTTCGTTTCATTTTATTTTAATTTATTTAAATTCCAATTTAAACAGTCATGTGTGTCTAGTAGCTGCCACTATCAACACCCTAGTTCTTGACAAAGAGCCAGCAAACTTTTTCTCTAAAGAATCAGATAGTAAGTATTTTAGGTTTTGCAGGCCATATAATCTTTGTGGCAACCAGTTGACTCTTCACTGTAGCATGAAAGCAGCTCACAAGCAATACACAGATGAATTTGAAACTTTACAAAAGTGAAAATAGGACCTATTTAGCCTGAGTACCAGAGATCACCCTGTTAATTCAACAGATTTCAAGAATTAGATTCACTTTAAGTAGAAAGGTCCACTTAGGCTTTGGCCCAAACTTTACATTCTCTAACTAATCCTTACCAGAGTGCTACACATAGCAATACAAGGCCTCCTGTATAAATCAAAAATGAGCTACATGATCTATTGAGCTTGGGGTTCAGAGTCTGGAACCCCTGTCCAGGGTGTCAAATGCCTACTCTATAGCTGTAGTATGATAATAATTAACCAGAGCTGAAATTCTCATGTTTATTACCTTTTTTTATACATGGACATATGTTCATGGGAAGTGAAGGGTATTTTTAAGACCATGTTTTTATACTGAGTTACTAAGCAATACTTCTACCTAGAATTTTCTTTCTGTGTTCTCAGCAGTCATCACTTTTACAGACACTCTGGATCTCCTTGTGAGCTGCTGGGATTACAGACATGAGCCACTGCACCTGGTTGGCTGGCCATCATGAATCTATGTGCAATTAAATGCAAATTATTCGGTAACATGATTAAATGCCCTTCATGTAAAGACACATCTTTTTTTCCAGGAGCTAGGCTTTTTCTCACACCTGCTTATATTTGCAGATCCTCCCTGAGGAGGATCACTTACCATTGAGATAAAAACAGTCTAGGGTAAACATATGAACTTTATGATAACACCTCAACAATGCTGAGATAAGAGAGTAAATGGAAGAGTTGCAGTTGAAGATCATGAAGGGCATGGCCAAGTACTGGGACTAACACTTAATAGCTCTTTACCTGAAGCATACTTAGGCCACAACTCACTCACCTCTGAAACATACTTAACTCTCAACCTCTCAAGGTGTTTATGCTGACTACATAAAATAGTAAGTTAAATATATAAAATCATTGCACATATAGTAACAACTCAATAAATGTTAATTCCTCTTTCTTTCCCTCTACAAAAATTAATGACTTTAAACAGGAATCTTTTAAAAGTTTGCACTACAGAGTTAAAGAATTAAAACCAAAACATTATTTTGTATGATATTTTGTGCCCAATAATGAAACACTTCATTTATAGTAAATTTTAGTATAATAGAATAAATTGACCGTCACCAAAATAAAACTTCAAATGACTCAACTCAATTATTTGGAAAGTATATTTTGAAATGGATTTGAGACCTTACACATGCTTTGTGGATTGTCACAAGTATCGGCTGAGTAAAAAACAGAAATGTTAGAGGCCTTCTCACTTTGGGAAACTAGCAGAATCTCAGACCATATCCACTTACTTGGACATGAAAGCGCCACATCTGATTCTTGCATCACTTCCTTCAGGGAACAGCAGTTCTGGACTATACAACACATCAACCAACACCGAGAATTCAGCCTGCATCATTGGGCTAAACTGTTGTTCCAAGGAGGCCACTACATCCTAAGACACAAAGCACAAGAGAACCCATTGGAAGACTAAGTCCGACTTCATCTTCCAAAGATACAGTAAACCTAAGAATACTAACCAGGAATGTCAGAGAAGATGGACCCTATCTCCTTATGGCACCAAATGTCTGTGCTATTACTATAGTCTGGTTTCATGTATAAGTACTGCCTAGGCCTTTGGTTTTTGTTTTCTGGGTTTTTTGTTTGTTTTTTGTTTTCACTTATAAGACAAAGAGTAGGTAACCATAAGATTTTTAAGGATATACACATATGAATAAAATTCACTAAAGCCATTGTACAGGCCCTGCAGTGTCTAGGACTATAAAGAAATCATGACAAATTGGAATAAATTGGAGACATACCTGGGGAATAGCCAAAAAAAAAAAAAAAAAGATTTTGGATGTGTCATTGGTCATCTAGAACTAACAATTTCTTCCAATGCAAAAATTTACTGGTATATTATTTGAAGCATATTAGTACTAGACAGAGGTTCAATGACATTCAACAGTATTTCAAATTATATTTATCAATAGACACTACTAATCACCTACCCCACAGCCTGTTTTCATCTTTTTCTTGCTACAAGAATCTGAATATTAATTCTGATCTGGCAGCAACATTCTCATGGAAACGAACCCCTCAGCTCAGGGTCAAAGTTGATTAGTTTAAGTCATCATAGTTATTCACCTCTGGCTCTAGCAGCTGACCTTAGCCTGATCATATGACAAACTCCCAGCCAATGAGACATCAGGTGAAGTCTGCTGATGTGCTGGGAGCTGGAAGATTCTTTCAAAACCACCTACTGTTCTCCAGGGAGCTTTAGGGTGTAAATCCAAGGGAGCCAGTCCTCATGTGGGCTTGGGAGAGGAAACCTTTAAACCAAAAAGCCAGAAGACATCCACCATAGGGCCCTGGCCTAAACACTGCTGAATCAGCCCACTCAGGGAAAGCCACATCCAGGTTTCCTACTACGTGAAATGACAGTCATTATTGTTTAAGTCACTTTATTTGAATATTATGATATTTAAGCTGAAAGTATCCTAACTGGTGTGTTTCTAAATAAACTATAAGCAATTATAATTTCCTGAACATTCTTTAATGGTTAAAGCATCTCCTTTTTATTTTTAAACTACATTAGGAGACGAGAAAAAAATCATCTCACATAAGCAACAATTTATCCACCCACAGCTATGGCATATTTTGTTAAGCAGAAAACTGCTGCTTGTTACTCTCAGCTACAGAAACTCAGATGGGGCTACTGCCCTCTGGATTTCTTATTGCCAGATTTCAGGAGCTGACATGTCTTTAAGTCTTTCTTACCTTTCAGCAAAAGTGATCATTTCTACTTACTATTCTAACTCAGCTTTCCGAGAAATTCCTGACATCAGTTAAAGGTGACTACCAGGAAGAACATACATAAAGGGGAAAACCAGAGACTATATAAAGGTGAGAAGAGGGCATGCTTACTATATGTGACCATATTTGGTGAAATGTTCTTGAAATATACCTGGGTTTGGATTTTTTTGTTCTTTTTTTCTCCCTTTATTTCATTTACTGAACAAATGGTGCTCAGTCTGTTATGATGTAAATTCTGTCTTTACCTCTGATCTTGATCCTGGACCAATTATGTACTCTAAGTCACTCTCCCCACATGAAAACTTGGGATAATGATACTAGTAATCACATGGGCTTGCTGCGGGGATTAAAAGGAAATGGCTAGAACAACCTCGAACACATGCTGGCCACCGACTCATTTCACACGTTAGTTATCACTGTTACTGCGCACCAGTGCTCCATGACCATCACCTGTGGTCACAGTCACTTGTTACTCTTCAGTCCTCATCTTACTGAGTCCCTGCTAAGTATCTCATGACTGGTTCCTATTCTGTGAAATGTCTTCTCTCATGGCTTCTGTGACACCACACTTTATTGCCCACCTGTGTCCTCTCCTGACCTTTCCTTTGTCAGTCCCTGGTAGTTCCTGGTCTTCTCTTCTATGACTACACTTTCTTCTGAGAGATATCAACTAATTCTATCATTTTAATATCATGTGTTTAAGTTGTATCCACATTTATATTTCCAGCATGAACATCATCCCACACCAATCCAGATTTGTACATCCAATCATCTCTCTTGACTCACCCACTAAAGTATCTAAATAGGCATCTCAAGCTTAAATTTCCCCGAATTCATCCACATTACTATTGTTTCCTTCTTAAGCCAAGCCATCATCACTTTTTGCTTGAATTAATGTCAAACTACCTAACTAAATTCACTGCTTCCATGTCTGGACTCCATAAACACCACTCAAAATCCACAGAGATCTCTTTAAATATATACCAAGTCATGTCTGTCCTCTGCTAAAAATCTCTAACAACCTGCTATCACTAGAACAAAATCCAAATGCTTTACCATATGTTTTAGCTCATTCAGGCTGCTATAACAAAATACCATAAACAATGCTTTAAAATGACAGAAATTATTTTTCATAATTTTGAGTTCTGGGAAATCTAAGAGCAAGGTACCAGCAGATTTGGCATCCAGTGAGAGCCCACCTGCTGGTTCACCAAGACTGCTGTCTTGCTGTATTCTCACATGGTAGAAGAGCCAAATGAGCTTCCTTGGGCCTATGTTCAGGTCCTCTCTCATAGTATCACAGAATGTGCCTTTATTTGGAAATATGGCCCTTTAAAAGGTAATTAAGATAAAATGAATTTATATAAGTGGGACTTAATCCAATATCATTGGTATCCTTATAACAAGAAGAAATTAGGACACAAATGTGCACATGTGAGGACCCAGTGAGAAACTAGCCATTTACAATTCAAGGAAAGAGATCTCAGAAGAAACCAAGCCTACTGATACCTTGATCTTGGACTTCTAGCCTACAAAACAGTAAGAAGATAAGTTTCTGTTGTTTAAGCTTCCCTATCTATGGTTTGTTTTTGGTTTTGGGGGTTTATTTGTTTGTTTTGTTTTTGTTTTTTGTTATGGTAGTCCTATCAGACTAATACAATATGTCTTTCATTCAATATCCCAGAATGCCCAGACCAAAAGCATGAGTGAGACACTATGCAAGTAATTTGTGAATAAAAGTGCTTGGATCATTCTGACCAAAAGGTTATAAGATAATACTGAAAGATAAATTGAAGCAAGTTACAGATATTTAATTTATTATATAAATCAGTATGGCCAATTATTTTACCAGTTTTATTACTGGTATTATGATTATTATTCTCATATTAAGAATCACTACTCACTAGTACAACATTAAAATATATTAAATAATATACATTCATTAAAAACTAACTCACAACTTTTACCTGAAAGTTATGCGTTTAAAAGGGTGGTGGTGGTAGAGAGTTGTAAAGTAAAACCTAGGCCCCAAAGAGAATATAATATTTTCAACCATATCTTATTTGTGAAACATATATTTTAAAAAATTACAATTTAAAGAACATGAATGTCATTTCATGTTCTCATTGTACCTGTAACTTTTCAATAATATTTCTATAATCCCAAGCAGGCCCTCCAAGAGCTTCCTTAAAGCGTGGTCCTGAACGAGCTGAGAGTCTCCATCCCATGGCTGCTCTTTGCACCATATTTGAATGACTCTTCATGAAAAGAGTATTGACTTGGCTATCCAAATCCACTGGAATGGCAATCCCACGATTTTTTGCTGTAAAAGAAAGATTTCAAATACTTTCCTCTTAATTTGACTAAAGCCCCTTATAAATTATCCACACACTTGTATGAACATAGAACAAATAAAAAAGAAAAATAGCAAATTCTTAAACTCTACCATTAAATTGTTTTACATAACTGCAACAGCTTTTAACCTGAAAGTATTTCAGTTCTTCAGACCAATTAGTAAAATGGGTCTTTTAAACATTCAAGAACTTATCTGATTTGTCAGTGATTAATCTTTTTTTAAACTTTTTTTAGTTGTAGATGGACACAATATCTTTCTTTTATTGGTTTGTATGTGGTGCTGAGGATCGAACCCAGGGCCTCATGCATGTGAGGCAAGCGCTCTACCACTGAGCTACAATCCAAGCCCCTCAGTGATTAATCTTTTTAAAACACACTTCATACAGCATCAACACAGAAAAACACTATATAACAACCATGGGGAGTTTCATCTTCTCAGATGCCAAAGAAAATAAGAGAGCAGATAGAAAATACATGGTAAAATCCTGCCAATTCATTCACTAACTTAATTGGTGTGTGTGTGCGCGCGCACACATACATATGCACACAAAACTGCATGTGATACATCTAAAAGTAGAAATAAAGAAAAGCATAAAAAATTCTACATTGGAAGATGACCCATAGTACATGTTTTTTCCCCAAGATCCCCTGAAATTTATATTTTAACAGACTTATATCACAATAACACTGGAAAATGACAATGCTTGCCACAAGAAAAAGAAATATTGAGGCATTTCAGAATGAGAATGGGGTTGCTCCATCAGAGAAAGAGGAACAGGAACTATCCCTCAAGCACAGAGTTAGGACAGATCTCCCTAGGGGCACAATCAGCCAATACAAAGTGTACCAGAAGGATAGGGGTGTCATCTGGGCAATTCATCAAAGAATCTCACCTGAACAGCAGGGAAGGGAAGGCCCTCCCTCTACTGATGAGCAGAAACAGAGAAGTTGGCAACAGCAGTTTTTACCCAGAGGATAAAGTTGGAGAGATGTAGCAATGTTCTCTCAGGAAATTAGAATACCTAACTGCAAAGAACACCTAACAAAGGTGCTAGGACTTGACAGAGGAGCAGAGCAGAGATTGAAGTAACTCCAAAGATCATCAGATACGGGGTAGACAGGAGGAAAAGAGAAGAGGCAGGCAGTTCCAACAGAGACAGAAAATACACTGAAGACTCCAACTCCCCAGCAAAGTCTCCCTTATTTTAACACTTCCTGGGATGCTCAGCCTATTTTTGACTACACACACACACACCCTCTAAGGGAAAGTCTGCATGTGATATTTCAGCCCCTTCCACAGAACTCCAGGTCAGCCCCATTACTTATGCAAGGATTCTGAGAGAAACAGACCCTCCAAACTACAATGAAAACCATGCCAACCAGCCATGCCAATCATTACAAACCACCACAATTATGAACACACCACCACAGACCATAAGGAAATATCTCACTCCAGTCAGAATGGCAACTACCAAGAATATAAGCAACAATAAATATTGGCTAGGATGTGGGGAAAAAGATACACTCATACATTGCTGATGGGACAGCAAATTGGTGCAACCACTATGGAAAGTGGTATGGAGACTCCTCAGAAAACTTGGAATGGAACCACCATTTGACCCAACTATCCCACTCCATGGTTTATACCCAAAGGACTAAAAATCAGCATACTACAGTGACGCAGCCACATCAAACTTTATAGCAGCCCAACTCACGATAGCTAAACTATGGAACCAACCCAGGTGCACTTCCACAGATGAATGGATAAAGAAAATGTGGTACATATACATGATGGAATATTACTCAGCCTTAAATAAGAATGGCATTTGCCAGTAAATGGATGAAACCGGGGAATATCATGCTAAGTGAAATAAGCCAATCCCAAAAAAACCAAAGGCCCAAAAGTTTTCTCTGATATGCCGATGCTAACTCCCAATAAGTTGAGGGTAGGGAAGAATAGACGTACTTTGGATTAAACAGAGGGGAAGAAAGAGGGAGAGGGTATATGGGGATAGGACTAACAGTAGAATGAATCAAACATTATTACCTTATGTGCATATATGATTACATGACTGGTGTGAGTCTACAGCATATACAACCAGAAGAATGAGAAGTTATACTCCATTTATATATAATGTGTCAAATGCATTCTACTCTCATGTATAGCTAATTACGATAAATTTTTTAAAAAGAATAACCAATTGACCCCAGGTAAAATAGAGATGATTCAAGGGAGAGCAAAAAATATTTAAATAGTTCTATGCGCCTGTAATCCCAGCACTTTGGGAGGCAGAGACAGGAGAATCTCAAGTTCAAAGCCAGCCTCAGTGACAGTGAGGTGCTAAGCAACTCAGTGAGACCCTGTCTCTAAATAAAACACAAAAAATAGGGCTAGGGATGTGACTCAGTGCTCAAGTGCCCCGAGTTCAATCCCTGGTACCAAAAAAAAAAAAATTTTGTTTTAAATAGTTCTAATAACTGTCCTCAGAAAATCTGATCATATACTGTGCATCCAAAAAATTAAAAAATCAGAAAAATGACATCTTAGCAATGAGAATATGACTGCATAAGTGGGCATGGGGGAGCACAATTATAATACCAGCTGCTTAAGAGGCTGATGCAGGTAGACTGCAAGTTCAAGGTCAGCCTGGACAACTTAATGAGACTCTGTCTCAAAATAAAGTACAAAGAGTTGGGGATATGGCTTAGAGTTAGGGCACTTGCCTTGCATGCATGGACCCTGAGTTCCCCAGCACCATACACACAAACACACACACACACACACACACACACACACACGTATATGATTGCACAAACAAAAACTTCAAAAAATGGATGGAAAAGAAAAAGATAGGAACAAAGTTGGTAATCTTGAAAAGAGAGTCAAGGAATTTATTGAAACATAAAGCATAAAAGATCAAAAGGGAAAATAAAACAAGGGATCATGAAATAGGGAGTGTTACTCCAGGAAGTTATATACCTAACAAATTTAAGTTCCATAAAGAAAAAAAAACAGACACAGTGGAAGGGAAGAAATGATTAAGAAAACAGGAGACAATGTCCATGAGCTGAAGACAGATGCAAATCTCTAAACTCAAAGGGCCCACTGTGTGGATTAATAAGCACACTGATAACATTCTGGTAAAACTTTAGAATACTGTTAGAGGTTGAATTATGTCCCCCAAAAGCATATCTGAAAGTCCTAATCATCAATACCTATGAGTGTGTCTCTATTTGGAAATAGGGTCTTTGTGGATATAATCAAGTTGAATTGAGGTCATACTGAATTAGGATCTGCCCTAATCCAATTTGGCTGGTGTCCTCATAAGAAGGGGAGAAGAGA
This sequence comes from Xerus rutilus, assembly GCA_028644305.1. NCBI lineage: Eukaryota > Metazoa > Chordata > Mammalia > Rodentia > Sciuridae > Xerus > Xerus rutilus. The sequence goes on along the minus strand of CM053403.1, from coordinate 75,454,409 downwards.
TAGAGAGACACGCACAGGGAAGGACACCATGTGAAGATGGAGGCAGAGATTGAGTTTAAGCAGCTACCTGCCAACAACTGTCAGCAAACACAGGAAGCCAAGAGATACTTCCCTGGAGTCTGGGGAGAGCCTGGTGCTGCCACACCTTGACTTCAGACATCTAAGCTCCAGTAAGGGAGACAGCAAATTCTTGTTGTTGTTGTTTTTTTTTTTTTTTTTTTTTTTAATTTTTTTTTCTAGTTGTAGATGGACACAATGTCTTTATTTTATTGCTTTTGTATGTGGTGCTGAGGATCGAACCCAGGGCCTCACGCATGCGAGGCAAGCGCTCTACCGCTGAGCTACAATCCCAGCCCAAATTCTTGTTGTTTTAAGACATTCCGTGTGCAATCTGTTGTGGCCAACCATAGAGACAAGTACAAAAGTCAAGAATAAAGAGAAAAATCTCAAGAACTTCCAGAGGAAAAATAAAGAGGATTCCTAAAAAGAATCAGTCTGGCACCAGACTTCCCATTAACATCACTGAATGCTACAATACTCTTTAAGGATTAGAAGGGCGAAAAGTTTTGAAAATAGGAATTTATATTTATCTGAACTAAAAATCAAATGTGAGTTCACCATAATGTTCCAGAATATGTAAAGGCTCAGAAATCCTTCCCTGAAACTATGAAAAAAATCACACAAAAAACTGTAATTTTTTGAGGAAGGAATCCAAGAAAATGTCAACATGAACATAAGAAACTATGGCAACTGGTTATGAATCTGAAGAAGAGAATAAAGCTAGAAACATTTTAAAAGATTCACTAGATAGATATTAATGGTTAAGAAATTGTCTTCCAATTGAAAATTTTTTAATATTTCAGCACTACATTTTTGTCTCAAATGGTTATACACTAAAAATATTTACACATCATAATATGTTCTAATCATTTATTTATAATGTTTATCAACCTGTAAGATTTATATTTCTAAACAGAACACAAGCATCACATATCATAACAATAGAAAATCAATAGTATGTCAAGTAAAAATTAGAATACAGAGTAGGAGAAAAGAGATAATGAAGGATGTATGTAAATTTCCCCATTTTTCGCAGTGTGAAACTTATAGACTGAAACCGTTCTTGCAAAACCTTATTTGAGCTGTTCAATCAAGAAACAGAGATATAAAGATCATATTTAAAGTTGTAATGATAGTCACCAGAAGACTTATTTTAAATTAATGAAAACAGGCAGGAGGAATAAAAAGAAACTGGATAGAGACAGGTGCACAGGTAGATACAGACAGATAATTTGGCTTGCTTCATATAATGGAAGGAAAACAACAGTAGTCAATAATGGTGAAAATTCTCCAAGCTGGAAGATACGCAAAAACCCTTTTGTAAATAGACAATTTTCACCATTAACACAAAAAACAATTACCAGTTTAAATAAGACTTGGGCTAGAGTCTTAGGAATACTAATAAATCTAAGTGAATCTTAAATAGCCCACTGCACCATGGCCCAGACTGTGCTAGTGAATGTCATGCCTGCTCAGTTTCCCTTTCCCAGGTACACAGTGTCTCTGTTCGTGTTTTTCTCACAAAGCAGTGCAACTGCATTTCTGTCCCAGCTGAAGGGCAGATGGCCTCCACAGCACCAAGTGGCACACAGTTTTATAAATGCTTGATCCTGCACTGTGATCCAACCCTGGCAAGACTTTCTTCCTCTTCTGGCTGCTTCACACATAGGCTGTATTTGCTCTGAACAGTCAAAAAAATCAAAGAGAAGGGCTGGGTATGTAGCTCAGTGGCAGAATGCTTGCCTAGCATGTGTGAGGCCCTGGGTTCAACCCCCAGTACTGCCCCCCCTCCACACACATAATTAGATAGAAGACAATACCACCTCTATGTTATTTCTTTTTTTAAATTTTTTTTGTAGTTGTAGATGGACAATATGCCTTTATTTTATTTATTTTTATGTGGTGCTGAGGATCGAACCCAGTGCCTCACACATGCTAGGCAAGCACTCTAACACTGAGCTTATAGCCCCAACCCTCTATTTTCTAAGCAACAAAATGTATAAACCTTAGTGTTGATCCTATCATATTATAGCAAGTTTTCACTAACATTTAAACGAAAGGAGGAGGGTATGGATTTATCTCCCATTTCTAAAGGAGTCAGTTACACTGCTCATTGATGGAATGGACCATCAACTAAGTATGGTTGCTGTGAATACGACTTATGCAAAGAAGCACTCAATATTTTTCCAATGACACCAGTAGAAACGTAGTACAGTGGCCATGCCTCTGTTATGAGCAATGTGGGTCTTTTATTAGTGAGTTCAGAAAAATCTCATCCACCCCTGGATTCTTCTGTAAATTGCTACTACTACATATTCCTCTCTGGCTAGCAGCAGGGACAAGCCAGGTTGAAGAGACTCCACTATTACAAACTTTGTTGAAAGGTTTTTGGTTTCCCCCAACTATACAACTTTAACTGATGTTATCTAGTTTTCCTATCTATCTTGGCATAAATTCCACAATATAAACTAACCAGATAAAATATACTACTTCCTCATGCTTAAAGGTAAACACTAGCAAATCACTAAATCAAAATTCCTAGGCAATAAAAGAAAATTAACTATGCAATTGAAGGAAGAGAATTAGACTTAAAATAAGTCAGTTGCATAGATAGTGGTAACATGTTTTTAAGCAATGGTGAAAGTACAACTATTTCTAAAGACAGTCTGAAATGGATCTGCTGCACTGTCAAAACAATATAAGTACTAATCTGAAATCAAAACTGACAATAGTAATTTAGCTTTCTATATATCACTTCAGATTAAAGTAAAAAATTAAGCAGAAAAGAAAATTGTAATTAGTAAAAGAAAACAACTGGTTCACTATCTCACTTACAGATATATTACTAACTAGAGCACTATTTTTCAAACACAACCAAAAACATGATCCAAACTGAGATAACTTAATAAAAGTAAGTTAGAAAAAATCTGGGATACATGGTACGCAGAAATGTGAGCTAGGACATACTCTTGGAACCAGCAGTAAGAAACAGTTAATGAATTTATTATAGCCAGCCATTCTTCAGGTCTACAGTATTAACTCCAACTGTGTGCTTTAATAGAAATGGTCACATTAAAGTTTAAAATGTGTAAAAAAGAATTACTATTATTTCTCTTCTAAGTTAGAGCATACTTGAGATACCACCTTGTTAAGGACATGCTTGTCAGAGAGCAATCCCTTAAAAACTAATGGGAGAGAAGATGGACTGTTATCAATGCATTTATCTTTGCTAGAGCTCTGCCTAGATATAACTCGCTGTCTAAAATGAGCTATCTTTATTCATAGTTATTTTTATTATTAGGCTAACCTTCTAATTAGGATTATAAGTCCTGAAAATTCTCTGGATGTGACAAGTTTTCTCAGTGATTTTAAGATGTAATCAAAATCCATTTCTAATTATTATTCATTAAATATTTCAGATTATGTGAATTTCTTTTAATTAGGTGGAATTACTGATGGTATCTGCCAGACCAATGCAGTGATAGGTGTCATGGGAAAAATGCTTAGATAGATAAACTGACAAGTAGGGGGAAAAGCAACAGAAAGTGTAAGCTTTAATTATGAAATCGGGTTGGTCGTCAGGCACCACTGAACAGGCCGATGAGAATGAAAAGAGAGGCGTGCAAGGAACATGCAATGGTGTGGGCACAGGGTGGTGCCTCTCTGGATCATGTCAGAGTGTCCAGGATAAATCTGTACTGAAGCACTGTGGTTTTTAAATAGAACATTAAAGACATTAAGTGTGCACCTCCTGTTTGGCACTCAACTATGCTGGGTGGATCTTCAATTAATTTGCAAACTGAACAAAGTATATAATTTTTATGGGTTACTCAAGAACTAATAGTGCAACACTTGACTAGTTATCTGAATGTAATAAAGATGATTCCACACCACACACTTTGCAGCTAAATATATTCCAGCTAGCTCATAATTTCAAACAGCAACACCCAAAATACAATCAGAGAAACCAAAACCATAAAAATTCTCTATGAAAATTTTTTTTAAAAACCTTAGATTTATCAAGCCTCTTTCAAAGATGATAGACAACCTAAAAAGCCTAAGAGAAAAGACAATTCTGCATGTCAAAAGTAAAACAATTCAAATGACAAATTAAAAAACAGGGCTGGGATTGTGGCTCAGTGGTAGAGCGCTTGCCTCACATGTGGGAGACACTGGGTTCGATCCTCAGCACCACATATAAATAAACAAATAAATAAAGGTCAATCAACAACTAAAAAATTTTAAAAAAGAAACAATTGGCTGGGCACAGTGGTGCACATCTGTAATCCCAGCTACTCAGGAGACTAAGGCAGGAGGACCACAAGTTCAAGATCAACCTAAACAACTTAGCAAGACCCTGTTTCAAAATAAAAAATAAAAAGGGCTGTGTATGTGGCTCAGTGGTTAAGCGCCCCTGGTTTCAATCTCCAGTACAAAAGAAAAAGAAAAAGAAAACAATCATTTCTTATAGTCACAGAGTTCATTTCCCCAATCTAAATGATCATACAAATTATTAAGAAAAAAGCACTAGAAAAATAATCAAAGCACTAGTGACAAGTCACAGGAAAGGAAATACTAATGGCTCACTTGTGTGGAAAAGTTTTCATTCATACTCATAAAAGAGAAACATACATTAGAACTGTAACAATATTTTCACTAAGATTGAAAAAAATCTAACATGCTGTATTATCGAGGAGAAAGACACTCCCCTAGATTGCTGGGGGTGTTAACTAAACAATCTCTTCAAAGGGTAATATCTATCAAAATTAAAATAATCTAGAAATTCTACTCTTACATATTTACCCTATTCTCATGTGCGAAGTGATTGAAAGCAATATAAATGTTCAACAATGAAGTAAAATCAACTATAATATAATTATATAATAGGATATTATGCACCCAATAATAAGAGTGGAATATTCAATCATTTATTTGTATCATTTATTTTATTCATGCCATAAATATTCAGACTGCCTACTGTACTCTGGGCACTGTGTCAGGCTCTAGAATTGTGTAACAGATAATGCGTTTAATTTTCTTCTGTGATTTCTTTACATGTTGCAAAGAACATTAATGTACTTTTAATTAAATGCACTTTTCCTGTTTGGTATTTCCACAATGCACTGGACTTTACTAAGGAAAGGAAATAGGGCCCTACAGAGTGTGTTTCCTCCAACTAAAAGAACGCCTTTCAGATAATGAGGAACCATTATAAATCACTTGAATTAATAAATAAGTGAAAACTTTAATATATTATAACCTATTCAGATTTAGTTTTTTAAAAATAATAATGGTGTTTTTAAAAAACAGAATCACAGGAGTGTTTTATGTCAAATTCTTTATCAACTACAAGACGCTAGTACATTGAAATGAATAGGTTTGTTTAATAGAGACTGAATTTCTCAAAGGGTTAATATTTTTTACATGTTCAAATTTGGGGGGAACATTGGCTTGAAGATTTATGTTCATCATTTAAACCATTTGTAAAAGATATTTTATAGAATTTCCATTTGGAAAATAGATTGTGTTGCCAACAAAGAATCCAACATTAATCTCCCAAATCATTTGAAGATTTTGAAGCACATGGAACAAAATTCTTTTTTAAATAGAATAATATGTTAGTAATTCGTGGATGCTTTTTCTCAAAGCACTTCTACCATGTGCTGCTGCATTTTATGTGAATAAGTAAACTGAGGAATAGCAATTGACCAAGCACATTTAAAAATTCACATGGCCTTAATATTTGTCAAACCTCAGTGAACACCATGTGTGCATCTATTGCCGAGTTCTCCATCCTTAACTTGCTCCCATCACCAGCCTTAATTTATATGACTGATGATAGAAAATGAAAAAGATGTCCCTATCTTGCAATGTGTTCAGGACCTGCATGTAATGAATACCTGGGCGCTTGCATTTATTATCATTTAAGAACTTATTTCTCCTTACTAATTTCAAAATCTATATAACTCAGAAGAAAGTATAACAATGGAGGTAAATATCAATAATTTCTACAGCTACACATCATTCATAAACATCTTTAAAAGTTTGGAAAATTTTATGAGAAAAACCTAACATGATACATATGTTAAATACATGGTTGTGCCTACAATTTTAAAAGCAAATGATGTTGTATCAGAAAAAATTTGAAAAGCACTATGTGTTTATTTCAAGTACAGCTTAAATTACCATCTTGATCTATATTTTGTATCTTGCAAGTGTAAAACAGGAAACATGTTCATGTAAACTGGTTTGTGATAGAGTGTCACAAATACCTGCTAGCAAAGGTGGTGGAATATGATGGTCATCATAGCCCTAACTTTATGTATGACTGCATATATGTTGTGATTATATACAACTTACAACTAGAGAATTGATATGTTATCCTCTATCTATGTACAATGAATCAATTTGCACTGTTAACATGTAAGCCTAAATAAAACAAACAAACAAAAAAAACAAATACCTGCTAGCATGTCATTCCAAAAGGGGTTCAGATCCTGATTCTGTCTTTGCCTACCTGTGTGACCTTAAGCAAGCAGGCTAACTTTGCTCACCTCATTTCCTCATCTATAAAATGGGGCTAAGAATTATGTCAACATCAGAGTTTACCAGACTATCCAACACTCATCAAGTGTGGGCCACTCTCGGCAAAGCAAGTGCTAAGTTTGTGATTGCCTTTGCTGATTTTTCACTTCTTTTGTATTCAATGTACAAATGAAGCAGAGAATGAAGTATTTTCAATAATGATAGATGAGATGAGCTAATTTATTTAAGAGCACTTTACAAATCATAACTATAATCAATATTTGCATTTGCAGAAATGTGTTTACCAATTTGTAAATGCACTGAAAATTTGCTTTATATACACAAAGTACTCTCTTGACTTTGTCATGTTTTGAATAGACTTTGTTCTCTTAAATACTATAAATTCATACCTATTTCAAATTGTGTTAAACTTCAGTGCCCAAATATATTTTTAAAGTGTTGCTGAAATGCAAAATGCAAAATGCAAAACTTCAGACACATCCATATACAGTATTAAGCAAAGTTTACAGAAGGCCACTGTTTTGGACTGAGCTCCTGTACTGGGTCTTAGCAAACCAGTAAACAGAATGGAGTCATTCATGCTAGTTGCCACATAATCAAACTAAATTCCAAAATGGGCCAGTTTCCCAAGAAATATGAGAATCACAGCCACCAATCAAAAGGGGCCCTGTTTAACTTGAAGGAAAGTAACTTTAAAACAGCCAATCTGCTTTTTGTTCCCTGTTTTTGCTTTCCTCAGCACTTTTCTGTCTATAAAGCCCCCATCTATACTCAGCTTATTGGGAAAATCTATTCTATTATAGAATAAGATGTTGCTTGAGTCTAGAATCACACACACACACAAAAATCAATTGAACCTTTAAACTAAATTTGTCATAATTTTACCTTTGTCACAAGCAAGCCAAATAGTCACAGTTCTAGTTTATATCCTAGAACTTCTGCAAAATAGGACTTATGGGGCAACATGATACAGCATAAACTGCATATTCAGAGAAACTTGGATTTAAAACCCAAGTCAATTACTTCTTAAGTTACTTAACTCTATGAGCCTAAATTCTGTTACCTCCAAACTAACCAGCCCACAGATTGTTGTCAATCAACTAACCCTTATTACCTACTTAGCATTAGAAACTTGCAGTCCCCAGTGATGGAAAAAAAAAAAGTTTCTGTTTTTATAGTCTACACTCTAATGGGGGAAGAAGACAATACAGAAACAAATAACAAACAAGATTCTTTCAAATATTGAAATATATTAGGAGTTTCAACTGTGCTAATGGACAGAGCCAACAAGGAAGAAGAAGAAAGCATGTCTCCTTGGAGATGAAACAGGTTTTTATACCAAAACATGCATAAAATCATGTAATAGGATGAAGGGTGGGAAGAAGCTGAAATAGGAAATGTAGATTGTTCTGGGACACTCCACTGAGCACTTAGCTTTGGAGCTGAGACCTGATTGACAAGAGGAAACCAGCAAGTTGCTACCTGGGGAAGAGGATTCAAACAGAAGGAACAGTCCATGCAAATAAATTCCCAGAAAAGCCTGGTTAGAAAAGGTCAGTTTGTGTGGAGTACAGATGGGGGAAGGGGCTGGTGAAGAAAAAGGTAGGACTGGATGAAGTTCAGACAAGGGACCTTGTAAGCTAAGGTAAGGAAGACCAATTTCAAATGCAGCCAGAAGTTTTAAGTAGATGAGTGATGTAATCTGAGTTACATTTCAAGATCATTTTAACTGCTGTGCAGAAGGAACGGATTGCAACAGGATGGGATAAGAAGTGGGGTGTTCAGTAAGGAGACTCCTCCGAATTCCATGTCTGATTATAGTGGATCTGAACAAGGGTGACGACTAACAGGAGAAAAAAAAAGAGATATATTTTGGAAGTGGGACCAACAAAAATTGTTATCATGCTTAATGGTGGTGAACAAAAGGGAAGAATTAGAGTACTAATTGCAATACAGTCATTTTTTAAAATAAGGCTGAAATCTACTTCTTGCAGCTGCCACATATTGGTTATGACCCTATGTGTAGGAACCTGTTAAAAGTACAGGTGTTTGGGGATAATTATCATATTCTCCCTCAGAGTCCTCTTCCTTGTCTAAATATCTCAAATGTCAAATGTCTTCAATCACTGGTCAAATGATTTTTAAATCTCTTCCTACAATGAATGTCCACGTCTGTCTACATTTCATTTTGGTCCTACGTTTCTCCACGAATGGTATTCTCTAACAACCAAAGAGTAGAGAGTCTCCTTATCACAACACAGAATTTGACTTTCACTCTCATCCTAGATCACAGCTTTCTATGAATATCTCTTTGAGAGCTGCTTCATACTTATTGTTCCTTAAAATCTAATCAGAGAGAAAAGATTTGTACTTACGATGACATAAGCTGGGGTAAAATGAAAAACATAAAAAATGGTGTAAGAGGTCAAATGAGGGAGAGTTCATTGATGGATATGGGGGTCAAGAATGGCTTTTATGGAAGATTTCAAACCCCCACTCCCCCCAAAAAAAACTGAGTCATGGAAAAGACGCTGAGAGGTGGCAATGGTGGAAATGGAAAAAGAGAAACAAAGTTGCAGCATGAGCAATGGACAGCATGTAGACTTCAGTTTGCTGTCACATGGGGCATTATGGGGACCAGTGCACAAGAAGAGAAAGGGAAGGTAGGCTTGTGATGTAGAAGCCATGCAGGGTCCATGATGGAGTCAATCCAGGTTAAATGAACGATGCTGCTGAAGTGGGGGCTTTGTTTGGGGGATTTCGGTTCAGGAAGATTATTCTGGTAGCAGATTTAAAAGACGAGGAAAGAAGGGGAAAACATTGGTTCAAAAAGTAATAAGGGGCTAAACAAAGCCTCCATAGAATGAATGAAGAGGAGGGATGAATGCAGAGGAACAGAATTTCCAGAGCTCAGCAACTGTGCTGATGGACAGGGCCAACAAGGAAGAGGAGAAATCATGTCTCCTTGGAGATGAAACAGGTTTTTATACCAAAACATCATGCACAAAATCCATCTTGATTACACATTTATACATCATTATCTTTTAGACTTTTTATTAGACCTACTTTTATAGTATACAGAAAGGTACTAAGTTTTTTTCTGTTAAATCATAAGACTGGCCAGTATAGGAAATGATAGAAAGTGAATCTTAGAAATTAATTATAAATTTGGATTAATATAGGTTCAGTGACTATTTAAAACCACCAAACTCTGCTATTCTGCTATGCAAGAACTGATCTGACTACAGTACGCCCACCACTGAGGCTGGAATCCAGGTAACAAGCACAGTGTGGAGTCCCACTTGCAGCAGCAAAGTTCCTGTCTCTGGATTCTTAAGTGCCATGAACAGCATGCTCTCTATGCCCTGTGTGAGCCGACCAGCATTCCCCAGTGCATCTGATAAACAGTGAGAGAGAAGGAAGAGAAGAGAAAAGGGGAAAGAGGAAGATAAAAAAACAGGGAGAGACTGCCTTAAAATGGAAAAGAAAGAAATACAGGTTGGCAGATAAAGCAATGGACTCCTATGTAAAAATCAGCACCATCGTATTTTATCTTTTGGTGGTTAATATGTGTTCTAACAGATTTGGCCCAAATGAAAATGCCTTTACTCTATTTTATTATAACTCAAATAGTAGTATATTATTAAGGACTCAAATTATGTAACAGTGTGAGGAGAACCACATTCCCCTATCATTCCACCACTCAGAGAAAACCAGTATTAATATTTTATTTATGTGACCTTATAGACACTTTGCACATCTTTTATAATAAAAATTAGGTGCTCTTGTCCTTTTTTATTTTTGATGTAGTGCAATTGTGGCCCCCTCTTCTTCTTTTCCCTTCTTTTTCTGAACCAGTTATACAAACTTTAGGAGGAGCAGGGTGAGGGGCAGCAGGGGAAAGTCTGAAAAGAAGCCATGATGGTCCAGAGCCCTGGAGCCCAAAAAGAAATGGAAGGTGTACAAGGAAGGACTGCCTGGTGAGGATGACCAGTGAGTGCAGAGGGCATCCACGCTAGGGGACAGCCTGGCTCACGGAGTTACAGGTGAACAGGGTATGCATGTGAAAGAGTGACCCAGGGCAGACCCAGCAAGGTGAAAAAGACAGCACCACATAGCAAGAGCATGGCCTGCACTGCTGGAGCCAGGGTGTTGGAGGCCAAGCGCAGGAGGACAGCTTCCCTGTGGGTTGTTTGGGTCAGCGTGGGCTTTGTGTGAAAAAGAGGGGTCCAGTGTGGAACTATTGGAGTTATTAGCTTATTTCAAGAGAGCTAGAGCTGGCGCAGTTGCGCACGCCTGTAATCCCAGCACTTTGGGAAGCTGAGACAGGATAATCGCAAGTTCAAACCCAGCCTCAGCAATGGCGAGGCACTAAGACACAAAATAGGGCTGGGGATGTGGCTCAGTGGTCAAGTACTACTGAGTTCAATTCTCGGTACCAAAAAAAAAAAAAAGAGAGAGAGAGAGAGAGGGCTAGCATCTTTATCAATTGAATTTTCTAATCCAGAAATTGTATATCTTTCCGTTTATAAAAGTTTTTATATCCCTCGATATATTTTAATTTTATTCTCTTGTATTTAAGTTTACTCTTAAATATTTAATATTTTCATTGCTATTGTGAATATATTTTTCACATTATGCGTTTTTTGGTTTACAGAAAATCCATTAAGTATAATACTTACCTGTAATTAATTACCTTAGCAAATTGTATTACTATTAGTTTTAGTAATTTTCAATTGATCTTCCTTAATTACAACTGTTTTTTAATTTATTCACATTAAAATTGGTACCATCCTTAAATTTTGTTAGTATAAAATTGCTTAGGTCAGATTGCAGATGGGGAAAGACTTTAAAACGATCATTAATTAAACCATTTATCACATATCTACTGCATATATATACAATAACCCTGGCCAAGTTATATAACTTAGATAATCTTGTTTTCTTAACTGTAAAATGTAAATAATCCATCTAAACTATCTGTCTAAATGAGAGAATACATGTAAGTTACTTATCTTTGCACATGACAAGGTGCTCAAGAAATATTAACAGTAACGATGACAACGACAATGAAACTCTACAAACTGCCCTTCCCAAGGCCCACGAACCACCAGAGAATGAACAAGCCCCTCTTTGTTTTTCTTTTTTCACTTCAGCCAAGTTTATATTTCTTCTCCCTCCTCCCCTCCACCCTTCATTAACCTGCACACACACATGCACACACAGACACATACACACAAGAATCTTGTAAGAAACTCTTCTTCTAATCTTATGATCCCCTTGTCTGCCACTTCATTTGTTATTTCTGAAGATTTCAATGTCTAATAGGCCCTCAAAAAATACTTAGGAATTTCAAACAAAATTAGAACATTAAAAAACACTCAGAAAATCCTACTGCTATATGAAAGTCTTAGTAACTCAATTTATTAATAGACAAGACAATTCTACAATGAAATGTGGGATAACAATTAACTAAAACTATGTCTTTAAAATTTTATTGAGTTATACTTTAAGTGTCAAATACAATAATATCACATTTAAATTTAGAAGTAAGAATATATTCCCCCTCTCAAAAAGCCTATGATGTTCAGAATCATTTGCTGATAATTGCTCTTTAAATCATACCTGTTTCCTTATTAAGTTGTAAATTGGAAACCTGCTTCTATTGCCTACTAGCCAAAAGTCCAGTTTCATCAGGAGGCATAAAACTAAGTCAAACTGAACACCATGAACTTACCCACTTCTGCCAAGGTTCTGATACAGGATTCCACTGAGGCTTTCTGTGCAGGGTTTGGCCAGGTGCAATTGTAAATTCTGAAGGCAGACTGTAGCAGCTGAATAAAAACTGGCTGGTGTGTCTAAGGATAGAAATAGAGTAGGCAAGTCATGACAATAAGCCACTAACGTGCCTGATGTGGGATCTATGCATTATTAGAAAAGTTCATCAAAATAAAATGCCACACATTTTTTTCAACTTTCAATGTTATTTAATATATACCTCATTCAGCCCGCATTATTCTATACCCACTGCATGGATCCGCACTGTGCCAGACACTATAGAAAACCAATTGTTTGCATTTTAACTATATGCTTAATCAGAAAATATGCCACTTCTTGAAGCCAATGACATGAATTTAAGTAGTTTTTGAAAATCTCTTGTTTATTCCCAAGTACAAATACATCAGGTGTTTTGGGTTTGGTTGTTTGGTTTGGTTTCATATGATGGGCAAATAGGGGGAACGGCCACTTTGAACTTCAAAAACAATTTCATATATTTCTATGCAATTGTCTAAATTTTTTCCCTAAAGAAAGTATTATTGAAATGATATTTTTATAAGAGTAATATATAGTCACTTAAGAGTATTTGGGAACCATGGAAATAAAAATAATCAATAATCCTTCAATGTGGAGATAATCAGTAACAGTATTTTAAAGGTACAATCATCCTTATATGGGAGGAGAGTTGTTCCAGGACCCCCCACAGATACCAAAATCCACAGATACTCAGGCTTTTATATGAAATTGTGTAATATATAACCTCTGCACATCCCCCCATATACTTTAAACATCTCTATATCACTTCTAATACCTAATGTAATTTATATGCTATGTGATTAGTTGTTTCACTGCACTGTTTAGAAAATAATGACAAAATAAAGTCTGCATATGTTTGGTCCAGATGCAACTCTGCTTTCAAATATTTTTGATCCTAGGTTGGTTGAATCCTCAGGTGTCAAACTAGCAGATGCAGAGTGAGTCAGCAGTATTTACTTCCTGAGTTTCTCTGTGTGTATATGCATAAGCATTTTTCACACAAATATGAATGATACCATAATGCAAATTCTGTGGCCTAATATTACTTCATAAATATTTTCCTTACTCATCCCTTTTCCCTTTAAAATATGACTTTTAATTGCTACATAATAAGACACTCTACAGATATACCACAATCTATTTAGCTGTTTCCTTTGTGGACATTTAATTTGTGGTTGATATCAATTTTTAAGTATTATAAATACCTGTATGAAAATCTTAATAGATAACCCTATACTAATTAATTTAGGATGTCTAAAGTGACAGTATTGGATTAAAATGCCTATCCATCTAAAGAACTGTACCATCATTTCCACACTTGGCATACAATCAATACATAGATGTGAAAAGTGTTGGTCTGCCTACAAAGCAAGGAAAAATAATATAATTTGAAGATGGAGTCTCTTTATTTAATATAATGTCTGGTAAATGCAGAAAGAGGCATAATTTGAGAGAAGAATGCTTTTCAGAAATGTAGGAAACAGCCAGGTATGGTGGGGCATGCCTGTAATTCCAGCAGCTCGGGAGGCTGAGGCAGGAGGATTGCAGGTTCAAAACCAGCCTCAGTAACTTAGAGAGGCCCAAGCAATTCAGTGAGACCTTGTCTCTAAACAGAAGAAAGAGCTGGAGATGAGGCTCAGTGTTTAAGTGCCTCTGGGTTAAATAAATAAATAAATAAATGTAGAAAACAACTTCTGAACCAAATTATAGAGTTTTCCTACTCCAAGAATATAAACTCCTTGAGACAATGCTTCTGCCCTTAGTTCAGTTACCTGGAGGCTGGTACTGTTGTCTGAGAAAGGAGAGCTAAAGAAGCCGCTCACGATGCTCATGACTGACTCTGTGACACACTTCTCCAGGAAGATGTCCGCATGCTTCCTGTCTGTGGTGCTGTTGCAGACCTGGACAGAAGAGCAAAACAACTCGGTATGCTTCAACCCATCTTTGCATCATAACTTAATATGGGAATCTTCTAAAAAATATCATCCTGAAATAGCTCTCTATAATGATTGTTTTGCTTTTTTTAAAGTTGCTTTGAATAGAAACGTTTCTTCCCCTAATCCATTAAAATTTTAGTATTCTACAATTTCATTCTGTAGTAGCTTCTCCTTCAAGTTTGGCTCCTTTCAGCCAGGGACCAGAATTCCTTCACAGACTCCAAGCTCTTTATTCTTGATTTGCTTCTCCATTCTCTTGCACACCAACCTTTTCCTTCGTCACCAAGCTTCGTTCTTCTGGAAACACTTTCCCTCCCACTTGACATAAGGAAGCCAAAGAGGAAATAGTCATAAGTATAAGAAAGGGGTAGCTGTAATTAATGGTGGTGTAAGTCTGCACACAATTTTGCTTTAAAATACCTGACCCAAACTGGAGAGGGCAAATACCACAACTATCTGGAGAGGAGACCAGAAAGGTCAGAGGAGATAAAGCAACACCCTTTCCAACAACTCTAACCTTCTCACCTACAGATGATCTGGGAAGCATGGAAGTGCACTTTTGTAAGCATTCTTCTCAGAGCAGGCTGAACAAGAAAGCACAAAACTAGAGCTAGAGACAGACCAAAAAGGACAGCCCTGCTTCTGGCTCTGTTCTTTACATTTGATTAAATGAGGCACAAACTGGCCATTTTGCCAAACTATAAATTTCAAAGTGTGTCAGGGCAGACAAATTGCAAATCCTAAGATGTATGATTTTTGAAAAACACATGAAAAGCACACAGGAAACACGGGGATAAAAAGGAGAAGGAGGAGAACAGAGGGAGTGCGAAGAGACTGAAAAACAGAGAGGGAAATAAAATTTAAATGTTGACAAATTGTAGTGGGTAAGTATGGTGGCCATATGTTCCAGATGTTCTTGGGCAATCCAAATTTTTATGTAATTTTTGTCTTTTCAATAAGGTGCTTAAGTAAAAGAATAAGTAAATGTAATTTCATTTGATATTGCTTTAAAACTTTTCACACGAATTCATAAAAGAAAAATTCCTTTCTCAAACCATGTGTTCCTGTGTTTTTACTTCAGAAAACAGAAATGCTAAAGCCAGCATTTGCTGAATGGGGGAAAAGAAAGAGGACAAGTTTGCATCTAAGTCACTTTCCATCTCATTTTTTTCCATCTGTTAAATGGAACCTATCTGATGTTTTCAAAACTAAAAGATTTTCAATATAACTAACATCATAGGGTTACAGTAGGGAACAGTGCAGTTAAAGGAAATAAATTATGGTGAATTATGTAATCTAGCTATTGTTCCAGCATATAACATAGTGTCTGCCACATACATGCAGTAGTCCCCTCTTTATCCATGAGGATATATTCTAAGACCCCTGGTGGATGCATGAAACTATGGATTGTACCAAACCCTATGTACACTGTTTTTTCTTATACATGCAAACCTATAATAAAGTTTAATTTGCAAATTAGGTACACTAAGAGATTAACAAAAACATAATAAAATAGACCAATTATAACAATATACTGGAATGAAAATTATGTGAGTGTTCTCTCTCTCTCTCTCCCCCTCTCTCTCCATCTCTCTCCCTCTCCCTGAGACTTATTTTACTTTTACCTTTTCACTTAAAGGAAATACTTTCCAACTTCTCTTTGACGTATCTGAATGCCAGCATCACTACTCTTGTGTGTTGGGGTCATGGTTAAGTAAAATGAGCATTACTTGAACATAAGCACTACAATACTGCTACAGTTGATCTAATAACCAAGGGGTCTACTAAGTGACTAGCAGGTAGGTAGCATATAGCCATGGATAGGCTGGACAAATGGGTGATTCGCATCCTGAACCAGAAGGCATGGGATGACATAGGACGTGCAAGATTTCATCAAGCTACTAAGTATAGCATGCAATTTAAAACTCATGAATTGTTTGTTTCTGGAATTTTCCATTTAATGTTTTCAAATTTCTGTCACCCTCACATAACTGAAACTGCAGAAAGTGAAACCGTGTACAAGAGGAGACTACTTGTACATGTTTGTGAAATAAATGAATCAATAACTAATTTTAAAAAATAAGACTAAAGACTCCTATTTTTGTTTTTGATTAACTTTGATCTAGGCTATCTTTGTGGGCCACTCTAACCTAGGATTAATGTGGTCTCAGAACTAATATACAATTGACTTTCTCAAGATAGACATGAATTAGAATTTAGTTCTGTTGGTACCTTTCTAGCACTGGCTTTTACATTGAACTTTTCTGATATGGAGGATAAAACTGTCGTAATGTCAAATATGTAGCAGACCAATTCTGGTACAACCAGCAAGGGTGACCTTCTTCATCCATGATACACCATGCAATTGTGTGGGGCTGTCTGGGGTTCTTATAGTATCACACTGCATTACTTGCAACTGGAAATTTGCCAAAGCACCACCCAAAAATTTCCTTTTTAGTCAATAGATTAATAAGTTATCTATTTCTAGATAAAAATCTTTATTCAAAATCTTGAATAATGAAAACTCTTATGTTTACAAAAAAATATGTAAAACATATTCCCTCTTTTCAAGGTATTTTTTTCCTGCTCCATATGAATGGCATCCCACACTGTAATATCATGAATAGCCAAGAAATGTAGGAAACTACTTTTCTTATTAAAATTTTTAAGAAGTTTTCAGGGAAAAAGAACCTAATAAATCGTGTAATATTTCCTTATCCTGTCTTTTTTTTAATTTTTATTACCTCTTTACAACAAAGATCAGAAATGACTCAAAATTTCATCACATTAAATTATCTTTTATGTGTTTTACATATTTTTTTAAGTTTCAATCTGGTTTCATGTATTAATGACATAACATTATTTCCTAT
The DNA here is from genome assembly GCA_028644305.1 of Xerus rutilus. NCBI lineage: Eukaryota > Metazoa > Chordata > Mammalia > Rodentia > Sciuridae > Xerus > Xerus rutilus. The sequence continues at coordinate 75,437,182 of CM053403.1, read as the reverse complement.
AAAACATTTCTATGTACTGTCATTACCTAAAAACTTGTTTTAAAAGGCTATATTTATTCCATCGTTTTAATGCATTATCATGCTTTAATCTATTTTTGGAATGGGTTGAGATATACATTACCAAAAATTACAAATCATTTTCTTAGTTATTTCCTTCTTGTTCGTCTTTTATGTGATTGCTTTTATTTATTTATTTATTTATTTATTTAGGCTATCACAAAGAATTATGCGAGATTACGAATTTTACTTTCAGATTTTTTGGTATATTTCAACCAAGAAGGAGTCAGATGAGGGTGAGTAGACAGTTTTATACTACTTTCTGGGATGATCCTCTAAATAAATTTACAATGCTATCAACAATCATGGGTACACAGGATGTCCCTGCGTTATCAATACTAACTCTTGCTTTTAGGTTCTGGTTGGGTTTCATTACTGCAGGGCACTGCCGGGAGATCATAGAGTGAAAGTAAAAGAGGTCAGGTACCTACTCACCTCTGCTTCTATCCCCACCTCCCTTTCCCTTCTGTGGCTTCTGTGTTGTGGGAACCCACCTCCCGCTGGAGCCCATCTTGCATGTCTCAAACTCCCCTGAAAGGAATACTGCATTGCTCCCTGTCCCTCCAGGCCCCCAGGCAGTACCAGCTTTGTCTTGTTCCCAGTTCCTGATTTCTTCAACCCTATCCACACCTCTTGCAGTATGCCATTTGTTTCCTACTGTACAGACTTCTATACCTACATATTATAATAATTATTTTGTCAATTTAATGGTACCTAAAAGTCATTTCATTTTGTATTTTGTACATTGTTAACAAGGCTGGGTACTTTTATGTCATCTTTTCATTTCTATTTTTTGTCCTGTATAAGCAATTCAAGCCACTCTAAGCCACTTTCCAATAACCTGGATAATGACTATACATTATATATCAATTTAATATACCTTTTATAAGCTTTTTTTTCAGGTTGCACATTCTGACTCAGAATATTTAGATCCTTATGTTTCATTGTGTAAACTAATTTTTAACATTCACGCACTACTACTTATTTTGATCAGAACTATTTATTTAATACAAAGAATACAAAACTTCCCTTCTTCAAAAGAAAATTAGAGTATATATATTTTTATTCTAGTTTTTAACTCTTTATCTGGATTTTGCTACTGTAGATAACCCTAACTTCCAGATAATGATTAATTTTTTTCCATACTGAAACTCACCTGCCCTCCAAACATTTATTGAATAGTAATTTCTTGCCTCCTTCTTAGGTTGCTTGAGGTTTGTCTTACAATATGTCACTAATTACTTAAATCTCCCCCTAAAGTTTGGTATACACAAAGAATCTTTAAAATATTTTAATCCAACTTCATAAAGATGAAAGATTCTGTTTGTATGTGTTTTCCAGCTTGAAATAATCCACCATCATTAACTTTTCCGGGGGAAAAAAATACACATTTTGAAATATTCACCTTCTTATTTGCAGATGAATTTTACTGTATATTTGTCAAATTTCATCATGTACCATATAGCTTCTTAAATTTTTAAATTAAAGCTGAACATTGGATTAGAAATTTGAATATCTGATGAAACAAACTAAACTCCCTATTCTATTAGAGCTCTTATTTCAATCAAGAAAAGCACACCATAGATAAATTAATAATATAGACCATGTAAAGTGGTAAAAAATCAAGAAAATTATAGACTATAGAGAAAATAGAGAGAGGCAAGTGGTATAGAAAATGCTTCAGGAAGGGTGGTTATGTCAAGGATTATGATTTATTTAAGTTTCTTGCATAACATCTCATTTTAATGAAGAATTGAAAGAGGAAGCAGTCATGAAGGTTTCTGGGACAAAAGCAATTAATAAACTGTCTCCACTATTAGAATACACCTGCCCGGATGCCAGGAACCAATCTGTCGTGCTTACCACTGCACACGCAGCACTTCCACACTTAATAGGTATTCTAAAATTATTTTTATTAAGTTAAATTTCCAGACACAACTATGTCTGAATTTCTGCCCTAGCATATACAACGTCCCTCCTCTGTTCTGCTCTAAAAGTGACTGCTACCCTCCCAAAGATGACAGGCTATGCTAAATAAATGACCAGATGCTAGAGCACCATTGTCCAATAGAAGTATGTCTATCGTGCCCATTTTAGAAGCTCTTACATACACGTACTTACTAAATATTTAAATGTGTCTGATGCAACTGAGGAACTGACTTTAAATTGCAGTTAACTGATTCTGATTAAAATTTAACTTGAGATAACCACATGTAGCAAGTGGCTATCGTACAGGGCAAGAATGTTCTATAGCCAGTAGCAAACCTTTGATCATAAAGAATATACATTTTAAGGATCATTTTATTATTCCTCGAAGAGAACAAATATGTTCCTCTAAGCATCTAAGGTAATATCTCATACTTATTTTGGTTTGCATTCCTTTGCTTGTGAGGCCAAAACTTCCCCAAGTGTTTGCTTTCTCTCTCTCTCTGTATGTGAATCACCTGCTCATCTACCAAATTGGTTCTCTTAGATTCTAAATTTATCTCAGAAAAAAAAATTTTATTAATCATGAGAACTCTGAAAAACTAAAGAAAAATAAAATGGAAAATAAAAATAATCCAAAATCCTATAATTTAGATAAAACTATAGCTAATTTTGGAAAGTTCTTTTCTTATTCTTTTCTGCCACATATATTTTACATAATTGAAATCCTTCTGGAATCAGTTTTATATCCTCCTTTTTTTACCCAACACTTCATCATTAGCATTTCTCACATTAAAAGCCCTCAAAAGGGCTGGGGTTGTGGCTCAATGGTAGAGCTCTTGCCTAGCATGTATGAGGCACTGGGTTCAATTCTCAGCATCACATATAAATAAATAAAATAAAAGTCCATTGATAACTAAAAAACAAAAACCTTAAAAAAATAAAAATTTTTAAAAAGCCCTCACAAAAGTCTCGTTGACTCTAATGTCTATCATACAGATATATCAGAATTTAATCATTTTTCTATTGTCCAATACTTAAATTATTTGCTGCTTTATATTATCATAAAAGTATGTTGAACTTTTCTGACCATAAATCCTTGATGGTGTTTATTTTTTTAATATATTTTTAGTTCTCAATGGATCTTTATTTTTTTTAAATTTATTTATATGTGGTGCTGAGAATCAAACCCAGGGCCTCACACATGCTAGGCAAGCACTCTACCACTGAGCCACAATCCCAGTCTCTAATGATGTTTATAAATTATTTCCCAAGGACAGATTCTTGGAAGGTAAATTTCATGATATATTTAAAATTATATAACATTTACTTGATATGAACATAATATAAATAGTTCATTATTTACATCATATAATTTTATGCAGTCCTGCATAAAATCAGAAAGACTACATAAAACTATATTCTCATCTAAAGAGTATATAAATGCACATCCTGAACCATTACCAATTTAATATTATCTTTTTACTCTTGTAATTAGGATGGTTGGAAACTGGATCTTATTTACCTTTGTATTTTTTAAAATTATTAATAGTTGGACATTTTTCAGAGGTCTATTAACTATATATTTACTCTTTCTATAAATCTCAAATACCAAAAATAAATAAATCACAAATGCCTGGTTTTTCCTATTGTTTTATTAGATTGTTAGGGCTTTCCTTAACAACATATGGAAGTTCTTTATGGGACAGTCACTACATTTTAAAAGTATAGCTGGGGCTGGGGGCTGGAGTTGTGGCTCAGTGGTAGAGCACTTGCTTAGCATGTGTGAGGTCCTGGGTTCGATTCTTAGCACCACATATAAATAAATAAATAAATATCCATCAACAACTAAAAAATATTTTTTTTAAAAAAGTAAAGTATAGCTGGGGATGTAGCTCAGTTGGTAGAGTGCTTGCTTGCATGCACAAAGCCCTGGGTTCAATCCCCAGCACCACACACACACACAAAAAGCATATAGTAACTTTTTCCATTTTGATGGTTTTTTGAAATTTTTACTTGGGATATTTTTATGTGCCTAAGTATTAACTCTTCAAAGAATGAAATGTCTAGAATATTGCTTAGCAAATTTCATTCATTGCTTTTATGCTTAAAAAGACCTTTCTCATCCAAAGATATTCATCTACATTTCCATCCATTTTTAGTTTCCATTTTTTTACCTAAAATCTATTCTGCTTATTTTTACTATATGATAAGTTCATTTCATCTCAAATAGCCAGTGTCCTCAAAAATCATTTTGATTTAGTTTAAATCAACAATTTTGTTGAGTGCCTATTCCATGCCAAGAATGTTTTACATATTTAGAATTAGGTAATGAACAGAATCACTACCCTAATACAAAAACCACTACCCTAATGGAGTTTGTATTATTAATTTAATAATTTAAGGATAAGCAATGGGTCAAATACAGCTGTATCCACCCAATTACATATTGTATGTGGCTCCTTACCCTATAATAATTGCTATAATAGTTATAATAGTGTCCTACAAAACTGAAATATTCATTATCTTGCTCTTTACAGAAAAAGTTTGCTGATCCTTAGAAATAACCAATCTCTTCTCATTAGTGAGTAGTTTTTTATTATATATTAAGATCTTACATATATAAAGGTATGTTTCTGACTATTTAATTCATTCCACTGACATGCCTAGTTAATTCTGTATTAAGACTATACTTACTTTGTTTTTAAATCCACTTTTTAAGTCTACTTAACTTCAGGTGACATTTATTAATTTATTCTATACAGTTACTGAAATCTACTATGTGTGAGGCATTGTTCTAGGTGAGGACACAGCAGTAAACAAAACAGACAAAATCCCTGTCTTTCATTTGTTTCTCCTGAAATACAAACAAATACATAAAGGAATGTCAAGTGGTAGTAATCTCTATGGAGAAAAATGGAGCAAGTGTAGAGAGGATAGTAGGTGGTCAGTGAAGACCTCTCTGAAAGGGTGCCTTATAAGGAGGGGCCTCCAAGAAGAGACGGATAAAGTCATGAGGATACCGGGGGTTCAAACAGACAGGAAAATGCAAAGGTGCCGAGATGGAAGCATGTTAGGAAGAGCAGCAAGAAGGACACTAGATGGCACAGGGAGCTAGCTGGGGGCAGAATAAGAGAACACCACTCCATCATCAGGGGATGCAGTGGTGGCAGAGTGAAGGTCAAATCATGCAAAAGTTTTGCTCTGAGTAAGACATAAAGTCTCTGAAGTAATCTGGAAGGGCAGTGACCTGAACCTCCTCCTCTTCCTCCTTTTTCTCCTCCTGATGAGACAATGGCACCTTGCAACAGGGTGATCATGATGAAAGTGTTCAAAAGTAGTCAAATTTGGGACATTTTAAAACTAGAACTTGGAAAATTTGCTGAAGGGTTGAATTTAAGGTGTAAGAAAAAAAGGTTTACAGATGACACCAAGATGTTTTACCTGTACCTAGAGTGAGAATGAAACTGCTATTTACTACAATGCTGAAGACTTAGGAAGAGATTGTTTTACAGCAGGGAATGGGAATGAATGAATGAGGTCTCATAGCCAAATGGAGATGTCATGTAGACAGATACGTAAGATTAGACACTGGGGGAAGGGTCTGGGCTTCAATCACCCCAGTGTTAATGTTATGAGAAGAGATGAGATCACCAAGAAGTGACTATAGCCAGAGAAGGGAGCAAGTCCAAGGTGTGAGCCTTGCACATTCCAATATTTGGAAGCTGGAAAGATGCAGAGAAAAGAGCCCAGAGACTGAGAAGTGGCCAATGAGGTGGAAGGCAAAGAGAATGGGACTCATCTTGCAGCCCAAGGGAGGAAGCATTTTAAGAAGTAACTGATCAATAATAATAAATACCACAAAGAATTTGAAGAGCAGAAAATACGATGCCGAACAGAGAACAACCAACCAACCATCAAGAACAGGCAAACACTCATCAACTTAGCAAGACCCTGTCTCAAAATAAAAAAATAAATTTTAAAAACGGGCTGAGGATACAGCTCAGTGGTTGAACACCCCTGGGTTCCATCCTTGGTACAAAGAAAAGAAAAGAAAAGAAAAGAAAAGAAAAGAAAAGAAAAGAAAAGAAAAGAAAGAAACAGGCAAATAGCTCTTCAACCCAGGTGGACACCATCATTATAATTCTGCATGTAAGTTAAAGAGATGAATAGAATGATGATTGGAGAAAAGGTGCTACTCAGATAATAAAATCCATAGAATACTTTATACTTTTTCACTTCCCTGAAATGCTAGCTAATGAGGCCATACGGGGGCTGGGGGTGGGGGTCTTGTAAAATGAGACTTATCAATGGTTCATTCAACTTAAGAAACTCAATTAAATAAAATCTTTTTAATCCTATCAAATGAAAGAAATAGGAAAATATACCCCCAAACACATACAAATCCTATTATTTACTCCTATCTTTTCCCTATTTGGTAAGTTACATACAGGGAGTAGGCCATTGCTCAAGTGATCTATCTGAAAATGAAATACCTTGATTTGTCTTGTTAAGCAATGACCGATGGAACAATGATATGACACTGTGTTAGGTGTGCCTCCTAAATTATTTCTTGGTCTAATTTCATGGTGCCAGTATATCACTTAGAGTAGTCTTGGTATTATAGGATCTTGAAATTTATAGTGAAATTGGGAACATCTTCAAAAATATATACATCGTTGGAGGCTGACATTGATCATAGTCCACCTTCCCCCGTGTGTTTTCTCCTAATGACTCGGAGTCCCTTGACTTTGCAACAACAATCAGTTATGAAGCTAAAGAAAAGCATTCCTGCCCTACAAACACCAATTTTAGCTGCATTAGAACATAGATCAAAGTGGGCTGTCATTAAATGCTCTGAAGGACAGGGTAACAACTTTCCATGGGTCTAATAGCTTTTGCGACCTGCCTGAATCTGGTGTATTTACAGGCCATGGATGCTGCCTCTGTCAGGAAATCAGAACGGAATAAGTATGTGAAATAATTGGGCACCAGTTTATTAAAAACTATCTCTGAAGAAATATTTTCTTTTATGGATCTTAAGAAGATAAAAGACAAGGAGGTGTAAACAAGAAAATGAAAGATCCTAATAGAGGTAACTCTTTGGATGGTGATAGTCCAGAGCAAACAAAAGAACAAAAGAGAAAAAAAAAAAAAAGCCCCTGTCAGTGCTGGCTCCAGAAAACCTTGGGAAGAAAGGCAGAAGGCAGAATGAGTGCTACTGTGTGTCAATATTTCATTTATTTTTAAACAATTTTTAAACAAAATTGTTCTCCAAATTTCTACTAAGATGTAATTGTGCTGGCCAGACCCTGAGTGAAGTAGTTGGCTCCAACCTGGATGTCACACCTTTAAAGAGAAACACAGACAGACTAGCGGGAACCCAAAAGTATATGGAATGGGTATAGTAAAGATGGTTGATAAAAAATATATATAAATATATATATATATATATATATATATATATATATATATATATATATATATATACTGTTCATTGGAAGTGCATATAAAGGTGTTTAACATGAAGAATTTAATCTGCTTATAATTTTGTGCAAATTAGAAAAATTATGATAACAATTTTTTTCTATTTGCCTCAACAAATGTTTTCAGTGAACAGTGTGTACAGCTTCTGAAAATTTGTTTGTTTCTGTTATGTTTGATAACATGTATTAAAATGCAACTTTTGAGAAAAAATAAAAATAAAAAAAATTTTAAAAAAGTATATGGAAACAAGGATCCCAGAAATAATAGGTTCATGGAAAGATGTAAAGGAAATATGAAATATTTGACAAGCTGTGTCGGGAAAGGCTTCCCATTCTATAGCAAGCTAGTGGAGTCACCTAGCAAAGTTCACCTATCTCTCTGAAACTCACAGACAAAATTATGAGGCCAACCTAGGTTTTAAGTTCCTTTAATTTATGCAATTTTAAATTTCAGTGTAAACCACAGGCAAGGAGAATTTGTTGCTTCTAATAAACACTTAGGTCTTTGTGAATTTAATTGTTCTATATTATTGCTGGAAGAATATCAAAGTCAAAATTATCATAAATAAGGGGTGAGGAAGTAGTTAGTGGTAGAAATCTTTTACCCAGAAGGCATGAGGCCTAGGTTTGATCCTTAGTATCACAAAACACACACACACATACATGTTTGTATGCATATATATAATAAATTAAAATTTGACTCAATACAAGAGCTTTTAATAATTAAGTTGTGTGGTAATAAAAACAAAAGCCTCAAAAACAGAAAGATCATTGTTAAAAGAAATATTCAGGTAGTACTGAAAACTATGAACTGGACATAAAGTTGAATAACATATATTAATCTCTTCCAAGCCTAAAATTCTATGGTAAGACCACAGTATCCATCTTACCAAATACCTTTCCTACAGATTCTCTTCACCACTTCTCACTTATGTTAATCAAGTGTCATGGGATTTCATAACTTTGTTGTAACATCTGAATTTGACTCATGCCCTCTGTGACAACTCATCAACTACTTTTGGGCATATCCAGCTTCATGTATAGTTTTGGGTTTCTGCCTTTTCTGGATGATCTCACCTTTGGTTATATTCAATATTATTGTTGGGTATAGGTCTCAGGGAAGCATTTTAAAGTTGCTAGAATCCATACAACTTTACAGTTATACTGGTGATAATGATATAGGTGAAGTTGCCAACTCTCCCAGAAGGCACAAATATGTGCTGAGTTTTGCATGCCTTGTTTCACTGAATCTTCCCAGGAACACCATAAGAAATATGTTATTATTGTATTCATTACATAAATAAGGAAACTTGGGGTGAGACTGTTAAGTACCTTGCCCAAGATAACCATAGCCAGTTTGGATATAGACTTTGATCTGGCTAACTTCTATAAAATACCTACCCTCAACCACCATTCTCTACTAAAGCCATTCTCAAAGTGTGCTCCCTGTACCACCACCTTAGATCTTAAAAATGCCAAGTCTCCCAGGTAGTGAATCAGAAACTCTCAGATCAGGACCCAGCAACTTGTGTTTTAATAAAGCCTCCAAGTAATTCTAAAGCTTGAGAACTACTACCCTGGAAAGGTAGATTGGAAAGTTTGCCTACAAGATCAATTTCTACTCACTTAACCATACTTATTTTGAAATTTGAATCTGAAAGTTTGAAGTAGCTCCTTAATTTTTCTACAAGAGAAGAAAGAAATTCTAGATGTAGAAAAGTCAGGTTTCCTTTTCCTCTCCTGAAACAGGAAGGGTTATTTCCTGACAATTCTGGTAGGTAGATTAGAGAACTTCTTCTTTAAAATATGGATGGGAAGGAAACAAGAAGGAAATAGTACTTTCACAGTATAGTTAAGCTGTTGTGATTAGACTTGAAAAGTGAATAGACCTAGAAGGTCTTGAAATTCCCTTAGAGGTTACAGAATAAATAACATGCATCATCTGCTTAGTCAAAATAGATAAAATGAAAAACAAACAAAAAGCAACCTTCCCACAGGCATACTTAAAAAAAAAAAGAACATAAATCTATATACTTTTGTCTTCTGGATGCATCCGTGGTAAGTGTTTCTGAGGTGCCATAATCAATGGCAGTGATCATCGGCTTTCTATGGCTTAACAAACAAAGTCATTTTAGCATTATAACTCATGCTGCCTAGAATATGCCCTTGGTCTTTCACAAGCTTATCTCTAGTCAGTAGCAAAGCATGTGTGACTCTGCAAATCAGTCCATAATCTCTTTAGCATCTTCCTGCATGTGCAATTTTAAAGCTTAGGCATTGGCACAGAAATCATCCTTTACTTCAAAGACTCTGGAGATTCATGCACACTCTTGCATTTGGCTAGATACTAAGTTTTCACAAGGCCAGTAGAAATAAATACAAGTATTATGTTAAATCTCATATAAAACAGATGGTTTCTTTCCAGGTGCAGATTTACCTGAGAAAGGTAAAAGTGGCTTCCAGTCAGACAGAAATGATGTAAAACAGGAACTACTCTACTTCATGTGAACCTGAACCTAGTAGAGACAGCACACACTTAACCATCCAAAGGTACAATAAGTGCATTTCACCTGGAAACTGTGGCTAAGTAGAAAGTATTTCTGAACTGGAAAAGCACATGGCCCACTGTATTATCCAAAGGTGCTCGTGGGTATCTAGGGTCATAGTCAGTGTTTTACTCTATCTACTTTGTTTTCCTTTCTTCTAGAATGGGTTGTAGACAGGCAGTACGCTAACATTCTATGAGATGGTGGAAATAAGCACTTCACCAGTCCTTTTCCCAAAGACATGTGTACAAGGCCACTACAAAGCTACCAGCACTCAGGAATGCACAGGCCAGAGATATGAGCACAGGCCATCGTAACTCATAACAGGTCTAAGGAGTTATCTATATAGTATTTTTACCAGTGAAATCCTTATTTTCACATCATGTCCTATTACTTTAAAGAGAAAACTAGAGAAGATTTTTTGAATTAAAAAATTAGACCCTGGACATTATATAATTCACTTTGCAAAAGGAAAGGTTAACACATACTAAAGAGAACTCAGTGCTACCTTTCAAAAAGATTCACTCCTTCCTTTATTTATTCATTCACTTACTTAGTAATAACAGAGAAAAAACATGCTAAGCAATATCTAGAAAATGCCATCCAGCTCCACATGTCCTTTCATAACACCTGCCCCAAAACAGAGCAAAACAAAAACAAGAGGAAATGGACTCCAAGTCAAAAGCAGAGTCTAGTTTTGCTGACATGAGTGATAGCACCACATGACTAAGTTATTCCAGCACGCTTCCAAGGAAGGCTTAATGAGCAACAGTGAGTAATGCTAAGTCTGCAGGCAGGTCAAGTGCTTACCTGCCTGAGAGAGGAGGTAGAGGCCTGGAGGCCTCCCCTACCTGTGGTGTTAATTGCACTCATGGTAAGAGTTGATTATAAATTGACCTTTGCCAAATGTCTTCTCAGACCAATGTAAAAAGGCTACTAAAGTTCTACTTAATAACAGACAAATATCATTTGTAAAGGTAAAAAAATGAACACTACATACTGCTACATACACTGTACTAGGTATTTTGTGGATACTAACTCATTAAATCTTACAATCTTGTGGAACTCATGAATGTAAGAATACAACTGCATGAATGTAAGAGACTGAATCAAAAGGTAGTAAGTTTGATGGAAATTGCAGATGTTTAATTCTGTTCAGTCAAAACATATATTGCCAACCTTACTACACATGAATAGCATTTAAAGGTGAAAGTACAACTTACCCTTGCCATATCCACCAAGAAGTTCTCAAATAATTTCCAAATGTGGTTACTTGTGTAGATTTCTTTCATTTCCACTTCAGTGTCAACATAACAGTGATTAACAAAGTTCACATAAGCAATTTTAACCTGTGTAAGTTTCAAATACAAAAGAAAGTTCATTTATTGATCACTTTCAAATATCAGTTACAAAAGGTTAAAATGTATTAATTCCTATAGTAGATTACTGCATGTTTATCTACCCAGAAAGCATTCTCATTTCCTTTCTTTTTCCAAGACAATCCACTCCAATCCAAGGGTGAACATGTGATCTAGTACCTGGTCTGTAGGCCGTGGGCCTGATGTGAGAATGAGCACTATAATGCAAACCAAGCCTATCATCCTCTCATGGAGACTCTAGAGGTGAGGAGGACTCTGTCTCTCTGTCTCTTTCTCTCTCCTTCTCTTCTCCCTTCCTCTTTCCCTGCCCCTCCTCCCTTCTCTCCCTCTCTTACCTATTACTGAAGTGAAACATGAAAAATCTAAACTTCAAGAAACTATCTGCTAGAGGTGTAGAGAGAAAAAGTATGCCCAGAAGAAGTAAACGGGCAAAGACACAAAGGAACAAGGAGAAAGAATTCTGACATTGTCTAAACTTCTGCACCCATCTGGACAATATTCCTTCATATTTCCAAGTACAAGAGCCAGTAAAACCCCCTTAAATCCCCTTTCTTGTTTAAATTAGTTCTCCATCCGTTGAAACCAAAAGTCCAAATACAATGCTTAAATATGATGTTAAAAAAAAAAGCTTACGTTATTGATCCTAAGAAAAAACAAGCTCATAGTTAACAAACAAACAAAAAGTATTATTTTGATACGTAGTACAGTCCTCAGAATCAGAAAAATTCCACATGAAGAATTAGGGTGAGTCTCATCAACATAAAGCATGTATAAAGCACATAGAAAGTCATTTTTATTTTACTTTTCTTTGTTTCTCTCATTGTAAAAATCTAAGGAATGCTATAAATCTATAAGAAAAATGTATATGCACAAAAAAATCAATTAAACTATTTCAGGGTATACATGGAATTGAAGTTAGAACCACAGGAACACAGGGCCAGCTTGCATGCCCTTGGTGCTTTTCTCTGCTTGACTGAGGTCGAACACAAGCCACCCACAATAGGTGTGTGTGTCAAGGATGGTCACAGGTAGGGAGACATCTGAGTTAGTCAGCGTGCCATCACAGGCTTCATAGCAGCTAATATTTATGCAGTGTTTACTGTGTGCCAAGCACCCTAGGCATTTTGTATGTTCTATCTTATTTAATTCAATTCTCCAACAATCCTATCAGACATGTATTATAATTATTTCATCTTAAAATTACAGAAACTGAAAATTGAAAAGTTAAGTAATCTGTTTGAATCAGTGATATCACGAGGAAGTAATTGATCAAAGACTCTGACTCAGCCTTTAATTCATTTGTTCATTCATTTAAAACATATGTATTGAGTGTTGTTCCAGCTCAGACAATGTAATGATGAACAGAAACAGCCCTAAATGTTACTCTCCTGGAGTTGATAATCTTGGAAAAGAGTATGAGGGCTAAAGATATTTATTAACAAATAAAATTCAAATGACAAATTTCACATTCAAGACTCATAGACTCTATTAAGGGAGGCCAGGACACTTGTCTCTGAAGATATAAGGTTCAGATCAGGTTCTGAAGGGTGAAGGGGAACTACTTACACAAATGTAGAAGGGTGGTGCTGTCAGGGGAGATCCATACAGGAAGCAGCATGGCCAAAACCAGAACCTCAAATAAGGACAGAACCCATACACTTCCTCACTAAACTATATTCTTTCTGCCATCTTGTTTCAAACAAATCAAGGCATGAAGTACCCTGAGATTGAAGTGTCAACAATCCTACAGAATTTCCAAAAGTTTTCTTTCAAGTGCATCACCACAGAAGACTATTTAGAAATGGTGAAGTTAATCTTCCCTGACATCTTTTTAAGTTACTGTGATTTAAAATGTTTAGTTCTGTATCATTTTCAGTATATCACACATTTACAAATTTTGCAGTAATATACCACAATAGTAGAACAGAAAGAGATTATTATAATATACTTTTCTGGAAGCCTCATTAATAGAACCCTGTTGGCAGACAACTGGCTTCTGCTGCTTCTCCCCCCGCCCCTCCATTATCAAAACCAAACTGAGAGAATGAAAGAAGATGTGTGAACAAAGCAAACTGTGTATGGGTATTTTCAAGAATACATCTATTACATAAAGCAAGGTAAACCTACAGAGTCCAGTGTGTGATCCTGAAGCACAAGCCTAGCCTCTCCATCAATTACAAATCATTTATAAAGTACCTGTTTATGCTCAAAAATATACTAGAGGCTACAAGTAAAGTTTTCTGTTTGATCTGATTACCACGTTTAAAATTTAAGAGACATTTTTAGTAGCTTCCAATAAACTAACGGGGGCCATACTTTAAAAAGTTTTATCCTCCTTCAAAATTTCTTATATAACTAAAAAAAAATAGATCTTTTCATGCTCTTTTCAATTTCCCAAATTACACAGCTAACTAGAACTTCTCAATTAAATATATGATCTCACAAATGTCAGTATGGGAGACTTCTGGCACTTAGAAATACTTTAAAACAACAATGGTTCTACAGCCACAGAGCTTCTGCCAGGCTTACCTCAGGGATGCAGTCGTCGTGGGTCACCACCCTCACTATGTCATCCAAGGGCAGAAGGGAATTACACTTGATTTCAGTGTAGACATTCTTCCCCTCTGTGCACGCTGCCAGTAACTCCACAAGGGTGATGTGATAGGCTAAGGGGCCACTGTCATCCCCTCGGTCTCTCTCTGAACACATCATATGGAGAAGGATTGGAAATGATGCTCTATCATTGTAAAAGATCAGCACATCTTCACCCCCATTTATCAACTGAAATAATAATAAGAGAATCTCCATTGCAGTCCAAATTTTCATGCTTGCATTTTATTTCCAAAGGCTTGGTCTATCGAAAAACATAGGTATCTCTTTACAAAAGCATAAGTAACACCGCAAAAGCATCATTATGCCAAGGAAGAATGGTGAAATGATTATAATCATGTGCCAAGCGATCAGTTGTGAAAGCTATGAAAATGAGGCAGGAAGATATGAGAGCAGCAGAGGAGGCAAGAATTGAACAACATGGACAGTAGAAAGGTGTTTATCAGTGAGTTAGACACTGAAATCAAACCTGTAAAAGAATACATTTATTTCCTTCCACATTAAATAGAGGACTCCACTGCCAAACCACAGAATATTGCCTAAGTCTAATTTTTACTAAACAGTATGATGATATATCTCCAACTACTTCAATAGTGACTAAATAAGTAAGCAAGTATATTGAGCCAAGCATAAATCTACAAAAATTTGGAAAATTCCATGATAATTGGGAAAGCATCAGTAGAAAACAGAGGTAAAAGCAGAGGAGGGAGAAATAAGGAAAAGAAGACTGAAAAAATGACACACAAAGAAATGAATAGGTAGGGGCTTTTAGGACATTAATTTTCCTTCAGATTTTGTTATATAATTTTAGTGGAAAATTCCAGCAGGTAGCAATTTTACTGCTTAAACATCATAAAATATTTTTGTCTATCTCTTTATTAGCATCAATTTTCTAACCACAAAACACAAGTATGTTAGTGGGGAGTAATAGATATACAATTTTTAATCTATTTATCATATTTAAATTGATAAGCCAATGAATTGGCTTACTTTCACAGTTTTGTTGAAAGAAAATGTATATACATCACAAATATATTAAATATTAACATAATATTAAAAATACTTCCTCATACATAGAAACACTTCACTTGATAAATGCCATAGGAACAGCTCAAATATTTGCTACTTTCTCATTCTAATTCTTTCCTTGGTGATCGAACTCCAAATAAAATTACTTCCAGGGGCTGGGGCTGTAGTTTAGTGGTAGAGTACTTGCCTAGCATGTGTGAGGCACTGAGTTTGATCCTTAGCAGCAACACATAGAAATAAAAATAAATAAAAGTATTCTGTCCATGTACAACTAAATAAAATTTAAAAAATTACTTCCCATACATTTCTATGCATTAAGTAAGAAGTAATGTGAATGTAAATATAGTTTTTTAAAATATTTTTTTGGTTGTTGATGGCTCTTTATTTATTTTGTTTATTTATATGCGGTGCTAAGAATCGAACTCAGTGCCTCATGCATGCTAGGCAAGCACTATACCACTGAGCCACAACCCCAGCCCCTAAATATAGTTTTTAAAAAGGTATATTTTACAAGTTTAAAACGTTTCTTAAAATGTTTAATAACCATAATGTACATTTACAAATGTTAAGCTTTTGTGGAATTAATCTTAAGATTTCTAAATGACAGGAGGGACTCACATTGAATCAATAAAAATATCTCCCATCCCCAATTTGAAAGAATATAATTGCAAACTGGTCCCAAATCAACAAAGTCTACAATGTAACTAACTTTTTGGTAGCCATGACTTGAATCTGACTTAATCCAGTAAGGCCACAAGAGAATCATTTAGTCACAGTGGTGATTTACCCAGATGGGCTTTTTGGGCTGCTAGTTCCCCAAAGTCTCACACTTGGATCCTAGTGAGTAACTCTTTATTTATGTAAATCTCACTCAGTGCCGAATATCAAGATAAAAAGGGCAAAATAAACTATGTACTTCATCCATTCATTTTTCTTGGATTCTTGTGTTACTCTAAGCAGCAAATTTCCATCTGCTATAATAAAGCACCAACAAGTAGTTTTTATCAATTGGTTCCTTTCAAAGCCTTTGCAAATTATGGCAGAGAACACCCATTCTACATTTCAGAAGCAGAACAATAAAGGTACTAAAAAGCCAGAGTTCTATCTCTTTGTTGTGTTATTAAAAACTTTAAAATACTAAATTTTCTACTTTAATTTCAAATAATCTTGTAAAATCATAAGACTTCAGTCATTATTTAACATACTCAAATTCATTAAGGATCAAACGGAAAGACTCTTAAATCATAAACTTAAGTTGCAATGTGTTGCTTCATTGGACTAAAGCAAAATATATTTGTGCTTAAGGAGTCATGATGAAATAATTTTCCAAAACTGTTGTTTGGTTTTCTATTCCTCTAAATTAACTGAAAATACATATTCAAACATATTATTTAGGTGAAGCTGATAAAATGCAAACTGAGAACACACCTCTGTCATTACCATATCCTGGCATTTCTTCACATATTTACCATCTGCTTTTACAATTGTTTGCAAAAACCTCAGGTACTCCACGTGGCGGCCATGTGTCTCGATGCAGTGCACAAAGTGCTGTACAACCCGCTCGCTGATTTCATTGCACAGATGGTAATTGTTCATGAAGATGTGCCGCATGGTTTCTGCTTCAAGGAGCTAAACAGGGAACACACTTTGTAATAATGACAAGATCAATTTTGTATTCTATAAAATTAGACTAATTTTCCTCTTGTGATCAGCTTTACATTTCATATGAAGCCCAAGTGAATTTTCTGTGCAAGTCTTCTACAAAACGCAATGAGATCATTAACCATTAAAAGAAATTCAGCTCACAAAGGAACTCAGTTGGAGACAGGAGCTTATTATCATGAAGTACAACATGTCAGCAATAGTGTTCTTGACATTAATTTAATTATCTATTATTCAAAGTCAGCTCTTTCTTAAGAGCTGCTTAAACATGTTTAAAAGGCTAGAGTTAACTCTATCTTCAAGTTACCCATGTTTTATTTTATGGTATTATTAAGTTAGTTCTCTGTTGTACCATATTATTGTTCTAACATTAAACTGTGTTTGAAAAATAAAATTGTCATTTGCATATATAATTTTTGCAACTTTTTGGTTTACTTTAAAAGAATCCTTAATGGAAATAGAAAAGATGATTAATTTTAGGGAGAGAATCTTTATAAGGAAAAAAATGAGGTGACAAAGATTAATAAAAGTCTGTTTATTAGTGCCACTAAAATTGCTTTGATTCATACTTTACTATAAATATTAGGAGTCACTAAAATACTTACACCAGGATTTAAAAACAAATTCAGATGTTTATGAAGAAGAATTTGATTCTGTGGATTTCCTCTGCAGAAATTCTGCAGGAAGGTATGAGCTAGATTCATTACTTCATTCATCTTTTCATCATTCTGTAAATTAAAAGAGTAGCACATGATACAGAGAAACAAACCTGAGTACAAATACAATAAAAAAATATATTCCTTCAGAAGACTCTTTCTATGAATGGTAACACAATTTGCACAAAATGTGTTATTCACTAACTCTACTTTCATCATACATTGGCAACCTCTAATATCTAGAGACTAGATATTTTAAAATCAGGACTCCTTTGTCCAGTATATACACAAAATGTAAAATTCAGCAAAGTTAGATGAAATGCACATAAAGGGCAAGTTGAAATTTTCTAGCACATTCTAACAAAACACTTTTGTAACTTCTTTCCTCCCACCTCTCTTAACCCAATGAAAAAGTGTAGACAGTAACTGTTCAGAGATGGGTTTTTTTAAATACCTTCATTTTATTTTTTTTATGTGGTGCTGTGAATTGAACCTAGTGCTTCACATGTACCAGGGGAGCACTCTACCACTGAGCCACAACCCCAGACCTCAGAGATGGTTTAAAGATTCCAAACATAAGATTTCCTAACAGCTTTTACAAGATATTTACAAAAAGCTTTATTTTACTATTTCTAATTCTAAATATATCAAGCACTTTTAAATATCTAAAAGGACTAAATATTTCCTGTAAGAACTTATCCACTATGCACACAGCATTAGTAAATAAAATTGCACATGTAGCAATGGTTATAATCTGACGTATCTTCTAATATGATCATCTTGTCCTTTTCTCTCCTCACTTCCTTCTATTTTCAGGCCAATGGACAAGTACAGGCATATGTAGTGCTTAGAGATGGTTAAACAAATTCATATCCAAAAGTCATTTAAGAGGACAGACTTTCCTATGAATTTCAACACAAAGTGGACAAAATGTGCTAATTTTACTAACTACTCTGTCATATACCAGAAACTTCTTTAACATCTAGAAAAGAGATGTTGCAAAACTAGGACTTGTTTGTCCATTGTATATAACTATATACACAGCAAAACACTAAGTCCTTGTTGGAAACATCTAGTCTTTCAAGATGTCTAAACATACACAACATATGGTAAAAGTAGAGGGAAAAGTAATGCTCTTTGAGTATTTTTTGTTACTACGTAAGAATGTTTGTCATTTTGATGAAAGGAATTATTAAAATTGACATCTTGGAGAGTGTATTGACTGCTCACCAGGTTGGTGGGTGGGGGAAGGAAAAAGTATTCAGAGAGAAGTGTTCTGTGCCCCACAGGTTAGTTCTGATTGTCTAGTCATTATTTTATGAGGATCTTGGTTAATATTGCTGGGTATTAAAAGCTAAGTCCTAATGCCCAAAGTATGTTAGAAGTAGTAAAACAATCCCACCACAAATATCCTTCTGTTAGTTTTTAGGAATAACTGTCTTCTGGGAATGACCTTTGTCAATCCATCTCTTGCAACTAGGGGTCATCCCAAACTTTAGTCACTGGAATGGTGAAGAGGAAGAAAAGAGGAAAAGGAAGAGCTCTCTGCTAGTATCTCCATATCTGGAAGATAGTTTTAGATTATAGCCATAGATCTATATGTGCATTTTTGATAAAGCACATGTGTTTATTGTATACAAAGTTCATACTTAATTCCACAACATCTAAGCTTTCTAGATGTCCTGAGATGACAGTGTATCATAAAAAGTAGAGCTAGTGAATTCGCTAACTTGTACATATCCTTTTGTCATAATTGATAGAAAAGATGCATCTTGGATGTGGAATTGTTTTATCTCTGGGCATGTGTACCAGGACTTGTTCAAGGGACTGGCAGCAGAGAGGCAGAAGATGGGAACACAGGGGAAGATGAGAGCAAGTGCTCAAGGACTTACATTCTGACGTGAGCCACTAATATGTGTGCATCTTCTGGCTGGGCTGCTGGAATATTTTAATTCACAGGGAACATGCTTTCTTGCTGATATTTTACTAGCAGAAATCTGATAATGAAGTCTCCTAGAAATGTTATTGTGGTGTCCTCTGCTGCTTTATGTCTCGTTTTAAATTGAGAATGAAGAGAATGTACTATTTTAGTTGTAATTCTGCCAATTTATCTATCTAGAATCCTATTGCCATTTTTGTCTTTGGTGAAATTTTTGTTCCCAGCAAAGGCAGGATTATATTTTTTTTCTAATAGATTGAGTTGGTGTAGTATATTCCTGGTTTAAAAAGCACTCACGTAGGCTTGGGATTTTGAATTGGTGAGTATTCATGATGTGGAAAAGCACAGTTAAGGTCTACAATCTCAACCACACAGAACGGGATGCTGCTTATGTACACACAGGACTTAGGACAGTCCTGACTAAACTGCTTGTGACGGGCTGACTTTGGTTTTTACTTATGTTTTTATGTTTCCTGGAAAGTGCACATTAACTTTTAAAAAATAAAAGTTATTTTTTTAAAAAATGTGTTCCTTTGCCCAGGGACATTTTTTCTCTCTGCCTGTGCCATGTTTCTCTTTTTCTACATCTCCCCTAGATGCCCCTGCCACTCCTCTGTGTTCTAGATACTCCTCGTCTTCTCTTTATTTTTCCTCCTATCTGCTGGGTTCCAGTGCCTAGACCATCCCTTTGTTTCACCCCAGTCTTTCTGAACATTCACTGCCTTTCCCCATCTCTGAGCACCTACTTGTCCTCACCCTGCCCACACTTCCTCTGCCCTCCCTCCTTCTATGTTCTCCTCATTCTGTTTCTCTTCCTTTCTCCACAGTTACCTCCAATCCCTCTAATTCTTTCCCTCCCGTAAGTCCCCACCCCCACCTTTCCCAGCATGTCTGTTCTGCCTGGCTCCATTTCTTTTCCCCTTTGTCTCTTCTCTTTCTCATACTTCTTCCTGCTTCTTCCAACATTTGCCCTCTTCTTTCCCCCTCCTTTTTAACACGTGCACTCTTAAATTGCCTTCCTTTTTCACTGTTATTTTCCACAGTTCTATAATACGCTATTATCATTTGCTTATAGGAATCTCAATAAGAAACTTAGATCTCAAAATTCAGAGAAGCCAAAGTTCTCTTAAGAGTGGTCTTTTGACATTATTGAAATCATCTAATAATTTCATATAGTGTTGATTGCCCATTTGTCACGTGGCACTGTTAGAGATTCAGAATGAATTTGTGTTTTGAGTGGTAGCTTATATTAATTGTGTTTAATGTCTTCGATTTTCCTAATCTAAGAGTCTATAGTTTATGCCGTCTATACCAAAGCAAGCAGTCTGAAGTCCTTAACAGACCCATTTCCTCATATTTAAAACAGGGATGAATCAACTAGACTAACAAATAAGACTAAAAATACTCCATTTCTAAATAAAAATGGGAAAATTTCAAAATCTTCTAACACTTTCTTTCACTTGTGTGACCCAAGAATAGTTAGAAGACAATGAAGACACTTCAGTCACAGAAACGTCCAGTTCCCACCGAAAAGCCAGCCAGGACAGAAGTGCATTCCTGGGGCCAGTGCAGCTGCAGCTCCGGCTTCCCGTAACCCTCATCTCACTTTTTTGTTGTTATTATCATTTCTAAACAATCCAGTTATTAAAACGGAATAAACACATAGAAACAAAGGAGTGAAAAACGTTCAATTCTCCATTTATATTATTATAAGGGAATTAATCTTGTGTCCAATGTCCATGTTATAAATAATTCATAGAATAAATACTGAGGAGTTAATATCTTTGGTTGCCTTTCAACAACTCTTCATTGCAATTCTCTGCCACAGGCTGGACTATGCCATTTTAGGAATGGTATAAGTTGTAAATTTACACATTAGAAAGTAACTAAATGAGGAGAGGCCAATGACCTAGTGGAAGACCAAGAGAGGAGAGCTTCCACACAGAGAAAGGCCTGGCCCAGCCGCTGTCACCAAGGAGATGGAAAGAAGACCTACTGGGTGCTATCAGAGATGAATGTGGCTGGTATAAGGGGCCAGCATTCATACGGAGGTGTGGCAGCAGTGTGATGGAAGACTTCTACACAGCGTACTGATAAATAACTAACTGTCTTAAAAATACCATGGGAGAGGACAGGGTTCTCACTGTTAGAGAATGGACACACAACACCGAAAAAGAAACTAACATGAACTCTGTTTTTAAAATTAGAGTTACAGTTATGAAAACATGGTTTTTGATAACATATAAACAGATAAGAAAATAAATGTCGATGTAACTTGGATAGGTTGTGTGTGCATGTATGTATGTGCACACACACACACACACACACACACATATGCATATCACTGACTTTGTGTATTTAGAGAACCGGGAAAAGGCAACATTCCAATAGCAATGAGCACATTCATTTTCCAAAACTTTGCTTCTAAATATCACTCTCCATCAAACAGAACCAGGGCTTCTTGAAAAAATGGCTGATTCCAGGGTTGAAGTAGAATGAACCTGGAACATTTTACTATGCCAGACCATGATGAGGGGGACATGTTAGAGGACACAGAATCTAGCTTGAAAGGGATTCACTGGTGAGTTCTGGGAAAAACTGTGAATCAAAATAATGACAGAAACCTATTATAACCTATTGAGTAAAAGGAACTTCTGCATGTCCATACTGAAAAAAGTAAATGAAAGGATGCACTCAAAGTTAGAATGGGATATTTACTTAGTTTCACAGAGTCACTCCACAATATACTTACTAATTACAAAGGGTAAGTGAGTACTTCACAGTGGAGAATCCAGACAGTCACCACCTTCATCAAGTGATCAGAGTGGACATTATGAATAATGAGACAATTAAAACCACATGCCACCTACTAGCAAGAAATGAGAAGAACTCAGCATCCTTCTGCTATGTTCCTGCCAAAGATGCTTTACTGAGTCTAATCCCATGAGGAAATAAGAGCTGACCCAAATTAGGGGACATTCTTCAAGATAAGTGGCTATCTGCAGAAGTATCAATGACATGAGAGTTCCAGCACCAGGAAATTTAAATAGACATGACAACCAAAAACTGTGTTTCTAAAGTGGACCATTTTGTCAATTAGGACACTGCTGAGACAAGGAGAAATTTGCATGATGTGTGGGATTAGGTGGCAGTAAAATGTCCTGCTCCTTCCTGATTTGGAAGGCTGTAGTGTGGTCGTGTAGAACCATGTCTTTGTATGAAATATGCACTAAAAGGCTCTAAGATGATAGTGATCAAGTGGGGGACTCAATCTCAAATGGTTAAGAGAGAACAAGTTCTCTTTAACTTTACTATATATTTATTTTTTAAAAAAATATTTATTTTTTAGTTATAGGTGGACACAATATCTTTATTTTATTTTTATGTGGTGCTGAGGATCGAACCCAGTGCCTCCTGCGTGCTAGGCGAGCACGCTACCACTGTGCCATAACCCCAGCCTCTTTACTATATATTTAAAATTGTATCAAAATACAAGTTAGAGAAAAAGGTAATTAAGGACAAACCTTTTCATAGGGTATCTTCAGAATATCTAACACCACAGAATGAGCTCCCATGTTTTTCAGTAATCGTTGATGTTGATTCCGACACTTCTTATTCTGTACGCAGAGTTTACTTAACCTAATCAAAATCTTTAAAAAGAAGGAAAACATTACATATAACGAACAGAAATATTAAATAAATAATATATAAGCAATAATTATATATCATGCAAATATAAACCTATATAAAGATATTGTAAATTTGCTGACCTCCTTTACAATCCTGTAGTTATTGCTCTTATTGCTGTCAATCTGAGGTTTCTTTGTTCCATCTTGCACTGGACTTAAAATGTTTGATTCCTAAAATAAAGAAAAATAAGTATTTATGCCATATGTAGCTTGATGATAAAATTCATGTTTTAGTAAATATACTTTGTGATTATTTTTAATAAATTTGTTATTCAACCTAAATCTTTCTTTTGTGTTTTCTTTATTGCATAAAAAGCTCCTTGGCTTGAATAAGCCATGTAAGTTACCACCAGTTAATAAGAAACCAATTATAAGATAAATGATACTAATAATAATTAATGAACCGTATTTAAAAATAAAAGTTATTTTATAATGCTAGTGTATATATGTACACATTTGTGTATATATATATATATATATGTGTATACTTCAAAATATCATGATTTTATGTTGTCTCTAGAACAAGAACAGTAAAAATTCAGAGCATAAAAAAGATATAATTTTGTCATCAGGGATAACCCATAATGAAATAAAGAGTGAAGGAGCATATCATAACAGCTGAACACATCTCAGGAAGGGAAGAAAGAACAACTTAACCCAAGGATTCTCTGCCAGGTTACCATGACATCCTTAAGAGTCACGACTTGGGCTACCCAAGCATGTACACAGCCATGAAAATGAAGACAGGAAAATAAAACTTAAATTATAAATAATATTTCAAATTACTATGGTAGTAAAGCTTATTAAGAATGCCTGAAACACCAAAAATACTTACTTAAAACAATTATTATCTGAAGCATTATAAAAAACAAATATAAGGAATGCAAATATTTTAAATATTAACTATTGCAACAACCATACAAAAATATGATTATAAACAATTCCATATAGAACATTTTAAATTAAAACTTACTACATATTTGGTACTAGACTATGGTTAATTGATTAGAAAAATAAATAAAAGATATAGCTCTTCTTATAAGAAAATTAAAGCCTACCTAAGAAAATAGGGAGAAGTAAGAAAATAAAGAATTGATCGAAGTTTGTCTGGATGAATCCAACTACTATGTACAACTATAAAGCTCTAATAAAAAAAAAGTAAAGATTTGAATTGAGCAGATTTCACTATTCAGAGAAAGAGAGAATAGTTACAATGTAGACACTTTTATGAAAGAAGTTGAGTTTAAGCCAAGGTCTTCAAAGGTAGAAACCAGTTAAGCAAAAGGGACACCTGGGCAGTAGAGGGATGACTTGGTCAGAGCAGTAAGTCACCCTAGCCAAAGGGACTGCAGTGAGAAAAGGCATATGCTGAGCAAAAAACAGCAAGATCTGGCAGAACAAATTGCACAAGACTGGGCGACTACCTCTCTTATTTACACCAAGGACAAAATTACACTGGGATGAACATCAGGCTCAACTTGGGGTAAAAACATCCTGAACTCCCAAATACTGATGGCACTGTACTCTCCCAGTTAAGGAGGATCCCAGTGCAAGCTCAGAAAAAAAGTAAGAAAAATAACATGAGGCCAATTGATATAATTTCATTTGTCATGGGCTCTTTTTCCTACTGTGCTCCAGGATAAGTCACAAAATTAATGCAAAACAAGGGAGAAAAAATACTTTGCTTGCTGGTCCAATAATTCTGATGAAAAGCTTCAATTCCCCTGTAATTGAAGCTTGGGAGACTGAGGCAGGAGGACCACAAGTTCAAAGCCAGCCTCAACAATGGCAAGGCGCAAAGCAATTCAGTGAGACCCTGTCTCTAAACAAAATACAAAATAGAGCTGCAGATGTGGCTCAGTGGTCAAGTGCCCCTGAGTTCAATCCCCAGTACGAAAAAAAAAAGACCTTAAAGCCTCAGAATGACTTGGTAAGGGTTTATCCAGCACCACTTATCGATCAGCTTTGCATTCCTCTTTCGCTTCTCTCCTTACAAATATTGTGCC
Source organism: Xerus rutilus (assembly GCA_028644305.1). Taxonomy (NCBI): domain Eukaryota; kingdom Metazoa; phylum Chordata; class Mammalia; order Rodentia; family Sciuridae; genus Xerus; species Xerus rutilus. Next base: position 75,412,197 of record CM053403.1, on the reverse strand, counting down.
AAGCCTCCCAATCTGAATTCCACTTTAGCAGGTGACCTCCTCTTCCATTTATTAAGCAGAGAGAAATTTCCCTAAATTACATTTCCCTTTTTCACCTAAAAATTTCCAGTATCACAAACTGACCTATCTTCCTTTCCTGAGAGAATAAAACTTTTGATATATGGATTTGGAAAATTCCCTGCCTCCTCTCTCTGCTTCAATCTAATTTTTTTGGGGGGTGGAGGGGTACTGGGGATAGAACTCAAGGGTACTCAATCACTGAGCCACATCCCCAGTCCTATTTTGTGTCTCAGGGTCTCACTGAGTTGCTTAGCACCTCGCCATTGCTGAGGCTGGCTTTGAACTCATGATTCTCCTGTCTCAGCCTCCCTAAGTGCTGGGATTACAGGCTTGTGCCACCACGCCAGACTTCAATCCTATTTCTTATATACAACCACTTTCTACCCTCTACTCTTTCTCATCTCTTTAAAACTATGGTCCATTTGAGGCTATTCAAACACATTCAGTGATGTTGTCCACCCTGGAAAGTAGTCTTGCCTCTCAGATTATTGCTCCCACTATTATTTCAAAAGAATAATCCATGCCACACTAAGATGCCAATGATTCAAAATTGCCAAAACTTTCTTTAGCATTTGACTCTGTTGTTCATTCCCATTTTTTGTTAAGCCCCATTCTCTGTTCTATTGTGGCAAGATACTCTTCCCTATTACTCTCTACCTTGTGACTAACCATCTCTTCTTCATTCAGCAGAATTGCAACTGCAAAAAGGAAAAGAGATAAACGCTAAAGGGCTTCAAAAGCTTACTAAGGCTGATTTCAGGGCTATTTCTCCTCCTTATCCTAATAAATGCTAGGAGGGAAACTAAACAGCGAAACCTCCACTCCAGGTAAAAGGGAAAACTGAGACGCTGTCTACCAGGCCCTAAACATTAAGTGAATCATAAAAAGTCATAGAAGAAAATATTAAACTGTACTTGTAAGCAAAGCCAGCATAGAAGAGGTGAGGCAGGTCAAGTGGCTAAGATAGATGGAAACTATCTAGATGGAAAGAGAGTGGAGGTCAGAGAATGAGACACATAGGGTTTCTATTTCCTATCAAAAGGAATGTACTGATGAGAAGTGAAAATTGAAAAGGGTAGAAATATAATTAAATTTCCTTCTTCTGATCTCAAAAGTGGAGGTTGAATTTTTATAAGGCTGTTTCATTATTTTTTCTGGAAGAGAAGAAATATTAAGGAAAATCAAATTTATACCACAAATCAAGATTAAGATATTACCAATTCTAGGGACTGACAGAGCTCCAAAGATAGATCTTTCTGATCTTTAAAGAAGGCAGTTGAAAATGCAGGCAAAGTTTTGGCTGATGTATTTAAGCCTGTTTTTCAAACAATGACCTGAATAAAAAGCAACAATCTTGTTTTAAGAAAAGTAGTCTTGGGCAAAATGTACTATAGTACAAGAAGTTATGCTCTTTAGTTCAACCCAGGGGAAGACTCAGACAATGCTAAACTATGGGAATCATGAAGAATAATGATTTTAATTTAAAACTGCCAGCAGTCAACCCAAGGAGACAACACTGGAGAATTCAATAAACAATCCCTTTTAATTTCAGAAAATAATGCAACATAATTAAGTGGAACACAAGTATTAACCCAAAGAACATCTGGATGATTCCAAGTAAGTCATCAGGGGAATCTAAGAAACATGTAAACAATGTACCTACCGTTAAGTTTTTATTTTTTATTTTGCAAATGCTCTAAACAAGAGTGTTTTAAGAATTTTCCTCTCGAAAAGGCAGAAATCAACTATATTCTTTACATCCTACACAACCTTAGCCCTATTGAAGCAAGCAAATCTGCAAAGCTCTAACTTTATTCTAATGACAAAACACTAGAAATACAAAATGTAGAGGTGTGACTTATGCAGGGTCCCAGAGCTGAGAACAGTGCCACACTTACAGCACACGACCCTTGACAACAGTGACGAAGAATAAATATGGAGCTCAAACAGCGCTTGTACTTTATTACAATTGCTTCCTGTCATCTGGACAACCTGAATTTCCTTCTTCTAATGGAATATGGGAAATAGCTTAGTTAAGTGATTTTATAGAGGCACCTATATTTTTAATTGTATAGTATGTACCACAATAAAAAACAGTAGTTTCAGAAACAAGACAGCAAGAAGAGTCTAGAAATTGGGTAGGTAGCAGGGTTCTAGGCAGGGACAGAGAGTGAAAACCACTTCTAAACAGAAGTTCCTCCCCAATTCTTCTTTTTCCCTTTTTTTAAAAATTGGGTGTGGGTAAGGATGGAGCAAGAAAACTCTTTCATATCGATGGCAAAAATAATGTAAGAAAATAGTATCATACTGACTACATGGCAAACGAAACACTGGCACCAATTCATGGGGACCCAGCGTCTTAATTTAAGCAAGGGCAATCATGCTTTTAAAAATAGAACTTTCCAAATCCTACCATGTAGAGCTGCTGGCATCTGCAGCTGCATGATTAAAATAGTAAAATAGCTCAGTGCATGCCTTCTATTCATCCCCACCCCAGTGAAGTTTAAGGAGGTCCTTCCTCAGCAAAGTTGTCAGGTCAGCAAGATGGCAAAGCCTTCTGCTCACCATCTGGATCCCCAGCCTTCCCTTCATGTAACCACTCTTTAGCCCCATCAGGGGCATCCTTAACTATCCAGTGTCCCCAAAACTTCAGGTGTCATATGTCTTCCTTCTCCTTTCCCCACTCTCTCCAAAACATGGGATAAAGATCTAATAATCAAGTCTTTCAGATTTTTATTGGTCAATCAGATTATAATTTAACTGACCCTTCAGAATAAATGTTCCCCTCTTCAGACAACTGAATGATAGCCCTTTCTGGGATGATGAGGTGTTTTTTTCTCCCTCCCATCTAAGAGTACCATCACTTACCGGTCATTTAGGGGGAGTGCAGAATGTCTAAAATCACCCTAGATCTACTTCTCTGAACTTGACTATAAAATTAATCTGGACCACCATGGTGTCATGGTTGACCACTTCTTTTCTGTTTTATGCTGCAGTGCTAGAGATTTAACCCAGGGCCTCATATGTGCAAGGCAAGCATTCTACCACTGAGTTACGCCTCCAGCTCATGGTTGAGTTTCTGCTTCCCTGAGAAGTGCCTAGGGCTGCTTGAAGGCTCAGACCAAGATTTATTATGGGCTGAGGAGGTTGTATCTCCCTTACTGGAAGATGGCTTACCTTCAGGCTTCCCTCAACCCAGGCCCAAACCTCTTCCCTTTGAGAAAATAAGTACATACACATGTAACTTTACCCTAAACCTGTTTCCCACACACACCTTGTCCCCAGATAAATACAATGAGTTTTCTGACTCATTCAATATCATTTCAAATGGTATTTGATGATGTTTAATCTGATATCCAAGAAAACACCCCATTTACTAACTGTTTCTCTGTCAAAGTAACAAAAAACACATGCCCCTGGAGAGTGTGCTCTTTTTAGAGGTATTAGGAAATACTGGGCATATATCAGTGACAGGTATGTTCAATGTAAACTAATAATTGCTGTCATAATGCAACAGAAAACTGTCGTCCCAGAAAAGCTCTTTCTTTATTTTTTTATTTTATTTTTTTAAGAAATGGGGTCTTGCTGTGTTATGTAGGCTGACCCCAAACTCCTGGCCTCAAGCAATCCTCCTGCCTCAGCCTTCCCAGTAGAGTGCATTACCACATCCAGCTTATCCCAGAAATTTGGAGATGCAACTCAAGGGGTGGCTAAAAACTCACCAGAATTATATAAGACATAGAAATGATGGGCAAGTTTTCAGTCATGAGAGTAGCAGATGGTAACGAAGCATTGTACAGGAAGTGAGGAGAGTCACATAACAAAGCCCTCAGAAACAGCCTCTGGTACCTGCGGCACCATGTGAAGAAAACGTCCTCCTCACAGTCCCCACAGAAGAGGCTATGAGAGGAGGCCACACATTCTGTGTGGCAAGAAGGAATCACTTTCAACCAAGTAATTACTCTAATCAATCAATCATTACAGAAATGTTGGCACCTGATCTATTGATAAACCTGTGCTGATCTGACTGTATCAACGTCAACTACTCCCTTGTAAGATACTTGCCAAGAATCTTAGAATCTTAGGAACTCAGCATCTTCACTAATAACCTGTATTGAGTTAAAAAAAAAAAATGGAAGTATTTTTTAACAAAAGGATAAGGTAGTAATTGTTCTTTTTAACATGAAGGGAAATGCTAAGTTCATGCTAAAACAGCATTAATTTTAAATGTAGGGTAGAAGACAAGAAGATTCTTCTTGTGGAAGTAATTTAAATAACAAATTCAGAAAGTGTAAGCATTACATTTAAGAATTTGCATTACAACCAAATGGAATGAGAATATATAAAACTAGCATTTGGGTAAAACCCAAAAATTATTTTTCAGCAGTATGTCAAATGGAAGGGCTTATTGATCCATATCCCTAGCAATCACCTTCACTAACATTAGCCCAGACATAAGGACAGGGATAAATAATGTCACATAAACAGATAAGATAAATTATACAATGAGTTCTAGAGTAAAAATAGAAAATAAAGATAAGAAAACAGATTCTATCAAAGGAAAATGCAGGAAAGCATTGCCCAAATTAGAGAAGTAAAGTTCTTCATGAAATTACCCTGGCATCCTGTATTGGTCAAGGCAAGTAGCAGGCTTGCTTAAAACACAAGAACTCTTTTCTGTACTAGGCCATGAGGATTCAACATTCCACCAGTCCCTGCTGTCAAAAGTCACCTCATCAATCACAAGTTGTGCTACAGAAACAGTACTTATGTAGGACTATTTTCCCACTATGAAAAATCAAGTGCTCCTCCTGGGGAAAACAGAATTGTCTTTAAAGATACCCTTCTAAAAAGATTTGCCTTCTTGCTTGCTTCATCAAAGACAAGACCAGAAGTCACAGACAAAGAATGGAATACAGATTTTGCTTTTAAAGAGTCTGGGACTGGGGTTGTGGCTCAGTGGTGGAGTGCTTGCCTTGCATGCGTGGGGCACTGGGTTCGATTCTCAGCACCACATAAAAATAAATAAAATAAAGACATTGTGTCCATCTGCAACTAAAAAAAAATATTTAAAAAAAGAGTAATGGATAAGGATACAATAGACACATCATCAGACAGAGAAATTGTGCCCAGAAAGAGAGAAAGAACAATGGAGGAAGGGAGATAGGAAAGGAGACAAAGAAAGGAGGGAATTAATCTATAAATAATTATGTATATTAAGTAATAAAAATAATTAAGATAAAGCTACCTACTAAAATACAATGCCTATAAGGATGTTATTGCTAAGAAAGACAACCCAAAAGCTCAACAATAAGAAGACTCCATCAGGGGCTGGGATTGTAGCTCAGCGGTAGAGCGCTTGCCTCGCATGCGTGAGGCCCTGGGTTCGATCCTCAGCACCACATACAAAGCAATAAAATAAAGACAATGTGTCCATCTACAACTAAAAAAAAAATTTAAAAAAAAAAAAAAAAAAAAAAAAAGAAGACTCCATCATTTCCCAGTGAAATGCAGTCAAGAAATCTTCTGAAAGGACTTGTAAACAGGTATGTGTTAAACTACCACGGGGACAAGGAAGAACATAGCTCATGCCACGTGGCTCCACGCAGTTGTTGCACTGAGCAGCAATGCTGGGGAGCCCTGCAGCATCACTCAGTAAAGGTAAGCACTATATTTTGGGGAAGAGGAAACTACAAGCCAAGCATCAGCAAGAAAGATAAGGCATGAGTTCTCCACCCTCCCATCAGCCAATAAAGAAGTGCTGGGAACTCTGTCGGACGCCAGTATGGGTCTAGATTTCCAAGTAACTGCTCTCTTAACCCCTATGGGAACTTCTTACAGGGCAAGTTTGAGAGTAACCTTCTCAATGGAAGTACACACAACTATCTGGCCCATTGCTTATAGAAACTGCTTAGGAACACCAGCTATGGGGCTCATAGAAATTGGACTACTGCTGGGAGCAGAAGCCACAGGTCCTAGGAAAAGCTGAGTTAGTGTACAGCACCTTGGAGGAGAGGGACTCTCTCCACCACTCCTATCAGCCCAGGCTACTTGCTGTCCAGGCAAGTGTGAGCCTCAGGGACATTTTTCAGTTAATTCCGTTCCTTACATCACATATCCATTAAGAGGAAAAAAATATATCGTAAGAAAAATACACAGGTATGAATCTTGATGAGATATATTTGAAAAGGAACCAATTAGAAAACTTGAAAATGAAAAAAATAGCCCTTGAAGTAAAAACTAAGTAGATGTTAAATATCAGACTTTAAATCATTTTATCTAAAAATTTTTACAAAATTGTGTATAAAAAACTATAAGTAATTTTTTAAAAGCTGGAAATTACATATAGATGAGTAGATAGATACAGAGATAAACACAAATTAACATGCAAATACAGAAGAAAAATCACTGTAAGAAAAATGAATAACAACCCAAATAAATAACAAGAGCAAGGACTTTTCTCAGAAGCACTGTGATGTCCAAGTGACCTGCTTCTCCAGCCTAAATAAAGAGATGGGTGAACGCAAAGGGCAATCCTGACTTAACCCACTCGGATATGGTTTCCTGAGTTAATCTCTCCTTCCTATATTTAGAAGTCAACACATATTTGAATGTGATGAATTAGTAATTGCTCCTAATGCCACTGACATTGTCAACTTGTTACACTCTAGCCTTTCAGCTTTTAGAAATGATGGTACTGTCTTTTAAATACCCAGGAAGATAAGTTTAACAAAAGGAAACACTGCAACATATATAGATAATAAAGCACATAGGTACTAGGGATGAAATGGGCTCACTAGAGGACCAAATCCATCCCAGTCTCCTCCTCATTTATAAGAGATTAAGTATAGTGATGAGATAATTTTGGGTCATATGCTGACATTTGTACTGTTGGTAGATAGCTTTCACTTCACCTTTACTGCCCAGAGTATACAAAATCTACAGTTAAGGGGAGAAGAACATTTAGATTATCAGAAACATTTTTTATTATCAAAGAGAAGAATCTCATTAACGTTATCTGGTCCTCTGATATCTAAGCAGGCACAAAGTTAGACCATTATGAGCTGTTTGAAAACAATGCCAATGGCCCTGTGTTTAGAGCCTTTGTAAGACTTACTCAACAACAAAGGACTGTTATTGGTATGGCCCTGCAAGAGTGCATGCTGCCTGCTACTGGCTGTTTCCATTGATACTGTGATTTATTCATCCTGTTTACAACACATTGCCACTGTCTTTGCCTGATGGTTCATTGCACAATGTAGATTATTTGTGTATAAGTTAGTAACTTTGTAGCTTCTCACTTTTCTTCTTAAACTAATCCATTATGAATGCACCTTTCTTTCTCCTGGCTTCCAGATCCACTTATATGCATACATTTCTACTGTCACCTCTCCAGTTTGGGTCTTTAAAACCTTACACCCTGGGGCTGGGGTTGTGACTCAGTGGTAGAGCGCTTGCCTAGCATGCATGAGGCACTGGGTTCAATCCTCAGCACCACATAAACATAAAAAAATAAAATAAAGGTATAAAAAATACAATAACATTTAAAATAAAAAACAAAAACCTTACACCTGAATTTATGCAAGAAGCTCTTAATTGGCTCCCCACTTTGACCACTTGTTCTTCTGAATTCTGCCAGAGGGAAAAAAATGCCCAAGATAATATACTTACCTCCCTACCCAAAAGTCTTCAGAGTCTCCCAATTTCCAGTGATTGCTAATGCAATCACCTATTTTTATTGACTGCTGCAATATTTCTGAACACATTCACTGACTAATCCTTCAAACAGGCCTACGTTACATGTCTGGACTAAGCCTTCTCCACGTTGGTTGGCCCACACCGACCAGCCCTCCTCCATACCATGCAGCTCGACACCCACAGCTATCACACTGTTCTATGAGTGTCCATTCTGTGCGCTCATTCGTTGAGGGCAAGAGTCATATCAGGAATATTAGATTGGAATCTAGATATCAAACTTTAAGAAGGGAAATGAGCAATTCAAGTGTATACAAAGGCCTGTGAGCATGATGGCAAAGAGACTGAAATTATACTTCAAACAGAATGTTTCAAAGAAGGATTTTCCTCTGGAGAAACACAACAGCTAATCAAGTGGAGGAGGTTCATGCATGGTCCACATTGCCTTCAATCTAGCATCAGTGAACAGATATCCCAGGACGAATATACAGCTCAAAATACAGAAGAGCTATTTATTGTTAAAAACTGTAAAACAGAATAGGATGAAGTAGAGTTCAGAGAAACCCCTCCTACACAACATCTAAAAGGAACAGATAAAATATTTAAGATACTTCTTTTTAGTAGAGAGACCAGAAACTATAAAAGGACATAAAAGTTTCAGAGCAATAATCAAGTACTGAATTCATTGTTGGCCTTGAGGGCTTCAGTATACATCTGATAACCTGGATTCCAAGTTTTAATGTGATACACACACACACACCTACACACACACACACACACACACACACACACGAAACAAAGAATGAATCCCAAGGATGGAAGGTCTGATCAGAAACCCTGGCACATACCTGACAATATTAAAGGGAGACACCATAGTGAATCAGGAAAAAATGTAGCCAGAAGAACCAAAGGGGGTCCATGTCTTGGCCTTGACTCTGGTTGAAGTTAAAAAGGTGGGTAAATGCTCTTGAGGCTTCTATATACAAAAATAAGCCCTCTTCGACTCTCCATTTGGGAGCAGAATTCTCACTAATAAAGTAGAGAGAGTCCAAACCAAAAATGTATTTGATGTGGTTACAGAATGCAATATCCCAAGGTGCCTCACAGAATCAAATATAATTGTCTAGATTAAACACAGGTCTCAGAATAATTTCATATATAAATTTCCAAAGAATGTAAGTTCATAACAACAGAAAGTCCACGAAACACCTAAATAAATGCATTCCAAGGACTTCGGCAAGAAGAGCTAATTTAAAATTGCAAGTCACCCTCCTGTTACAAAACAAATAGATTCTAAATATAAGCCTATTTTAAGCATATTTCTGGGATCGCAGAAAACAAAGGTCTCCCCAAGATCCCACCCTACATCTCCTAAGGGAAAAAAGTAACCAGAAATCAGATTAGGGAACTCCAATATACAAGGTCAAAGAATAAGCATCCCTGAAGGCAAATGACAATACTACTTCTAAACTCAGAAACTAAGAAAGCTCTGAACAGTTTGGGGAGCTAAAACCCAAAATTTCTGCCTTAGGACAGGTGTGCAAGTAGGGAGCAACATGGTCTCAGGCTAGCAGCGCCCCCTGGCAACAGGCCTAGGCAATAGCAATCATTCTAAGGAGGGAAAATATCCCATTTCAACTGAGGTCTGCAGATCAAAAGATAAGGGCTCAAAACTTGCCTGCCAGCAAGCTGTTAGAACAGCCTTATTTATAATCGCCCTCAATTGTAAACAACCAAGATAACCTTCAATTGAGGAACGCATGAGCAACCTGTAGTATATCCATACAGTGAGCTAGTTAGTATAAAGAGATTAAAAATATATATATAGGTATCAAGCTACAAAAGAATATGGAAAGCCCTTAAATAAGGTAAGTCAAAGAAATCATTCTGAAAAAAATGTATCTTATATGATTACAACTGCATGATATTATGGAAAAAATGAAACTACAGACACAGTAAAAACACCAGCGGTTGCCAGGGACTCAGGGGTTCAGTGGGAAGAGACAAATAGGTGAAGCCCAGAGAATTGTCAACAGTGAAACTATTCTGTGGGATGCTGTAATGATGGCTACATGAGATTACGCATTTGTCAAGCCCACAGAATTTATAATGCAAAGAGTGAACCCTAACTAAATGATGGACTTCAGTTAATAAAAATGTATCATTATTGGCTCATCAATTATAACAAATTTACCACACTGATACTAGATGTTAATAATAGACAGAAATGAGAGGGGAAAATTTTATTTTCTGTGAACTTCTTCTCTGAACTAAAATTGCTCTAAAGTCTATTCAAAAAAGATATGAACTCATAATGAAAGATGACCAAAAATACAATGAAATGAACAACATGAATGAGAATAAGAAAACATCAAAGTTCTTCAGATCCTAGAAGTCCTACATACAGATATAAAGTAGACATGTAGAATGACAAAAAATGAAAGGCAATAAAACATCATTTAAAAATGGCCAAATAGCACATACCAAAGCCAGCAATAGTGAGGAATTGTTACAACTATAGGTGTAAAGGGGCATGAGACAGATGATTACCAAAACCTAGAAAGAGTTGGAGCTTTGGCTGAAGGAGGCGGCTACCCCAGCTGCAGCTCAAGTATATATGATGGATCTGGAGTCTATCATGCTAAGTGAAATAAACCAGTCCCAAAAGCCAAAGGTTGAATGTTTTTGAAGCTAACTCTAAATAAGGGGTGGGAGATAGAAATTCAGTAGATTAGACAAAGGAGAATGACGGGAAGTAGGGGTAGGAAAAGGAAAGAAAGTGGAATGAAACTAACATAATTTTCCTATGTATGTATATGAATACACCACAGTGAATCCCACCCTCATGTACACCCACAAGAAGGGGTCCTAATTAAAGTAGGATATAGTATATTCTTGTATAATTATATTGAAATGGATTCTACTGCTATGTATGATCAAAAAAAAAACCCATAAAAATATATATACATAAAAATGGCCAAATAGATGTGCATAAAAATCAAATTTCAGATATAAAAAAAATTAATAATTGATGTTAAAGATTCAGTTGGTGCCCCCTAAAGCTCAGGAAATAATGCCAAGAGTTAATAAATGGGACAGCATCAAATTTAAAAGTTTCTGCACAGCAACAGAAACAATTAGGAATGTGAAAAGAAAAGCTAAAGAATAGGAGAAAATCTTTGCTATCTACTCTTCTGACAGAGGTTAACATCTAGAATACATAAAGAACTCCAAAAATTTTATACCAGGGGCTGGGGTGTGGCTCAGTGGTAGAGTGCTTCCCTAGCATGTGTGAGGCACTGGGTTCTATCCTCGTTACCACATAAAAATGAATAAATGAATGTATAAAAATGTTTTTTAAAAAAACTTTATACCAAGAAAGAAATCAAATAACCCAATTAATAAATAGATATTTGAATTAAACAAACAATTCTCAAATGAAAAAATACAAATGGCCAACAAATATATGAAAAAATGTTCAATATCATTAGCAATTAGGGAAATGCAAATCAAAACCACACTGAGATTTCATCTCACACCAATCAGAATGGAAGTCATCAAGAATACAAATAAGCAGGACATAGTGGCACATGCTTGTAATCCCAGAAGCTTGGGAGGCTGAGGCAGAAAGATTGCAAGTTCAAGGCCAGCCTCAACAACTTAGTGAGGACCTAAGAACTTGTCTCAAAATAAAGGTGATTTGGTGGCTAAACACCCCTGGCTTCAATCCCTAGTACCTAATAATAATAATTAATTATAATTATAATACTTATTTTAAAATGCTGGAAAGGATGTGGAGGGAAAAAATACTTTTACACTGTCAATGGCACTATAAATTAGTGCAATCACAGTGGAAATCATTATGAAGGTTCCTCAAAAGACTAGGCATGGATCCACCATATGACCCAGCTATACTACTCCTCAGTATTTTTCCTGAAGAATTAAAGTCATCATACTACAGTGATACATGCATGTCTATGTTTATACAGCACAATTCACAATAGCCAAACTATGTAACCAGCCTAGGTATCCATCAATGAATGAACGAAAAAAGAAAATGTGGTATGATACACATTGGAGTTTTATTCAGTCATAAAGAAAAATGAAACTATGGAATTTTCAGGAAAATGGATGGAACTAGAGGCCATTATGTTAGGCAAAATTAGTCAAACTCAGATGATCAAGGGTCATATTTTTTCTCTCATATGTGGAAACTGGAGAGGAAAAAGTAAAAGAAAGTTAGGGGCAGATCTCATGAAAATCTAAAGGAGATTAGCAGAAGAAAGGGACCAAGGAGTGGGAGATGGGAAGGGTGGGAAGAAGTGCTGAGGAGTGATACTGGCCAAATTATATTGTTACATTGTGTGCATATATGAATATGTAACAACAAATCCCATCATTATGTACAACTATAATGCACTAATAATAAATTAATAATTCAACTGATAGAATAAATTGCTAATGAGACACACCTGAAGAGAGATTTGGATGAATCCAAAGACATTATTTACTATATAGTGCAAGTCACAGATACAGAAAATAAGAAAATAAAATTGATAGACACATATTATTTAGTAACAGAAATAAAGAAGGTTTAATGTACACAAGGCTAGAGTTCCACAATTAAAGTTCTGTTATTCAAAACACAGCAAACTTCTTCACAGCAGCAATAGAGGCCCAAACACAAGAAATAATACCCTTAGAAGTAAGAAGAAATAATTCTCAACTGATACAAGTTTTTCTTCTGTGGTTAAAAATAATAATAATAATTGTAAATTTATACACATGTAATAAAATAGCCTCCAGATGTGTAAAGTAAAAATTAATAGAACTATGAGGTAAAATTGATAAGCCTACCACTGCAGTGGGAAATGCCAACAAATCTCTCATTTATTACTATGTCAAGAAAATAAAATATTAGTAAATAGATAATCTAAACATAATTAATAAACCTGTGCCACCAGCCATATATAAAGAGTCCCACACCCATTCATGTTCTTCTCAAATCTACCCAGAACTTAGAAATCCTGAAGGTATGATAGACCAAAAAGCAAGACTCAATAAATTTAGGAGAAATTATATTATCATAACCATATTCCCTTGCTGCAAGTTAATTAATAAAGAATTCAAATTTTTTAAAGGCAAACATTTCCTATATATTTGGAAATATAAAAACTCACTCCCAAGTAATTATGAACAAAAAGAAAATCATAATGAAAATATATTTAAATAAATAATATTAAACAAAAATAAAAATATCATTTGTCAAAATTTGTGGCACACAACTCCTTAGAAAGGAATTATACCATTGAATTTTTTTCAGAAGTCTGTCAACATAAAAGATTAGAGAATAGTAGAATAATATGATAAAACAGCAAATAAATCCAGAATCTCAACAAAGCCAAAAATAGATTATTGTACAAGAATCAAAAATACATAAAACTCTGGCAAGACTGAGATAGAAGAGAGACCAAGGTAAACAGTGTTAAGAATAAAAAAGTAGTTAAGAAGATCCAGATAACACAGAAAGAAAAAAAAGGTGAAGGATCACTGGCTTCAGCAGCACATAGGCTAAATTTGGAACGATACAGAGAAAATTAGCATGGTTGCTGCACAAGGATGACATACAAAGTCATGAAGCATTCTGCATTTGTCAGTGTGTTCCTGCACAGTAGTATGACTATTAGTAACAGGAATGTTACTGTAACTTTCAACAGAAAAAGAAAGAATTTTGAATGCTTCACCATAAAGATACCATCAATGTTTAAGGGAAGAGATATGTTTAACTTGATTTAATCACTATAGAATTACATGTTTCAAAACTTCATATGGCACTCCATTGATGTATACAATTTTTTATTTTTATGTAATAGTTAAAAAGTAAAATTAATATAAATTAAAAATTTCTAAAGATAATGAACAAATATGAACCAATTACTACCAATGAAGTTGAAGACTTAAAATATATAGCTCATAAAATAAACAACAAATTGAGTCTTAATAGAAAAAGTTTGAGTGAATTTATAACCACTTTAAAAAATGAATCAGTAGTTGAAATCTTTCCACAAAGTAAATATGTGGCCCAGGCACTTTTAGACACAAGTTTTAACATTCATGTTAAATAATAATTCCAGTCTTACACAAAGAAAAGGAATATTCTGAAACTCATTTTATGAGACTAGTCTAACCTTGATACCAACACTTGACAGGAACAATACAAGAAAGGAAAACTGCAGGCCAAACTCACTCACAATGTAGATGTAAAATCCTACACAAAGTATCAGCAAACAGTCCTGTGATGTAAAAAACATTGGATACTTTTATTCTGTAATGCAAAGTTACTATGGTAGAAGCTCTAAGATTTACATAATTGAAGTGAACAAATTAAAGAAAAATAATCTGGATAGATACACAAATTATATTCAATGAAAGTCAATAACCACTTGGGAAGGAAAAGAAGGAGGGAAGAGAAGGGAGGAGGAGGAGGAGAGACTTCTTACTGTTAATATTTATTCTATTTCTTAAGGTATACACTAATTTCAATAGAATATGCTACCTGTCGTCACAGAAGTTTGTTGTTTTAAGAAATGTCTCACATATCCTGTAAGGTATTGGACTTGATTACCCCTCCAAGTATCTTTTAACTCTAAGATTTTATAATTTTATATTCACTATAGTAAATAGCACAATGTTTTTCCTATAAAAACAAGTAATAATTATCATAAACACTAACTGAATGTTGACTTTGGCAGACACTTTGTTGTTAACCAACATCCTTTCTTACTCTTACTTACCAGCAGATTCCAGTATTTTGTTTTTGTTTTTCTGCATCCATTGTTCCCCTAACTCAGTTACTGTTCCCCATAACTCAGCATGGGCTATCCCAGATTGAGGGACAATTTATACTTAATCTAAACTACTCCATATGGTTTAGAGGTAAACATGTAGCCACATTTTGACCAAGAAGATATGAGGTAGAATCTATTGAAGAACACCTGGGAAAGGTTCCCTTGTTCCTAAACAAGAGACCCAAAAATATTTCCTGAAGGTGGTATGCACAGATGTGACATCTAAGCAGCAGCTACCACACCACCACCAGGAGAAAGATCAGCCTCAGAATTAAGCCCAGCGGCCCATGGTGACAACCCGAGGCAAGGAATTTGGAGCCTTACTTCTTGATTTGTCAGTAACTAATGTCACCCTACTGTTTATATTTTAATGTTGTTTATACTTTCTCATTGAAGCTACTTTGACACATCACATGCACAAGGCTTGCTCACTCTATCCTTATAGCATATCAAGCTAAGTATCATTATTATATCCATTTTATAGATGATAAAAAGAAACTTAGAGAATGAAAAAAAGTTGTCCAAAGTCACACATATACTAAGAGGCAAATTCTGGATTGCCTGATTCCAAACCCCCTGGTATCAATCACCTATGTGTGTCATCTCTATGTTGCACATTAACTGACATTCACTATTCATTCACAGCCTATGAGGTCCCCTGAACCAAAGAGTAGTCTCTCAAATCCCCTGCAGCTAGAGTTCTAAATTCTACCTTCTGCCAATGAGATAAACTTAGGTGGAATTTGAATGGCAGAAGGAAAAGTAAAGGGCATCTCCTTAGAACTATGAGGACCAAAAAGAAAATTCCAGTAGACATGGGTGTTTCCCGTGAACTCTATGTTCCATTATCTTTCCACATGCTTTCAAAATATGAGTCAGTGGTGGTGATTGCAGCAACAGAGACAGCAGCCAAAGCAGCTTCTTGACCTCTGACCCTTGCAATCAGTAGTGTCAAGGCAACCTCCAAACTGTACTCCTCCAGACTTTCCAAATATTTAATTCCTTGTATTAAATCACTTCCTCCTTAAAGTACCTAAAATTGTTACCTTTTCCTGAAATGATAAATCTTGAACTCAACAAATAAATAAATGCCAACTTCACTGACTCCTATTCATCTGATGCCCCTAGAAAATGAGTTATATAACCCACATGTAATGCAGTTTTATCTTTAGGATTTCCTCAATCAAATCACTTGTTTCTCTTCTTTCTTACATAAATACAATATGTTTGTGAAACTTTTAAAAGGAGGCCATGCATACACACTATAATAAAGGCTCTTTCTACCATCTTCCCTCACTGTGTGGGAACCTGCAAAGTAGCGATTAACGTCTTCCATGTTAATGTCGATGAGATTCTTCTCATCTCAGGAGCTGGTTTCTGTTTTTGTTTGCTTTCAAATTTTTACAAAGAGAAAAATGCATTTTCCTAAGGGTAAGGACTGTTCTTATTTTTTTTTTAATAACAGACTTTTTGGAAAAAGGAAGCGATGCTGTATTTATTCCTTGGAATAAATATAAATATAAATACATGTAAATATATGTATTTTTCAAAAGAAAGAGGTATTATAACTTTTGAAAGCACAATATATTCATTAGCATCATTAAATATCAGCTCGAAAAATGAAATTTCACATTAAAGAACATGAATCTTGTTATCCAAAATGACTGGGTTCAAATTTCAGTTGAGTCATGGAGTTGACTGACATTAAGGAAGTTCTTGGGTTCTCTGAGCTTCAGTTTATTCAGCCTTAGACATGTAATGCTTATAACTATCTCCAAAGTTTGCTGTAACACTTAAAAAAAAAGATTCTACAGATAGAAACAATGTGAAATGCAGCAAGTACTAAATAAATGTTAAGTCTTCCCTTATGTCTTAAATACATTATGGGAGAACTTTATCCCCCCACCACCCCATAAAATAAATTTTCATGGAGTAGAAAGTATATATTCTACAAACACATTACAAAGTCACAAGAAAAGGTTCAAAAAGATGAAGTCAAAAAAATTCTTATTGATAAGTTACAATTAGTCCTGAGACAAGTAAGAAGTAGTAGCCTATCAATCCAACTCCCCTTTAAAACTAGTCAGCATTTTGGGGCTGGGGTGGTAGCTCAGTGGTAGAGCGCTTGCCTAGCATGCGTGAGGCACTGGGTTCGATCCTCAGCACCACATATACATAATAAATCAATAAAATAAAGATCCATCAACAACTAAAAAAAAAGAGTTTAAAAAAAAAACTAGTCAGCATTTTGATTATTCAAATTATCACTGTTCTGTCATCACTCTTCACCCCAAAATGATTTGAGTTCTCCAACAACACCAAAGCTGAAGCAGGTAAGCCTATGTAAATAGCTTATATTCCTGAAGATTAAAAAGCAACTAAATAACTTTCAGAATGTATAAATAAAGGAATATGTCCACATGTCAAAAAAAAAAAAAAGCAACTAAATAAAACATTTGACAGGCATTTAAAAAACTTTATGGGCTGGGCGCGGTGATGCAAGCCTGTAATCCCAGCACTTAGGGAGGTTGAGACAGGAGAATCATGAGTTCAAAGCCAGCCTCAGCAATGGCGAGGCACTAAGCAACTCAGTGAGAACCTGTCTCTACATAAAACACAAAATAGGACTGGGGATGTGGCTCAGTGGTCAAGTGCCCCTGAGTTCAATCCTCGGTACCAAAAAAAAAAAAAACCCAACTTTATGGATTACCAATTATGATAGTCATACTGGTCAGCTTTTATTTAAGCATTACCACTAAACTCTATGTAAAAAAAATGTCCTATATATTAGTAAAATGGGAAAAGAGCAACTCATTAAACTCACTAAAGACTAAAACCTGTACAACAGAAGATTCAAGATCAATACCTTAGTTCACTCTTTAACTCAAGCATAGATTATTGGTATTTTTGTGTTGTCAAAAAAGCATATCATCCTTCTACAAATATTTTTATATATTATATAAGCACATAAAGAAATGAGCTATCGGTTCATGAAAAGTAGCCACATTGAATGGTAACAACAAAAATTTCCCTCTCTATAGGCTTGCTATTGTCCTGATTCTTGGATTATAGTATTTATAGTGAAAATGAGACAGAGTGAAAAATTACACAGAGGTTACAGAGAGTAGCAATTAACAAGAATCAACGGGCAAGTCTGTGGAGTTCATTGACTCAGGGGAAATGATGCTCAGACAAATGTTGTCTTACAAACAATTTTGATTATAAAGCATATGGCTACATAGCTGACTTAAAAGATACTATTTGTATTATTTCAAAGTAGATCTTGGAAACAAACCTCATTTGGTTCTTCACCACCTTTGACTTGACTTTCACCTATTTCTCCATTCTCATAGCTGCTGCTCTTCTCCACCCATAACTCAGATTTTTCTACAGTCAGTCGCAGTTGGTCCAGATCTGCTTTGATTTGCTTGTAGTTATCTACATCCTGATTGGATACCAGGAGTTGCACCTGAAAAGATCAGAATTTTAAACCTTAGAACATTTTTACAACTTCCTTTCTTCCCATTTCTCTTATGCCTAAAATTCTAAGTCTTGAAACATCTCTAATTTGGAGTTTGATAATTTTTGAACATTTATGAATATTTTAGAATATATTGACATATTATAAAGATTTTAAAAGAAAATATGTGCCTTAGCAAAATTTTTCAAAGTTGATTAAAAGTAATTTAACATAAAAAGATACCTTTATTCTAATTTCACTGCTGAGATCAGTTTTTCTGAGACTACTTGAAAATAGGCAAAAACACTTTTTAAAAGTGGCAGAAAAATATAGATAGATCTAATCTAAGCTGTATAATATAAATTTTTATTTCATTATAATTTATATATATTATATGACATACACATATATGCAAAATTACATGTATTTATATAACTACCTTTTAGTCATTCCATATTCTTTAACACATTCTTAGAAAACTTCCTAATAAAAACCAATGCTAAAATAAAATAAATATTAGTGAGACATATATAAACTAAAATAAATATTAGTGAGATATATATAAAACTAAAATAAATATTAGTGAGATATATATAAACACTTAGGTATTACTAATAATCTCAAAAATGTTGTGCTATTCAAAAATCAAAAAGAGAAAGATTGACTCCATAACAGTTCCTTTCTTTTTCTTTTTTAATTTATTTATTCTACTTAGGTATACATGATAGCAGAATTCATTTTGATTCATTGTACACAGATGGAGCACAACTTTTCATTTCATATTTATTTCAGAGCTACTACTTGTCCTACCCAAATATATCAGTAAAATTTGGGGTCAAAATAATAACAAGGACAACAGAATTCCTAACATGCTATCCTCCTGTGCCTTCTTAAACCTTAGTCCCTGTCATTCATATTAAAGACATTATCTGAAAATCTCTTGTGGGGAACTCTTTCTCAAGTAGCTCATGTCTTGACATAGACAAGGCCATATGTATCTTTCAAAATGAAAAGCATCTTCAGTAAAAGCCACAGTCTCATTAACTCTGCAACCATGAAATCAGGGGTGGGTGACATTTTCAAAGCTTCAGCTGTGGACCCCTTAATCTTACCAGCTTATTTATTTTTTCTTTTCTTATTTTCTTTCTTTTCTTTTTTTTTTTTTTTCTTTTTTTTAAGATACCAGGATTGAACTCAGGAATTCAGCGTATGGTATACACCCAGCAACTGCCCTACTATAGAGACACATTCCTGGCAATAACTTCACCTGTTTAAATGCCTGTAAAACTTCTGCTCTCTGGCTGAAGTGCTTGAAGAGTAGCTGCAGGGCTCCAGACAGCAAAGGAGCATAATCATGCATGATCAGATGAATGAGGACCCGTAAAAACGTCCTGCCTCCTTCATCATCAAGTTGCACTGGATTTTTTTCCTTTCTATAAAACAAAAAATAATACTTAAGTAACATGTTTACATAACATCTATATTAAAGTGATTAAACTTGTATCTATGTTTTCAGAGTTATATGACTTGTTTTCCCAAATCAGGAAGTGAATGGGAAGACATTTTCACCTTTTCCTCCCTCGTGTAACTGATGAGGAAACAATTACAAAGAAAAACCTGTATTTGTATTTGTAGGGGTGACTTGCCATCCTAGTTTGTCCAAGACTGAGGAGGTTCCTAGGCAAAACCAGGATGAGCTGGCCACCTAGGCATAGAGGAAAGACAAGCATCTGAACCCATCCAGAAGCATTCATGGAGAATGTCCACCAATGACTGATTTTCCTCAGAGCGCAAGAGATCCCTACATGACAGGTGGGGAGGGGCTGGAGAAGGGAAGGCCACATGTACATGACCATCACCTGAGCATCTCTGCGTTTGGTATAATGGGGCTCTGAATAAGACTCCAGCAGAGCAAAAGGTCTATCTAGTCATGTGCTGCTTAATAATGAAGCTACACTCTGAGAAATGCATCATTAGGTGATCCCATCACTGTGTGAACATTATAGAGTGTACTTGTGCCTACTATACACCTATGCTATGAAGTGGGAGGGGTGTATGTCTATTGCTCTTACAGACATGATGAACAAAACAACAAAAGATTACATTAGGCACAAGAGAAAAAAATGATACACTCAAGAGACAAGGTATATGAGGGTGCTGCTGGTGTAACAGAGCACACTATTTTATAGAAACTATTTTTATAAGTAAGAATAGGTTCTAAAATAATAATTTAAAAGTATCATATAGTAAATACATAAACCAGCAATATATAATTTATTATCTTTATCAGGTATTTACATGTCAGATACAAAATATTATGTGGCATTTTTCAACTCAACTAGTAGCACAGTAGGTTGTTCTAGACAGCATCACCACAAACACATGAGTACTGCGCTGTGCTCCACCAACACGATGGCTACAATGTCACTGGGCCATAGAAGCCTTCCAACTCTATTACAATTTTATAGGACCACTACTGTGTATGTGGCTATCATTGACCAAAACACCATAAGCAGCACATGACTGAATTTTAAGGTGAAATCACATATTGGCTTTCTTTCTTCCCAGGAATGATGAAACATTTCAATAGGAAAACAAGAACAAAAGCCAATAACCATGATATGAAAACAAACCTAAATCAAATGTTCACTAGAGATAAAAATCTGTCCCCTTAAATTTTTTTTGTTTCTAATGATAAAAAGCTTAGAATAGACTTATTTTAGGTTCTCGTGTCAACTCTGTAATAAAAATGAACCCTAGAATCTCAATTATTTTAGCTTATTTTACATTTTTATTTTTATTACTATTAATTTCATTTCTGAAAAAGAAACACTTTAAAACAATAAAGGGCAGAGTCCTCCATACAAGGTAGTCACACCAAAGGCATACTGTTTCCTTTAATCATGGATATTTCCAATTAGCAGAAATTAGTTTTGTTGTTAACATAAAAAGTTAACAGTAACATTAAAAGAAGTTACTTTCTTGCCTCAAATACCTAAGATTCAGGGAAATAATGTTTTACAACATGCAGTGATATTTACATCAGGGGAGTTAAAGGGCATTCTTGTGCTGTCATTATTTAAGGAAAGAAAAGCAAAGAATTCAGGGAAAAGTTCAATACACCGATCTCATCTCTTTCGTCTTTTTTTTTTTTTTACCTGACCTAAAGGAAAGCTATGCTTTCTCCTCTAGAGTATATTAGCAGCTTCATTTCTGGCAGAAATTACATTAACAACAATAGAAGATCTAAAAATAAATAGATATAGGGAGGTGAACAATAAAATGTATCTATAAAATTCCAGGTAAAATAAAGACACATGAATGCTACTATACCTTCCAGCAAACATAGTTTCTGCCTGAGCTGCAATTTCATCTATGTCAGGAACAATAGCTGCAAAGATAAATGGTAAAATCTTTATCTTATCCTAATTAGGAGCCACAATATTCATATTAATACTAGTTTACCTGAACATACTTTTTCCTTGCTTTATTTATGTCACCAAAGGTCAACTAATAGTTTAAAAATTATAATGGAGCCCCACTGAGACATTAATGTTTTAACTGAAGTTTCTATTTACTTATTTATTTTGATGTTGGAACCCAGGGCCTCATGCATACTGTTTCCATTTTTTTTAATGCAAGCTATGTTTTAAACTAATGTATTACTGCCAAGATGTTTATTTGTTTGTTTGTTTTGCAGTACTACAGACAGATTGAACCCAGGAGCACTCAATCACTGACCTACATCCCTAGCCCTTTATTTATTTATTTTTTTTTTATTTTGAGACAAGATCTCATTAAGTTGCCAAGCAAGGCTTGGAATCCTCCTGCCTCAGGCTCCTAAGTAGCTGGAATTACAGGTGTGTGTCACTGTGCCTGATTAGTCAAAAATACATCTGAAGATCAGAAAGCACCATTTACAAAGGTGCCTCTTATCTACATGATGTGTGGATGTGTGAGCATGTTTATATATACATACATATATAGTTCATAAATATCTACACATATGAGCATATAAATATATATGAACATACATATATACACACACATAATTTAAATACGTAGTGACATGGAAGGATAATTTTTCAAAGACTTAAAATGTACCTATGAGTCTTGTTATTGTACATTTCCAAACAGCATGATCTTTTTCCCTAAGCTTACTAACTTCTAAAATTCCACCTTTTTTCTTATGGGACAGGGTAGTTTTTCTCAATGCAAACCAGTCATAGTTCCTCAATGTTCCCCACCACTAATATTTTGAAGATACTTTTATTAAGATAACATGTTTAAATGGCAAATATACAATTCATTTCTCATCTCCAAAGCAGAAAAAGAAAAGAGAATAACATAAGGAAAAGCAGTTCTCCCAAAAAGGCATCACTTACAGATACACATGAGGAAAGCAGTCAGGTCAATCAGAGAGAAAAGGTTTTCTGGGTGCCCCTAGACATCCCCTCTGGTGCTTTACTGACACTTAGAGCTCATGTTTCCCGAAGCCTGGCTTCTGGGAGCCAATAACTGTTATGCTTCTGTCAATGCAACCGCCAGCATGACTTGCTGGTTCTGCCTTTTGGTTCCTGGAAACAGCCCTTTGGGGTTCTACACTTCTGAGAAGCAGAAAAAGAGTGCTGCAGCAAAGGTGCTAGACGTGACTTCTCCCAGGCGAGCCCATCTCCAACTGCAGGGCCATGCTGCCTTGGGAATTTGCTAATGTCAGGCACAGACAGCAGGACATTGGCCTAGTATCCATTTTATCTGCACATTTGAAATCACTGAATCATTTCATTTCAGTTGATTGACGAAGAGGGAGTCCCTATGGTTGTCACAGTGGTTGCAGTTGAAGGAAGTTTCATATCTGTGTGCAAATCCTATCCTCAGAAAAAGAGTTCTGTTAACTGGCTAAATACGTCATAAGACGTTGTTTCTGGTCTGCCATAATTGGTCTGAACTATGTAGAAAAATGGTAATTTCATTTCTTAGTTTTCATTAAGTCCTTTCTACAGTCACAAACTTTTTACAACCATTTTTGTGTTTTGTTGTTATACTCCAACTCCCAGAAAGAGTGGCTTCATTCTTTCACTCTTTAAATGTGAAAACTGAAATAGAACTCCAGTTTGTAACTGTGCAAAGTAAAAAGCACACACAATCAAACTAACAACCACTCTCAGAACTTTGAGGAATGTCAGTCTTTATTGTTGAGTCAGGCGATGGCTTCCCCACAAAATACCTTTTCTGAAAGCCACACTTCACTCTGCTCCTGATCCAGGCAGAAAAATGTCTCGGATTTTCATCAAAAACACCATAATGCTTAAGATTCACATTAGCACTGAAGAGACATGGCAGAGGGATCCCCCCTTTCACGACTTTCACGACCTTTAGCAAGTAACTGAACCCCTCTGCCCTGGGTTTACTCATTGGTACTACAGCACAAGAAATGACACCTCTACCTCATGGAGTTGTAAGGGTTTCAAAGGACAAGAATTTAGCATCAATTAACACCAAATATGCTCCCCGCCATTCTAGGCAAGTTATTTAACGCTCTGTCTTGGTTCTTTTGTGTCATTAGTGGAGATCATGTCTACATTTTCTCTCATAGAAATATCATGATGTTTTAAAATATGAAAGTTGCTTTTAAATTCTTAGTAAAACAAAATGCAAACAATAAATACTGTCACAGAGAAGATACCTGAGGGTAGCAAGGTTTCTGGAGAGTCGTTGGCAGATGTCTCGGCATTGTCGCTGTTCTCTCCAAACTCCTTTTTATATATTGACAGCATATATGAAATCCTATAATCTAGTCTGACACTCAGGATAAACTATAAGAAACATGCAAAATAATATTTTCCATTAATTAGCACAGTGTTGAAACATGCGATTCATGACACGGCACCAAGAGCAACACAGCCACTCACTTTTCAAATGAACTAGTTAGAAACTTTGTGAACTTGACATTCCTTCGTCTACATGTTTATCAACATTAAGACTAAGGAAAAGGATCCATTTCTATAAGCCAGTGTTAGTCCAATCCCACAGTAGTTTTTGAAAACAAGGAAATCTGACACCCTATAATTGGTCTCTGAATAGTCCAGGTAGGTATCTTGTGGGTCCGGATGAAGAAGTAATGATGTAATTCCACCGAGCACTTGGCAGCATTTTCATTGGCTCTGAGAGGAGAATGCTTGAGCTGTGTCCCTCATTCTTGTACAGAAAAACTGAGCTTTCAGCTACAATGGAGAGGGTTCTACAATCAGCCCTGGAGTGGGGCAAAAAGGGGGCGGCTGAAATCATGTACCTATATGCTGTGGGTTTTCCCGTTGGTATTGGTGCTTCCTTAGGCTTGCTTGGTTAAAGTTGTTGTTCCTGTTAACAAAAGCTAAGTACTAACGCTCCAGCGTGTCATGGGGAATTCAAACACTTGGAGCCCACGGCTCTCCAGAAGCTGATAACCGGAGTTGGGAAAACAAAGTAGAGCACTGTCAACATGATTAGAAAATGACTGAGTGCTAAATCATGTGGCAGGGATGCTATGGAGATTAGAGAAGGATAAATCAGGATGTTACAGGTTAGAGGAGTGGTTTTCATGGTTGCCTTCCATCCCAGTTTGCCTGAGGTAGGCCTACTTTACTCTTTTGTCTCAGCATAATTAACAGTGTCCCCTAGATTCTCAATAGAGTCCAGAGTCTCATTTGGACAGTAAGCAATGCAGTCACCCAAGTTTTAGGAAAACTGGCATTTCCTGGTGTCACCGAAGCTTATCAATTCCCCCCTATGCCACCCTTGCACCACACCCCACCTCCCTCCCCTCCCATACCCAGGCTCCTCCTCTCATTCTCCCTCAGACTCTGTTCCCTCAGCTCTTGAAAGCTTCCAACTTCACTACCTCCTCAGTTGTTTAGTGTCCTCCTGACCCTCTGTATTCTTCTTTTCTACCTCCTAATAGCCTAGTGTTTGAGATCGCCTCCAAGGTTCAGTTTAAATCCTTTTTACATGAAGTTTTCACTGGTTCCCCAATCAAAATCGAAATCAATCCCCCTTCCATCCTCCACTTACCACTTTTCCTCCTTCCCCTCCCTCTCTCTTGCCTCCCTTCCTCCTCTTTCCCCTTTTCCTCCCCCATCCAAATCCTCTTCCCCCTCCACCTCCTCCTCTTCCTCCCCTTTCTCCTCTTCCTCTTCCTCTTCCTTCTCTTTCTTCCCCTCCCCATGCCCAGATGTTTATGCTCCTTCTGGGCAGGAAACAGTCCTTAAAAGTCACAATCATTTAGTTCACCAAACAATTGTTAAGCCAGGTACTGAGAAAGTTGCCAGGAACACAAAAATGGTACCAAGAATATAAGTCTACTTTGGAAGATCTTATAGTCTAGAGGGAACAATGAACACCAAAGAGACTCTTTTATTAACATGTAGTGAGTGCTCACACACTGGGTGAACTGATTCTAGTTAATAAGGGGATTTTCAAAGCAGAGGACAGATCATGGGAAAAGGGACTAAAAATGAACCCTCAGATTTGTTAGCCTGGAGCAAGAAAGGTGGGCTGCAGGTGAATAACATATCAGAGGTTTTCTAAAAGTCTATGTAAAAAAGTAAGGAATAAATTAACTAAATGTGAAATATTCTTTCTCTTTTAATTGAAGATTAGTACTCACAGAATTATCTCTCCTAAATATAACCAAAATAATAACTTTCATTCTTTACTACATCTAAGTATGAAAAACAAATAGATGGTAGAAGGAAAGGATGAAAGGAACAAATAAAAATAAGGGCAAAGAAAGACCATATAGAAAAGGTGAGAGAAAGAGAGAACGAATGAGAGAAGAATAGATTGAAAAAGAAAAGAGATACATTAAAAATGGGAAAAAGACAGGAGGATCCTGAGAAAGCAGAAGAGCTGGCAGAAAGCAGAAGATCTGCCAAGGAGTGCGGCTACAAAGAAATTCTTCAACAGAAGTTGCAAGAAAGAAACATGCTAAAGAACGGGCTCAATGAAACTGACCCCGGCACAGGGCAATCAGTCTGAACAGAGGGTCAAGGAGAACTCATAAAGTGCCCCAAAGAGGCAGCAAAAATGAATCAGCCCTTGACTGCTGTGCTTCAGAATCTCATTTCATCCTTTTGTACCTGTTACGAGTTTTTTCTAATGCTCCTTTTCTCTAACTGTGGGCTAAAATGAGGTCACATGTTTTAGAGGTCGTCCCATGAGTAGGATGATGTTAAGCTGGGGGCTCATTAGGTCCCTGGGTCAGGTGATGGCTGCCTTTCTCAGCTTAAGAATAGGAAAACTCATAAGTGATTTTTCAGGGTCATGAACACAGGGTTGGGAGGCCTGCCAATATTTCTCAGGATTCAGCCTTTGGAATTCCTGAAGGAACTGTGAAGCCTTTTATGATTATAAATCTAATTACTTTAAATGAAAAATGTACAGACCGTTCCAGGACTAGTGACCCACTTCTGGTAGCTCAATCTATGTTCAATTATGATGAAAGACTTAGTAAACTATATCCAGAATCTTAAGAGATTCCTGAAAACTTCAGCTTCCAGTCTCCAAATCTGGAATAAATGCTATAATTAAGGTATCATAAAACTGCTTTCTAAACTTACAAAAAAGAAAGTGCTAAAAATTCATAGCTACCATATGGAAATTTATTTGACAAATCAATGCATGTGTAAGAAGAGTTTATGTTGTTTAAATTCACAAAGTTAAAGTATTAGGCTTGGTTAACTCTTTAAAAAGTAATTATTCTCTGTCCCTTAAAAACAAAATCACAGAGAGAAGGTTATTTATGTAAAATATTAGAACCAATGATAACAATTTTTATTAGAGTTTCTTGCAACAACAATAAATCTAGATATTTGGATTCATATGTTTGATTCAATTAAAAATAGAAAATAATTGGAATTCAATCATTAACTCTACCTTCTATAAATACTTCCTAAATGAAGGAAAAATTCAATCAGAGTCAATACTAAATGAAAAAGTATATACACAAAAGCAGTTTTAGCCGGCTCAAAGCACTCCACAATTGCTAGATATTTTCATTAGTATATTTAATAGGAATGAATAAATAGGATCAATATGTTAAAGAGCATCTGTATGAGATTTTTTTCAGTTTTTTCCATAACTTTAAAAAATAAAATTAGATAAGTAGCATTTCAGAATACTTACATAGTGATCAGGAACAAAAAGTTTAGTGAAATCAATAAGCAAAATGTCATCTCTGTCACTTAGTGTCTATTACAGGACAT
The DNA here is from genome assembly GCA_028644305.1 of Xerus rutilus. NCBI lineage: Eukaryota > Metazoa > Chordata > Mammalia > Rodentia > Sciuridae > Xerus > Xerus rutilus. The sequence continues at coordinate 75,384,892 of CM053403.1, read as the reverse complement.
ACCTGCAAAATCTCAATGATCTTCAGCTTGGTGTCCATCACTGTCACGTCCTCATGCTCCGTGGGGCTCACTTGCTTAGTGGGGTGGATGCTAGGCTGCACATCAGGCACACTCATGGGAAAGATGGAGCCTCTGCTGAGCACCATCTGGGTCATCATCTCTCCCACCCCATGGATGGTCCTCATGACGTTGTTTCCTGGCACCAGAACAGGCTGTAGTCAACACATGCAACACCTGGAGCTACATAGCAGTGATGCTCACTTGGTCACAACCAGACTGAGAGGAAATGTATGACAGATAGGAAAGGAGCATGGGCCCTGCTCTGGCTCTCACTTTGCAGATGGAGTTAAGTTATTGCAGGTGCACTTCAAAATGAATTTTTAAAGATGAAGTTTACTTTTCTCAGAAAATGCTTTCAAATGTGAAAGTAAACTCTTGGTACTCCTAATATCCAAGTCAGGTCCTTTTGTGACATAGTAAGTCCTACCAACTATCACACCAATAGGCCCTTTTATAATAATGAAAAGAAAAAACAAAGGTTATTAATGTCTATGAAACAGTCAGTTGCAAGTGGGAACGCAAAGACTACAACCAAGTCCCCATCATAAAAGTTCATTTCTTTTCTCTTATAAGAAACTTGAGACATTCTGCCTCCTGAAAGTTCATAAACCAAAGAGCAGGAGGGACAGCAGAAAGTGTCTATAGTTCTAACAACTTGAGAGGCTGAGGCAAAGAATCCCTGGAGAGCTCGGGAGTTTGAGGCCAGCCTGGGCAACATAGGGAGGCCAAATCCCCACCCCACCCCACATACATGAAAAACCAAAATGAACCAAGAATATATTCTTCCTTTCAAAACTAAGAAAAAACCTAAATAAGTCCTCTAGTTTCACTTGTGCTATAAGTCACTTAACTAGGGGCTGGGGTTGTAGCTCAGTGGTAGAGTGCTTGCCTGGCATGTGTGAGGCACTGGGTTCAATCCTCAGTACTGCATATAAATAAATAAGATAAAGGTCCATCAACAACTAAAAAAGTATTTAAAAGGAAAAAAAAGAAATTGCTTAACTAAACAAAAAAGTAATGGACCCCTGCTAGCTTTACTACAGATAATACCTTCTGATATATGGTCACCTGGTAAGGATTGGTTTTCATAATTCTTTTAGGGATTTGGAGATACAGCTTTGTCCAGCTCAATCTGAAGCCATCGACCCCTTGGACCTTCATAAATGATGGATAGGTGACCTCAGAGACCCAAAACCCCTACCCACAGATCACACCAACATTAGCATTTTCTAAACAGGCATCCTATGAAGAGCCGGGAAGTTAGTTCACACGCACAGCTTACCAAGTACCTCACCTTTCCTTACCATCCCTCACTTCTCCCCAGGCCTCAGACCACCCTGTTTCTTTGTCCCATGCCCTTCTCTAAACCCATCTTTGGGGAGGCAGGTTTGAGTTTCGGGGCTCCTTCTCCTCTCATTTGTTCACCCCATGAATAAACTCTATTTTGCAAAACTCCAGTGATTGGCAAGGCTACTTGGTAGGCAGAATGGAACTGACTGATCACACAATTGTATAAAAACTATTTAAATGCTGAATCGTAGCATTCTGATTCTACACTGAAGTAAAAAAAAAATTTAGCTTTCCTCTTGTAATATTAACAAAAAGCTTGTGAGTAGGATTTAAGAAAAAAGAACATCTCATCTGGAGAAGAAGTCTGCACTCTCCAACACAATCCCACCCCTTAATCTAATTTGAATAAAAGACCATTCAAAATCCACAAAAAAAAAAAAAACTAGTTTGAGGTATTTACAGAAATGACTTGGTGACAAACATGATGGTGTCCGCTGGGGTTCACCGTTTTCTGTTTCCTCCAGAGTTTGGCTATTCATTCATGTGTCCATCAACAAAACTGCATGATTTGTATCACGCCCCTACTCCCTATGCTGACCACAAACAGCTGGGTCAAAGGAGCCTCCTGTCACTCTTAGCATTTATGTTCTCCAGCCTGGCTGTTGTTCCTCACTTCTAAGTTCCTAGAACAAGCAATGGGAATTCAAAAGAATGGTTGTCTAGTTTTCTTTCCAAACAGTGGTCTTTGTTTAGTGGGTGTTCATGGAACTCTGCCTGAGGCAAAGGCCTAAGAATCTGGCAAAAGAATTTCCCCTTCCCTAAGTGTCAAGGGGTGCAAACCAAGAGAAAGGCAAATGGAAATGAGGAGTGAGGAGATAAAACTCTCAGCTCTAAAGGAAGAACACAAACTCCAGGGATCCCTAAAGGAACAAAAGACAGATAATAAAAAGAAAATATTTAAAAGATGACAAAAGAATCTGGGTAATCCAGTCCACAATTACCACTCATAACTACTATTATTTGTACATTGTGTAAAGACGATTTGCTTTTTAAAACTCACTGTCATATCTATATGTGAAATCAGCACAAGGGGTCAGTGCACCAATAGTATACTTGAGTACACAAAAAAGTAACATTTTTCTCTAATGTGGCTTATACTAGGAAGAAATTAACTTAGGTTTTCATCTTGAATGTCTGGGACTATTATTATGTTGCTACTTTCATAAGCCAAAAAAGGAGAGAAAAAAAAATAAAGGAAATTTCCAAATTTGGACAAAGTTGAGACAGTTCCCTATGTTCTATTTTCTATCAGAATAGCCTGAAAGCTTCCTTGTCTGTGGTTCCCAATCACAGCAAGTGAATATTTCCAAATCTCCCTTACTGTTTGCTGCATGGATTGCAGAGATGCACCTCTAGTTACTGGCAATCGTTTTGGGGTTTGGGTTTGATGTTCAATCAGTACATTTATTCAAGTCTTGATTCAAGTTATATATGTATGTGCCTCCATGGATGCTTTCTCACCACTAACAGAGAACAGGCTCCCTTGTTATTCTTAACCCTGAATCACACAGAAATCCTTGGCACCCACAGTGTCTGTATCTTATTTAGATTTGCATGGAAAAAATCATTCAATCCAAATGATTAAAATAAAGACAGTTAGACCAGACAATTCTTTACCCAAATATAGAACTCATCACCAAGAAATTAAAACCCAGAGGCCGGAACCATATTAATACATAACATATGTTGTCAGTGAAATGGGAGGGGTTCGTTCCAGTGGTACCACATCCTCGCATGCCTGTGGCACGTGGTCGCCACAAAATTCTCCTGACATTTCCATGTATGGCCAACTCAGAAGTCTCAAACGAAAGGACACTATATTTTCTGGATGTGCTTGATGGTGATGAGAAGTGCTGTAACTGTGAACTACTGAAGCTTGAAAAATGTAAGTCAAACACTGCCTAAATCACAGACATGCAAGTCTTTCAGTATCTGTTTTTCCACAGAAAAGAATTTCTAAGTCTAGACTGTTGAGATAAGTCAGAGGTGATCAGTCCCCAACACTGCAAAAGAGAAATCATATTATTCCCTTCTCAAGCATAATTAGTTAATATTGACTTAAAATGTTTCAGGAAATGGATTCTATATAACAACAGAAATTCTCTAGACAATCTAATCTCTGGGAATTCAGTTTTTCTACGTTTGCTCATATTAACCCAGCAACCATATTTTGGATATATGTACAAAGCCTGTTGAGATAATCTGAAAAACTGGGAGTTGTTTCTACCTAGTCAAAAATAAGAAGGAAGGAATTGCTTAGAAGAAAAAGCAGATGGACTTTTTATGTTCTCTCATTATACCATTAGATACATATTTTTATTAATCCTAATTCCCTCAAGAGAAAAAGCCAAAAATGAGACAGGTTTAGTAAACGCATACTGGGAATGGTGATGAGATCATTTGAGAATATGTTGTTTCTTTGATTGCTCCAATGATCAATTTTCCACTACCAATTTTAGAAAAGTGAAAAGCAATAAGGTATTTACATAACACTGAAACAGCTGTGTGGACCAACATTTAAATTTGCCTTTTTCGGAAGTTACTGTGGGGATCACTATTGGGTTCAACAATCATTTGCAGTTATATGGATTTATATAAAACATAAGAGATTTAACAGAATCTTGACTAAAATTAACCAACAGTTCATGGTACTATATTCGAAGTCATTTTATGCATTATCTCTTTCTATTAGAAACACTCTTCTCTTATAAACACATAAGAATAAAAATGATAATTTGAATTATGTCGTTTTTCAGATTTCCAATAGACATTGCTATAACATTCTCAGTATTTATAGGAGATAATAGACATTTGATTAGAAGAGTTCTTTGAATAATTGTTCAATTTAATTGTTCTATGACTTCTAAAGTCAGCTCAGTATTTTATAATGATTCAGAAGGCAAAAATAGATAATACAAAAACAATTCTTATTTTCCTTGAAACATATTTTTATAGCTGGATTTGCATAAAGGTATCTGCTGTTATAATAATTCATTTGAAACAGAATGATGTTAAGCCAGGAAGCACGGCTGAGAAGGTCTTCCCGGTTCCAGCCCAGCCAGCTGTAACAAACAAACCTCAGCTAGAAAATGCCTACACTCTCTAGAACGAGAGTCATTTTCAATTTCAAACATTATCTGGAGCAGTGCTTCCTCCTTATGGCTTGAGGTTTGGGTTATAAAAGGACAATTCTGTATGTCAAGAAACAAAAATTTGAACATAAAATCAAAGCCTTGATTAAGCTTCTGGCATAAGCAGAGCAACAGGTAACATGGTACCAAACTGGCTTCAAGATTTGAAGCCCTGAGAAGATAATCAGACAAGCAGCCCTCCAAGCTTCAAGTGTGATCCCAGTATTTCAGAAAGCCACATTAATGCATTCCACACAGGCTTTACCCCACGTGCTGGACCTCAAAGGGGCTCACTGCTCCTCTGCCTGTATTCTCTCACCCAGATGGTCCACATGGCTTGCTCTCTTGCTCCTTTCTGATTTGTGATGCAATGTCACCTCCTCAGCTAGACATCTTCTGACCACCCGCATAAAAAAGGATTGCCATCAATGTCAATCCATGCACCCAGTGACATTTCAGCCACAGCATTATCACTGTCTCACATCATATGATACATCTGTTCATATGTGTATTGTGTTCTCTCCCCCCAACAAGAGGAGGTGCTGGCAAAGGAAGAAAAGGAGAAGACTCCCATGAAGGCAGGGATCTTGCCTGGTTTACTGTTCTGTTTCCAACATCTGGAATAATGCCTGATACATAGCAGGCATTTAATAGATGTTCATTCAATAAATGAAGAAATGAAAGAAAAAAGACTGGATAAACAAATGAATTATTAAGAATGAGAGTTGCATGCGGTAGCACATGCCTGTAATCCCAGCACCTTGGGAGGCTGAGACAGGAGAATCGCGAGTTCAAAGCCAGCCTCAGCAATGGTGAGGCGCTAAGCAACTCAGTGAGACCCTGTCTCTACTTTTATAAAACATAAAATAGGGATGGGGATGTGGCTCAGTGGTCGAGTACCCCTGAATTCAATCCCAATACCAAAAAAAAGAATGAGAATTCCTTTTTTAGAAGGCTTGTATAAAAAATTGGCTTTCATTATATGAAAAGTATTTCATCTTTCATCAAGTTGAGTTTTTGCTTGTTTTCTTTTATACTTTTCTGGATTTTTTCAAAAAGAATATAATTTCATGCTTAAGAATCAATTTATTAAAAGGAAAAAAATTAATTAGATACCATTGAGATAAGGGGAAATAATGGAACTTGCCTTACCAAGGGAATATCACATTCCCTGTATTTTGTTGCATCACAGGTCACACATCCCAGTGCCTCAACTAATCCTCACAGGGTCCCCCTCACCCCACTCCACTTTATATAGCCAGAAAGTAGCAGAGTCTTAAATACATGTGTGATGTGAACATGACTCTTTTTCCCCCACACCATATTGTTTCATTAACAAGTTCCCAAAGAGTTTGTTGGAACTCAGAAAGCCCAGAAAGACAAGATTCCAATTAAAACTGTACTAAGAATGTGGAACTGCTATTTGCCTCTAATCATATAATGAACTTGCTCACATTATTCTCAAGTGATCTCACCCAACCAGCTTTTATTACATATGTTGAGCCACACACTACTAGCAGCATGTTGCTTATATTGCACGGCAAGCTTTGTTCAGAAAGTATCCATAAAGCAACAAATTTTTCTCTGACTCCATCCAGGGTGTATAGACAAGAATTTACAATATGGTTGGAAAGTCTAAAACATGTCCACAAACATAAAATTAAGACCAAGAACAAGACAGGTGCCATGGTAATAGCATAGCAAGGAGTATATACAGAATGGCTTGGGATGTTTTTGTTGGGGGACATCAGCTAAGGGTGAGGGGAGGAAGTGCAGGATAGCTTCACTAAAGATACACAGTTTGGAACTAAGTTTTGGATTAAGTGAAGGATTTAGATTAGGACAAGTATGATTTTTGCCAAATCTTTGTTCAGAATGTCAAATCTAATAAAATATGTTCTGGCTTCTTATAAGAATAAAATTTTATAATATGTACAAAAGAAGCCATGAAGAATAAAAAGTACTGTATAATTGTAAGGTATTACTTCAAAGGGGAAAGAGGAGGACATGAGCATGCTTTGACTTCACCTCTGAAAAACAACTCATCTCATTTAATTAGCTTCCATTATAGCGGTCAGCACCTTACTAATGAATACGTGATCCCACCATGTAATCACAGCTCATAGTCTCTTGTGATACAGCATGATTGACATACAATATTGCCTCTAAAAAGAGATGTCCTTTAGAAGAGTGATTTGTGAAGAGCACTTAATGGATAAAACAGATAATATGACACCTAATTTTCTTCATTCCAAATAAACATCCACTGAATGCGGCATATTGGTAGACTATTTACAGAGCCCAAGCTTCCAAGAGCTTAGAAATAGAACAAAACCAAAAAAACCAACCGAAAACATCTAAAATAAAGTAGTGCTATTATCTACCTTTTTTCAAATATCAAGAAGACTACTTGAAAGAGAACTATTTCCCATCCCACACTCTAAAGGAGTGCTATTCAAGGATGAATTGAAAAAGCGATTCATGCAAAATAGCGGTTGAGTTCTGCATTTTATTTTGGAATGCATCATTGTCAAATACCGACAAAGTCATTTCAGTGTTCTGAAACTCAAGATTTTAATTTACAAAAATGATCTTTAATTCTAAACAATTGATAATATGAGAAATAAATGAATTTCTTTGCCATTTTTATGACTGAGATATGATTCACTTAAAATGAAAAGCACAGATCTTAAATGCAAGGTCTGTATAGTTCTCACAAAGGCACATGAACACATAAACTATAAGTCATCTAAACACAGAAAATTTCTGTTACCCTGGAAAGCTCCCTCATGTCCTTTCAGTCAGTTTCCCAATATTCCTCCCACCTCCTCCACCCAAAGCATTTCTGGTTTCTCATACTAGACTCATACACTGTGTAATGCAATATTTCACATGTATGGTTTCAGTTAGTGATTATAGGTAAAGAGTTATAATTAATGAACAAATGTTAAAGGTTAGAAGGGCCTCTAGTTTTTGCTGCTTTGCTCTTCTTTGACCAGATCAGTATAGAAGCGCCACTCTCAACCCAAAAAAAAATACCTGAAAAAAAACAGTACTTGGCATACTATAGCGATACATCCACTAGAAAGTTTATAGCGGCACAATTCACAATAGCTAAATTATGAAACAGGCCCAGATGCCCATCAGTAGATGAGTGGACCAAGAAAATGTGATACACACACACACACACACACACACACTCACTCACTATGGAGTTTTACTCAGCCATCAAGAAAAATGAAATAAAGGCATTTGCCAGCAAATGGATAGAAATGAAGAAAATCATACTAAGTGAAATAAGTCAGACTCAGGAAATCAAGGACTGAATATTTTCTGTGTGGAAACTAGACAAAAATAAGGGAAAGAAGGCAATGAGGGATCAGATACATAAATATATAGGGAAGATAAGTGGAGTAGAAGTAGGAGATGAGAGGGAGGGAAGGAAGAAGGGAAAGGAAAAGAAATGTAGATGAATCTAACAAAATCATATACATATATAAATGTACCAAAGGGGATTTCACCTGTGTGTTTATATAGAAAGTACCAATCAAAAATAAATAAAGAAGGGCTGAAGTTGTAGCTCAGTGGTAGAGCACTTGCCTGGCACATGTGAGGCACTAGGATCAATCCTAGCACCACATAAAAGCAAATAAATGCATTGAATTCATATACAACTAAAAAATATTTTAAAAAATAAAATATAATAAAGAACAAAAAGGAAGACCAGTAGAGGAGGGAGCAAAAGGGGAGGGAGGAGAGGAGAAAAGAGGGGGAAATGGAGATTGAAAGCAAATTCCTTTTATGTATAATTTTGTCAAAAACAATCTAAACACTGTATTTAATTATAATGCTCTAATTTTAAAATACAGTACTGAAGTCTGTATATACTGTTTTTTCATATATATATACATATATATATACACCTATGATGAAGTATAATTTATAAATTAGGCACAGTAAGATATTAACAACAGTAACTAGTAATAAAAAAACAATAGTAGTATACTGTAACAAAAGTTATTTAAAACTTATGAATCACTTACTCCTGGAATTTTCCATTTAATATTTTCAGACTGCAGTTGACCACAGGTAATTGAAAACACAAAAAAGAAAACTGCAGATAAGAAGGGACCACCATGTTTTTGTCAGTGACTTGGACAGTAATTGTATACTTCTCAAGAGCAAAGATAACATGAAACAAGGAAGGAGAATGTGGTGAAAGACTATCAAATTCCAAAACTACATTAATAGGCTGAAAACTAATGGGTTAAACCCAACAAGGGAAAATCAAAATATAAGCAGCACTGCATTTAAAATCCAAATTAAAACAACTTAAGTATAGGATGAACTGAATGTGATATAAAATACAAATCAGAATTTTAGTTGAATTCAAGTTCAGTAAGAATCAGTACTGGCTCAGGAGGCTGAAGCAGGAGGATATTGAGTTCAAAGCCAGCCTAACCAACAGCGAGGTTCTAAGCAACTCAGTGACATTCTGTTTCTAAATAAAATACAAAATAGGGCTGGGGATGTGGATCAGTTGTTGAGTACTCCTGAGTTCAATCCCCTCTGGTAACCCCCCCCCCCAAGAAAAAAGAACCAATACTCTTCCATTGTTACCAAAACACTCATTCTTGCCCAGGCTGATTGATTACAAAAGCAAAGTGTTCAGAATGAGGGAAAAAGTAGCCATCCTGCCTCTGTTCTTTCAAACCAATGGTAAATTGGGTCTGAATCACAGGAGAAGCTCTTAGAACCAGAGATAACCACACAGAGGGAACCAACACTAAGGATGGCTAGCCATCTTCAAATAGGAAGAGCTGAGGTGCAGAAGTGATGCTGGCTTTCTATGTGGTTCCAGGGAACAGCAGTAGGACCCAGTTGGAAATTAGAGGGTGGTATATTTAGGATCACCTAACAAAAGAGAAATAATAATTAGAGCAGTGAGGAATAAGAAAGGCCCGCCCTTCGCTAACGTAAAATCATGGTCCCTGCAGGTGACCAAGACTCTAGATGACCATTTGTCATGAGTGTCCTATGAAGATGTGAATTTCATATATTGTATAGATAATTTATGTGGTTCTTTTCCATGCTAATGCTCTATATATCTATATTTGAGTTTGAATAATACCTTAACAGGGGTACTTGGTGGACTCTCTTGACAAGAAGCTGGGAGAACTGGGGAACTTATCCCAGTGTCTGTTCACACTTTAAGGCATCGGATTCTGAGGCACAGACAGTATTTATAATTAGAGGAAACACTGTAGTAGAAAGAAGGTAAAGGCCATCAGGTCCTCTTTAGTCATGCTTACTACTTGGGAAGTTATCCTCAATCCTGATCCTGCCCACTTAGCTCAGGCAATGTTGATGAGGCTCCTCTTGGGCACCAGGAGGAATGCCTAGACTCATTCCTATCCCTCCTACTTAACTACAGAGGTTTCTGAGTCACCTTATAGCAAAAAGAATGGGAATCAAATTCTTCACACTGAACTGTAGAACATGCTTCACCCACTGTGTGAGTGGCCCATTTGGAATAACAAACCCAAAAATCTGCAGGCGGTACACCTATTTCTGACATATCCCACTGAAACACTAATCCAGAATCAGCTTTCTGCCTCCAAAGAATCAAAGGAGTTGCAAAGTATAAATAAAAGTAATTTTATGTTTCAACTTTATGTGAGCAACCCCTGATTAAGAGAAGTATATGGAATTTATAGTTATTTTGTATCTTTTGATATTATATAAATTATAAATACCCATTCAGTCCTCCTGAAGTTTATTAACCTACAGTTAACAAGAAATGTTTGAAACATAATGCTGTATTAAAATGGTTCATCAGGATTACCAAAAAGATATATAATATGAATTGTTAAAATTGCTAAGATAAAAATACTGAAGCAAAATATCAAGGAGAGTTTTAACATAAACTGTCATTGGTGATGTTAACTCCCATTCATTTTAAGTTAGGAAAGTAAAACTAATGAAGTTTATAAATAATTTTAAAATCTTACATTTTGAATGCTATGATCTAGAAAATATTTTTATAGATATTTATATAATGCATATACATTGAATGAATGAATGTATATTTCATTCAACAAATATTTTTTAAGCCAGGTGTAGTGGCACATGCCTGTAATTGGGAGCCTAAGGTAAAAGTTCCAGGCTGTCCTGGGAAATTTAACAAGACTGTGTCTCAAAATAAAATTTTAAAAAGGGACTGTGGGTGTAGCTCAGTGTCAGAGTACCCTTAAGTTCAATGCTCAGTACCACAAAAATAAATAAACTTTTTGATAACCAAGTAGATATATAATAGTATATTAGGCATGGTACAAGTCAACTATAGGACCAGAAATAGAACAAGTTTTACAATTTTTCCTCCCACTTTGGTTCTCTCACTTATTATGCACTATCTGGGTAGTAACTCAAAGAGTCATGCAGCCTTTTATAAGTCTACTGGAAAAGACAGACAATAATCACAAAATGAACAAAAGAAAAGACACAGGTATATATCTGTGGTATTAGAATCTCTAAATATTTCTGCTCTTCAAATGCATATATATTAACACCAGGCATGTCACACATGCATTTGTCCCAACAATAAGCAAGATGTGAAAGCACAGTGACACACTGCTAAATGATGGCAATATGTTCTGAGAAATGGGTCCTCAGGTGAATTCGTCATTGTGGAAACAACATCGAAGGTGATTATACAAACCTGGATGACATCACCTGTGACACTCCTAAGCTATATACTATACACTGTCATAGATGTATCATCCACTGTCCACTAAAGCATGGTTACACAGCTCATGTGACCATATATGAGATACAGAAGTAGCTCACAGAAAAGTGTCTGAGGAGATTGTTTTTAGCATTACTGGGGAAACAACAAGAGAGAGAATGAGTGATATCTATCAAGTGGTGAAGATTAAGGAGCTGAGTTATTCTCTAGAGATGATGAGAGCTGAAGGAAAAGGTAAAGTGTAACTTAGAAGAATATTATGTGGTCCTGTGGAGAGCATGCCAAGCCGGAGGCGTGGAAAACAACCAGGAATCTATTGCAGGAAGGGAAGAGGAACATCCAGCTTCAAGAGATAGCTGGGAGGTAAAATTTTTAACACTTGGAATTAAAACTCTATTTCTGAAACAAACAAACAACCATCCATGTAGGAATAATTCCTTTAAAAAAATTACTTTTGGTCTGACTAATAAAATCACTTCAAGCTAAAATAAAAGTCAGTAAATACATAGTGTTTTCTATTGAACCTTCTTGGGAAATTTGGGAAAAGAAGAAAACAGAGTCCCTGCAGATGAGGAAATCATCTTTAAAAATAAAGTAAAATAACAATATTTAAAAAAACAAACAACAAAATAAAAACCAGCCACAGGGCTATAGACAATTTTAAAGGTGGAACGAGAAAGAAAAGAAACATGCATTCAAATTTTCCAGCAAGCTACAAGCTGAATGATCTTAAGAAAAGTATGTAACCTATCTAAAAACCTATTTCCTGGTCAAAACCATACCAACACACCTAACTTACTGGTATGTGGTAAGATAAAAGCATGCAAAAAGATAAAAGCATGCAAAAAACCTAGGGGTGTGATATGATGCAATAGATACCCTCACACAGTAATTCCTTGCTAAATGTGTGGCCTGGTATGTGTTACACAGTAATTCTTTGCCTGTTTTTATATATGCATTTGATTATTAAAAGAAACGTGAGAGGAATGTGATCCAGTGTACTTCATGTGTTTGAGATCCTCTTGATATATATAGGGAAGATTAAGCTCCCTCAAGGAGAATTATTTTAGTCATCACTGATAACTAAGAGAAAGCCTGATAGTTACCCAGGCAATTTTTCTAAAACTTAGAAAAGTTTCAAAGGAAGAAAAAATGAAAAGAAGTATAAAAGATATTGTACCTTAGGCCAGAAAGGACTCAGAGATGCAGCCAGCAAAGCACAAAGCTAGTGAAAGAACCAGAATCAGATCAGAATGTCACAGAAATCCTTCTCAACATCTGAAGAACACAATTCTGGAAAAGACATGCTGCCAGAGCAGGTTGCTGATGCCAGTTGCTCTGGGGCATTTGGAAATAGGGTACCTTCTAAAGATTTTTCATGCCTAGAAGTTTGTTGTGCTTTTAAATGTTTCTACTGTTACTTTTATTTTTCTTCCTAATCTCTACTTCCTCTGAGATCTTAATCTTGATCCATAATTTTTCTAATTGTGGTACTTTTCTGGAAGATAATTATAGTGGATGCAGTGATGGTCCTGCCTAGATTGCCTCTCAGAAACGAAGAACTATTGCCCCAACTGCCCTGGGTACTTTTTGGAGGACAGTCCTCTAGTGTCAGACCCCTATGATGATTAACAAGCACTATGGTCTGAATGTTATGTCACCCCGAAATTCATGTGGTAAAATCCTTACCTCTAAAGTGATGGATTAGAAGATGGGGCCCTTGGAAATGATTAGGTCATGGAAGAGGAACCTTCATGAATGTGACTCATGCCCCTCTAATAGAGGCCTGAAAGAGACCCCCTGGCCCCTACCCCCACATAAGGACACAGTGAGGAGTTACTATCTGTGAACCAGGAAGTGAGCCCTCACCAGACACTGAATCTGCTGGCACCATCATCTAAGACTTCACATCCTCCAGAATAGATGTAAATGTTTGTTGTTTATAGCCATCTAGTCTATGGTATTTTCTTTTTAGCAGCCCAAATCATGTAAAAAGAGAAAATTGGTGCCAAGAAGTGAGGCACTAAAAAAAGTGGACATGGCTTTGGAACTGGGTTAGCAGGTAGAGGCTGGAAGAGTTTTGAGCTACATGCTAGAAAAAGTTTACATTGCTATATGTGGGCCATTAGGGGTGAATCTGGTGAGGGCTCAAAAGAAGAGAAAGTGAGCTATAGAAAAAGCCTAAACCTTCTTAGAGAATATGTAAAAGGTTATGAACAGAACACTGGTAGAAATATGGATGGTAAAGACCATTCTGATAAAGTCTCAGATAAAAATGAGAAGCACGTTCCTAAAAACTGTAAGGAAGTCCTCTTTATAAAGTGGCAAACAACTTCTAAATTGTATTTGTATTTTAGAGAAGATAGAACTTAAAATCAATAATATTGGATTATTTGGGTGAGAAAATACCTAACCAGTGTTTAAGGGGTACCTGATTCCTCTTGCCAGCTTATAGTAAAAAATAGAAATGAATTAAAGACGGAATTGTTAATCAAAGAGAAGAAGAACTTAAAATTTGGGGAAATATTCTATTGGGAATTTCTTATTGAAAAAAATAAGAAAACCTATTTGGAAAAAGACAAGGGTGTGGCCAAGGGACCATCTGATAAAGGAATTTAGTACTAACAGGTTGTTTTAATCAGCTTTTTCACTGCAGTGACCCAAAAATCTGAAAGAACAACAGAGGAAAAGTTTACTTAGGTCTCACCATTTCAGAGGTCACAATCCACAAATGGCCAGCTCCATTCCTCAGGGTTCGAGGTGTGGGTTGGAATCAATGTATTTCGCACGTAAGAAGGACACAAACTGGGGGGCAGGGGCAGAATGCTATGATTTGAACATCTATGGCCCCTCAAAATTCATGTGTTGAAATCCTCATCCCCAAGGTGGTATGCAAGAAGAGACTTTTGAAAGGTAATTAGATCATAGGGGTGAAGCCCTCACAAATGGGATTAGTACCGTTAGAAAAGAGGACTGAAAGACCACTTGGCCCCTTCACCACGTGAGGACACAGAGAGAAGGTGCAATCCAAGAACCAGGAAGCAGGTCCTCACTAGACACAGAATCTGCTAGTGCCATGATCTTGGAATTCCCAGACTTCAGAACTGTGACAAATAAATGCTTGTTGTTGATAAGCTGTCCAGCTTATGGTCTATTTGTTGTAGTAGCCCAAAATGACTAAGAAGACTGCCTGAAAAGTCTCAACTAGTGTCAAGCAAGGTCACGAACCCATTCCCAGGCAGCCCATGAGGATACAAAGGCCCAGTCCCTCACCCCAAAGAGACAACTCAGAGGGGACATTCAACTTCAAAATTCCCAGGATCTCCACTAAGATTGAGTGTTAGTTAGCTTAGCTTCACTGTGACCAAAATATCTGACAAGAATGACTTAGAAGAGGAAACGCTTATTTGGGCTCAAGGTTTCAGAGATTTCGTCCATGCTAGGCCAACTCCATTGCTCTGGGCCCAAAGTAAGGCAGCACATCATGGCAGAAGGACAGAGGCAGACAAGAGCTGACCGTTCACAGCATCCAGAAGCAGAAAGAGGGATGGAGGAAGGGACCTGCCGGGAAGATGAGCCCTTCCAGGGCATGCCCCCAGTGACCTACCTCCTCCAGCCATGCCCTACAGCTACTAGCCAGTCAGTCCATTCAAAGTGGGATGAATGATTAGGTTACAGCTCTCACAGTCAAATCATTTCACCTCTGAATATTCTTGCATTAACAGGAGCTTTGGGAAGACACCTCACATCCAAACGATAATAGACTGCATCACAACCCACGTCCTCCCTTGGTTCTCCCTGCTTCTTTCCTTTCCTTTCCATTGGTGTTGATACTAAAAGCTCTTCCCAATAAATCACCTTTATGATCATCTCTCAGAGTCTGCTTCCCAGGGAGCACAATTGGCAATAAGTAATGCTGAGCTGCTGAGGGATGACTGCTGCTGCTGCTGTTTTTAAGTCAGTGGAAGGATCTCAAAGCATCCTGAGAAGAATGTGTTCATCTGACACAATACACACATACACAAAGGGACAAGAAAAAACTCATCACTGTGGATGAGATCGTGGGTGAGAAGCATTCCTGCCTCTTCTTAGAGGCTACAATTTCCTTTGATAAAAGTATATTATTTGGATGCAGAGAAGGTGTGGAGAGCAGAATAATGAGTGAAAGGGAAGCAGGTGTGAAGAAGAAGATACACATTAGAGCTGAGAGAGCTCTGCTGGAAGCAAAAGGGACCTTGCTGAAAGGGGAGAGATGAGTGGACAGGTGGAATGGAGCATGTGAAGGAGAATAATGCTGATAGGGAAGAATGGTGTTGGGAAAAATTAGGTCCAGAAACCAATGAAAGAAATTTTCAAATGACAAATGGTACTTGTGGTATCTTCTCTTTGCAAATAAGACTTGCTAATACTTCACTGTGAACTCTACTGCAAACTCAAAGAAAAGTCAGATGAAAGGAAATCAGATGAAAAATTAAAAGGAGATGAACACATTTCGAGTGAAGCCAGCTTCGACTTGTGGTACTTGCTCTGTGGTTTGCACTAAATCTTTTTCTGTTCTTTCTCATCCCCCATCTCCACATATGTACCTCTTCAAAGTCTCGCCTAACACCCAGGTAAGTTTTTTTCTCCCTCCTTCTTTTCTTCTTCTTCTTCTTTTTTTTTTTTTCCTTCTTTGGTAAAATACTCTGGATATTTTGGGTGAACCTGGTTTTGGGCTTTGGGGCATTCTAGTCTCTACAAAGAATAATCACCACTGTTAACCAGGAGATAGGCTTCATGGATATTTACTAAAAAAAAGAGTGTTTTATGACTCCTATTAAAAAGAATACCACTCAAAGAATGAAGAAGAAATGAATCAGAGAATCAGTTTTGAACTGAAAGAGACTGTAAAGCTCATATTTAGACTAACCTCATAATTTTATAAAGGAGGAAACTATTTTTTGGCAGACTTTTTTGTCTGCAAATGTTTTTTTCCTTTCCCACCCATATAACAGTATTAAAAATGTTTCTGCTCCGCCTCACATCTCAATTTCCCTTCTCCCTTTTTACAGCAATGATGCTGCCAGAAAAAGTATTTCAAGGTGGATCATATGAAGCCTCTGCCAAGGCAAGAAAAAGTAAAGTTTAATTGAAGAAGTAGCTGGTTCTTTGCCACTAGATGGGAAGTTTGCACACCTCTTACTCTCTTTCCCAAATGTCCAGGGTAAGGGGCACTCCTCGACATACATACACTCAAAATGCCCCTCACGGCCCTTTCTCTTTATCTCTCCCTAATGTGGGTTGGGCCCACAGGGCTATAAATCAATGCAGTTCTAATCCTTTCAGGGCAGAAGGATAATTTCGGGCTGTTGTGGTTGCTTGTATCTTATTCTGTAAGACCAAATGCATTTCATCTCCAAACCAGAAGCCTCAAAGGAAAGGAAATTCTACAAGTAATGGAATTCTCCATTGATTGATTGTAGTGATTTCTCACTTCCAACATCATACAGGGTATGCCAACAAAAGACATTATCTGGTTACTGACTGGGAACACGTCCACATTTCAAAGTTGAACTATGGAAATTTCCAAGAATTTGGAGTTGTGAAAAAAGCAAAATGATAGATGATAAAAAGAAACTGTTCAGTTCTTGTTTGGTCTTTTTGTAGTTTTCTATGATCTACTGCCTTGTTGAATTATGAATTCAAGGACAGGGAAACAGTTGTGAAAGGGACAACCGTGGTATTCAGACACCCTAACTAGACCCAAGTTTTACTCAGTGGTGAAGATTCCATTGTTTCATGTCAAAGGTTTCAATCTGAACCCAAGTCCCATTCCAACAACAAACAGATAATGTGAATACGAACAGGATATCTAAATAACAAACCATGCCCAAACCACTTCCAAGGCTGTGTCAAGTTCTCTACTCTAACCACATATATGATCAAATAGAGATGATTCCTACTCTGAGAATTCAGTATTCACACACACACTATGAGGCTCATTACAAGAATATGTAAGTGGGATTCACATTTGTCTCCAACTAGCTAAACAACTCTCTAGTAGAAGAAAATGTACACATCGTATTGTTTAAAGGAGAAAAAAAGTGATCTTTGGATGATCTTTAATCATCCAAAGTAAAATCTTTGGATTGTATATACTTTGGCAAATATAAAAAAGTTGTGTAATTTTAAAAATGCAATGTGTGCAAAGACTATCCAAAATATCAATTTATCAGCTGGTATGTAGGTTTGCTTTTAACTTCTATACATGACAAAGAAGAACACTGCTTGACATAATCCTTCAACCCAAAAGATCAATTACAATGAATGGTGCCTCTGCATTTTAAATCACTGAGAGCAAATGATAGGTATTAGGCAGAGCCAATTGACTCAACGACATAGCTTGCTGAGAGTGAATGCATTTGTTTGAAAACAATATTTTTTTTTCTTAAGTGAGTACACAGCCAAGGAAAAAATTGGATTGATAGTTCTGAAGATTAGATCTCCTGTTTCACTACAGAGAAGGCCAGGGCAGTGCCAGCTCCCTGGGTCTTCGTGTGGGCACGCCTCAATAATTTTCTGAATGGACCACCTCTAGGGCACAAAAAGGAAAGCTGCTCTGAGCCTAGCAACTTCTGCTAAGCGTGCCAACTAAATGCCACAGCAATGGTGAGCAGCCACAGCCTGGGAGCTGGACGTGGACCCCCAACAAGCTCTATACTGAGGACAGGTCAAAGGACACTGAGGGGGCTGCAATGTCACCAGGACCCAGGAGAGAAAAACTTCTATAACTGCCTCTTTCCAAGCCAGCCATCCTCACCTCCTCAAACACTAATCATTGATATCCAAGCCTCCAGGATTTCCCAGAAAAGCAAATGAAAGCTGTGTGTGCACAACCTATTTAAGACTGGCGCCACTGAGGCTGGCACAAAATGGAACTCCAGGAGCTGAAAACCTTTCCTTCTATATACGCCTCTTCTGCTCCCCTGCATCTGACCTGCCAAATAACTGCCAAACACATTTCTCTGCATGGCCAACCCCAACTGTACTGAAGGAGAATCAGTAAGGAGCGAGTAAGTAAAAAGGACCAAAAAGACCCAGTGCTACTGCACAAAACTCCAGACATTGTACATGCAGAGAAAACTGTTTCATTTATTGGAAGGAACTATTTTATCTAAGAATAATGTTTATAAAATGGCTATTTTTTAAATTGTACTTTGCAAATAACTTTCAATTGAAAATGAAGTTTCATTAAAATAGGAAAATACAATTAAAACCTTTTAATGATCAAATTAGCCAAGATGATGATACACTGGATGTATCATCTTGATAATGTAACAACACAGCTGTGACTCCTACTAACTGTCCTTTAACATAACTGTGCCCCACCACCACCTCCAGGTACTTTCCATAATCTAGGATTTCCTTTCTGGAAAGGACCTTTGTCTCACCCTGCACCACAAGATTTTTCCCATGCCTAAAAATCTTGTCTCCACATTTGGAGATTCCAGAAATATGTTCCCTCTTGTTTCTTTTGTTAAGAATTTATAGCGTCTACTAGAACTTGTGCTAGGATTTATAGTCTAATAGAACACAGCTATAACAACACACCTGCTGGTTGAGTTGTAATGTGATTCTTTCAGCTTGACGTGTCACCTTGCATAAAATGAATCCTTCTCCTACCTGGCTAATTAAGTTATTTACTTTATGTTGTTACTGTTGTTTTTAAAAACTTTCAAATTTATGGAAATAGTTACTAGAACAGTACAAAGAACCCTGTACAAATAAACCTTGTGCCCACATAGATTAGATTCACAAATTCTACCACATTGGTGTGTGTGTATGTGTGTGTGTCTCTCTCTCAATCTCTCTCTCTGTCTTTTTCTCTCTCCCCCTTCCCAAACTTTTCCTGCACTGTTAGTTCCAGACATCATGACTTTTCAACCTCAATTCTTCAGCATGTACTTGCTAAAAACAAGTACATTCTCTTACATAACCACAGCACAATTTAAAAATTCAGGAAATCTAAACAATACAGTACTACCACTAACAAAACTCATATTCAGGGGCTGGGGCTGGGGCTCAGTGGTAGAGCGCTTGCCTCGCATGCGTGAGTCACTGGGTTCGATCCTCAGCACCACATATAAATAAATAAATAAAATATTGTGTCCATCTACAACTAAAAAAAATTTTTTTTTAAAAATAAAAATAAATAAATAAATAACTCATTCAAATTTTATCAATTGTGCCACTGTTAGGAAACAGACAGATGAGGATAGTGGGAACACGGAGTTAAGAAAATAATTCTATAAAATGGGCCCACTGTGCTGACGCCTATATGCTTTCTTTTCCAAGAAAAAATTTACCTGCAGCCCTGACTGGCCTCAGTGGACAGGATATGTCACATTCCTCAGCAAACTACCTGTTAACTGCAGGAGAAATGCAGGTCTAAGATAATGTCAATGGGAGGAACCAAGAGACTTTTGTGACCAGATCCTGAAAATCTGGGAGATAAGGATAGTTCCTCCTGACCATAAAATCTGTAAGAATGCATGGTTAAAAATTCAATTAGAACCAGTCAGCATGGGCCAAGGTGACCTAGAGTTGTCATGACAGTGAGTACTTGAAAGTCTGATGTCACCCTGCTGTCAGTCAAGTCAAGAGGTGGACCTGGGCAGAACTCTCTGGAAACTTCTCTGGAATCCCCAGTAAAACTGGAGTGCAGGAGAGGCACACTGTCCCTTTCCTCTCTGAGAAGACCCACTCTCTCCCTTGAGAGTGACCCCCTTCCATTTCCTTATCCCTTCAATAAACTCATTCCTGTTACTCTGAGCAACATGTCTGAAATCTCTCTGACTTGGTCACAAGAATCAGGGTTTGAAGGTGGGTCTTCATGCTGCCTCGGTTTCTCAGAAGGCCTCAGCTCCTTAATACCCCTAATGCTTTCAACAGAGAATATCTGTCCTGATTCAAGACCCAACCCAGTATCCACAGGGCATTTAGTGGTCACCTCAATTAATCCCATCTAATCTGGAGCAGTTTCTCAGCCCTCCTTTACCTTTCATGATGCTGGCATTTTTGCCCACATTGATATTTATTGTCCACTGAGCAGCCAAAGTGATCAGGTCACATCAAACCCTCCCTCTGAAGGTCGCTCATCACTCAAGACAAAATCAGGCCCCTCCCTTGCCCATCTGCTCCATATCACAGCATTATAATGTCACAGCATATGTTCATTTATTATCTGACAGCTTCTCCCAAGGGGCAGGGGAGGAATTTTGTCTATTTATTCATTAATAGTCCTCTCTATGGCTAAGGATTTTGCTTGTCTTGTTCCTGGTTAATTCCAGAGACTAGAACAGTGTTTGCCTGCAGTGGTGGCTCAATATTCCTCTTGAATAATTAATCAACAGTTTTCAGATTTAAGAAAGATGATTAAGATATTCAGAAGTGAATGGGGTTCACTAGAAAAGATGAGAATTATTATTTAAAAAAAAAAAACACTGTATAAGGGCTGGAGGTGTAGCTCAGTGGTAGAGTATAGGCTCAGCATGAGTGAGGCTCTGGGTTTAATTCCCAGTACCACAATAAAAGTTTATGTGTCTTAGAGGGCAGACAAGACAGTGCAAAATGTAAACAAGATATCATCACATTTTCAGAAAGGAAAAAAATGCTTTTCTTTAGGATGAACCCCATATGCAGTCTCTAAGAACTGAAACCAAAAGTCAGGATCAATTTTTAGCTTTTTAAGAATAGTTTAGTTTAAACTGGAGATCGCCAACACATCATAACAGGAATCCTCTGTTGATATGGCTGCCTTGACTAGCACACACCCTCTGCAAATGCTATGGGAGTCGCATCCTGGTGAGATTCAGGTGGCAGAATTAGCAGACTACCTGCATGTCCCTGCCCTTCGACTGACCACTGAAGTTCTTGGTCTTTCCTTTACTCTCATTCATACATTGTTCACAGACTTTTATTTTTGGAAAATTTTAAACCAACATAAAAGATGCAAGAATAGTAAAGAATACTCTAAAGGGTATAGGAATACCCTTTCCTTTTTTTTACCACATGCTTTCATTGCCCATCTCTCAATCCCCTACGACTCCCTCTGAATATATACTATATATAATAGTTTCATTATGCTATGTCTCAGATATTACTATTCTGGACAATTTCACTATGTAGATTCAGGTTGCCTTTTACTTCCAGAATATTTCCTTAGATTTTCATTTTAAATTGCACTCTGCCCCATTTCTGTTTTTCTGGACAACAGGAACTCCAGTTGTCCATGTAGTGGCTCCTATTCATCCTTCTTCCGTGCCTCCACCTTCTCTCTCACCCTTTTGGCTTGTTTCTTTGTATCATCATCACTCTTCATTATTCTCTTGACTTTCTTCAACGCCCCTTATTACATTTGCATTAAACTCTACCCTCCCTGGGACACCTTACAATTTCTGAAAATAAAATTCTGTTTCTTTCCCGAGTTCAATCAATTCTCATTTTATTTCTTCATGGGTTTTTTTTTTTTTTTTTTTTTTTTTTGGTCCATTTCTAACCTTGGTTTTTGAATTCCTGTTTCAAAGTATTTACCATAGCCCAATGTTTGCTTGGAAGAAATTTAATTAGGTTGGAGTATCATGTTACAACATTCTTCTGCTTCATGGTTGCTTTTCAAAGAGGAATTGCCATTCACTGAAGTGTTTTGATTTCTGCTCTCTTTGGGTCACACAGGTGAACACTGATGACATCTACGCATTTTGTGGGCAGGCTGACAATAGGAACTGGTTCACACAATCTCTGGTTCAAGAGCTCCCTCTCCTGTCAGAGTCATGAAGTGCAGTTTTTAAAAGTGGCTTTCAAGGGTTGGGGGGGCAAAAAAGGTTTATGTCTTTCAACTTCTTGGTTTTCTTTTAGCATGTAGTATTCTAGGTGTCCCCATCTTGGTTCCTTTCCTTTCACATATAAGACTCCAAAAGATGCTTCTCCCTACTTCTAAGTTCATTCATCCCTAAAAGCTCCACAACTGCTACCTGTATACTTTTAAGTCCCTTTTTCTCTTTAGTCAGTGCTCATATCTACTAGATAATTTTTCAGTATTTTCATACCTTCTCCTTCTGAGGATGATTTTCACACAATACTTTCTTGTCTCTTTTGATTTTTCCAGAGACCCTGACTGTGGCCTGTAGTGGGAGCTCATGAGATAGCTCTATTGAAAATTGATTATTTTTCTACTTACAGTAACTGAAGTTTGTACTGTCCACCGGCCTCTAGTGCTGCTGAAGGTGAAGGATTTATGTGATTTAATTTGCCTCTTATTGATCTGTACAGTTTTTTGGAAGATGTAAAAGGGACTGAGATTTAGGCAGCAGCAATTAATTACTTTAGCTTATCTGCAAGTACCTCATTTATAATTCTTAATTAGATATTTCTTCCTAATGTCTGATATTAGATTTCTGGCTCTACATTTTCCTCCTGCAGTGGCTGCTGCAGGGGATACTACTGTGCTCCCCGTCACCCTGTTTCAGGGCTGGGGCACCTCTTCCCTAGTCGGGGGCCATCATGGTTGCTGCCTGCTCATGGCGGTGCTCCTTGCTAAGCACTACTCTTGGCCACAGGACATTGCCTTACCCAATGCTACACACCTGCTCCGTGAGAAGCCAGCAGCCAGTGGCTGGCTGAAACTAAGATAAAAATTGGGCTCCTGGCCTTAATCTGTGAGAACCCCACAGGGTAATCCCAGCTCAGAGTCACCTACAGGCTCAGCTGAGGTCTCAGTCACACCCACCTTGCACATAGGTCCTTCTTATCTGCCCAACTCTACCTTCTTCACTTCCTTACAGGTTTATATCCTGAGAACATTCCTTATTAAGTTTCCCACAAACAGTGGGATGGAAATCTCAGAGCACGTTCAGTACTCGACCTAAGGCAATCACCGTTACAAAAAAATTTATTGAATTATGAGATAGCCACTGTTATTGTCTACTGAACATATGTTCACTTTCTTCTCATAAGAAAACTCTGAGGAAGATACTATAATTCTATAATTATCATTTTTCTACCTCAGGTGAGAAAAGAAAATCAAAGAGAAAATAAGTAACTTGCATAAGTTATAATGCCACATAATGCCACAGGCAGGATATGAACCAGGGCATCTGCTTCCAGAGGCACTCTCCTGCACTTCACCCACTGCCACCCACTCTGCCTGTGCACTCAGCCTCCCTTAAGAAGACCTTAGCCAGTCTCTCCTTGCACCTGCCCACACCCTGCTCTGAAGCCTATGACACATACCACAACCATCACAAAGAGTAAGATATTTTTATTCTTTTAACATAATATTTTCACTAGCAGATTGGTGATAACATTTATTGCCAAAGATAGAACTTGATCTTATGAGTTTATCTTTCAAAACTTTAGTATTAAAAACAAAGAAGCAAACCGGGTACGGTGGCTCAAGCCTGTAATCCCAGCACTTAGGGAGGCTGAGACAGGAGAATCGTGAGTTCAAAGCCAGCCTCAGCAATGGCGAGGCACTAAGCAACTCAGTGAGACCCTATCTCTACATAACACAAAATAGGGCTGGGGGTGTGGCTCAGTGGTCGAGTGCCCCTGAGTTCAATCTCCAGTACCAAAAAAAAAAACAAAGAAGGATGCTCGTGGATCCCCCATTACCACTCTCCCCTGTCATAGGATTAGTTTTTGTAAGTAATATGCATATGTATGAGTAGGTACACTTTATCAACCACTACTTTATAGATTTGTTTTTTCTTTTACTTCCATGTAATAAAAACATCATAGCTGGATGCAGTAATCCCAGCACTTTGAGAGTCTGAGACAGGAAAATTGCAAATTCAAAGCCAGCCTCAGCAAAGGCGAGGCACTAAGCAACTCAGTGAGACCCTGTCTCTAAATAAAACACAAAATAGGGCTAAGGATGTGGCTCAGTGGTCAAGTATCCCTGAGTTCAATCCCCAGCACCACAAAAAAAAAAAAAAAAACTTATAGTATTTCTCAGAAGTTCTTACCTCCATCTTGAAATTTGCTTAATCTTTCAAAATATGATGAGATGGGGGCCTGTACAATATCTAGGATGGCCAAAAGTGTTCTTGTCAGCCTTAATAATTCACTGAAACTATAAAATCCAAAGTATATAAGATTCCGAGCCAGGTGGACCACCTTAATAAAATGGGGGTGGTAAAGAAGGCAGAAAAGAAGAACATTAGGAACACTGGCATTTAAAAGTCTAAATTAGTTCAGATATTTCTAAACATCCTAATTCTTTAATACCTAGGAATTAAAATCCCTGTAAAAGCAACCCCTAAATTTTGATGTATTTTGAATTATTTATTTTATTTTATTATTTATTTGAATTAGTTACCTCTTCATTGAATGTTGCTCATTTAACCAGTAGGATACCACTTAATAAATGGTTAAATTAATTACTTCAATAAATAAATATTACCATGAAATTTACCCATAATAACACGTTCTCTATTCTGCTTTATAGTCTTTTGGATACTATGGGATACAGTAAGTATGTGAGGCAGCCTCCAGGATGTGGCCCCCACTGTACAGGGTCCTCTCACATTGTATAGGTTAGTCTCTGTGACCAACAGAATTCAGCAGAGTGATGGCATGCCTCTCCCAAGATTAGATGATAGAAGACTGCAATTTCCATCCTCTTTGTCATGACTTGCCCTGCAGGGAGCCAGGTGACATGTCATGGGTATAATCAGCCACAAGAAAGTTCCACGTGGCAAGAAGCTGAGGTGTCTGGTCAAAGCCAGCAAGAAAAGTATGGCCACCAACAATCATGCCAGTAAGTTTAGAAGCAGACTGTCTAGCCCAGATGACTGGAATCTTGATCAACAGCTTGATTGCTACTTCTTGAGAGACCTTGAGCTACCCAGCCAGGCTACTCCCAGGCTCCTAACTCATAGAAACTGTAAGATAATAAATGTTTTTGCTTTAGGCTACTATATTTGGGGGTAATATGTCACACCCCAATAGGTAGCTAATATATTACTTATCAAGTAATAGCATCCTCTCTCTAGGTTTGTCATTATATCCCCAAAAGGATATTATAACTGGAGGCATTTCAATTCAGTTAAATAAGCCTTAAAAAATCACCTCTGTACAGATGAGAAGGGGAAAAAAGCATCCAAACATAAAGTATGAAAAAGTATCTTAATTTATCAACTGTAACAAAGATTATATATTCAAAAACTCAAGGAAAACAGTAACTAATAGATATTAAAGTACTTTAATATCTCATCAAAGCACCAAATCTATATTTTATCAATGCAGATAAACTAACTATCCAATTACCAAAACATTCCAAATATCAGAGGGAAAAAAAATCTTTGATGCTTAATGTGTCTAATTTTTGACAGAGAACCTTTAATTACTTCATGAGTAACCATTTAAAAATACCTCAAATGTTAGTTTGTTTTTTTCTTTATCCCCAAAAGGAAAGGGCTGATTTACAACTTCTTTCAAGTATTCCTCAACAAATTCCATCGTTAGTGCAAATTTCCTCTTCATATCATTTCTGGAAGAGTCTGTTATAGAATCATATCTGGAAAGACATAAAGAAGATAAGGCCAGTTAAATTGATTATAATAATTTAAAAACAGGAAAACTATGTACTTTAACTTCCTGGCTTGATGATCATGGTAAATCAATTAACCTTTCCAGGTGTCGTGCTTGCATCTATAAAATGGGGCCATTGTGAAATGAGAAAGAATACATGCAAAGCACTTAAATCAGAGTCAACCATAATATTAAGCTTTTAGTAAATCATTACTCTTATTATTTCTGCATATTGTCTTCCCAGAAAGATGCTTCTATTATTGCTAGAAACTGTCATTTTATTCTCAAAAAGAATATCTCACATGCCTGTAATCCCAGTGGCTTGGAAGGCCAAGGCAGTAGGATCCCAAGTTCAAAGCCAGCCTCAGAAACTTAGCAAGACTCTGTCTCAAAAAATAAAATATAAGCCGGGCGTGGTGGCTCACGCTTGTAATCCCAGCACTTAGGGAGGCTGAGACAGGAGAATTGCGAGTTCAAAGCCAGCCTCAGCAAGGGCGAGGCGCTAAGCAACTCAGTGAGACCCTGTCTCTACATAAAAAAACACAAAATAGGGCTGGGGATGTGGCTCAGTGGTCGAGTGCCCCTGAGTTCAATCCCCAGTACCAAAAAAATAAAATAAAATAAAATAAAATATAAAAAGGGATGGGCATGTGGCTCAGTTTTGTTTTTTTTTTTAAACAAGCAAATTATTTTTTATGTTTTTTTAGTTATAGATGGACACAATGCTTTTATTTATTTTTATGTGGTGCTGAGGATGGAACACAGTGCCTCACACGTGCTAGACAAGCGCTCTACCACTGAGCTACAACCCCAGCCTGTGGCTCAGTTTTTAAGCACTGCTAGGTTCAATCCCCAGTACCAAAAAAATCTCATTTGCACTTGGAAGATGAAAAATCATAGGATACACAAATACCTTTCCATTGTATTTCATCTCAAAATTAAAGACATTTGATTTTGAGTTCATCTGCTAAATTTAAAGTCTTAAGAAATGTTTTCAAACATACTCGTGAATTGTGATCTTTGTGGGGATTTCCGTCCAGAGCCTGGCATAGCGAACAGGCACCACAGACTCCTGAGGGTCTCGGTCAACATGCATGTGGAGCATGAGGCGACAAAAAGATGCCCGGAGGTCGAAGGGCAGGCTCTCATCTGACACACACCGCAGGATCAGATCTACAGAGAGCTGTGTAGAAATCTGGTTTATGGCCAGATACTGGCGATCCAAACACATCCTGGCAAAGAGGTTTAGCTGATACCTTAAAAATATTAGACATATTACATTACTTATTTTATTTTGTTTTGATAAAGCTCTTAAACTTCATAGTAAAAATCAGTGTCTATTTTTATAATCTCTGTATTTCCAAGTGTTTGTGATACCTAGTCAAACCCTTTGAATGGAAGTTCAAGTGATAAATAACAACACAGACATGAAATTGTCTCTCTGCCCCTTTATTATAATTTCTCCTCTTTGTTCCGGGGACATGTGTCTGGTGGAAGGTGTCACTGTGCTCCCAGTTTCCTGGGATTACAAAGACACTAAACTGGAAGGTCAGGGTCCACAGGTCACATGACACCTTCTCTCCCCATCCCCAGCCTCACTTAGCTGGGAGCTCTAGGATCTACACACCAAGTTTGCTCCCACACTTCCCAAATCAAATGTGACCAGTTCAAACAGCATCAATACTTAGATTCGTCAGCCTCTGAGCTGAAGAGTCAGCCAGGGGTTTTGTTGCTGTAGCTGTACAAACCAGGTAATGAAGGACTTGTTTGCCTTTCTCTGATTCCTGACTCTTGGGGCCAACTTGGTCCAAGCGTTGCTGCCTTCAGTTTTCATTCCTTAAGCTCAAAGATGCCAGTTAGGATATTGTCCCCAACATACTGACCCCTGGGAATGAGCTGCAGTACTTCTGCTGTACATCAGTGAATTTTCATAACTACAGATGCCATTTTCTCTAAAGCCCAGGTCAGCGGGTATTAAAAAGCACTAGTATGAACTATTGGCCACCTTCCTCTGTGGCCACCCCGCAGTAAGATCAGTTTCCTCAGCCCCAATTACACTGCTCTCTCAATTTTTGCCCTGGGTCCTAACTTGTCCCTCCTCTGTCCACACTCTACTTGATAACAAAGAAACCCTCCACTGCACAAAATCTCCAAACTAGAGAAAACTCAGGAAATGGCAAGTGGTATACATGGAAAACACAGAGGCCAACTTTCATTTTGACTGTTTGAGGTAGTTAGTCCTAAACATTTCAGCTACCCTAGTTCTGGAATGACTTTTAAAATTGCCTCTGCACACATACCTAACTTTTAGAGATTTCAGAGAATCCGCTCTCAATGAATATGCAAGATAGAGAATTATAACTGTACAGTACTTCACCTGTAGTAGGTAAGAACTTCCAAGTCAGCTTTGGTGCCTTCCTTTGCTTCCTGAGCCAGGTGCCGGATAGCTTTGCCATGCGGTTCCTTGTTGCTGTCAATCCAGTACAGCCAAACCTCTTCATCATCGATGTCATCTGGCAGGATGGAACTCTCCATGGGGTTGTCTATTTGCATGGAGACCAGCCTTGAAATCAGTAACATGCAAAAATCTATCAGGAAGCACACTTACAACTATGATTTAAAAAAAAAAAAAAAGCTACAGAGCTTACAAAAATAATGAACAGACAAAAAAAAATGCCTCTATTATCTGCCTTACTTAGTTTGAATGAGAATGTCAGCATTTCCAGGACTCAACATAAATTTACAGATGAGTTCTTGAGTGACAGGGATAGCAGTGGTGTTAGACACACACAGATCTGACAGATAATCCAAAAATCTAGCAAGAAAAGAAAAATTAAATTAAATATGAAGGCAAGGCATTTTATAAAATCATTACAATAAATAAAAATATAATTTGGAATATAACAAGAAAATTAATTTTTATTGTTTTTAATATTTATTTTTCGTTGTAGGTGGACAGAATATCTTTATTTTATTTTTATGTGGTGCTGAGGATCGAACCCAGTGCCTCACAGGTGCTAGGCGAGCACGCTACCACTGCACCATAGTCCCAGCCCTAATTTTTATATTTTTAATACTTTTTCCCATGTGACATTTTTTTCTAATGTGTTGCTTCTCTACTGCATCATTAGAAACAAATTAAACATCCCATTCTTTTCATTTAATACAAACCTTCATTTAATACAAAGGATATGTTTGCTTCTATTTATTTGGTGACATGACTTACGTTTACAAAATCATTTATCTGCCTTAAAGTGAGAGACCCCAGAACTAAATATCAAAACAAAAGCAGATCAAAGCTAATGGCTGTACCGAGTAAAACAGGACTATAGCACATGCTTCATGAAAGTGACCATGGCCTGCCTGGTCCACAGAGAGAACCAGTTCTACTTTCTAGCATTCATTTGCTATACTACTTAGTTAAGAAAACATTGGCAGTGTGCATTTCTCCCAGGTGAAGCAGCATGGTGAAATCAAAGCAGAACCAGAAACCCCAGAGTTACTTCGTATTCTATTCCTATCGGAGTATTCCTGGGCAGGTTGCTCTTTAGACTTCTATTTTTTCATTTCTAAAATGTGGAAAATATAGCTTAGTGGTAGAGCATGTGTACTGGATGAGCGAAGCCCCGGATTTAATTCTCAACACAATAAAATGTGGACAAAAAAAGATAACCAGTATTCTTTATGAGAATGTGCAAGATTTAAATGAGATGATGTATATGAATATATTTCAAAAGCTATATATAAGTTATCAGAAGGAAAATTAAGTATGTTAAATTATAAGTCTAGTTCTGGGGATGTAGCTCAGTGGCACAGCAGTTGCCCAGCATGTGCAAGGCCCTGGGTTCAAGTCCCAGCATGGCAAAAATAAACAAATATAAGTTTCTAAAGGGCTTTGACCTCCAACAAAGAAATAACTATTATACATAATTATATAGCAATAAATCCAATAGAGTTTGTCCAGGAAAGTTAGTGCTACCAAAGAATTCTATCTTTTAAAATTTCTAAAAATAAAGACAAAAGCCGCAGTCCCCACTAGAAAAGAACACTGTATGAACCACTTCAAACCTTGGCTCCCGGTTCCTCCTGAGTAAGCTGACAAATGTTTCTATTTCTTTTGCTGTGATATGTTTCTCTAGTAGTTTTCTGTTGTTGTGCAACAAAGCTGTGATAGTATCTTCTGCCAAAATATCATAGCCAATCTGGGACTGCATGACACAGAAATTCTTAGCAATATACTCCTGCAAAGAGGAAAGACTGTCAGAATGTGCTGCCAAACAGCTCAGAAATCAAGGTTCTCGAAAGGCCAGCAACATGGGTAATTAATTCACAATAAAAAACTCACTAAAAGTTTTGTCAAAAGAGAAGCAGGTAAATATGTCTTCAAAAAGTAGGGCTTTTTGAGGAAGTAAATTAAAACATATCAGTATACATGTAATTTAAATTACAACAAAAAATTACATTGCTACAATGGTTTTTCAGTATGGATGCTTACACTCTTGTGAGAAAACTAAAAATAAATCTACTTAAAATAACAAATCTTTACAACTTGGTAACTTGGGATTTCATCAGCCTAACAGAGGCTCTTTCTCTAAGTCTCACCAAAAGTCATGACCAGTGACTTTGGCAAAATGATGAAAAAGAAAGTGACTATTTAACATTTCATTCATGAGGCATGAGATCTATGCATCTACCTGAAGACTGTAGATGGATGTGGGTTGATTTCTTTCTTGTATATAAACTATAATGATCTATAAGATCTTTTCTTTAAAATAATAGTAAAAACTTAATACATTTCTTATCATTAAAATGCAAACTGGACTGGGGATGTAGCTCAGTGGCAGAGTACTTGCTTGGCATGCGTGGGGCCCTGGGTTCAATCCCCAGCACCACACACACACACACACACACACATACACAGAGCAACCAAATAAGATAATGTAAGCAACAATGTTGCTGATCAGATCCATTCATCCACTAAACATTTCTTGGAGGCTTCAAACATTCCAAGCAGTGTTTGGGAGGCCAGGAGCATGGCTATAAACAAAACAGATAAGCTGTCATGGAGCTTTCAACCCAGTGAGCAAACAAATATGACCATTTCACATGTTGGTAAATTAAATGCAATAAACAGAAGGATGGAGAAAAGTGGCAACTTTAGATGGGAGATGCCAAATATTGGACATTTACACAAGGATGGAAATAGTAAAAAGGAGACAGCCAGGGGAAGAGCTGGATAGAAGCCCTCTAGGCAGTGAAAGAAGCAAGTAAAAAGGCCCTGTGGTAGGGGAACCAAACTTCTTGTGTTCTACAAAGAGGTGGCCATTGTAGCGAAAGGGTAGTAAGTAGGGGAAAGCAATAGCTGGAGTTGGAGAGGTAGGTCCAAAGAGGCCTTGTAAGTTATGGTAAAGGGCAAAAATGTTATTCTAAGAGAAAGCCACTCAGGAGTATCAATTACATGCTACTCACTCTGCTCCTTACTCTTCACACTAACTCCCCTACACTCCCAATCACTATGGCTCATTTTTAACATTTTGTGAGATGTATAAGCAACACATCTCACATAACAATAGATCTAGTGAGCTTAACTCTTCTACAATCCAATGTTTTCCAGTTCCTGGGTATTCTCCTTGGGAAGGCATTTCTGTTTCTATGATGGGAGAATGTATTGATTAGAAAGTGGTTTTGCCTTAGGCAAAATTTACTGGAATGTATCTATTCCTTGAAAATGATATTGGTTTGCACAAATCTAATTATGTTCTAGGCAGTATTTTTGTGGTCTTGCAAAATGATGACTTTGTATATTGGTAGCCAATTAAGTAAAGTAAATGTCTTCTGTTAGTGTATCATTTTAAAGATATGTATTGATTTACACACTTTTATGACCACTATAGTCATACTCTGATATCAGGCAAACTTCCAAGATGTTGGTAAATAATTAAATGAAATTAGAGGCTTATCAAATTCTATAAATAATAACAAAGACTCACTATTAAAGACCAGGGTGAGCACTAAATCATGAGTCAACTCTGTTAGACTATAAAATACAGGTGATGGTACGGGAAAACGAGGTAATTATGCAAAAACGTAGGTCTTCTGCCTACATTTTAAAAAAATCTTGCTGTTAAGCTCATGAGAAAGCTATTTTATGTTTACTACAAAGCATTCTTAATTCAAAAGAAGTAAGGAAAAAGTTTTTCAGGTACCACTGAGATTCCACTGAAGCATGCAGGAAAGGGTGAGGGAAAATAAAATCACACAGAATTCTTCGTTCCTTCATCAGCTCAGTGATCCCTCGGGGAAAGCAGAGGAAGGAAAAGCTGACTCACAGCCACATACTGCACATAAACCCAGGATAGGTACCCAAAGCATGTCAACATTTACCTGGAAGGAATCATGTGATTAGGCAGGGGTGTGTGCACATGCGTGTTCATGGGACCTGTGCAGTGTTTGCTCATCAGAGGATATTTTCAGAGTGGAAACCGCACATACCACGAGGAGCCAGGGTGCAGCTAAGACTAAGGGAGTGAGAAAAACTGAACATACCAGGCCTTAAGAGACCGAGAAAGGACACTGACTAAGATGTGTTACCTGGGAACCTACCACTGGGAGCAGAGTGACCAATCCCAGGACATCTGGCACTGAAGCCCAGGGCAGGGGTGGAAAACGGGAGGACAGATCCTCAGCGCCTTCCAAAAGCTAAGTGCATTCAAGAATGGCACATGTCCTGGTCTTATGGGGACTGAGGGCCCCAGGGAACCATTGCAGACCTGTGAATTCTTTCTGTTAATTTCATTCTCTAATGATCCAGCATTACTTGTATGTGTGGCATGGTGGCCTGTCTAGCAAAGCGCAGTAATCCCCCCTTTTCCCTAGGGGGACACATTCCATGACCCACACTGGATGGCTGAAACATGGATAGCACCAGACCTGACTTACACTGTTTTTCCTATTCAAACACACCTATGATCAAAGTTTAATTTATAACTCAGGCACAGTAACATATTAACAATAATAAACAATATAAAATAGGATATTAATAATAATATATTATAATAAATGTGATTTAAAATGATAGATTTATGTGTTGGGTAGCCAGTCAAGTAATGTCTATTTCTAGAATTACTTCCAGAATTTACCAATTAATATTTTTCAATCAAAGATGATCATGGGTAATGGAAACAACAGAAAACAAAACTGTAGATAAGAAGGGATTACTATATGTTTTTCCAGACCCAAGAAGTAAAATGAAGGCAGTAAAATATGCTGAACAGCCTCGTTCAAACCTCCTCCAAATACACCAACCCTCGAAGGAGCATCTCTAATGCTAATTTTCTGAATGCCTGAAGGTTTGTCATTAAACATTCTAGATCTTGAGTTGTCCCCCAGTGAAACATGAACAACTTCATCCACTTTATCTTGCCATCTTAAAGGAATGTAGTAAAGTTTCAAGTATAATTCCAGTAATAGCATTTCCAATTGGAAAGAAAGATACTGATCCCTGGGATTACATTTGAAAATAGTTAAGGGTTTGTGTACATTGTTCCCTTGCTTTCACTCCTTCCCATATTATTTATCTCCTGGCTAATCTGTTTTACATATTTTTGGACCTGTATTAATTTTTAAACAGAATTCCAAAGCTAACATATTTTATTTAACACATTCTTCAAAAAAAAAAAAAGTTTCTTGCCAAAACACTTTCAAACTACCCAGAGGCATTAGTGTGATGATCAAGAGCCTGGGTTAGCACATCAGATCCATTCTTAAAACTAACTGGAGGCCTGGGAGGAGAGCTCAGTGGTGGAACACTTGCCTAGCATGCATGAGGCCCTGGAGTTAATCCCCAATACTACAAAGAAAGAAAAAGAACAACCTTCAACTTTGGGCAAGTTACTTAACCTCTCTGTTTCTCAATTCCTCATCTTAGTATCAACTAAACAGAGTCAATCTGTTAAAATTGCTTACAACTAAGCCTAATGCAAAGTGAGCACTCTAAAACACTATTAAGTATTCCTAACAACCTCCACTCTGTAGGTCTGACACCACAAGCTGTGGGGTGCTTAGGCTCCCTTCCAGCCCTCTCCCACACCATTCCTCATGGAATAACCTCCTCAGCAAAACTTATGGTGATATATTCTGTCCTCCTAGTTAAGAGAAACATAGAGGGCTAGAGATATAGCTCAGTTGGTGCCTCACATGCACAAAGCCCTGGGTTCAATCCCTAGCACCAGAAAAAGAGAGAGAGAGAGAAACATGGAACATAATTTTCCAAATGATAATTAATTTTAAACAATTTTATTTTATTAAACATTCACATTATTGAACACAGGCAAAATATTATATACTTTTAAGATAAAATGAGACCTGAAAGAAATTTCATTAGCAGCTAGCAACTGTTGGCTACATCCCATATGGGTTCCCTGTCCTCCTCAACTGTGAATATCATAGGGCCAAAGTACCTTTTCTAGCATCCATCATTCTCTCTTCAAAGGTTTCTCTTCCTAAAACTCCTTTTCCCATCCAATTTATTAGAATGATTCTCATCCTACTCAAATGCTTTCTTCTCTAAGAATCTGTACTGGGTTCCCCAGTCAAAACCATGCTACCACTCTTGAGAATTTCCATCCTCATCTTCTGTCTCTGTTCCCCTCTCTGCCTCCCCCTTACATTTCAGATGCACATGCCACATGTTTTCCACTAGAAAATGAACTCTTTGGCCCATAGATGTCAAAGGTGTACCTTGCAAGTTCCTCAAGCTAAGAAATGTTCCATTCTTCTTTACATAATAGACCCAGTACCCCTCCTGCCCAGAAGTTAATACTATGTTCATAGAAGAATTCAGGATATCCTCACCCAAGGATTCTAATTCTATATGGAGGAATAAATAACTATGTTGGCTCAAAAATACTTACAGATCATTTTTGTGCTGCCAATATAAAACATTTCATTGCACAATGAAATTCCTAATTCCTACTTTCTACACTTTACAATAGCAATCAAAGAACCCCGCTCACACTTCATATGTGAAACAGAATTAAGAATGGGGGCCACCTCTGACCTGATTTTTCCGGTAGTCCTGCTGCGAATGCCTGAGGACACGGTAGCAGAGCCGCAGCATGTACTTGTAGGGAGCATATCTTTGGTCCCCCAGGTCTTCAAGCCTCAACATAGAGCCTTCTCCTGCTTTGTCTTTAAAGGGTGCTTTAAGAATCCCAAATATCTATTAGGAATAAAAAGAACCATATATTCTTATAAACATGTTTTATGATCTACTTTAATTTTTTTTAACAAATAAGAACATTGACTCAAAAACACTTTTGCAACATTTGAGTAGAATTAATGTAAAGGGGTGAAAAATACTTAGGATACAGGACTAGCATGTATAAGGAACAGAAAGCTAGCACTAACAGAGTTCCCTAAAGTGAATGACAAAATCATTGTTTAAATAAAATGCTAATTTAGAAATTTTGTTATTAAAATGGGAAACACAAAGATTTTCAATTGCACCAAATTACATGAACATATTCAGATGAACTATATATAATTTCTATATGCTTTTTGGTTTTTTTCTATTATTTTCTATAACTTTCCAAAATCAAAATAATGTAAGAAGCCATTTACTTTTTATCTGAAACTTACATCAGAAAATTGCATTCAAATATTGCTTTTATCTCTTCCTA
Source organism: Xerus rutilus (assembly GCA_028644305.1). NCBI lineage: Eukaryota > Metazoa > Chordata > Mammalia > Rodentia > Sciuridae > Xerus > Xerus rutilus. Next base: position 75,349,355 of record CM053403.1, on the reverse strand, counting down.
GGGTCAATTCAGAAAGAGGAAATAACGCTCCTAAATATATATGCACCAAATATCAGAGCACACAAATATAACTCTTTCTAAAAGAGTTGATGGTATACAAAGATGTGACCAAGTCAATGAATGTATCAGCATTAAAATGTAGTAAATAAGGAGCCACATGTGCAGCTGATGGGACCCAGTGAGCCAGATATTTGTAAGAAAGTTAGCTGTTAGGAAGTATTAAGAAAGCACTGAGGATAAAATTGGTTTGGGTATGAGACAGCAGGTAGGCTCACCTAGAGATGACCCAGTAGGATGAGTAAACTTCTAGGAAAGAGCAGGTATTGAAAAGAATGAGCATTAACACAAGAAAGCAAAATGGGAAGGAATTCTCATTTGGAGTCCATGAAATGTGATACTAAGTTTCTTCAATAATTTTGTATTCACTAAACCTTATTTTATATTGATAACAATGAAATAAAAGATCTGATATATGTTGATTAAAAATTTTTTTAATTTTTTTTTTAGTTGTAGGTGGACAGAATATCTTTATTTTATTTTTATGTGGTGCTGAGGATCGAACCCAGTGCTAGGCGAGCACACTACCACTGCGCCATAACCCCAGCCCCTGTTGATTAAAAGATTAATAAATATTAATAAATCCATACCAGGTCCTAAATGTCCTTGAAATAAAATGTTTTATATAAAAGTATGGCTGATGTCAGAAAATACTTTGCCCTAATTAGATTTATAACCTGTTATTTGAGAAAAATGTTGAGTATATATTTTTAGACAATCAGCTATAGAGATTAATTAACAATATGTCTACTGTTTTCCTTTCTCAACTCAATAATAACACGTGTATTACTAACATAATTTTTATGTTTTAAGTATCTTCCCTGAGCCCACACATAATTAACACAAAAGCCCATTAGTTTAAGTAGCAAATAACAGGGGAAAAAAAGAACATATAAAGATAGGCATGTCCAGATGTGCATATTATCAGGAAATGAATTGATTGACTGGTGTTATGAATAATTTCAGGAAGATACAATAAAGGAGCAGCTCTAAATTTTCAGGGAAAAATTTCAGAATACTGTAATGGTGCATTTATGAACTAATGTACAGACTGCCTCACTTTCCTAGAGAAGAGAAGGGAAAATGTAGGAAGGTGGAAATGGTATTTTCCAACTTCATCTGGAAATTCTACCTACAGATTTTTCAAGCAGTTTCTGGAGACATCTGACCACAAAGGTTTTTTGGAGATCTTTGGTAGGCTGCCTCTCAGTTTGCCTCCAATGATCCCCACCTCTTGATATTCACATCTTATGGAATCCTCTCTCTTTGACTATGGGCTGAATTTATTAACTTTCTTCTAACTAAACATAGCAGAATGGATAGCATGTTATGTCTAACATAAGATCATAAAAGGGCTCCCACCTGGTTGCCATCTCATTTCCTCTTGGATCCCTCACTTCTAAGAGAAGCCAGTTGCCTTGCCCAGAGACTCCACTGTGAGAGGTCCACATAAGCAAGCTGGGAAGCACATCTTCTCTCAAGTCTCCTTCCAGTCTTGAGATGACCACAGCCCCACCAGACTCCTTGATTGTAACTCTGAAAGACCCTCAGCAAGAGCACCCATCTAAACTGCTCCAGGAGTTTTAATCCACAGACACTACAGTAAGTGTCTGTATGAGGGTCATTTGTTACACAGCAATAGATAATTAATACAAAGACTTTCCTGATACCATATTTCAAAAAACAAAATAAGCAAATTTAGTTCATGAAAAAATTCACCTGTGCCAGTATGTTTTGTTCCCTCATTAGTTTTTGACGTTCTCGGTTTGGCTTGGTGATTACCACATCCAGAACTTCTTGTCCATTATTTGGCACATCAGCAACAAAAAAGATGAGGTCTTCCAATAATTTGGTTACAAACCTATCATAAAATTAAAAGGAAATTTTGATCTGTGGCTTAATTTTGGATTTTCTTTTTATTAAATGCAAGAACCAAAATACTGGAAAACAAAGTATTTTATAATATAAATCTTTAATAAACAAAAGATGATATCTAATGCAGTTATAGTTTATCTTAACTTTTATAATAATATTCCTTCTCCAGTTCCTAAAACTACCACTCTGCCTCTAGGTCTAATCAAGTATTTGCAGACTATTGTGAAATAAAGCCCCAGGCCCCTCAATAACAGATGAGCTGGTAAGATAACATCACCAGATACTTTTCTATGACTGACCAGCAAAGTAGAGTGTTTCTGTTTCAGGGAAAATGGCTATCCTTCTAAATTCCTAAATTCAAACTTTATTTTTACTATTCACTCAAATTGCTGTATTTAAATTTATCTAATATACAGAACAAGAAAAACTTAAGTGATCTATGAAAAGAGACCAAATAAGCAGACAGTCTAAATTGTTCTGTAAAAACCATAGCATTCTAAAACCAAACACCAATGTTCACTTGCAACTTGATATTTCGGTTACAGTTATTATTGTAACTATTACTTGAACTTCAGTGGCATTTAGTCCATGAAGTGTTTTGAAAATTCTTCCTTACCTAACTTTTTGCTCTCTCCTCTGCCTGTTCTTTGTAATTTTCTATGTTAGTAAGGAGAAAGAGGGGGCCAGGTTTCACATTATTACAAACACTGGTAAACTTATTCGAACTCTGTATTTTTGAAAGATAATTTTTTAAAATTTTTATTTATTTATTTATTCTACTTAGGTATACATGATAGCAGAATGCATTTTGATTCATTGTACACAGACGGGAGATTTTTAAAGTTATTATTAATGATGAAGAAAAACTTGTTATTTAGTTAATAAACATGATTCTTATAATAAAACAAAAATATTTAAATTAGCATCCTCCATGTTCTAGTAGCATAATCATTCACTAGTATTAGCATGATCCATCATGACCACATTAGCAATAAACTACAAATGTCTCAACTATTACAGAACTGTGGAATATATTTACTCAGGAAACATCCTGATCCCATCTCCAAGGATCCTATGCCTCCTTGGTGTGTCTATTTTAAATTTTAACTCAATTCTTTGGAAAATGTGTCTAGCTGATAGGATTCACTGACATACTTAGGTTCAATCTCAGATGGCGATCACAGAAATAAAAAAACACACGTACATCAAATATGATGTGAACTTCTTTTGGATTATGAATTAATGTCTTCCAAATCATTCAGTTCTTAAAATAGAAAACAAGACAATATTTTTTGAATTCGGGTTACTTTAGCAAACTGAAATTCAGTTAAACTTCGGTTGCTATCCACTCAATACAAGTCCAGTTTGACCATAAATACTTGTATTTTCTTTTTCAAATGATCAATATTCACTTTCTCTTTCTATTCCAATAACTGTAAGTAGATATTTAGATATCTAAGAAAGCTCAACTTTGTGGTCAACTAAACATCACTCTGCTTCGAAGTCTTCTAAACACCGTGAAACCTGGTGATGGTTAATGGAATGACAATGAAGAAAATTAAGTCCTGACTGAGAATCACTGCACATGAGCCCAAGCTGTAGAGGCCCCTCCCTGACAAGCGGGCAAGGGAAGCCAGGAAAGATAAATATTTTTGGTTTGTTTGGTTTGGGTTTTGTTTTGTGTTTTTTAATCTTTCATCACAAGCATCCCATCTATGGAAAAAAAAAAAAAAAAAGCTGGTTTGCTTTTCATTGCTTTTCAAACTCCAGTACTGTAATGGGTGGTTACTTCCTTTTAACTCGTGTAATTGTACTAATTTTTGTTTATTAAAAACTTTTTCTGGGGGAGGGAGGGAAGAGAGGAGGCATTGAGGTAGGAAAGATGGTGGAATGAGATGAATCATTATCCTAGGTACATGTATGATTGCACAATTGATGTGATCCTACTTCATGTAAAACCAGAGAAGTGAAACATTGTGCTCCATTTGTATACAATGAATCAAAGAGCATTCTGCTGTCATGTATAACTGATTAGAACAAATAAAAAAACTTTTTCTGTGTAACTTTCCATCAGGTATAGCAATAATAATGTACATAGAGAATGCATATATGCATAGGTACGCATATTGTACCTATACATACATGTATAGGTACGCATGTTGTTGTTGTTTTTTAGACACAGTACACATGAAAACATGATAAGAAGCTTCATGGATCAGAAATCAGAATAACACAGTAAAGAGCAGAGCTAAGATTCAACCCTCACAAGGTTGCCAGGATTGAAAGCACATGGCAAAGATGACACTAAAGACATGAAAGCAGAGACCAAAGTTGGGGTTCTCAACCTCTTCAAATATCCCCCCAAATCCACTGGCCCCCTCTAGGCTCTGGTAATGAAAAGGAACAGGAAGCACATGATAGGACTGGTGCAAGCCACTGCAATTACAATGACCATCAGAGGACCTGAAATCTCAGCCCTCAATACCAGACCCGGCTCTGGACTAGCTGAGGGGGACTGGCTGGAGACAAGCCCAAAGCTGATAGAGAAAATGAACAGGGAGAGGAAAAGCAAAAATCTCTCACCCAAAAAGAGAATGAAGAGAGAAATTCCAAAGCACATGAAGAAAACTGATTAAGAAAGATGACCATCACACTGAAGAATCAGGAGAACCATTCATCACCAAAAAACCAAATAACAAAACAATTTCAAAAGAACTTTCAAATGAGTATTTTTTTTTTGGTCCTCAAATGGATAAAGAAAGCAAAAAAATGACAACATTTTAAAATGCTGGTGTGAATGAAAAATGCATGGATATGCAAAAGAACCTACAGAAATATGAAAAATCACAATTAAAATCATTTATGTAAAAATCTAATTGAAGATAAATTATTCTGCACATATTCTAAGAAAAATTAGTGATTATAAGATAGTATCAAAAAATGAATATAGATAATAGAATAGAGAGACTTAAAAGGCAAATTATAAATTAAGAGATGAGGAAGATGAATTAAGAGGAGCCCACATGTATCTAATAGGAGTTTCAACAGACAGAAAAAAGGAAAATGGAAAGAAGCAATAATTGAAGGAAAGTAGATGAAAAACTTAGCATTGAAGGAACACATAAGTATTCAAATTAAACTAACTGTCAAGTGGGAAGAACAGAAATAAAACATTCCTATAAAAACATAGTGAAATATTAGGACATTGAGGACAGAGAAGAAAATCAACAAAATTACCAGAAAGTAAAGAAAAATTATCAATAAAGATAACACGCTTATTGACAGCATATTTAATAAGAGCAACAAAAAATGCCAGAAAATCATCAAACTATAACTTTAAAATACTAGAAGAAAATAATTGTCACTCTAACATTTCATACACAAATTGTCACTTAAGAATAGAGGCCAAACTTGGGGCTGGGAATGTAATTCAGAGGCACAACACCTGCCTGTATGTGTGAAGCCCTAGGTTCCATCCCCAGCATGAAAGAAGGGGGGGGGGGGGAAGAGATAGAAAATGGAAAAAAGAGTAGAACCAAAATAAAAAGATTTTAAACATTTTTATATATGTAAAAACTAAAGATTATAACCCACAGACCTTTGTTGAATGGACTGAAGTGAGCTCAGAGAGAAGTGAGATGCAAGAATCAAATGCAAACAGAGAAGAGATAAACTATATTAAGATACCTAATTTATCACTGGAGAAAAACTTTAAGAAATTAAATTTCTCAGTAAAAAAGATGGTGCGATAGGCACAGTGGCACACACCTGTAATCTCAGTGGCTCAGAAGCCTCAGGCAGGAAGATCACAAGTTCAAAGCCAGCCTCAGCAACAGTGAGGTGCTAAGCAACTCAGTGAGACCCCATCTCTACATAAAACACAAAATAGGGCTGGGGATGTGGCTCAGTGGTCGAGTACCCCTGAGTTCAATCCTCGGTACCCAAAGAAAATATAGGGCATCATAATTTATATGAAACATTTGTTCATTTGTATGTATCAAATATAAAATAAAACTACGAATGAATAAACACAGAACTGTTGTTCTAGACATCTCCTACAAGATGAAGGGAGGGAGACTATCAGTGCATGAGTACAGTAGTGCTGAGGCACTTTTCTCCTGTGAGAAGAAAGAAGTATTATAACTTCAAGCTTTATAAGAAAGAATATATAGTAAAATGTATAATTACGAACTTCAGGACTGGGGTTGTGGCTCAGTGCCTAACACTTGTGAGGCACTGGGTTCGACCCTCAGCACCTCATAAAAATAAATAAATATATGTTTTTTAAAAGAAGAATTCCAAAGCATTTGCCAAAGAATAGAACCTCAAGCTTCTGAACCAGTAGAAGAAAAGATAAGATATGGAAGAGAAGTGAGAGAGAACCTTCATCCACTGAACAGAAAGCAAAAATGAAGCGGAAGGAAAAGCTACCCTAAAGTAAAATATATGAATGAGTCCAAAGACATTATTTACTACATACAAAGTAATTAAACTTGCAAAATAAAATAGACTATTAGATTAGGTTTTTAAAATCCAGGCCTCTGCTGCTCACAAGACACATAACTAAAACAAAATCTGAAATCAAGGGACACTGAAAAAAGAGGCACCGGGTAAATATTAAAGAAAAAGATAGCTAGTGTCACAATAGCACTATCAGGCAAATAACATCTGGTGAAAAATGATGGTGCTCTGGGAAGCAACCTCAGAGACATCTGAACCCCTGTTGGATGACCTCTCTAGATCTTGAGCTTCCACCATGGGAAATTAGAACCAGACTTCAAGTTTATAGGTTGCATGGAGACATGTACAGTCTAAGACTTTCAGCACATATTAGCACCACATATGCATGGTACAATGCCTGGCATAAACTAAGAGTTCAATAATCTTGAATCAATTACATCTGTAAACAATGGATGATGCACAGAAACCCTCTACAGGTCAAACATTCTGCCTCAGATGTACAATGTGGTACAAAAGTTCTGGTGAAGGAGTGCACGTATCACTTCCTCAAGGTCTACACAGCAGTTAACAGTCCTCCATATTTCCTTCCCCTCCCCTCCAACATGTTCCCAATACCCTCTGTTTTGTTGATCCCACTATGTAAAATGCAAGCAGAAAATACAACTGAAAATGACCTAAGGTTGAGCATCTTGGAGCACAACACAGCAGCTGTGCCTCCAGAGTCCTTTCCTGGGGTGAGTAAAAGGAGAGCTACAAGAGAGAAAGAGAATTCCAATACCACAGGCATTTTGAGACAGACCTGCGATATTCTTACAGCCTCCCTCTGACCTTGTATCATCTTCTTGGTTTTGAGTAAAAAGAAAATCTAATAATAACTTCATTCTCCATAGGGGAAAAAGTCAGAGTTGTCAGTTATTTCCAGAAAGAATTTTATATTGAATTCCAAAACTAAGAAAATAATATAAATGCATTCAACTATGCCAATAAACTCCACTACACTGACAGGCAGCTTTGAATGCATTTTGATGGGAGATGGCTTTTCTAAAATTACTAAATTAAGATCAATAATTGCAACTTCATATTTCTCAAGCAAACTCTTCTCTTTGCTATTTTTTTTCCTCTAAAACAGTGGTGAAAGAAACAGAGGAAATAAAACACATGATCTCTGTGCAATCCTAGACCACCACCTTCCTTGGACACATCTCCTGAGAAGGTCCCCTCCATCAGTAACTGGAGAAAGCACAACTTGAGCCAGGTGGCATCCAGTGATGATGGGGCACTCAACAGGAACCTTTACTTGTCCTTCTCTTCAATAAATACCTTCAGGCTTAGAATTGTAAGAAAGGCTTAGTAAATTTCTATGAATATGTGAATGAGACAGAGACAGAAATGGATTCATCAAAAGAAATTAGATAAATCATAGGCAAATAAAAATTCCTATCTGCACATTAGAACCCATTTCCTGTTATAATTGAGTTCTGGTATTTAATTATCTGTTGTCCATAAAAGTAGGGCAGTTGCTTCAGCTTCTTGCCTTTATTCATTTCCTCCTACAGGGTTAGAGATGTAATTGAATACACAACAGTTGTTTTCCAATGCAGGTTTGTCGGGGGAAAAGCAGAGGAAAGAACAAAGAGGAAGCTAAGAACCAGTTATTCCATTTGTGTGCATATTTATGATTTTTTATCCACAGGAGTAGGGTGGGGAAGCAAGTTGGTGTTTTGTTCCTTTGTATTACAAGATACATACCTAGAAGTTTCTAACACATATATGTTCAGTTAAGGGATACTTCCAATGCGAACTCCATGACACCACTATCCAGAGCAGGAGACATGCAACCACAAGAGCCCTTCCGCCCTCGCCAGCCAATCCCTGCCTACCCTCTAAGAGGAAACACCATCTGAATTTTGTGACAATGATTTTCTGGAATTTCTTTAGAGGCCTTCCAATTGCTAAAACACCCCTAAAGAAACAGCATTCATTTAGCTTGTTTTTGAACGTACAAATAGTGTTACAGTGAATGCATTTGTTGCGTCTCATTTTTGTTCAATCTAGTTTGCTAGATTTATTCACAGTATTACACACAGATGTAGTTCTTTGATTTTCAGAGCTCTACTGTACTCCAGCATATGAATATACCATAACTTGAATCATCTATTCAACAGGTGATGGATGTGTGGATAGAGTTCAGTCTGGGAGTATTTAGAACAAGGCTGGCCATTCTTGAGCATGTGTCCTGGTGCACACATGGAGGAGCTCTTTTTGGATAGATGTTCAAGAATATTCAGCCAAGAAACTGGCAAGTCATAGGCTGTTTACTTCTTTAAGTTAACTAGTTTCTGCTAGGTGCTTATGTCAGTTATCATCTCACCAGCTGTGTCTGAGAGCTCTAATATATGAATGCCTTGGATTGGTAAATACCTTTATCTTGTTCAAATTAAAAGATATGTTGCAAATCATGAAGAAGGAAAATAGGACATTTGTGCTCAGATGTGATGGAAAGCATACAGACTTTAAACTACATGTATTTGAAGCCCCCACTTATTACTTATGTGACCTTACTCAAGTTGCTCACCCTCTCGATTCCCCTTTATATAAAATAAGAATATCTATCTCAGGGCCATTTGAAGGATCACATAAAATACATGTGTAATGCCTAACAGTACCTGAGGCAAGGTAGAGATGCAATAATTTCTAGCTATCATTTTCATTCTCTCCCTCACTTATTTCCAAAACCAGTTTGAGAACCAAAGATCCAGTTTCTCTGAATGAATTATAAGGGCAGAGAGGTACACCTCACAGATTTTTTTTTTAATATTCCATTTTTTTTTCATTTTGTAATACTAGAACTGAGAAATGTGTCATGAATAAAAATGACCAGAAACACATAAAACTTCCTTTAGGACATTTTAAACTCTTAAGACTAAATATCAAATCAAGTGCAGCAAATGGTATCATGAAGCCTTTAAAAGAAAAAAATCAAAGGATAACCAAAACAACTATTTTTAAGACATGTCAAAACAAATACTCGTCATATTTTAATTGCCCATTTTCATTCACTCATTATGATCACAATAAATTAAGTCCTCACCTCATTCAGAAGGAGATGCACTACTACCTAGAATATTCTAATATTCACTTAGAGTCATTCATTCACTAGAGGTATACTGCAAGAATTGACAATTAACTCTCGATTATTAAAAGTCATTTTTAAAAGTTACTAACCTCCTTTCATTCTGAGTTATGGTGCCATTTTCCAGCTTTTTAACCGTGGTTGCTAGCACTTTATTTGCATCATTAGCAAAGTCTAAGTCTCGGACCTCAGACAGTGGAACAGACACAATGGCAAATGCTTCTTTATCCTCTTTTGTTTGGCAGGTTCCAATCTGGAATGTGTTTTTCCATTAAGATTAGTTTTGCTAAATAACTATACAATATTCTTTGAAGACTAACACATACTATTTAAGAAATAGAAGGCAATAATAGATAATCCAAACACAGTAACTCCCACATGCATCATTCTCTAGAAAAGAATGCAAGGATGGGGAGATTTCCATGCCCATTCCCTGCCCTGATTCCAAAGTGCCAATGGAAATGTGTCCCTTCCACACTTGCCCTTTGCTTCAGTTCCAACAGAGCACAGAAGAGACAATTCTGAAATCATACCCTCTTCCCAAATGTTGCTCCAATTCTTTTTGGAATGTATACCACAGCCTCCCCACTGACAGCCCTGCTATAGACAACCCACATAGCTCAGCTACCTAAGCAAGTGGCAGATATGAGAGCTCAATGAAATTAATTACAATAATTTCTAATGTTGATGGCAGATTCTAAGGAACATGCCATAAACCCCGTAAATCCTATAAACACAGCATTTGACAAAAAATTAAACCATTCTCAGCAATATTTACCTTCAACATAACAGGCCGTTCTTCATCTGTGTCTATAGGAATACTAGTACTGGTTACCCATGTATTGGTACACAAATGTCTTAATCGAACATATGAGTTCCTAAAAGCAAACAATATAAAAAACAGACTATAACAAATTTGTGCACTTTACATGCTGAAATATTTAACAGTTTTGTATATGATGTGAACATAAATATACTTTAGACTAATAATTGACTCAAGATCCATTCAGCTTAAGAAAAAAAAATACCGAATTTAGACTATTTCAAAGCAAGTAGTATTACCAGGCCAATGATTCTCAAAGTGTGGTCTCTGGACCAGCAGTATCAACATCACCAGGGAACTTATCAGAAATGCAAATTCTGAGACCTCATCCCAGTCCACTGAATCAGAAACTCCCAAAATTAGTAGTTTAACAGGTTTCCCAGGCAATTCTGATAAACACTGAAGTGGGAACACTGATCGAATAACCTGCTCCTTTAAAACTGCTCCCTGCCAGCTGTCCCTTGTGTAGCTTAATCATCTGCATGTGAAAGTATGTACAGTTGATCCTCATCTTTTGTGAATTCCATACTTGTTAATTCTACTTACTAAACTTTATTTGTAACCCCAAGATCATGGAGCTTTTTTTTAAATAGTTTTTTAGTTGCAGATGGACACAATATCTTTATTCTATTTATTTATTTTTTATGTGGTGCTGAGGATCAAACTCAGTGCCTCACACATGTGAGGCAATTGCTCTACCACTGAGCCACAATCCCAGCCTGATCATAGAGCTTTTGTGGTCATTTGAGGCCTGCAAAAGCACACCTAGAACTTCATCCAACTCAAATATTACCATTTTTGTTGAATTTTTTATTACCATAATTTCTTTAACAAATATGTGTATAGGACTAATTAAAAGAAAAACCCTTGGGGCTGGGATTGTAGCTCAGCGGTAGAGCGCTTGCCTCGCATGCGTGAGGCCCTGGGTTCGATCCTCAGCACCACATGCAAAGCAATAAAATAAAGACATTGTGTTCATCTACAAATTAAAAAAAAAATCTTTAAAAAAAAAAAAAGAAAAACCCTTAAAGTTTTCTGCCTTAGAGTTGCTAAGTTCAGTGGAAAGATTAGATATAAATATGTCATACAACTTAAGGTGTAAAACATTTTGGCCAATAAGAGAAAATAAATAAAATGTCAGTGGCCTCAGGGAAAGAGATTCATTCAACAATACGGTTCTGCATTCACAAAAATAGAATAAACAGAAAATGAGTTTCAAAAATCTAAAATGACAAGTATCTGATTCTGGAGATTGAACTCAGGGGTGCTTTACACTGAGCTGTGTCCCCAGTCCTCTTTATTTTATTGTAAGGCAATATCTTGCTAAGCTGCTGAGACTGGCCTTCAACTTATGATCCTCCTGCCTGGGCCTTCTGAGTAGCTGGGATTACAGGTGTGTACCACTGTGCCCAGCACAAGCATCCAATTCTTGTCTAAATTACCAAAATTTTTGAAATGTCCACTTATCTTCTGCACCAAAATTTTTGAAATGTCCACTTATCTTCTGCACTGAATTATACAGGAGATATCATTTGCACTCAGTTGTCTTCCCTTTAAGAATTTGGAAAGTGAGGTCATAGCTTATTAGCTCTGTGGCTCTTCCCCCTATTTTGCTCTCGCACTTCTTCAATACAGGTTGAGTATTCCTTATCCAAAATGCTTGGGATCAGAGTATTTCATATTTTGGATTTTTCTATTTTGGAATATGAGCATAATGGGACACCTTGGGGGTGGTCCCAAGTCTAATCATGAAACTTATTGATGTTTCACATATACCTTAGACATATAGCTTGAAGGTAATTTTATACAATCTTTGTAGTGCATCTATGTTTTGACTAAAACCCATTACATGGGGTCATGTGTGAAATTTTCCACCTGTAGCATCATGTTGGCATTCAAAAAGTTTCTGGTTTTGGAACATTTCAAATTTTGGATTATCATATTAGGGATGCTCAAACTGTATGTGCTTACTGGATTAACTCTATTTCTGGATTCCAAATAAAAGAGAATATACTCCAGCCTGCTAACTTACATCTTGAGAGGATTTTGGAACTGAGTACCTCTTTAGGACCTGTGCCAAAGAAATCTATTGTCAGTAAGACCTTGATGTAATCTAAACAGTGAGATCTTTTACCATTTCCTTAAACAAATTCTCTTGATTAGCATTCAAGGAAGACTCCACTTTTAAGCCAAGGCTGGTGACACACACCTGTAATCCTAGCGGCTCAGGAGGCTGGGGCAAGAGGATCAGAAGTTCAAAGCCAACCTCAGCAACGTAGCAAGACTCTGTCTCTAAACAAAATATTTTTTAAAAAAAACAGCTGGGGATGTGACTCAGTAGTTAACCACCCCTGGGTTCAGTCCCAAGAACCAAAAAAAAAAAAAAAACCTCCATTTTGCTAAAAAATCTAAAATGAGTGAAGTCATCATAAGGAGTAATTAAGATCCCAATTCTGGGACGACAAGGCAGAAGACAGACTTGAGAGATGGACTCACATAAAGTCAAGACTCAGCAACATTCCTCATGAATGAGAATACCATGGAATACCCTGGGAAACTTCACAAGTGATGTTTCTCGGCAATATTAGTACAGCCACATTATACCCTCCCCAAAAGGGGCTGAAACAACAGCGTATCCATCTTTGTACAGCAATCTTCATTCACTAACCACTACTCAAGGCCCAAGTATAACACTGCTCCATCAGGCCAATTTAGAAATATCCCACCTGGCCCAACAATATGGGCAGGACTCAGTGTGTCCAGAGAGTGCATCAGGGTGCTACTGTTGGAATGTACACAGCTGTGGGCAAAAGAGCTCAACTAAAATAGTTAAATTCAAACAAAAGAACATAAGATACTCTCTTGCATTAGGTTCTGGCTATTTCATCCCCCATCACCCTCCCCTTACTCATTTAGGTCCAACTCTATTTGCCTCCTCACTGGTCCTTAAAAACACCTAGTAAATTTCAAGATTCTTCCATTCCCTATTCCTGCTACTTGAAACACTCCTCCCGGATGGAGTGGACCTGATCCCTTGATTCAAGGGCCATTCCTGCACACTCTGACCTAACAGAATTCTCTGTACTCTGCAATTTTTGTTCAAAGTATTATCATTACCTGACCCTACATTTTATGTTTGCTGGTTTGTTTACTGCTTGTCTCTCCCATTTGAATGTAAGTAAATAACCAGTCTGCTCACTATTGTCTTCTCAGTGCCAAAGGCAATGCCTGGAATGTAATCAATGTTCCATAAATATTGTTGACTGAATCACTAAATAAATGAGCAAATGAAGTGGGGAACCTGACATAATAAAAATAAATGATAAAAGTATTCTTAGAAATGCTTTTTGATTATTTATCATTTTAGTAACTAAAGGCCATACAAGTAATAGGAATAAATGATTCTCATGAATTTTTCAGAACTTCATTGGTCCTGCACCTTTTAATTATTTATAAGAATAAAATAAACTATGTTAATCTGCTCACAAAAGAGGCACAATATTCTACACTTTCTTCACTTATGCTTTGGATATCACAAAAAATATATTAAGACTATGATTTTCATTTCTTACTTACTCCTAAAATTATTCAAAGAAACATCTTTTAACTATATATTCTTTTTTCACCTGGGAACCAAGCAGTCAGCTCTCTGAAGAGTTGTGGCATCCAGTTCAAAAAGAGATGCAATGTCATTTCCATGTGGAACTGAGACCAAAGTATACATGATCTTCTCCCCTGACTGGCGTTTCTTCTTTGAAGTTGGAAGGTCTCCATCTCTCTGTTGAGAAGATATAAAGTTATTTACTTTTATAAACTTTCTTATTAAACTCATCAGTTAATCAGGAAATAGTGTTTGAATTTGCATGTTTCTAAAGGTGTCTATTTCACATGAACCAGAAACAGCAGATTAGACCTGACAGGCTTTGAGGAAACTATTATCAACACAGGTAAGGCACACACTCCTAGGGGACATGGCTTGAGCCAGGCACATCAAGACACTAACAGTCATAATAGCTATGGTCCCTTTCCTTGTTTCCTTGAACCTACTGAAAAGTAGGGATTTGGGCCATTCGACATTTAAAACAAATACAGAGAAGAGACTGGGTTTCATCTAGATTCATAAATTAAAGGCATACAAATGGGAAATAAATATATGAAAAGGTGCTCAACATCGCTAATCATCATGAAAATACAAATTCAAACCAAAATGAAGTATCACCTCACACCCGTTAGAATGTGTACTTTCAAAAAGACAAGAGATAGTAAGTGTTGGGAGGGTGTAGAGAGAAAAGAACCATCGCACACTGTTGGAGACTATAGGCTGGTGCAGCCCTTTCCACAAGACTATAGGCTTGTGCAGGCCTTTCCACAAGGCCTGGAATTGGATGTGGAGGGAACAATATGGACGTTCCTAAAGAAGCTAAAAAGAGAACTACCAGGTGGCCCAGTAATCCCTCTTCTGGGCACAGACCCAAAGAGATGAAACCTCCACTCATAAAGACATCTGTGCCCCAAATTCACTGTAGCACTATTCACAGCAGCCATCACATGGAGACAACCCTAAGTGTCCACTGACGGATGAAAGGGCAAAGAAATCTGAGACATATATAAATACACATTCAGACAGATGGTCCCCAATTTATGATGGCTTGGCTTATAATTTTTTGACTATATGACGTATGAAATCAATATGCATTCATTAGAAACCAGACTCCAAAAAATGAATTTTGATCTTTTCCTAGGCTAGCAACATGCAGCATGACTCTTGCTACTCTGGGGAACCTCAGCTCCCAGTCAGCTACAAGGTCTCAAGGATCAACAACCAATATCTATAGTATATTGTGTTGCTAAGCAATTTAGGAATGTTAAATGCATCTTCAACTATGATATTTTCAACTTACAAGAGGTTTATCAGAATGTGATCCCATCATAAGTCAATGGAATATTATTCAGGCTTAAAAAAAAAAAGCAGACCTTACCATTTGTGAAAACAGAAATGAACCTAGGAGACACAATGCTAAGTGAAATAAGCCAGACACAAGAAAACAAAATACCACATGGTATCAGTTATATGTGGAATTAACAACAACAACAACAAAAACATGTAGAAACAGACTGAGAATAGAAGAGTGATGGCCAGGGCAGCAGGGCAGGGAATGGGAAGATGGAAGCCAAAGGGTACGAAGTTTCAGTTATGATGGATGAATAAATCCTGAAAGCAAATGTGCAGTATGAGAACTACAGTTAATTATATTGTCTTGTATACTAGAAATCTGAGAAGAGGGTTGACTTTAGGCACTTTAACCACACAAAAAATGTAACTATATGAAGCTGAGCATAGTGGCTCATGCCTCTAATCTCAGCAGCTCAGGAGGCTGAGGCAGTAAGATGGGGAGTTCAAAGCCAGCACTCAGCAACTTAGTAAGGCTGTAAGCAACCTAATGAGACCCTGTCTCAAAATAAAATATAAAAAAGAGCTGGGGAAGTGACTCAGTGGTTAAGTGTTCTTGGGTTCAATCCCTGGTACCTCCCCTCCCCCAAAAGGTAACTATATGAGATAATGGATACCTTAATTTTCTTGACTGTAGTAATAATTTCACTATATATATGCATATACAGACATCATGTGATACACCTTAAGTATATACAATTTTTAAAAGGAGAGAGAAGAATAAAAGGCATGCAGGTAGATAGGCAGGCAGGCAGAGGAGTGTTGTGCCTGCGGCCCTGATCTGTACTGTGCAACTTAAGAAAATCCAGGTGCTATACTAAGATACACATGGCAATGAAGCACTATTCCCTGAGGCTCTAAAATCCAGTGGTGCCACAAAAATCACACTGCTGACCGCAAACAGCTGAGGCAAGAAGGCCTGAACGAGGCCTTCACAATCCTCCTCAGCAGGCCCAGTAGAGAACACCAAGAGCACCGAAGAGTTGCTTCTCAAGGTTAAAAGCACACTGACCTCTGATACTGAAGATGATAAGAACTGTAAGGAAGAAGGAAGAGGAACATGAGGAAGGAGGAGGTTCAAGAAGAGGAAGTGGTCATTCCAAAAGAAGCAAAAGGAAGTTTGTTTGTTTTTTTGTTGTTGTTGTTTTGTTTTTTATTTAATTATTTTATTTAAATGCGTTTCAAGTCATAGTACATAAACAGAGCTCAGTTTTTCCATTTCTCTGGTTGCAAATCAGATAGAGTCACACTATTTGTGTCTTCATACATGCACCAGGGGTAGTAATGACCCATTCGATCAATCATCATTACTATACCCATTTCCCTTTCCTTCCTTCCCCCTCCCCCCTGCTGCATCCAAAGTTCCTGCATTTCTCCTATGTTTCCCATTCCCATCCCCCTTATGTATCCTCACCCACTAATTATATCCTCGGAGATATGAAAACTTGGGGAGAAATAGACCAGGATGATTACAGTGGCAAAGAAATATTATGAAAGAGCTCTTTTTTGGATTTCACAATGTTATTGCTGCCAAAAGAAAGAACCACCAACAGAGTGAGTGGCGTTAACCCACAGGAGAGAAGACTGCCTCAGAATGTAAGAACACAGAAATGATGGATGAGATCAGTCGGTCGTAGAAATACCTAGGATTTTTGTGTATATGTATATAATGGGATTTGAGCATGTCTTAGTCTGTTTTCTGTTGCTATAACTGAACACCACAAACTGGGTCACTTATAAGAAGGGAGGTTAATTTAGCTAATAATTCTGAAGGCTGGAGGTCCAGAAACATGGCACTGGCAGCTGGTGAGCACCTTCTCATTGCACCCTAACATGGCACAAGGCACCACATGGCAACACAGAGCAAGCTGGTCCGAGAGTTCCCTTTTATCCTAAAGCCATGTCTCCAACAACCCACTAATCCCTTAATCAATTAATCAATTTGTGAGGGAAGAGCCCTCATGCCAGTCACCTCCCAAAGGTCTCACCTCTCCACACCACTGCACTGGGGACCAAACTGCCAACACATGAAATGTAGGGACACATTCAATCATAGCAGGGCACAAGTGGCTAACGTGGAATATTGAAATGGAACAATTAAAATATGACTACCTCAGAAAAATAAAATCTTATTACATTGAACTGTGTTTGAAGAAAGGCTTTATTAACAGAAGATCAGCATGTAACCTAAATAAATGGAACATCCCTGAGCAAAAACTTAACAGGTTCTCTGACCAGTGATGAGTATAGATGTAATGGATGAGTATTCCAATCTTCTTGGATAGTATGGTATCTAATTTCCTCACTGGGTCTCTGATACACCAATCTTCTCATTATAATTTAGCTTTTGATGTAGATATCCTTTCAAGGACAATGCACTAACTTATCCAACTATTTAGATCTACTTAACAACTGAAAGTTGGTGTTGTGGTTTATCTATCAGTCATTTGTAAATTCATTTAGGAGTCAATCCCCCTCCATTCATTCCTCTTTTGTAATGCTAATGAAATTAATTTTCTAGACCAAAAAGAAGAGATCAGATCTAGGTTCCTAAAGATAATCCTTTATCCCACTCTCCCTCGTAATGCCTTCCTGTGGGGGCCCACGCTAATCAGTCAGGAGCTTCTTTATTTTGACATTCTCACATTGCAACATTGAGAATCTTTTCCAAACACAGAAAAGAAAACACTAATTAGAGTTAATTAAAACAGGCTACTCTGAGTTACTCATGCTATTTGAGACTTGTGGTTTTATTTTAATTATGTAGAATAAATGGAATGTTCTATTCTGCCCTTAAATAGTTCATGTAGGTCCTTGGAAAATGGCTTTAATGAATAGAAAAATTTCCATTTATAAATAGCATAACAAATGTTTATGTGTAAACAATAGCTTTTAACATGTTTAGTTTTTTTTTTTTAAAGACAAGTACTGTGGTCTTAAGCATTTCGCTTTTCACCTCTCATACACTGTTAACTTATTACGTGAACTCTCCTTTGTAGAGTTTGACATCCCTTAGAATTTTTAGCTAATGATACCCCAATAACATTTCAAGTATATAATTTTTCATATATGAATCTAACTACAATATAGAACAAAGTCAATATTATATCCTTATAGCATGAAGACAATTCTGCTCAGAACCATATGCTTGTGGCTTTTATATATAAACCCACATTGATTTTTAAGTAAGAAAAAAAGACAGAAAAACAGTAGTTCCCTGTGTGCAATTACTGAAGCTCAATGGTCTCTCCTTTGAATCACAAAAATGCATTAAGGCCCCACAGAGCTTAAACATGTGTGAAATCTAACATCAATGAGCTCAATTTAGGGTGACACAAGGTCTCAGAATGTTAACCAAGTCTACTGGGCTCTTGGCAAACTGGCATTTTAACTGGGAAGGAGAGGCAGGGCCTCCCAGGTTACAGGGACACAGGCCCTTAAGAAAAGCCACCTGGGAAACTAAGAGCTCTCCTGGTTTCTCTGGCTGTCCTGGGGCCTGCCGGTGGCAGCACAGCAGTTAGGCCCCTGGAACACCTTCTGTGTTACTCACTGGTGAGTCATCAGATTTTTAGCAGGAACTTCACACTGCAATTCTGTTGTTTTGAGAGCCAGAGACATTCTGTAAGAAACACGTCTGCATTTTCTGAGCTGTGCGCGGCCACGGCAGCAAGATGATGCGTAGGCTTCTGTGTTTGCCTTCACAGCCTCCTGAGCTTGTGCTGACTTTATGTAACCACACACAACACTGCCTTTTAAAGCTGCACACATTCCTCCTCTTGCAGGGCTTCCTTAACAAATCCTCTCTTTCTCTTCTTTTTTCTTTTCTCCTTAGCACTTAACCAGTGATGAACACTGAGTAAAATGCAAAGAAACTGGGGGATCTTCTTTCAGAATCCAGCGCTCAAGGAATTTTGAGGGTCTTTCAGAATTTGGTACCACCACATCCCAAAATTCTACAGAATTTCAAGTACATTTCAGCAGGGTTTCCTGATTCCTATAATATTTCTGTTTGTGTATATAAATGCACATAGACCAGTGGTTCTCAATGGGGAGATTTTGCTCCTAGGGGGTATTTGGCAATTTCTAGCCATATTTTTAATTGTCATAACTAAGAACCAGGGGAGGGGGGCTGCTGGCACCTAGTGAATAGAGGTCATGGATGCTGCTAAACAGTCTAAGATGCAAATAACACCCAGATGCAAATTACACAACAGAGAATTACCTGGCCCAATATGTAGATACTGCTAGGGTTTAAAAAAAAAAAACACCATAAACCAAAGATATTCCTCAAAAAAATCAGATTACATTCCACATAAATATGGTTGTGTTAATATAGATGGTGTTGCAGTGCTATCCAAAAGAAGAAGAAAAAGAAAAATAATCCCTTTCCCAGAGCCATTTGAAAAGATACAACCTTTCAAGAAGAAATAATGACTGTCAGGTTCCCAGCCTGGCTTGACACAGTTCCAATGTTTACAGGATCCCTGTGAATGCTGTATATTTGTAAGATTGGAAATAATAGACTCCTTTGTAAAATAAATACAGCAATTTAGGTCTTAATGGGAGCTCTGACACACATCGCCTCATTTCTGCGGCACCATGCATTAACCTCTGAAACTTCAAAAATGGAAAGCGACGTTTTGATAAAGGTTTCTAAATTACAGGAAAAATGCTAACTGGGCTTTAAATAGACAACCTAGGGAAAATTAGGAAAGAAAAAATTAGCATAGTCATAGTGAACTCAGCATTACTGGAACCCAGATCTGAGGTGAAATAGCATTCTGTTTTGGGAAATTGATTTCTTATTTCACAGGCAGGGGATAAAGTCTAAAGCCTCCTCTGTTTTCTTCTTTAGACAGAAACATAATTATTGCTCTGTGGTAAATGATCTATAAAATGAGAAGCCATATTGTTAGCATTATAGTTCCATACTCTCCGTTTTGTTTACTCTCAAGCTAGAGTTTCTAGAGAGGAAAAAAATTAAATCAAGTGTCTCCAGTTGGATGTCTCTCTGAGATGATAGACGAGATCCAGTCATAAACATCTCCAGCAAATGTAGCCCCACCTGTCTGGTGTGTAATGAAGGTAATGCCACTGACAACTGCTTAAACAGAAGAGCATTCTTCTCACCTTCAGAGGCAAATGAAGAAATGCTGTTTTGAAATTAAAAGAAAAAAAATACCTATCCAGCCAGGGTAAAAGCTGCATTAGCACAGTGAACAGATTTATTAACAGATTTATTAGTTATTTATATTTTCTGTGCTCTGTATACCTTGATATCCCCATATTCTCCCACTCCACTCTGCCCAGACCATCAGTAGTACCACCAACAGTACGTAGCAGAAAGATGATGAGCAGAGATGTAATTCAGTTGCACAATGTGAAGCTGTGATTTCATGTCCTTGTAATAGAAACAACTTAACATTGCTAGCCTAGTAGCATCTTTTATTCGGTTTCTTTTTGTTTGATCTCGTTTTGTCTAATTGTATCCAGATGAGGTATGTAAGACAAGCATCTCCATGTCATTACATAAGGAAACGGAGTCTCAAGGAAGCTGACTTTTCCAATGGCACACACATGGTGCTAGAAGTAGGGCTCTCCAGGTCCTAAACCATGCTGAAGAGCCTCACAGAATGTTATGAAAATAACCCTTGAGAGAAAGAAAAGCAGCCCCTGACATCCAACAGGTGTACTCCAGCTAGGCCAGGCTGTCCTCTTGCTAACATGAACAATGACACACAACACTGACGTCAGACAAGGACACTTTGACCACAATGGGTCAAAACGAAAATAAGACCCTCATTAATAGTGTCTGAAAACAGACAAAATACAATTATTGTCCAACCACAAAAATGACTAAATACTTCCCCAGCTAACATAAATGGCTGCAGCATCTTTAGCCTTCCCTCCTCCCTTCAGGTAAAATTTACTAAGACACTAATCACAGAATCACCTCTTCCTCCTAACAGCATTCCTATCCATGGCAAAGCTCCGCTTCCTCAAATTCTCCTCAAAAGCACCTTATATAAGCCCAAATCATATAATGAGTTCTTTCTAACATGCTCTTCCTGAGATGCCCCACAGTTCCCTATGCTGTGCCTGCATCTCACTGCAAGGAGTAATAAACTGAACTTGTTCAACAGCAAATATGTTCCTGGTGGCCTCTGCTGCAGTGACAAACCCAAAAGAAGAACCCAAGAAGCCATGACATCCTCAGCTTTTTAAACTGGTTACTGAGAGCATACTGAATCATAGGAAAAACAGAATCCAACAATCCTGGACAGCCATTGGAAACCCAAGGGGAGAAGAGCCCACCCAGGGTGACAAAACTGAAATACAAATAGATCTAGTTGATGGAACAAGCCTACATCTGTGTTGAGGGATATTTTGACACAATTTATGCTTTCATTGGGCCAATGGCATGGGACTTCAGCTTCCTTTCTATTGTAATCCCAACAGTCAAATGGGAAGAGGAGTCAGTCAAGCAGAACTGCATCAGGCCAGAAGTTCTGACTTGATTCACTTCCCCCATGCCAATACAAAATAAAGCTGTGTGCTGATGCAAACACAGCAGTCAAGTTAACTGAACACTCAACTCTCTATCACAAGGTAAAATTTGTGATTTTTTGTTGGTGGTGGGGTTACTGTTTTGTTTATTTAATCTCTATTTTTGATTCTATGATAATCATACATATTTATGGGGTACAATGTGATGTTTCATTTCACGTATACATTGTGTGATGACCAAATTAAGGTAATGAGAACATCTATCACCTTAAACATTTATTATTTCTTTGTAGTGAGAACATTTAAAATACTTTCCTTTAGCTATTTTGTAATGAACAGTACATTACGATTAACCACGTTCACACTACTGTGCAATAGCACCCCAGAACTTCTCGCTCCTGACTGTAACTCTATTCCCATCAACTCACCTTTCCCATTACCTCCTCTCCTCTACCCTCCACACCCTCTGCAAACCACCATTCTATTCTCAACTCCTAGGAGATCGATGTTTTCAGATTCTACATGTGAGTGAGATCATGCAGTATGTGTCTTTCTGTGGATCTTTTATTTCACTTAACATCTTCTAGGTCCATCCATGTTGTGGCAAATGGCAGGATTCATCTTTTTTGTGAATGGTATTCTCTTATGGATGTACCACATTTTCTTCATCTATTCATCTGTCAATGGGCATTTAGATTTTTCTATATCCTGGCTATTGTGAACAGTGCAGCAATAAACATGAGAGTATGGATGTGTCTTCGACACACTAATTTTGTTTCCTTTTGATATATACCTAGTAGTAGGACTGCTGGATCATATTACTGTTCTGTATTTAATTTCTGAGAGTCTTTCATGCTGTTTTTCATAATGGCTATACATTTCCACCTCCAATGTATAAGAGTTCTCCAAATCCTCATCATTTGTTATTTTTTTGTCTTTTTGATAATAGCCATTCTAACTGAAGGGAAGTGATATTTCATTATAGTTATGATTTGCATTTCCCTGGTAGTTATGAAACTGCTAGAAGAAAATATATGGAAAATACTACATGACAATAGTCTGGGTAAGGGTTTTTTAGATGAAACCTCAGAAGGACAGGCAACAAAAGCAAAAAGTGTCACAACTTTGACAAATACTTTTACATCAAACTAAAAAAGCTTCTCCACGTGAAAGGAAATGATTGACAGAGTGAAGAAACGACCTACAGAACAGTAGAAAGTATTTGCAAAATATACATCCAAAATTTATAAGGAACTCTCCTCAATAGCAAAAGAACAAATCATCCAACAGAAGAATGGAATAGACACTTCTCAAAAGAAGACACACAAATGGCCAACAGATAAATGGGGGAATAATATGATTTTTTCTTTACTTTTGTTTTGGTTTCCTTTTTTGTTCTTGAAAAATTATACATAACGATGGGGTACACAGTAATGCTATGACACAGGTATACAGTGTAGAATGACTAACACATCTACCATCTTAAATACTCCACATTTATTCCCTCTAACTGCTACTTTTTACTCAAATGATAGAATTTTGAATCATACAGTAATAATACCTACAAATTTCTAAAGGAATTGCTTAATTTGGAAGACATTTGACTGTGTCTATAATGCATCAAAATTTCTAGTTAAATTGCTTTTTAAAAAAAAATTCAGCCTATCATCCAAAGGTTTTAGCCATGTTGCATCAACTCCCCCTGAATTTTTGATTAAATAAAAAAATTATATTGTTACCATGAAGTCATCTCATTCACAAATGATAGCAGAATGAGGAAATAATATTTTTCATAAACTTGACTTTAAGATAAGATTGTAATGCTCTTCCAATAGCACACTTTAGAATCTAGCCATGTAATTGATGCTTCAATTTCTTCCCAAAAACAGAACTCAAATTATTTTAAATTCAAAAGGAGTGCCCTGTTACCCTATTTTAATAAAATGCCACAAATTCACTCCTCCTTTCTAATTTTTGTGCACTTCTGGAAACTAAATATGGAACTAAAGTGTTTCCCAGATTCCAGCTATCTTCACCACTTGACTATATAAATGGCCTTCAAGTTGCTCCAAGTCTCCCTCAGTGGCTGTAACTGGACTTTTTATAATCTAAGCTATATCATCTTTTATCTTTTTTCTTTTATCCATATCTTCTACTCAGAGAATCTCTCTCAGAGTCACTAGTCTTCACATTTGTTACTAAATTTTCCATTTGTTCATATGAAATATGACAAGTAATGTTTGGGATTTGTTAGGGAAAAAAATTTTTACTTACCACATTTTTTCCTTCATTTTGGGCATCTCGATAATCAGGATTAAGCTAAAGAAAAAGAAAGAAAGAAAGTAAAACTAGTTTTGAATTGCTAGTAAGAGCATATTAACAAGACCAGTGTTCTTTAATTTAGTTCACTAGTCTACCCTTAAACTAAGTTTGATATCTTAAAAGCTAAAGAAAAAACATTAGCAAATATAACCATTTAAAACATTAACACCAAGCCCTAGTTATAGGAAGTAAAAAGATAAAACGCCAGGCTTGTAGCCTGGATTTCATATCCACACTGTCAACATCTTTGTACAAGTCAGAGAGGACAATCTCACCTCCTCTGGAAAAGTGTTCGAGAGAGTTCACCATCTGACCTGCCACAAAAACTGCCATTAACCAATTACTCAGACATCAATTTTTAAAATTCAAAGGAAAGTTTCAACAACGATTCAAGATCATGCTTTGCATGGTATGCACACAGGGAAAAGAAAACTGCAAAAAGAAAGCACAGGTCAGTTATGTCAGCTAATATATGAGGACTATTGGAACCCACAGACAAAAACTCCTCTTTGCGCTCAGATAGCAGAGATTAGGGGTCATTCCAATGAGAACAGTGAGCCCCGGAGGAGCCGAGTATTGGCACTTGCATCACCCAGCTGGTCACATTCCCTCGTCATTCCCACTCATAGAAGTATATCTTAATTGTCCTAACCAGTGAAAAATTTGTCAAACAACAGATTTATAAGGTCTTTTTCTTGAAATATCAAGCCCTAATGAATCTAAACATTTTAATGTGAATTAACCGGTGTGTGCAATGCACAAGTCTAAGTAGCGCAAGTTACTCCAAATGTAAAGTCGGATGTCTTTCTTAAAATGACATTTGGCTAGACGCCCTAATTGCCATTCCCAAATTACCATTAAATATAATGAAAGTGCTAGAAAAAAGAAAAGAATAGACAAAAGAAAAAAGAAAAAACTCTCAATCTCATTGAGAACAAAGGCTGAAGAACAACC
The DNA here is from genome assembly GCA_028644305.1 of Xerus rutilus. NCBI lineage: Eukaryota > Metazoa > Chordata > Mammalia > Rodentia > Sciuridae > Xerus > Xerus rutilus. The sequence continues at coordinate 75,324,272 of CM053403.1, read as the reverse complement.
TAAATTCCACATCTTCAATGAGTTGGCGCTAATTATAAAGCAGATAGCTCTGTGGGGAGAGGCAGGTAACTTCCCAGCTTTTGGCATCCTTCAACTTCACTTCAAGCTAGCAATCCTATAAGAAGAAAAAAGATACCTGCTGTGCCTCCCATCATTTGTCCTGACTCAGAGCCCCAGAGAACTTACCAAGTAAAAACCTGGAAGGAAAGGCTTCTTGATCAGTGAGAAGCTGCTATTAGATTAAGCAGAAAATCATTTCCCCAGCTGGACCCACTCACTGACCTGTGTCTCCTCTCATGACCAGGGAGATATACAATTCTTAGAAAGTAACTGGATAGAAAGTGGAGGGCGCAGATGAAGGCAGATGACCCTCTGAGATGCATTGTTGTGAAAAGAGAAGAGAAAAAGATCCAAGCTGTGTGCTTGGTATCACACTGGATTGTAATATAGAAATCATGAAGGGGTAGGAGGCAGAAGCAACTGCCGGAGCCAGGTGTGGTGGCTCAAGCCTGTAATCCCAGCACTTAGGGAGGCTGAGACAGGAGAATTGCGAGTTCAAGGCCAGCCTCAGCAAGGGCGAGGCACAAAGCAACTCAGTGAGACCCTGTCTCTACATAAAAGATGTATGCTCCAGTGGTCAAATGCCCCTGAGTTCAATCTCCAGTACAAAAAAAAAAAAAAAAAAGAAGCAACTGCCGGGGAATTCAGACACGGAGAGTCAACATCTGCTAAAACAGGGAACCAACTGAGCTGGAAATGCATCCATCAGTCTGCTCTACAGCTGAAGGCTTAGAAAAAGAATTGAGCCAGGTGCAGTGGTGCACACCTGTAATCCCAGCAGCTTGGGAGGCTGAGGCAGGAGTATTGCAGGTTCAAAGCCAATCTCAGAAACTTAGCAAGACCCTGTCTCAAAAATAAAATACACAAAAGGGCTGGGGATGTGGCTCAGGGGTAAGCACTCCTGGGTTCAATCCCTGATGGAAGGAAGGAAGGAAAGAAGGAAGGAAGGAAGAAAGGAAGGAAGGAAGGAAGGAAGGAAGGAAGGAAGGAAGGAAGGAAGGAAGGAAGGAAGGAAAGGAAAGAGAGGGAGGGAGGGAGGAAAAACAAGAAGATAAAGAAAAAGGATCAAATTGTCATACCATAGAATTTAGAAATGGAAGAAAAGAAAAATCCACTCAACCCATGTTCTGCACAGAGTTCATTCATCTGAGGATAATACAGAAAGAAGGAAGAAGGAAAAAACAAAAGGGAACTGATGAGAAAATTCATTGGAACAGAGGAAATTCTTTCTCAGATATTTCCTTCTGATATTTCCTATGGTATGATGCAAAATAAATTTTCAGGAAAAGGTTTCATATACTCAGGAAAGTACAATTAAATGTGACCTCTATGTAAAGGTAACAAAATACATGAACAGCTAAAAGTATAAGATAAAAATAAAAAATTGTAAATAATAAAATAATAATATAAAGTATTGCAATGTAAAATAATGACAAATTCAATAAAAATGAAAACAAATACAAACTTAAGGTCTACCCTGGCAGTAATAAAAAGCACTCTTGGTGCCACATAGAATGAGTGATGAAGAGGCTAAGTTAGACAGCTATCCTTTCATACAAAATAAAAATTAAAAAAAAAAAAAAAAAACAGGACCAGAGAAGAGACTACTAACTATTGGGCAGCCAGTGTGCTCAGAAGGAAGACAGAATAAGTAGAATACAAACAATAATCAAAGATAACAGAAAATTTAAGTTTCCTCACTTGAAAGAACTGTGCATGCAGAGGTCACCTTATTTCAGGAGAAAAATCAACAAAAAAGGTAGACGCATTCATTCAAAAATTATGAGGGGGAAAAAAAGAGGGCAAACAGCAAGAGGGGCATAAACATAGCAAGAAATCAGACCTAGGTAAAGTAAACATCATGCACAGAAGGGATAAGCCAAATGTGGTTGAGTCAGAGATGGAGCTGCCCAGCAGGAATCCGATGAGCTACTGGCCCACACAATGATTCCGGAAGACATCAAGTGGAAGAAGACACAGAAAGAATGTGCTATATGATTCCACTAAAGTGAAATATGAAAGTAAAGAAAACTAAACTGTGGTGAAACAAATCAGAGTAGGGGTGTAAGGGAGGAGAAGGACAGAAAGTTGACCAGGCCCCAGAACCGCATGACAGCAGCCCTTCCACACTCAGAAGTGACATAAAGGAGGGGAGACACGAGCTGTCTGCCAGCGCTGGGCCAGCAACGGGGAGCTTGGGGCTAACCTCCACCTCCTATGAGACTCTGATTCCACTTTGGACTCCCTAAATTCCCTTGGATTATGAATCATGGAATTGGTTCCAAAGCAGGATTATCTTGCCTTTAGGATGCAAGAACAAAAGTTCAAGGGCCAGAGAGTTAGTTATCTGGCCTCCTATTCTACTGATTAGGAAACCTAAGAAAACACATTTTTACTTGATAGTAAAGAAAATTCCAGTATGGTGCCTGAAGGAGATTTATTCACCTATTTTAATCAAGTATCAACACAGTTTTTTTTTCTTTAATTTTTTTTTTAGTTGTAGATGGACCTAATACCTTTATTTTGTTCATTTATTTTTTTTAATTTTTTAGTTGTTGATTGACCTTTATTTATTCATTTATTTATATGTGGTGCTGAGGATCAAACCCAGTGCCTCCCACATGCAAGGCAAGTGCTCTACCACTGAGCCACAATCCCAGCCCTGTTCATTTATTTTTAATGGTGCCAAGGACCAAACCCAGTGCCTCATGTGTGCTAGGCAAGTGTTCTACCACTACAACTCCAGCCCCAAGTACCACCATAGTTTTTTAAAATTTTGTTTTCAGATTAAAGATTCTAACTTTTCTTTCAAACTTAAAAAAAATGTACTAAAATCTTCACTAAATTACAACCAAAAATATGCAACATAGTTAACCAATGATATAACCTAGGGTCAAATTTACATTTACTAAGCTAAGAATACTTGGTTCCAAACACTATAAAATAAACTCATGCTGGAAATGACATATCTATAACTAAAATGTGTACAGAAATAGCAATTAACATACCCAAGTCAAACACAAAATAGTTTATGCCCTTTGAAATGTAGATCATAGTCTATACCAGTCAATGTTACATTCTATAATTCAGTCTCGACATATCTCATCCACTCAGGATCACCCAGTTCAATCCTTACTGGGATGACCGGGAAGCTAGGCCCAGGCTGCTCTAAAAGGAAATGCCACTTGTGCTGGGAAAGGTCACCCAGCCCCCACAGAACTTGGCATTCTCATCTAAAAAACAAGAAAAAAAAAATCTCTAACTGAACCCCAGGTGGGTGTCAATGAATTTTACACGTTCATGTACTTGGCCACAATGCCAGGATGTGCCCTTCAGTTAGGTTCTGTCTCACCTATATCTCTCAGCCTACAATGTCCTATTTTAAATAAATCACATTAAGTGATTGCTGTAGTCAATTAGTAAATTTAGTAAAGTGTAAATAATAACAAAGAGGAAGAGAAGAAAAAGGAGGGGGAAAGGCCAGCCAACTAAAACTCTGGCTATATAAATTCACCAAAATTAACTATTAAAGATCATATAACATGTTGCTTTCCTTCTCTAAATATAATATCAGAAGTAATTATTAAACTAATTGAACTGAGGATAAATAGCAAAAATTTTATTTTTAAAGAAGGAAGAAAAAGATATGGTCACATGGAGTTTCCTGCATCTTTTAGGACTTTAAAGAAAATATTTCTTTATGTTAAAAAAATAAACTATAAATCCAGCATTGGAAAGAGAGAAAACTAATATGCTCTTCAATCATTTATTCAATAAATATTAATAGAGCACCTATAATGGGCAAAGCATTGTGGCATATGGTATTTTAGCAAATACAAAGAGAATATAGTCCCTGACCACAAGACCTTATGATCTAGAAGGGAAAATAAGACATAAATACAGTCAGCTATAATACAAAATAGAATGTGACCAGAGATATAAGACAGGAATGAATAATTTATAAATAATATAGGTCAGAGGAAGGAGGGATCTGTGGTGGGCAAATTTATTCAAGAATTATTCATGGAGAGTAGCATTTGAGATAAGCCTTGAAGGATGGGTAGAATTTTAAGAGGCAGAGAAGGAAAGAGGGACTGAGAAGACAGGCAGTGCTGGGGGAGCAAATGTCACACAAGTGAGAAAAATGAGCCCTGTTTAGAGAAGACCCTGAAAGGTCATTTATGAAATATTTTTATATGCTGTTAAAGGTTCATTCATTTAACCTCACAACTATGCTATGAGAAGGGATTCTTAACCCTACTTTACAGATGAGGCACCCTGGGTCCTTCTGCAAAGTCATACCACTGTCGAATGGCAGGGTGACGAGGCACAGGTCTGATGGTGCCAGAGACACATCATTTAGTCACTACAGTGTCTTGCTTCTCTCCTGCCTCCGTAATGAAGAGTAAAGTGATCCAAGACCAGGGGGACGACCAGCCCAGACCAACTGGGCCTTTAAACCACAGGCCACACACACATAAAATCAGTAGAGTCTGAATGTGTAGCCTGTGAGGAAAAAATATGCTTATTATGACTCTCGAGTTTTTAGCTCTGCACTAAGAAAAATTATCATTTTGTGGGAAAAGAACTCAATCTTTGAAATATTCATTAAATTTATACAGCTACAGACAACCAAGATCAAATTTATGGTCCACTGCAGCCATGGAAAAGGATGACAAAGAATTTAAAGATTACTAATATTTAAAGAGAGTATTGTTTTAAATGGCTAAAGAGAAATAGAAAAAAGTTAGATACAATGCAAAGTGGCACAGAGAAAGTAATATCACAAATATTTAGGTAACAGAAGTCACAACTGGACCATGATCAAATGAAAGATGTACCCTTCTACCTAACACAAAGGCAAGAAACAAACCAAGAGCTTCAAGTACATACTACTGGTTCATTTTTAATTAGATTTATTTTTATTTGATACATAAGAACAAAAATTGTACATGTTAATACAGTAACATGATGTTTCAATACATGCATATATTGTGCAATGTTTAAATGAGGTTAAAAATATCTCTTTAAACGTATCATTTCTTTACAGCAAAAACTTTTTTTTTTCAAAATCTTTTCTTCTAGCTTTTGGAAATATACTATTGTTATCAGTATTCACCCTACTACACAATAGCACGCCACCACTTCTTGCATCTGTCTAATCTAACTATAACAGTACCCATCCCCACTCACCCTCCCACTGCTCTTCCTAGCCTCTGGTAACCACCATTCCACCCTCAACTTCTGAGATCAATTGTATTTTAGATTTCATATGTGAGTGAGATCATGCAACATTTTTATTTTTTTTTTTACTTTTTATAATGAATCTGTTCTGATCAATTATCTATAAAACATTAATGTCATAAAATCATCACATGTGCATTTTCAAATAATATATATGTATGTTCCTTTTTCCAGTGACTGGCACTTCAGGGCCAAATCTGATCGATAAGTCCAGAAAAGAGAGGAAGGAAAACATAACTTTACTGAGTGTTTATGTATGCCAGGTACAATTTATATTTTAATACAGAATATTCATGTGTGTGTTTAGAGTCTGGTATGTGTCTGTATTATATCTGTGTACATACACATACATACAAATTGGGCCTTTCTCATATCCTATAGTTGATAGATATGATCCAGAAAAAAATATAGGGATATGTAAGGCTATAGCCCAAACATTCATAAACCTACACCAATAAACAAATTCTTGAGTACTGTTTTTAATAAATTAAATACAGACTATAGTCAGGAAGTAAGTGTTTACTGCCATCTGGTGGAAGTTTTGCCTATCTACAAACAAATAAACTTGAAAAGTGCAATATGAGATCTCAACCAAATAAAATTATTTTGCATTACTTGATCTATCTTATTTTGGAAAATATTATAAAAGGCTATTGCTTTAATAATCTCCAAAGTAAGAAAATATAGAAAGGAGATCAGAAACTGTGGCGCTTGATTTGTAATTCTCCCTATGACTATGGAAGAACTATTTACCAAGACTCCCCTATTATCCTACTGAATATGATAAAATTACTTTCTCCCCCGAAAGACCAAGTTGTAAACTCATCTGCACCACTAAGGTAACAGGAGTAAATGATCAAAGACAAAATGCCATGAGTATGCCAAAAGCTGTATTGCATATGAAACATTCAAAACTATGTAAGAGTTTGTCTACCTTCTTGTGCCATCTAACTAGTGACATGTCTGCCCCTTAGAACTGACATTACAGGCAGAGCCTAGAAACATGGCGTTCTATTACCTTACAAAACCAAAATATCTTTATTATATATTCATAACTAACTGGTTTGTTCTACATTTTATCCATGCGATTTTAGCACTTTATGGTTCTCAAAAATTAATCTGCCTTCCCTAAAACTATACCATTGGAGAGCTTTACAATGAATAAGAGTCCATTTCTAAACCTGGATTCACATTAGCATACTACAGAATAAAACCTAAATAGTGGGCTGAGGTTTCAGCTCCATGGTAAAGCATTTGCCCCACACATGTGAGGCACTGGGTTCACTCCTCAGCACTACATAAAAATAAAAACATTTAAAAAAAAGATATTGTGTCCATTGACAAATTAAAAAATAAAAAGAATAAAAAAACTAAATAATGTTATATCTTACATTACTGTCCTAATTCCTAGATATTTTTCGTAGTTCACCAAAAATAGCTTGCAATTTACATGTTGGGTCTCCACAGAATCTCTAGCATACGAAATGGCCTAATTTCCTTTGGAGTATGCCCCCTTCATTTCTACACGAACAATAGCCTTATCAAAATTTTTCTGAATAACTAAATCATCCAGGTAAATGGTGGTTCAAACAGAGTGCTATGTGTAGGCACTATATTAATAAGTAAGTTTTAGGAGGTTTTTTTTATTTGTGCTTCAATTTCAGGTTGTAATCCTTTAAACTTACAGTAAGATTTAGCATGGTCACCTATAGATTTAATAATTTAAACATTAGACAAGACCAGCTGTCTCAGATGTATGATGGGAACAATTGCAAAAAAAAAAAAAAAAAAAAAAAAAGATCTCTGGGCTGGGATTGTAGCTCAGTGGTAGAGCTCTTGCCTTGCATGCCTGAGGCACTGGGTTCGATCCTCAGCATCACATAAAAATAAATAAATAAATTTTTTTTAAAAAAAATCTCAATGTCCCAGTGACGGAGTTAATAAAATTCTCCTCTAGACTGCAAACTATTCAAGGCCAAAAACCATGGGTTAATCACCTTTTTTCCTTCACAATCTCAAAATAGTGCTTACACTTAGGGGCCATTCGACAAATGATTGTGTAATTGCAGAATAGCATAAATCAAGGTTTCTCAATCTGAACACTACTGGCATTTTGGATAAGATAATTCTTTGTTATGGGGGGCTGTCTAGCACATTGTTGGATGTTTAGCTACATCCCTAGTCTCTACCAACAAATATCAGTCCCTTTCTCCAATTATGAAATAAAAATGCCTCTAGACATTGTCCCAAATCACCCTCAACTGAGAACCACTGATACAGATGAAACAGTACAAGATCAGCATTCAGCCCTAATGTTGTCACTATATACATGTATATATATATATTTATATATACATACATATGTATATATACATATATGAGTGTGTATATTATATACACATACATATAATATCTTATTTTAACTTTGAGCAAAATGAATCATCTCACTGAACCTGGATTTCCTTTTCTACAAAATTGAAATAACTGGATTTACAATAAGCATAGTCCCTATGCTTCACCTAGTCAATCCTCCAGTATGTACTCAATGCAAATTATATGTCAAACACTGTACTAGGCACAAGACATCCAGTAGTGAGCTAGCATGGGCCTTTTCTCAGGGGGAAACAAAACAGTCAGTGCATAGACATACACAATGCTCAGGTGAACAAACAGATAAAGACATAACCACTAAGTGGTATAAGCATTTCTCCCCTAAGTGGAGGTTTCTCAAGTATCTCAAACGGTTTACAGAGAAAAACTGTGGTATTATCCAGAATGAAAGCCTTTTAAAATGCTACAAGCCTCAATGAATTCTAACTCTACCACATTGCAAGACTACAAATTAAGTTATCATGTAACAGAGCCTTAGTTAATGCAAATTTATAGACAACAGGAAACTATTTCAAGTTATTCAAAAGAATCTTCATTTCTTCTCTAGAAAGAAAACTTTCTTATTTTCACTGACACAGTTGTAAATATTCGTGGGGCACAGTGTGCTACATCAATACATATACACAATATATTGTGTTTATACAAATCAGTGCAATTTTTTAAAGAAAATTTTATCAAAGGAACTTAGAAAAATAAAAGCAACTAACATTGAAAAAGTCTAATAATCCAAGGCATGAGCAATCTGTTAACCCACCCTCTTTGATAAGCACACAGAACATTTAACTTGGTTAAATACAAGTAATCTAATCCAAAATGTCTATTGTATGTTGTAGAAGTGACTGGCTGGCTTGTGTATCATGTCTGATGTGTGAACTGTGGGTGGGATTTGATTGGAAGAATTGTTGATGCCTCCATGAGGCACTATTTCCTATGTCAAAGCATAACAGGTGATATTTTCCAGATGAAATCACTAAACAGATGAAATCACTAAAATTGGTCCCTAAACATTTTATCCCATTACATTATATGATGAAGAAGTATCAGTTCTTCATGATGATGACGGTAATAATAATAAAACACTGTTCTCCATTTTCTCTTTCTTTCCCCTCTACAAAACTGAAGGAACTTAACATATATTGAATAAATTTCATGTATAAGGTACTATATATACCCTATCTTCTTTGATTCCAGAATAATCCCATACAACATATATTGTCACCTTTTTTATACACAAAAGAACTCAGGTCCAGAAAGGTTAGATATTTGCTTAAAGTGAGATAGACTATAAACAGTCCACAGGAGATTTCTTCCCTACTATTCTAGGTTCTCTTTGCACCACTCACCAATATAAATAACCATAAACTCAAAGGCAGTTCAAGAATTCTATGCAAATCCAATTTACGAAGAATGCCAAAAGCACGTTAAAGTAAGGTTATAAATTATAAATATGTCTGTTGTGGAAAAGCCATGGGAAAAGAGTAAGACCCTGCGATATCCTGCTCCTCTTAGGTACTTCTCTTCAATGCAAAAACAGTATGATACTCACCCATCATTTTTAAGCATATTTTACAAAAAGCATCCAACAGGACTCTTAACTGCACGCTAACTCTCGCTCTCTCTGTGAACATTTGATCCACACTCACGTCTACTTTCTGGCTCCTCATCACTACTCCACCCAGGCCTCCTGGCTTCCACTAAAAATGTTCTTAATAAAGTCACAAATGATTGCATTCTTGCCAAGTGCTGTAAATAGATTTTGTTCCTGACTTTTTCGGTAATACTCCCTCCTTTTTGAAATTCTATCCTCCCTTGCTTGGCATTTGTGATTCAGTCCATTTGATTTTCCAGCTGCTTCTCTGGCTTGGCAGGCTCCCAGTCTTTTGTCCACCCTTAAAAGATGATGTTCCTTGTGATTTTGTCTTAAACATCTCACCATTCTTTTACACTCCTTGATAATCTTCTCTGTGCTGATGAGAATGAAATCTACTTTGTTAGCCCTAGTCAATCCTCAAATTTCTAAAAAGTTTGTGAAGCCTGTGCTATTAGACACTTTCACCTGGATATTCTATAAACAACCCCAACCAAACTTAAAGCAGAATGAATTATTTTCTTCATTAATTTGGCACCTTTTCCCATTTTCTCCAAATTGGTGAGTGACATCTCTAGTCCTTCAAATCTGAAATCCATTTACTCCTAAACTCTACCATTCAATGGTTACCATGCCATTGATTCTGCCTCCTAAAAATATCTTCAACCCTTCCCCTCCTTACTATTACCAATGCCATTCCCTTGGCCCAGGTCCTCAAAGTTGCTGGAATCATCCTTCTGGTCCTCTGTCTCTAACTCCAATCTTTTCTGGTCACTTCACAAAACTCCTGAACAGCACTATACGCTAGAACTTTCTTTCTCTTCGACAACAGAAATGTTCCATACCCGTGCTATCCCTGATGGGGTATCCAATGGACAACTCAAAATTTGGGTAGTATAACTAAGAAACTGACTTTTACATTTCATTTAACTTTAATAATATTAATTTTAATCTAATAGCCAACACGTGGTTAGAAGCTAACATGTTGGTCAGTGCAACTCTGGAGCGGTCTTCCTTAAATACAAGCTTCTTTTAACACTCCTCTTAAAGTTAAACCTACTCTTCTTAATTTAGTGGATATGCTCTGAACTACATTTTTATTCGCATCAATCCCTCCCTCCATCTAGCACAACTTCCACATGTATCAGTCATACAAAACCAGACTTTATGATATGCACACCTCCTTGCTCATGTACAAGCCGCCCTCACTACCTGAACCCCCTTTCTCTCTCTTTTCCATGTGCCTCACTTATCCAGAAAGCCACTCCTCCTGGGCCTCCTGACCCTTCCATGCAGCTCCCTGGTACCTTCTAGCAAAGGTGTGCAGCACTTCGGGGCTTTCCCATAAGCATGCCACCATTCATACTGCTATCACATATTTACCACACTGGATGGGAGTTCTTCAAGGGCAGATTAGATTTTTTTTTTAATGACTTCACTGGTCTTTATCAATGGTTTCAAATAACTCTTCAGTCAGAGCCTCTAGATTGCTAGGAGAAACTGTCTCAAATCTCATTCCTATTACTAATTATGGCAAATTCAAATTCTTCATTCAAAATCTTAAAGGAAAAGTATCTGTCTGTCAATCGTTCCTTTTACAACCCTTACCTTGAAGTGGGCCTTGGTTTTTATATTGTCCACATATGATTTGGGGTTTTTACATCCCTGTCTGTGCCTTCTTGGTGACACAAGAATTTTTCTCTTCCAATCCATGTCTATTACTTTCTTTGAGAACCTCAGAAAAAAGTTCACCCCAAACAAGAACCTTCTGGACTCATCTTACATTGACCTAACTCTACCAGCACAGGTGAGTAGCTCTGTGTGATCTTACCTACAGACTCTGGCTGTTTATTACATACTGCCCTCTGAACTCCAAGGCCAATTCCTTGAGAGCAAAGACAGTCCTTTGCTTCCTTGCTATACATGAAGCACTCTGCCCATTTATTAGGCACTGAAGATACACAGACTGACAGTTCTATGGAATCTTAAAAATTATGTTTGATGTTTTTATGAATTCCAAAAATTATCATTTACAACTCTTGTTTTCAATACCCTAAAACAAAATAATATCTAGCTATTAAAGGTAAAACAAAAAAATTTGATAAATAAAGACATAGACCTTCCCTCCTCCTAAGAAGAAGAGTATATAGATCAATGAAACAAATAATGCCAGAGGTTGTAACTCAAATTTTGGGGACTTCCCTGCAGCACCTCAATGATCCAAATAATCTCTGTAACTGAGACTTGAGCATTCTCAAAAAGCAAAATGACAAAAGGATAATCATGATTTCTCAATGGCTCTCAGAGGCTGGTCACCACCTGCTTCATGATTAGAAATCAATTTTTTATCAAGTAACTATGACTGGCCACCCCTCCAGACACTCTCACACCAGGACGTGCACCCTGGGACATCGGTGTGCCAGGCTCTTATCTGAACTATTGAGGCAGGAAACAGAACACCTCAGCTTATGAAAGCCAGTGTTTTGAAGCTATGGTTTCTATTTCAATGCTAAAATATTACACAGAAGCACCCATTCTATTAGATAAAATCTACAGAAAATGGATTTCTAGCTTTCAATTTTTAGATATATATTTAATAATTAATTCTTCTTCTCTTATTTTGCCATAAAAAAAGATGTTATCTACAGAATTAAAGGTCAAAGAAAAGGTCCTCCAAATACACCAGACTCTTTAATGGATAAAATAGCTTTTGGCATTTAAAACTGTGTTCTCTAGAGACAGAATGAAAAGACAGTCTTTCAAAATCTTTTCCAGGAATCAATTGCTTTCTATTTTTCAATCTTTTAATTAATTCATTTATGTATCAAAGTCTTGGATCATCATGGAAGGTGATGAACAATTTAATCCCTAGCAATCTAACCATTTGAATTTATCATATGATATATTTTATTCACAGAAATTAACAAGGAATGTGCATATTATGTCAGTTTCCCACAGAATGTCAGAAATAAAATGCTATTAACTGAAAAGTGAACTAGGAGAAAGAATCACTGGCACAGGATCTAAGGGGACTTTAATCCTAGGTTCTTATCTTTGACGGATTGCACTAGGGTTTTTAATTCTTATTTAAACAAGATTTTTTACCTTACTGTGCACATTTGCTTCAAAGGGTTACTTTTCAAAAGGGTTACTTCAAGACATTTATTGTATAGATAGCCTAGAAATTACAAGACCACATTACATTTAGTTGAGCAGTAAATAATGTGCCGGATATTTATAAGAGTAAGAGTAGGGGCTGGGATTGTATCTCAGCGGTAGAGCGCTTGCCTCACATGCGTGAGGCCCTGGGTTCGATCCTCAGCACCACATACAAAGCAATAAAATAAAGACATTGTGTCCATCTATAACTAAAAAAATATTTTAAAAAAAGAGTAAGAGTAATCCCTATTTATCATACAATAAAATTAATCATGCTGGTATCACTTCCTGGGTGCTTACCTTGAGCCATGCATTATGCCAAGCACTTTACCTCATTTAAATCTCTTAATTTAATTATATTTAATTATCCTCATTTTCCAAAGGAGGAAAACAGAGTTTCAAGAGATTAATTGGCACAAATAGGGCTGCAAATGCCTCTCACATACAAATCCTGAAATCTCCTTCCCACTCTCTAATCTTACAGAAGCCTGCATAGCTCTTTTATATTCATTCATTCACTCAAAAAATATTCATCAAATGCTTGTCAGCCACTGTTCTATGTGATGGGGATACAGTGAGGATGAACAAGAAGATCCCTGCCTCCAGAAAGCACTGGTACACCCGTCACTTCTTGGCCCTTTGGCTAAGATCAAGCATAGAAAGTGATCACCTGACAGTCACTCAAATAAAGTGTACACTGAGTCAGAGGATGAGTACTATGAAGACTACCACAGAGGACCAGGTGTGTGGGGCTCACGGGGTTGGCTGCGAGTGGAGACAGGTCACACACTATAGAACCTGTAAGAACCCCCTGTTCCCCATGCCTTGTCTCATCAGTCCTCCCCACCTCCCTCCTAATCTCTCCCCACACCCAAAACTAGAAGTCAGATAAGTGATGGTTAAAGCCTCTTAGATCTCCGGTTTACAACCTCAAAGGAAACTCTAAAAAACAGAAACAGTAAAAAACAGAATGAATATTTTCATACACATAAAAAAAGAACAGTTCCAAGGCCAGGAGCAATGGCTCACACCTGTAATCCCAGCAACTTGGGAGGCTGAGGCAGGAGGATCATAAGTTCAAAGCCAGCCTCGGCAACTTTGAAAGACCCTGTCTCAAAATAAAAAATAAAAAAGTGCTGGGAATCTGTTTCAAGGGTTAAGCACTGAGTTCAATCCCCAGTACCAAAAACAAATGAATAAATAAAATAAGAATAGTTTCAAAATTATTTTTAAACTAGATAACCAAACTTTGAACTATTTCTAAGATTTTTTGATGTTATTTCTACCACTCTTCACATCTGATTGTCAATATGCTTTTAGTAGAAAAAGAAAAGTCCTTTATATGTTTTTACCATTTTTATCAAGTTTTAGGATAGTTCAGTGAATCAAGAACAAAACCCTTTCCTCTCCAAATGTTTGAACAATAAAAACTACCTACTGGTGAAAGAGTGGCCACTGAATGTAAACCTAACACTCTCTGGGTCACATACACATCAACAATGAATTGATCATGTCTTTAATACAGTTTCTCTGAAAGAGTGAAACTAAATAGACAATTTTAGACTATATCACATACATATGCAAATTAGGTTCCATGTTTCAGCTGACCTTACCATAAGGTCAATACAAAGTTTTTTTTATTGTTGTTTTCATTTTTATTTTAAGAATTTGACTAATATCTACATTTTTCAAATAATTTATATGGCAACCTAGAATATTACAGATAATAATCAAATCCATAGAACAACTGTCCCTTTTGGAGAAACCAATTGCCTATTTCTCTATTTCAGAGTCAGTGACTTATTAGCACTATATCCCATAATCTTACCTCTGCAGCTAAATAGTTCCCAGTTGCAAGATGTTTAAATCTGAATAAGCTGTTCCATTGTCCAGCACCTCCACGGCATGGGTCATGGTGAACCACCTACAAAGACAACAATGACAATAATATCCAATGATATTCATGTCCCAGCAAACAAATGCCAATAGTTTATACAGAGTACCTTCCAGTTACTGCTAACCTGTCAAATCTAATACACATTTTCATAAGAGTACAATGTGGCAGGCCAACAAAATTTTTTATAAGTGACCAAAAGACATGGAATAACAGTTGTTAACTCACTATGCATGCATGAGGTATATATGCCTTACATCTACAAATACTGCCTCATTCCATAAGGCATATTTCCAGGACCAAAACTGGCCCAACCCAAACCCAAGACTGTGGTTTTCCCCCATTTCTTATTCAATAGATGGTAGTAAGAACTTACTATAGGCCAGGTACCCCTCAAGACATTAAGGACAGGGGAGTGGATATGACTACATCTCTCATTCTAATGGAGAAGAAAGAATTAGAAAAAAAAGAAATACAGTTTGATAAGGAAGGAGACAGCGCATGCTGGATTAACTAGGAAATGCTACTTTCTATATAGCAATCCACATGGCCTACTTAGAGATGGCATGTGAGCTGAAACTTGAAGGAAGAGAACAAGACAGTCTTGCAGAGACTGACAAGATCGTTCCAGGCAAAGGGAACCCCAAATGCTAAGGCCTGCATTGGCAGAGAGCCCAGAGGCTTCTCTGTATCATGGGGAAAGAAAGCTCACCTGGCAAGGTTCTAGGCATTCCCATGAGAATGGAAAGCAAAGGAAGATAGTAGCAGAAAGGTTCCTCTTTCAGTGCTAGTTAACAGTAGTAGTAGTTGACCAGTAGTCTCCTACAGGGTGGGTGCCTAGGGACAGCACACCAGTGAGAAGAGACCTGAAGGCTCAGAGGAGGGGCCATGGTGGCTTTCTATCATGCTAGATCTTCAATAAGTCCATGTCCCTCACACCAGTTTTCCTCCTCCAGCCCTTCCAATACTGTTAGATCTCATTCCTCTATTAAATACCTCTTTGCATGAAATGCCTGATCCTCATGCTGACTGAGCATGAGGCCCAGGCTTCCTAAGGAAACCCAGCTGTTACAGTACACAATAGGGAAGCGTCCTGTAGCCTACATCATTCAAACCTCTTACACAAACACACATTGGTAATACTTTAGTACGTGACCATTCTAAAAAGCTTTTGCATCAAGGTAAATGAAAAGTCCAATCATTTAAGAAATTTATGATGGAGAGGGAAGCTTAAATGTAATAAAGACATCTCAAAGCTATTAAATAAACTTATTCACTCTCTGACAGCTTAGTGTGTCACAGAAATTCCAACTGCACCTTTGCTGGGAAGGGTTTCAGTGCTGTGGTGTAGTTTCAGCAAAAGTCATACAACTAAAGAGATGGCAGAGTTTTGAAAACTCTTTGTAACAGATTTGGAACCAAACATTAAATAGGCAGGGAACTCACTATACTTCATGAATGAAGTTTCTAAATAGTACCTCAAAGTATTTCTATCTTCATGAATTTTTTTTTGAATTTTTTGGAACACAATGATAAGAAATCAGCAGTGTACAAATTCATGTTTTATGTCTTTATTTTGGGGGTTTCCTGTTACTCTTCAGCCTAACCTTGAAGAGGGAGGCAGCCTCTGGCAAGGGTCTCATTTTTTTGCCTAGCATGAGTGAGGCACTGGTCTCCTGCACCTTTGGCTTTGGTGATGGTGTTTTTCTCACACCTTCTCAGTTCTGTCACCTGGTGATAGCTATAGTCACCAAAGTCTTTCTAAATGCCAGAGACTGACGGTGTGCCTCAATAAGATATGGGATTGAAAGACAGAAGTACTTTATCATACCCTTTCATCTCTATTCTAACCCATATCATAACATCAAGAATTCTTTGGGTGTTAGCTACATTTATAAACAAGGCACAGCTCATTTGTATAAACATCATACTTCCTCATTTCTAGTTCAAGTTTCTGTAATATGCCTTGTTACACCCTACTTATGGTTATTTTCCTCTATTTCTTTTATCATGTGCAAATAAGTTTGTTCTGTTTTTACTTCTCCTACTGGTTATTAATCAAGGTCTCATAATTACCTTTGCTCTTTCATTTTCCTAAACTTGTATAGAATGACTTCAGATCCTCTTCTACCATTTCTCTCTAATCCAGGATATAAATGGGTTTATCAAAGATTAGATATAAATACTCTATCTTCCCGAGTAGTCACGTGTTGAAATACATATTATTTTATTTAAAAGTATTTTCCTGTTGTTTCTTCTATATGTTAGAATGGAGTATTGTATTTGTTTTCAATCCTAAGAACTTGCACATTTCACTTTAAGACACTATGGGAAGCACTACAAAATATGGATTTTAAAGGAGGTAGGAAAACGGACTGGGGGTATAGTTCAGCGGTAAAGTACTTGCCTACCATGAGAGAGGCAATGGGTTTGATCCTCAGCACTGCATAAAAATGAATAAGTAAAATAAAGATATTGTGTCCATCTACAACTAAAATTTTTTTTAATTTTAAAAAATGAATGAAAAAAAAGGTAAGAGATTGGTTTGAAACACTTGGGAACCACTGCTACAGGCCTACATGTCCATTAAATCAAGATGCAATTTATCAGCTATTGGCTTGTTCACAAGTGATTATGTGTCTTATTTCCTCCACTGTAAAGAAAGATACTTTAAAGAAAATCCGTATCTTACGTTTTCTAATTACTCTACTGTTCTGCCACATTTAATAAATACTTTCTAAAGGATGAATAAATTCTTAGCTATGAGTCTCTTGATTCCAATAGAAATGGCATCCCCAGAATAAACACTGTTCTCTTCAGTGATAGCCTCGTTCTGATATCTATCTTCACTGAAAATAGATCATCCTGCTCCATCTTCACTCCAGGGCCATTTCAGTCCAATCAGCCACAGAGCCACACAGAGGCCCACTGTGTTTCACAGTGGACTTTTAAAAACCAAAATCAAATATATAGCCTTATTAAATGTGTGTTTGTATATAAGACATTTCAGAGAGGCCAGGAGAAAGACATGGAATCCTTTTAGATTCATCACAGCAATGAAAGGGTACAAGTTGGCTCACAAAAAATTGTTTTATGAGTATATTATAAACGATGCCTATAACCATAAAACAACCTACTGGATCTTACACTTTTATCTAAATATTTACTAAAAGTAAAAAAATATATAATTACACACCTCTATTTCCCAGAGTGCTTTAGAACTAGTGGCAGAAGTCGCTGACTGACGCAAGGTGGTGCGAAGGAAAATGTGCTGTTTTTTCTCATATTCGTCACAAGTCAGAAACTTCTCTTGCTCTGCATGAAACAGTCTAACAACATCACCCTAGAAAAACAGGTCAAGAAACACTATTCCAACAACTGTCTAAATTATTATTTGTTTGTTTGTTTACTTCTGTTTAGATATAAATGACAGTAGAGTGTATTTTGTCTGAATTATTTTTATAAAAATAATAAGCAGTTTAATTTTAGTTATCAAAATTAGTTACACTGTTAAGTTTCTCTAGAAGCTATATTACTGTGGCACCTATACTCTCAAGTACAGAATTTCTCATTATCCCTGAAAAACAGGAGGTTCTTTGTGGTTTTGATACTTAGGGCCCTTCTGTCAGCTACTTGGTTTCCAATGATTTTTTTACACATTTAAAATATGAGGGGGGAATAATTTAGTAAAATATTCATAGTATTAAAATTTGTGGTCACATTGTAAATCATGAATACAGAGGTTCTGCATGTAGAACTTTAGTAATTCTACATGCAGAATTTAGTAATTTTAGACTACCTTCATTTCTTCCAGCAAATGTTCAATGTAGCACATACTTACTCCTTTTAACACATCCTCTCGATAGGAACTAAATTTCATGAATAAAGTGATTTTCCAGCTTGTGTTGCAATTAACAGCATTCACCTATTAATGAAGAAATATTGAGTTATAAGGCTACAGATTCTATTCTATAAATAATTACTTCAACTAGTAAAAGAAGAAAAATGTCAACTTTGGACAATGAAGTATGTACCTCAATAAAAACTTCATCAAAGGACCCACCAAAATTAGCTAGTGAGCATCAACATGTACATTAGAAATATTAGTTGGCCTTACTTGGATTGTGCTCATGAAAACAATGAAGGGCACTACATGACTGTTTTTCTCTCTCTCCCACCTAAGAAAACCAACAAGCCCTGTCCTTAGCTCTGGAACTCACCTCCTTACAGCCTGGGTTATCAAGAAGCTCTATGTTGCTGGCATGCAGGGGCTGTCCTGCGTTCACAGGCATTAAAACAACTTTATCTCCTACAACAATCTAGAAATCAGAAAAAAAAATTGCAATTGAGACACTGCATGGATCTTTGGTCCTATATCTGAAGTTAAAAATAACTGCACAGGAGTCCTCATGGTTGACCTGACATCTGGTCCTTTTATCCTCCACACAAATTTTAGTTCAATTCTTGTTACCTTTGAAGTCAAATATCTTCTAATTAATGATCATGTAATCATGCCCCATAGTACCTACCAGTCTGGACTCACAAAGCCACAGCAAATCTTTTTATTATCAGTCTCATTTCAGTTGGAGCTTTCTTAAAGTCAATCATCAATCCGCTGTTCCTCCCCACAAGGTCTTACACCACAAGCACAGAAAATAGAGAGTAAAAGCATCTGCCACAATGAAATCAATCTACATAAATATCAAAATCACTTCAAGTACAAGCAAATTATGTTATACATTTGTATTATCTCTGTAAAGAGACACAAGTCTGGCAAATTTGATCTTCCTATAACCTCAGAAATTTATTGAACATTCTAATATCATCTGGATTCAGGAAATACAAGACTAGGTATGATCTTACAAAAATATGATTTTTGTTTGGGTTTGGGCATCTGGTTCCCTCTTATCTTGAACGCCCTAAATTAATATTACTTCTTAAACCTGGTACTCCTTTTAAAGTCAAAACTCAAATTGGTTCTGGGAAAAGTTTTCCAGAAGTCAGCCTAAGCTGATCTTTTAATTTATACTATCACAGCAATGTCTACCTTATGTTCAAATATTTTTATTTTTAACTCAAATTGTAGGGAATTAAAGTTATCCTTTCTTAATAAAAATAATGAACAGTTAATTTTAGTTGTTAAAGTTAGTTACACCACTAAATTTCTTTAGAAGATGTAATATTGTAATATTTTCAATTACAGAATTTCTCATCATCTCAGAAATGACAAACAAAAACTTCCCTTGGTATATTTTATACCAGTTAGTTTGATAGATGAAAAACAAATTAGGACTGAAAACTTCTCCATGTATCTTAAACCAAAACTTTAAGAAACATAAATTTCATATTTTCAATATTGTATAACCACATATGGATTATATAGAGGAGTCTACAGTCACACATGGTACTATTATTACAAAATATATTTGGAGATTCGGATACGATAAAGAATCCCCAAACCAATCAAACAATACAAGGCTGTACTTTGTTTTGTGAACACAGCTCCTACTGTTTCCTGGGCTGTCCTTTATTCATCATCCTACCTTCCAAGACCACAATAAGTCAGAAGTTGTGATTCTCAAAGACTCATCATAGAAACTCTTCATACAGAGATAAGGAAAGATCATCATGAAATAGTATTAAGTGCAAATATGAAGGGGAAGAGCAAGTACATAGCATGGTATCTTTTTGTGGGGGAAGGGAGTGAGGGTTGGACAGATGGGAGAAAGAGTAGGAAAGAGACTTTTCAGTCTTTATATGCTTTTCTATCATGAAATGATACCTCTTAAAAATTAAATCAGAAATAAAAATATATGAAAATCAATATGGCCTAAGTATACTCCAATACTCTCCTTTCCTACACACACACACGTTATTGAAGCTCCTTCCCATGACACCAAGGCAGTTCCAGGTCACAGATCCACACAGAGGCCCAAGTAGTCATCCACACTAAAAATTTACTCAGTGCTTGATTCCACATTTTACCAGTGCTACATCTGGTCATCTAATTTAAAAAAAGAAGATTTTATTTACTATTTCACTCTCATCTGTACCATGTAAATATGAGCCAGTAAGTTGCTAAACATGATGATATATTTGAGCTATGTACTGCCAACTCAGTATTTTGGGTTACATCTATATTGTTCATTGCTCTGAGTCTTACTATTTACTACAGTCATCTGTAAGCTTTGGGTCAATTCATACATTATGTTTACTTCAAAATGCCACCCATAAAGTCTTCTATATTTTTTTAAATTTTTCATTGTAGGTGGACACAATACCTTTATTTTACTTATTTATGTGGTGCTGAGGAGCAAATCCAGTGTCCTACGCATGCAAGGCAAGCACTCTACCACTGAGCTACAACCCCAGCCCCAAGTCTTCTGTATTTTTAAGACACCAGTCATATAACCAAAATGTTTTTTAATGTCTATTAATCAGTTTCCAAGGGTTGTGAGCACAGTACTTAAAAGTATAATCTAATATTAACTCACTAATTTCCAGGCCCTCAGTCTTGCTGACAATGGTTACCTTGAGTAGCTGAATAAAACTGGCAAATAAAATCGACAAAATGCCAATCATGTGAAATAAAAAATAACACTAAGAGGTGCCAGGAAGAAAACAAATGTGTAAGAAACAGTCCCTATTCTCAGGAAATTCACACTTAATTAGAAAACTTGGCAAATATCTAACATGGTGACATTAGCAGAAAAGTGCCACTTGGGGACCCATCCACTGAAGGGACCAGAAGCTTTCCAGGGAATTGCATATTTAGTACAGAACTTGAGGGTGAAGTCATTTTAGGCCACTTCCTAGGATTAGCCATCATATTCCCTCTAGAGCATGAACATCTTTTTTTTAAACATTGTAATTCCAAAAGCACTTCTGTGGATTCTATATAACAGCCATGTAAGATCAAGCTGGGATTTTGCTGAAAATAAAGAGCAATATAATACCATTTGCAGTTACTCTCCTTCTGAAGTGGCACCTGGTATGGTGAAAAGAATATCACAACAGGAATCAAAACACCAGAGTTCTAGTTCCACCTCTGCTAGAAATTCAAGGCATGTAACTTTTTAAAACAGCAAAATCTACTTGATAGATGGAAAAAGTCTCTTTCCTCAAGAATGGAAGTTTTCTCTCAATTTAAAGAATATCTAGCCTTTTCACAGTTTCACAATCTACAAATAAGGTGAAGAACCCATCTTCCTAGATCAAAATTGAAAATGAAAAATTAACTATTCAATCATGAGATGATAAATGAAAATGAAATATTTATGTTCTCTGTTCATAGTTCTCCTCAGTGACTTTTTAACAGTTCGACAGCAAGCAAGGGCTTTCTATACAATGAAAGTTGGATCCATGAGTCAAAACCATCCTTCCCACATCCTTAAACATGCATCATAAAGGTACACCTAAGTGGTAGGACCACTCATTTTTGAGGATATGAGCACCTTTCTTCCCAGACTATCTTCACTTCATTCTTTTTTAAAATTAATTTTATTTATTTGTTCAAATTAGTTATACATGACAACAGAATGTATTTCAATTCATAGTACACAAATGGAACACAATTTTTCATTTCTCTGGTTGTACACGATGTAGAGTCACACCATTCATGTCCTCATCCACGTACCTGGGGTAATGATGTCTGTCTCATTCCACCATGTTTCCTACCCCCATGTCCCCTCCCTCCCTTCCCTCCCCTTTGTCATCAGTTCATTCTTGCATTTGGTTTGTGTCAAAGTACATCTTGTTGGACACACACAGCCTAAATTATAACTTAATTGCTAAATAGTAAATTATAATTTTTAAAGTCCTCTAAACATTACAATTTCCTCGTCTTAATTTAATAGGCTTTTAGAGAAAAAAATCAGGAGTAACAGAAATGAAAGAATTCTCAACTGCCTTCAACCAAACAGTAGGTTTATATTTTAGAAAAATACTACCTCTTCCAAAGAAAGAAAATGAGAGTTACAGTACAACTATTTATGTGGCCAATATAGGGCTGCGGGTGTGCTTAGGTTTTCACAGCAACCTTAATCATACACAAAAGCTATACAGTGGTGAGCAAAAACAGTGAGCTATTTTAGCAAAAAGCAAAGTGGAGGGTTGTTTCAGCCATGCTATATGGAGCACATCAAGATAAGGACGGTTTTATATTGCACTTAGCAATTACATTGTTCATTTTCACCAAAATGGAGCATTTGAGTGGTAGGTTTTGTATTGTTTTGTTTTTCCAGTACAACTAATTATTTGGAATAGTTCATTACATTCAACTCTCTATTGACTCTGTAAAGTGATTTGGAAGATGGGAAAGGAACAGAGAGAATGAATAAATAATGAGTTAATATAATCCATACCTCACCTAAAGGCTCCAATTTATCCAATCATTTTACCACATTCTTTCAGAGTTTGAGCTCAGGTTTTGTTTGTTCTGATGTTTAATTTTCATGGAACACCTATGAACAGGGACACTACTTAGTGGTGGGAGTGGTGGGAGGGGGTCAGAGGGACAAGCAGGACAAGAAATGGTATCAAAAGCATGAGTCACAAACTGTCATCAGCCCCTGAATAATTGAGAGTTGATTGTAATTAACTACGAAAATTAAAATGTATCATGCTCACAGCACACTACCTGATGCCAAAAGAAAAAGAGTACAACTTATTTTTTAAGGAATCCAACACAAAATTCAAAGTGCATTCCATTCCTGCATGCCATGCTTCTCCCAAACCTTACCTAAGGAAGATATCACCAGATAACTTATTAACCAAAATAAATCGTGAAGCTTGCATCCTGTGGAATTGAAATTATACTTTAAAATTCACTAGAAAAGTAGATTCACAATAAAAGGAAGACACTTCTAAGTCTAGAAATACTCAAAACACATTAAAAATGTAAACAACGTATTGACAGAGAAAACTCTGAATAATTATATTATATATTGCTTTGATTTCATATCAATTTTTGAAAATCTCCACTATGATCACCTGACCCAACATGTGTAGGGTATTCTATTTATGAAAGTTATTTGGTGTGCACTGTCAATAAGCATTTATTGAGCATCTCCCAAGTGTGAGGGACAGTCATCCAATGTTTTATATATTACATGCACCAAAAAAAAAAAAACAATCAAACTATTGATCCTAATGAATCATTTCATATAATTTTTCTCTATAAAATAGCAGGAAATATTTTGACAATTACTATAATTTATGTGACAATGTGTACATAGTCCACAACAAATTTCAAACGTAGTTGTCATCAATGAGTAGGTGCCAAACCTATAGCTCCTCATATATCCCACATCTACTATCACATGACTGTAAGAAGCCACCATGGAGCCAGTACGTGGAATATTGCTATGACTCATGGTGTAACACACTCGATTGGTTCAAAGAGCAGACACGATTTCCTAAATGTAGCTCTTTTCATTGCAACCATGCTTCCTCCTGATTAAGCAAGGGAGTAAATTCTGCCTCTCTTTGAAAACAACCCAGTAACATTAAGATTGCTTGCATTCTGTCACACAAACTCTAGCTGGAAGGTGATTTTAATTTATTTGAATTCTGTCTTTATGACCTATGAGCACAGTCTGTACTATTAACACATACATTTAGCCTAGTAAGACACTAAGATAAAAATATGTTGGTTGAAAATTATCTTTCCTTCCTTTGTACTTTCTGAATTCCCTCCCTTATTAAGAATTGCTTCATCTGTGAACTATTTCCCTCTTAATTTTATATTTACGTACATTGTCACCCTCACTTCTCAGCTTCCAGAAGGGATGAATATAAAACCAAGACCCTTCGTTTCCTGCAGCATCCAAGGACACACGCATGGCATTCTTCTCCAGTAAAGCAGGTAATCTCTTGTTGACAGTCAGGTATTTGTTGCTTTTTATATGCAGTAGCTGTAGGGGAAAGACAAGCAGTTACCAAGTTTATTCCTTTATCTCCTCTTTAATTGTATGTGTGCAATTATACATATATCATATACCCACATAACATGACTTGAAGCAGAAACCAAACAAAGAAGCTGTTTTTAGACTCCACAACCATCTTTCTAAGTCAACCTTCTTTGGTTCCTCCTCACCTCCACCCCTAATTCTGCTTCATAGTAAGGTGAGTGTGTGAGCAACATAAACCTGAGTACACTCTAAATGATTTTTTTCATCTACTGATAAATAATAAAATAAATCCAGGCTTTCCAAAGAAGACCTGGAGGTCCCCCAAACCACACCCTTTCTCAAAGCCTGCAGAGCCACCAAAAAAAAAAAAAAAAAGGCAGACTATACTAAAGAAAAACATAAAAACTAAGAGCTAAGACACTGGTACAATATTTCAAACTACTTAGTATCACTAACCAACCCTGCTCAGCCTAACTCTTCCTCCTTGAGGAGGGATGCATATCCTAAAAGAGGCTCTGCAACCTCGCAGAACCAGCCCCTTCTCATGTGAGTGTAGAAGCTCTGTCTGGGTATTTTGTATTCCGTGAACAAAAAATTTCCAAAAATGCAATCTATTAAATATGAAAACTAAAACAAAATAAGCTTCCCATCTATTATTACAATCATTTGGAAAAAGAATGGTCATTTTAGTACCTACAATATAAAAAGGGAGTGATCTCAAAATAAAAGGCAGGTCTTCAATTGAAAAAAATAACCAGATCTTTGGAAAGCTCACTATTATACCCTTGGTTGTTGTTTTATCATAAAGCATTGGAAACACTCACAGGCCAATCCCATTCTTCTGGGTTCCACCACATTAAAGCTATGGTTCAGCCCCTAACTGAGCAGGCAAACATTTGCACTTCAAGTACTTGACAAGGAACACTTAAGTACTTGCTGGACTTAACAGTAATCAAAACTTTGTGTAGAGAAACTATTTCTGAAGGATTGCCCATGGGACATCAGTCTACCCATGCCAAGAGTGTTGTGTTATCTATCATCAGATTTAGTCATACATTCAGGAAGCTACAGACCCAGGTTCTCTCATCTTGTCTCATCAGAGGATTGCTTTGCCCTGTACTGTTGTTTTTTGGTTTTGGGGTTTTTTGCCATTGGCCAAAAACAAAATATCATGGGATATTACTTTTAAAAACAGGTTTATGAAGTACCTGCCTCATTGTGGTATTTGCTGTAAGGAAGTTGTTAAGGATATTGTTTACTAAATGAAACAGTGTCCTCTTTTTGAGTACTCTTAGGAGAACTGCTTCCTTGGTCTGATTTCTGGAATGGTTATGTGTCTAGACTTCTGTTTGGCTGTATGTTATGAGCCTCCTATGCTAATGCTATAGCATAGGAAGCTTCTCTTGTGGCTAAACAGGCAACAAAAAGGCTTTAGGACAAAGTTGATCAGACTTTACAACACTGTTTTCATAAGCATGCCTCACCCCTTCCTTCAGCTTGCTCAGGCAGTCATTATTTTCCCTTTGACCCAACTGCCTTAATTATTTGCATTTTATCTTGTTATGTGTTATGTATTATGGAAAATGCCTTACATTCTTTTTGGAACAAGGTGGGGCATTTATTAAAAAATAACAAAGTAAAAAAGCTAAAAAGATCCAAACGAAGCACAGGAAAGGAATGTAGCCGAGATCAGAGTGTGCATACTAATTGAAGGAGAAGACTTCTAATAACAATTCAAAGAGGATTTCCATCTGAAAGTACAATCTGAAATTTTTCCTTTCTCTATAAAAGAGAAATACAAAGCCCCTGAAGTGAAACATTAGTCCCATGGATCTAAAGGACTCCTTCTTACAGGCCTTTAGAAATTCTTCAGAAATTATTTCTCTTTATATATATACCTAGATACAATCAATTCTTTCTGTGCATACATCAGACTTTTTTTTTCCCTTGATGGTGTTGGTGATTGAACCAAGGACCTCACTAATAGTAGGCAAACTCTACAGTACTGTGCCACTGAGCTATGCACCTATCCCTATTATTTTTAGATGTACAGAATTGTGCATTAAATAACAACTGAATACATTACAACATCTGTAATTCCCACTGAAGAACAAACTATTGTATTTCCAAATTTTCATATGC
Source organism: Xerus rutilus (assembly GCA_028644305.1). Lineage (NCBI taxonomy): Eukaryota > Metazoa > Chordata > Mammalia > Rodentia > Sciuridae > Xerus > Xerus rutilus. Next base: position 75,297,883 of record CM053403.1, on the reverse strand, counting down.
AGTTTGGCATTCCAACCCAAATAGATACTGTGGATTATTACCCATAAAATATTCACCTCTTTTAAGAGAAAATAGAGACTTACTTGTATAACGTTACTGTATTTCACAATTTCTCCCAACAGTTTCTTATTCTCCGATTCATTTTGTTTTTGTTCCAGTTCTGCAGCATGCTATAAAATGATTATCAAGTATTCAGTGTGGAAACAGAGTAAGCAGAGTATAACAACTGACAAAGAAATAAATTTTTTTAGTAACCAGTATATAACCCGAAATAAAATTGACTGTTTGCTTTACTCTTAGAGTTTGAGGGGAGGGAGAAAAAGGGAGCAATAATTAAATAGTGATTGTAATGTAATGTGATCATTTCTCAGTTCATGCTGAAATCTAGCCAAAAATGTTTTGGGCTACTTTTATGATGGAAATTTCAGGAAACTTTTTGGTCTCATAAAATTACCTTAAGAAGAAATGTATCTAGAACCATTTACCAAGCGAGATAGTAGGTAAATTACAAAAGTCTCAAAGTAGTTTTTAATTCTGAAAATAATAGGAATTTGAATGATGCAGAACCACGTTCTATGAAATTGGCACTCAGCAAAACCAGAAACAATGATCTTTCAAATTTTTCCATAGTCTTTCAGGGAAAAAAAATTAAGTGCTAAGTCAGATAAAATATAACTGAATTTAATATTCCTATAGAGATTCTGAATTGGTTTTCAAGCTGGGCGTGGTGGTGCAAGCCTGTAATCCCAGCACTTAGGGGCTGAGACAGGAGAATTGCGAGTACAAAGCCAGCCTCAGCAATGGTGAGGCACTAAGCAACTCAGTGAGATCCTGTCTCTACATAAAATACAAAATAGAGCTGGGGATGTGGCTTAGTGGTTGAGTGCCCCTGAGTTCAATCCCCAGTACCAAAAAAAAAAAAAAAGAATTGGTTTTCAGTTCAATGTGAAGCTTAAAATTAGTCTGGCACACCCTAAAAACATGGCAGCATGTGTTTCCTATGTGACAGAAAACAAGTGATCACATCCTGTAACTTAAAACTGCCCTACACTTTTCAATGTATTGTTGTATCTATTTAAAATCTCTGTGTATTGGGTGAAATCACAAAGTGAGAAAGCTATGAGTACATCTTTTGTTACTGCTGCTCTGGTCCAGCCTGAGCAAGACACATGCAACCTGGCCCTTACCTGTAGCTTCTTCAGCAAGGCAGCCTCTGTGTGGTTCCCCTGTTTGGCTTGCTTGGCTTTCCAATACTGCTTCTGGGCAGAATATCGATTCATAGGGCACACCTTGAAAAGGCAGTCTATGACAAACCAACAAACAAAAACACTGTAACTAAGGCTACTAGCATTTCTTAGACTTCCTTCATAGCCCAGTTTTGGGATCTTAGAATTTCTAAGTAAAAAGAACATTCAAAAGTCATATAGCCCATACTCTAGTTAACTATTAAATTTCTCCTATAACTTCCTTTCCAAATAATTGTACTCAGCTAAAATAACCCCATCTTCATTAGTTTAAGATTTTTAAAAATACTATAGCCAGTATGATTTATAAACAAACAAAACCAACATAATTACTATACTTCACATTTTTTAATTGTGATGGGGGAACCTAGTCTTAGTGGATAGTAGGAGATCAGTGTCCTATCTGACCTTATACAACTAATATTTATTCATGGTATGTTTTGATAGCCAAAACTATACAGAAAATAGAAACAATCACAGCTGATCATTACAGTCATCCATTTCCCAAGGTTCCAAATACCTTAAGTGAATATGTTGTAGAAATCTCAGACAATGTGATATGATGGAAACATAAAGGAAAACAGAACAAATAAATAACAATGCCAAGATTATAGTCCTAACTCTGCTCCTAAACATCAAGATAGGAAACCAAAGCTGTGTACTGTGTCAGTGATATCTCTAAGTCAAAAAGCAGAGGTGGAGCTGGGGAAAGCGAAGTTAGCCAAAGGATCAATCTTCCACCAACTCTGAGATGTAAAGCCTTAGATTGCAAAATCCCTTTCCATTTCAGGGCCTTGGTTTTATGGTCCCCCTTAGTAATCTCTCATAAGTAACATCTCATTTTACATTATAGTTAATAACCGATTTGATTCTGTGTGGGAACTAAGACCACATGACTATCCGGGCTGATAGGCAAGGAACAATAAGGCAAAAACAGTCTTCTGCAAAAAAGCTTCTATTTGTGGTGGTAGGGTACACATGGGTTTAATTTTCTCTTTCTGCCTCCTTTAGCACACATTTTTAAAAAATCTACATGTCTTTGGCTGGTCACATATTTTGTCTAATTCTAAATTTATTGCGAAATAAACATATTAATAATACCTGCCACACCTAATTCACAGGGCTGCTGAGATGCACAAAAAGATAATCTGTGTGAAAGTTCTCTGTGAACTTTGAAGCCCTATTATAAATGTGAAGCATTATTATTAATATTTCCTCATTTTTTTCAGTAATAGCCTCACTAAGATGAAAAGATGACTAAACCCTTACTGAGCTCTCAGCAAAAGTGGAGTTCCCAGAGTAAACCTGAACCTGCACCAAGGGTGCCCAATTAAGGACAAGGTGTTTGCTCCTTGGACATATGATGCCACAGAGTGTTTTGGTATAAAGTTCTCAAAGTCTCTCAAATAGAATGGCAATGAGTATTACCTCCCCATTACCTTGTAATATTATTTAAACTTTGCAGATACAATCCGTAACACCAGTACAGGCACAGCCTTTGACAAGCCCACTTTTTCCTGCATGAGGGAATTGAGCTATATCAGAGCCAACAATCTCTCTATCTTCCTCACCCTGCTTCTAATACTAACTGTCTTGTATTCCTCGGTCTCCTCCTCCTCTAAAATTAGAGGTGTGTATATGCTAAGAAAGAGCTTCCAGGGGGTTCTCCATAAGAAATCAGCTCAGTGATACTATTTAGTTAGGTAACAACCTCTTTAATATTTCAAGACTCAAGAAATTTTTTTTTAAAAAGTAGGGGTTTGCCTCATAACAAGTACCAAAAACACAAATAAAAAACAAAGTAATTTGAGTTGAATATGTTCAAAGTTTAACCTTCACACCTAAGGCCAACAATCCTACAGAAATATAGAAGTTCAGGAAATGTAAGAAATGCAACAAGACATGACCTGTTCGGTCTGGCAATATTATAAGAGCAATGACTTAGAATGGGTCCTTTTGTTTTTAACAGCTATGGAAGGAAACTAAGCCACCCAGAAGTTTCACTTCAGCCTGATTTCAAATGCCAGGGGAGAGAAGAAATATGAAAGCCCTTCACATGGTGCAGAGCAGGAACTTGGCTGTGAGTCAAAGAACTAGCCTTTCCACTTGATGCCATGTAAACCTGCAGGGCACCATCGACACTCCACTTCCAAGACCCATCTAAACAGTGTTAAAATGTTTTGCTTTGTAGCTAAAAAGCACTTCCTAAAATACTTATATCTGATGTAGTTTCTGCCCTGACGTGAAAACTGACTTTAGCACTCCATTCCAGGCTATTACACGTAAGGCTTGAGCTGGGTCCTGGCCAGCAAATTACTCTGGGCATGGTGGGGGGAAAAAAACTTGCTTTTTCACTTCTCCTCCCTCCTAAAAATGTCTTAAGATTTAAATGAAGCAAAGCATATTAAACCATCAGCAAATGGCTGTCACAAGGAGGACATTCAACAAATGGCTCTTTCATGGTAGCCTGTAAAATTACCTCATGCTGATTATAGGGAACATGGTTGCCAAGGGTTTTATTACCTCCACGTGGAGGAAGCTGGGGACGGAAATGCTCTGGGACTTCTCTTTCTTCTCTTTACAATATAAGAGTATGCAGCAGAGATCCATGCTGACAATGGTTTCTGGGACAAAGGGCAAGCTGGGACTCTCCCAGTGATAAAATGGAAAGTGGTAAGAAAATTCTCCCTAGGATAAGGACAGGCAGACAAGGGGCCCCTTCCCACTAGCGATTAGAATTCAGAGTTGATCATGGGAGTGGTATGCATTCATTAGTCAAATTCATAGTGGTGACTCTGTTTTTGATTTTCAGTCTCTCCAAGAAACGCATCGTAAAATACAGTGCTTGTATAAAACTCTGTATGTTTAGAAGTGTCAAAAAGGCACATGCTTTGCTTTGTTTAAAAACAAATTTTAGGGGCTAGAGTTGTGGTTCAGTGACAGAGCGCTCATCTCTCATGTGTGAGGCACTGGGTTCACTTAGCACCATGTAAAAATAAAATAAAGGTATTGTGTCCACCTACAACTAAAAAATATTTTTAAAAAAACAAAAAACAGAAATTTCAGACCAAATATCTACCTCCCTTGCTTACCTAAGGGAAAATGTGCTTTAGAATTGCTACAAAGGCCAAGGGGAATTTATTGCCTGTGTTAGCAAACATTAAAATTAATGACAACACAAGGGTTGGCAACCGTGAAAACTGCAATAGAACTTTCTCTGGCCAATAGTCAGTTATTTTACTACTGAAGAGGAAGACAAATGGTCTTTTGTAGTTACAGGCTTGTAGAATACTAAAATGCTAGCAATTGACTGGCCCTCAGATAAAATCCAACCTGATAATAAACAGGCAAAAACTCAAAGCATGAGTGGCCTAGGTCTTTCCTGATGGCATCTCTGGAGTAGAATAAAGCATACATATGAACAAGTTGAACCACATACAGGATGCTAGAAATGCCCCAACAAGTGACTGCCTGACTGCCTTTGCTTTCCATTACAGGTATTGCCACAAAACACTTGAGATTATCAATTAACAAGGTAAAAGGCTAATTTGGGCTCACAGTTTCAGAGGTTTCAGTACATAGTCCCTTGGCCCTGTCCCTCTGAACCTGTGTTGTGGCAGATCATCACGGGGAGGAACATGTGGCAGAGCAGAGCTGTCACCTTAGGGCAGCTGAGAAAAGGGAGGAGGCAGAGCTTAGGGTTCCCCATACCCCCTCCAAGATGGGACCCCGACGACCTAACTTCCTTCCTTCAGGCCCCACATCCTATAGGTTCCACCACCTCCCAATAGTGTCTTAGGCTGGGGACTGAACCTTCAACAAGTAGGCCTCTGGAGGACATTCAAGATCTTAAACTGTAGCACTGACCTTTGATGGTAAAAATGTTCATGCCACGCGCAGTTTGCAGACTATGTTAACTACTATGAAGCACTTTATAAACTATAAAGTGTATCATATATTGACAACTAAAATCACTTCCTCTTCACGACACCCTTGACAGTTAACCAGATTATCTCCATGTTACAGAAAACTAAGACTTAAGTCCACAAAGTTTGTCAGGAACTGAGCTAAAATTAGAACAGAGAGCCTCTGAGCCCAATTCAATGTATTGCTGCTTGTCAAAGGTATCATTTGGAAGACAGTTTTGCACACTGAGGCGAAATCTGGATCATGATAAACGCCATTCATAATTCTACATATACACCCTGAGGCCACTGAGAACAAATCTAAACCAGCTTCTACCCAGTGGCCCTAAATCCCCAGACAGCATCCTTTTGACCTCTCTATTTCAGTTTGCATTTGATCAGCATAGCAGAATCTCCTCAAAAAGCATCGTTACTATATCTACTACCAACACCTCTTTCTCATAATAGAAGTGTTTGGCCAACTGCAGATTGAATTCTTTTTTTTTTTTTAAATATTTATTTTTTAGTTATAGGTGGACAGAATATCTTTATTTTATTTTTATGTGGTGCTGAGGATCGAACCCAGTGCCTCCCGCATGCTAGGCGAGCACGCTACCACTGCGCCATAACCCCAGCCCTGCAGATTGAATTCTTAAGGCATGAACTAAAGCACTTGTTAATGTATTCAGCAAGTTTAGACAGTGGAAAATATACTGGCCAGATAGTAATGTCTCAATTCTCATCCTACCACAGTCATGCAACATCACACAACTTCTAGAGAAATACTATGAAGATAAATATATACATGTGCAATAGCTACAATATCTAAAAAGAAACCAATGAATAATTTTTATGGGAAATTTGCTACATGTCTATATAACCAAATAAATGCCAAAACATCAATAATAATGTTATAAAATATTAGTCTCAAAGAGATTAATTACCTGATTCAAACATTGAGTAAATACTCAAGAACAAATCAAACTTTATCTTTTGCTTCAGTTGGAATAGGGAAGAAAAATAAAATTCAAATGCATTAAGGCTAATTTACATCATTGTCAGGTTTAAGTTTCAGCATTAATCAAACCATTATATGAGATATAAATGGAATTTGCTCTCTGAAAATTAAAATGTATAATTTTGCAATTAATTTTCCCATTCTCAGTGTCCTATGTTAACATTGATAATCAAAAAAGTATAATGAGCACACTGATTCAGAAATCAAAATGCAAGTTTCTAAATTACATTATACAAATATCAAATCCAAAATAAAAGGAAGGAATTCATACATACATACATATACATAAAAAAAGTATATATACTTATATACAAATATATATTTCTATAGTACCTCCTATATATCAGAGATCATGGTTTTCATATGATTGTGTCTATCTCATTTAATTCTTCTACCAACCCTTTGAAGTATTAGTTTTATAAATGAGGAATAAGAAACAGAATGATTTAGAGATCAATCCTAAAGTCTTAAAACTAATTTTTAGACTTAATCCAAATCAATCTGTTTATAAATCCCAACTTCATAATGTTATAGAGAAATATTAAAACTTTAAAAATTAGATGTATATGTGCTGAAATTAAAACACATAACATGACAGCCTTAGCCTTTTCTGACTTCAAATTCTGAGAGATGCTGAGATCTCTTACAGGTACTCAAAATTACATCAGAAAGAGGTTATCTAGACATCTGTAACTATGAATATGGCCAAAGTGGTACAAAAGCAAGACAAACACACAGGGAATTATATGGCCTCAAGCCTTCCACTTAGAAAACAATAATTTTCTAATAGATGAACAATTAATCTGTTAATACAGGTAAATTAACTTTCTAGAGACAGGCTTGTCTCTTCAGACCAATTTCAACATGGCAATCATAATTCCTGGACTAAATATTTTTAAATTTAAAAAGTCTAGCACAGGCTATTTTATGCAAGTAATAGTTATGTAATTGAAATATTTGGATTGAAGATTGTGTGCCGTTCATTGTCCCAGGACTGAATTAATTGCTATTCTCATAGAGAAAACCCAAAATAATTCAGTTTGTTATGCTAGTCCTGTGAGCCAAAATTTATGCATAAGAACAAAAAGATTATGGAGTCCTGTTCCTATTATTGTAGATTCATGCCTAAGTAAGTCTAGCTTTCTATTGATCATTACCACCATAAAGCATCTATACATAGTTTAGGAGTCAATGGACAACAACTTTAGAACAGAGTTTTACAAACTAATTGTGCAAGTTAAGTTAGAAATAAATTATTTGGTCTCAACCCTTTTGAATGAATGTAAAGGAGCTGAATAACACATGAAAGGAAAAGAAAGGCAAGTGGCAATTACAAGTAGCAAGTACTCTTTCAAAAACTTATTTCTGGTGTGTGTGCACGCTCTTGCATGCACGCGCACACGAGTGAGTGGGTATGTGTGAGAAAGAGAGAGCATGTGCACACACGTGCATACTGGATTACAGCGTAAGATTATTTCCTTCAAAGATGTGCAATAGGGCTGGGGTTGTGGCTCAATGGTAGAGCACTTCCCTCACATGCGTGAGGCACTGGGAACAATCCCTAGTACCGCATAAAAATAAATAAAATAAAGACATTGTGTCCATCTACAACTAAAAAAAAAGTTTTTAAAAAGAGTTGCAATAAAAAGTATTTAGAAGTTGCTATTCTAGAGGATAACATGTGCAAATGTTAAGTGAACTTTACATTCATGTGAATAAAAAATAGCATAAATACATAAATTCTGTGGACAAGAGGTAAGGACAAGAGCCAAAACCAAGAGAACTTTTCTTTGCAATAGAAGTGACTTTTGAAATACACAAGACTCTTTTTATTAATTGACCTGTCAAATTTGTATATAGGCAATTTTAGTGGAGGAAGATGCCCTTTTAAAAAAATGATCTTCCTCCCTTTTCTCCCCGCTCAGTTGGACTTCAACCTTTCCTACAGCACCTATCCATAAGCTGGTATCTTTCAGAGTCAACAAGTTTTGCATGTGATTCTATCTTCAGCACCTATTATTTGATATCAGGAAGATGATCATAACCTGTTTGCAAAAGAAAATTCCTGCCAAGTTACCTATAGTCATGAGATATCAATTCTTTCTGCTCTGAAAAATTTTAGTCATTTTTTTCTCCTACTAAAATAGAAACAACCGAGAGGGGATTTCTAAGACGTTTATTTCAATTTCCCCCTGGAGCTTCACAGCTCCATGAGGGTGAGGTGGATTGGTATAGAGGATCTGGGGAAGGTACCTTTTAAATTACCAACAATGAGAAGAATGTTTTCAGATGATGTAGATTGAGGAGAATAGTTAATGTGAAAGATAAAAATCTAGATTTTTAAATAATCTCCACAGGAAAAACATCAATTCAATTATACTTTATTCAAACATGAACATAAATACAAAGTTCAGAAAAAAATCAGCTACTTAAGTACATGATAGAGGGAAGCACCGGGGCTATTAGTAATTGATATAAAAATTATTTTGAAAAGGATACATCTCAGCCTTGAGTTCAACCTAATATAATTAAAGTGACTGCTATGGTTTAGTTATGGTTTATCCCCCAGGGTTCATGTACTGTGAGCTTGGCCCCCAATATGGCCAACTAAAGAGGTGGTGGGTCCTGCCGCTGGGGCTGTAGCTCAGTGGTAGAGCGCTTGCCTAGCATGCATGAGACACTGGGTTCAATCCTCAGCACCACATATAAATAATAAGTAAATAAAATAAAGATCCATCAACAACTAAAAAAATATTTTTAAAAAAAAGAGGTGGTGGGTCCTTTAAGAGATGGGGCTTAGTGGTAAGTAAGTAGGTCATTGGTGATTGTTAGGGTTTAGATATGAGGTATCCCCCCAAAGTTCATGTGTGAGACCATACGAGAAGGTTTAGAGGTAAAATGATTGGGCTATGAAAACCTTAATCCACTCATTGAATTAATACCTTGAAAGGGATTAATTTGGTAGTAACTGAAGGCAGGTAGGGTGTGACTGGAGGAGGTAGGTCATTGGGAGGCATGCCTTTGGGGTATATATTCTGTACCTGGCAAGTGGAGTCTGTCTGCCTGTCTCTCTCTCTCCCCTCTCTCCTCTCCCCCGTTCTCTCTCCCCACCCCGTCCCCTTCTTTGTGTGGTATCTTGAGCCACTTTCCTCTGCCACACTCTTCCACTATGATGTTCTGCCCCATCTCTGGTCCCAAGGAATGGTCAACCATCTATGGATCTATGGACTGATACCTCTGAAACCAGGAGCCCCAAAATAAACTTTTCCTCCTATAATTGTTCTTGTCAGGTCTTTTGGTCACAGTAGTAAATGCAGAGATGCTGCCCTTGGAAAGAATTAAGGTAATTCTCTTGGAAACATGGTTAGTTCTCAAGAAAGGGTTGCTATAAAAGAGCAGACTAGTCCCTCTTCATCGCTCTCTGGCTTAGTTTCCCATATTAGCTCTCCCTCTCACAATGATTCCCACCATGATGCCATCTGCCATTATGTAATGTAGCCAAAGGGGCCCTCACCACAGCCAAGCAGATGTTGGTGCCATCCTCTTGAACCTCCAGAACTGTGAGCTATATAAACTCCACTGGTTTACAAATACTCAACATCAAGTATCTTTTATAGCAATATAAAACTGAGTAATACAGTCAGCACACATCCCTATGTACCCACACCCTTTCTGGTTTATGCCTGTGGCCTGAGGTTGATAATTAATCATACTCACTTTTACCTTTAAAAGTGTCCTATGTTTACAAAATAAGTATATGATCATTTCAAATATAATATATGAACATTGTGCTGTAATGGCTGAAAATCTGATGCCATCACTTTACACTGGTTAACAGAACAAGGGGACCTCAACCTAGATAACTCGGTTTAATTGTGCATGCCATATTTTAAGCAGTATTCTAACAAATTATCCTGTATCTAGAGTTGAACAAATAAGAAACCAAAAAAAAAAAAAAAACTCATGTTTTTTGAAGAACAGTAGTAGGAACTAGGAAATGTTGCATAGCAGAGATAAAACGGAGTTAGATAACATTACTTCATATTGCTGAAAGGCTACAAGTTAAACAGGAGAATTCTTTTCCCTATATTAATTCAGGGGGAAAAAAAACAATTTCAGTTCAAACTAAGAAAAAACTTACCAACAACTGGGGGGAAAGCCAAGAAATAAAATTACTCACAAGGAAATAAATTTTTCTTCATCATGTTGAGACAAAGGCAGATGAGAACAGGTGCAAAAGGGGTCTTGCATTGCATCGGGAGGTTTCTTCCAAATGTGCTTTTTTTTGGGAGGGGATGGGAATTGTAGCAAGGTGATTGGCATAAAAGGGGCACAGTTCATGTCCTCCATTTACATAAAATTTCAGACCTCTCACCTGCCTCAGCTGTATTTATCAAACTGTGGTTTGGTTTAGCATCTCAGCATTACAGAAACCAGGAAATTCTTGTCCTGGACACTTCAAGTTTTCTACTACTAAATATCTGTCAGTTCCAGGTTAAACTGTTCAGAGTTCATGCACTATGTAAATAAGCATTATTATTACTTCCAACTTTACATTCCAGATGAGCAAATACAGTTGTGTTTATATCTTAGAGTTTCAGAAGCATGACGCTTTGTGGTATTTTGCCATTTAAGTATTTTAGTGTGGTAAGATGTTCCCAAATTAAAAGAACAAGAACAGAGAGCCAAAAGTGGAAGGCATGGAAACCAGGAAACACCTGCCTTCCCCAACACACACACACACACACACACACACACACACATCTATAATGTTTAATAACTAAGCACATGGCGTCAAGCACAATGAAAGCTTTACATAGATACATGGATCTCCAAAGAAAATTTTGAGACAGGCATGGTGATCATTCCCATTTTACAGACAGTGCAACTGAATGTTTTAAAGGTGTGGTCCCATCCAAGGTCACAGAGCTAGCAAGTGGCAGCAGAGCTAGGATTTACACCCAAACAAGTTAACTTCAGAGCTATGCTTTTATACACTACAGATGGAAAGACCACAACCCAGCTATTTTGTATGTTTGGAAGGTGTGGCAGTAAAATATTGAAGAATGAAAATGTGAAAGGAGAGGAGGCACTTCCTGGGGGCAGGGTGGACCCAGAAGTGGGCAACTGAGAGATAACAGAGTAGCTAAGACAGTGGACAAGACATGGGAACTACGGCAACAGCTGTGGCATTTTCTTCTTGCATTTTTTTGTCTTTTTTTCCTATCTATTCTTCTTTTTTCCTCCATAACTTTAAATCATTTGTTGTTCTCTTCCTCCATTTCTTAGGTTCTTTCTTTCATTACTACTTCTTTGTGGTTTTATTGCCTTTTCTGGTTTTTCCTTATAATTTTCTTCCTTTTACAATCTCTGTCTCCAATATTTCCTTGATTGTTCTCTGAACTTTCTCTTTTCTCTCCCTTTCCTTATTATAAACTTTTTCAAAAAAAAATGTATTCTTATTTTCTCTGGATGAAGTTATATCTTTTGTATTTCAAGTAAAAACATAAATGAATTGGACGTTTTCCTTACAAAACTCAACTTAAAATTAAGTTCCAAAGACAAACATATCTATCAGAGGACTTGCATCCAGAAAAGTATTGATATAGCTCAATAAAACAAGACACAGTCCAACAAGACCTGAACAACCATTTCATTAAAAAATGATATATGGATTGCTTTAGCTATTTTGGGTCTCTTATTTTTCCAAATGCATTTCATGATTGCTTTTTCTAGTTCTATGAAGAATGTCATTGGGATTTTAATAGGAATTGCATTAAATCTGTATAGCAGTTTTGGTAGTATGGCCATTTTGACAATATTAATTGTCACATCTGCCTATCAAGGGGTACGGGAGGTCTTTCCATCTTCTAAGGTCTTCTTCAATTTCTTTCTTTAGTGTTCTGTAGTTTTCATTGTAGAGGTCTTTCACCTCTTTTGTTAGATTGATTCCCTAGTAATTTTTTTTGAGGCTATTGTGAATGGGGTAGTTTTCCTATTTTATTTTTCAGTAGATTCGTTGCTGATGTATAGGAACGCGTTTGCCAATTCCAAAAAATCAAAGGCCAAATGTTTTCTCTGACATGCAGATGCTAATTCACAATAAGGCAGGGAGGAGCAGATAGAATCACTTTAGATTAGGAAGAGGGGAGAAAAGGGAGGTGAGGGGGCAAGAGGAGGGAAAAATAGTACAATGAATCAGATATTATTACTTTATGTACATCCATGACTACACGACTGGTGGAATTCTACATCATGTACAACCAAAAGAATGAGAAATCATACTCCATTTGTGTAATGTATCAAAGTGCATTCTACTGTCATGTATAACTAACCATAACAAATCAAAAAGATAAGCAATAGGAAAAAATGATATATGGATGGCCAGCAAGCAATGAAAAGATACTAAGTGTCACTGGTCACTAGAGAAATGCAATTAAAGCAGTTATATACTGTTACACACCCAACAGAATGGCCAAAATCAAAAAGAATGACTAAGCCATGCATTGATAGGATGTGAAATGGCTGCGACCCTCAGACATTGGTGGTATAAATACACAATGGTCCAGTAACTTGGGAAAACATTTTGGTAGTTTCTTGAAAAGTTAAAAATACACTTAACACAACCCAGTAATCCCATTCTAAGGTATGAACCCACGAGAATCAAAACATATCTACACAAAACCTTGTAGGCAAATATTCATCAGCATTCTTCAAAATAGCCAAAAAAATGGGTGGGGAAAACAACCCGAATATCAGATTTCAAATGTAGTAGTATATCCATACCATGGAATACCATTTGGCCGAAAAGAAAAGAAACAACATGAAAAGTCTTAAAACTTAAAAAGAAGCCAGTCACAGACTACCATACAACGCCATTTCTATGGAATTCGTAAAAAGGCAAAACTATAGCATCCCCAAAAAAGTCAATGGTTACCTGGAACTTGTGAATATGAAGGGATATTTTGGATGGATGGAAAAGTGATTATAGTGTAGAATGCACCACTGTATGTATTTACTAAAACTTGTTGAACTAATCACTTTAAATGAGTGGGTTTTATAGTATGTAAATTGTTGTACAATAAAACTGAAAAGCCATTGCCGTATTTGTGCATGGCCCTCAATTGCTTACATTTTTTTTGGATCACAAGCTTCTCATAAATATTCGTAAGATAAAAGATAATCTTTAAAGACATAAGAAGAATCCGTTTTAGTTGTTTGGTTGAGATTGCTGGGAATGTGGGAAGGGGAACACAGGGTGACTTATTTGCTACATCACAGGATTCAGCTGACTTCCCTACATGTGGTAGCTCTTTAAAATATTTGATGATTCACTGATAAGACACACCCAGGAGTGCAGCAAGTAAATCTGGTTAAATGTAGTGAGATAAATTTTCCTAAACAGAGCATGAAGTAAAATTGAGGCTTGATCCACAATTTAATTTTCATTTGGAGAAAAGAATGCCCTGGCATACTTTGTCACATCTGAAAGGACGAAGTCAATCAAGAATACGGGGGTCATGTCAAAAAGACTTGCAGAGAGATGAGACTACTTGAGCATCAAGAACCACAAACAGACAATCTGAACATCAAGACTAATGACCACACTGGATTAAAAGACAACAAATAAATTAAAATCCCTGAGTTCATAATTATTTTTTAAAAAACACACATCGGTCACCTTTGTAATTTAAAGTAGCAACTCTTTACTCTAAAACCAGTAGATTAAGGGAAATAAGTACTTAAAAAAGACAAGAAAGAGGAAGGTAGATCAACGTGAACACACATGATGTCTGTGATACATTACAAAGTGAAAAAAGCAATCTGCACAATACCGAATAACGTGATCCCAGTGTTACAAAACAAACAAATCTTTATGAGCTTTTATAGGCTTGATTAAAAACTCTAAGAAGAAAAATTACCAAGAGTGGTTAACCCTGAGGAAGAGAAATGGATGTTGTGAAAGAGAAAAAATGATTTTGGCTTTGTACATTTTACTGCTTGTGTAAAAAAAAAAAAATAGTAATAAATTTGTAAACAAAACTTTTTCATTTTCCAGGAACAAAAATCAAATTCATTACGGGCTATATATTAAGGCCTTGTAATGGTGCTATATTCTTTCCTAGATGAGGCCCAGATTTGTCCTTATAATGAAAAGCATATAACAAAGTTTTAAAAGATATAAATAGCAAGTGCATACTTTAACATTGCTGTTTCTCTCTCTATCTCTCTCTCTCTCTCTCTCTCTCTCTCAGAAGAAAGGCACCAGGGCTGGGATTGTAGCTCAGTGGCAGAGCGCTTGCCTTGCATGAGTGAGGCACTGGGTTTGATCCCCAGCACCACATAAAAGTAAATAAATAAAGATATTGTGTCCATCTACAACTAAAAAAAAAAATTAAAAAAAGAAAGGCACCAGAGAATGAGAACAAGTCATGGTGACTCTACTTCTGCTACCATTGTCACCAAATTATTTTAAATATCACACTTAGAAAGGGTCTATTTAATTATCTACATCATTTATTCCACACCTGTTCTTTTCCAAGGAACTCTGCAATTAAGTGGCACCCAATTATTCATACAAGAAAACAATGTGATGGGCTGAGAGTAGAGCTTAGTGCTAGAGTACTTGCCTAGCATGTGTGAGGCCCTGGTTTCCATCCATGGCACACCCTATCCCCCACAAAGACTCATGAAGGCGTTTACCAATTGCAGTAGAGGATATAATTTTAAAAATTCTCAAATGCTGGCTGAACTGAAAAGAATGAATTCCACAAAAATTTCTAAGTGTTATTAATTCTTATCTCCTTTCCCAGTTGGGTACAAATCAAGATCTCAGGTTTGTTTTGTTTTGTTTTAAATTGACAAATAAAAATGGAGTTGTGGCTCAGTGGTAGAGCGCTTTCCTGGCACATGTGAGGCCCTGGGTTCGATCCTCCGCACCACATAAAAATAAATAAATAAAATAAATGTTGTGTCCATCTACAAGTAAAAATATTTTTTAAAAAATTATTTTTATTTATACAGTATAAAGTTTTTTTTTAAATATTTTTAGTTGTTGATTGACCTTTATTTATTCATTTATTTATATGTGGTGCTGAGGATCGAACCCAGTGCCTCCCACATGCAAGGCAAGCGCTCTACCACTGAGCCAAAATCCCAGCCCCCAGCATAAAGTTTTAATAATTGTATATATTGTAGAATGGCTAAATCAAGCTAATTAACATATCCATTACCTCACACGTTTTGTGTGTGTTTGTGTGTGTGGTGAGAATACTTAAAAACCTACCTTTTCAGCAATTTTCAACTATATAATGCATTGTTATTAACTACAGTGACCATATTGTACAATGGGTCTCTTGAACTTATTCTCTCTAACTGAAATTTTATATTCACCAGTTTTATACACACATATGCATCCACAGTCCTCCCATGTGGTAACTGTACACAGTGAGTTGCAGGCAGGCATGAACTAAACTTGCTTTGTTAAACAAAAGAGGAGATATATAAGGAAGGAAACAGTTCCCAAAAGATACACTAGAGAAACAGAAGAAAAGTGTGTCCTCAATGTGTACCCAGGCAAGAAGGGAAACTCTGGAAGCAGGCATGCAAGAAGCATATTTCCAGCCGGGTGCGGTGGTGCATGCCTGTAATCCCAGCATTTAGGGTGGCTGAAACAGGAGAATCGCGAGTTCAAAGCCAGCCTCAGCAACGGCGAGGCACTAAGCAACTCAGTGAGACCCTGTCTCTACATAAAACACAAAATAGGGCTAGGGATGTGGCTCAGTGGTCGAGTACCCCTGAGTTCAATCCTCAGTACCAAAAAAAAAAAGCAAATTTCTCTGCTCCAGTGGCTGACAAGGGCAGGCACAGAATTCACACAAACAAGCAAGATAATGCTGTGGAAGAACAGATAGAAAAAGATGAAGGAACCAGCAATTCCATCTCTGTGTGCTTACTAGAAAGAAATGAGCACCTGTCTACCAAAAGCCATACAAAGCATGTCACACTAATGCTATTCATCATGACCCCAAACTGGAAACAGCCTATTTAAATACCCATCAACTAGAGAATGGATATGCTAAGGGGATGAAATCCCAAAGAGAATGAACTACTGCTACATGCAGCAACATCAATGAATTACAGAATGGTGAACAAAGAAGTCAGCTACAGGAGGGCATGTACTTTTCACACCTAGGTAGATATGAAGGGAATTGAAAACCTTTCCATGCCCAGACAAAAATCTGTACGTGAATGTTTACAGCAGCATGGTTCACAATAACCCAGAAGAGAAAACAAACCAAATGTCCCTCAACCAATAGATGGATAAACAAAATATAATATATCCATACTTTCTGTAATCCCAGCACTTTGGGAGGCTGAGACAGGAAAATCGCAAGTTCAAAGCCAGCCTCAGCAATGGTGAGGCGCTAAGCAACTCAGTGAGACCCTGTCTCCACATAAAACACACAATGGGGCTGGAGATGTGACTCAGTGGTCAAGTGCTCCTGAGTTCAATCTCCAGTACCAAGTGGTGGCTACCTGAATAAATATACAAACACACATACATGCATGCACATATATATGTTTATACTTAATGTACTTAAGTTTACACATAAGATTTATATTTTAATGTATGTAAGTTAAGTTTTTTCAGCAGCTATTTTAGAAAAAAAGACTTTTTTTAGAAAATCCATAGCATGGAACCAACCTAGGTGGCCTTCAACAGATGAATGGATAAAGAAAATGTGTTACATATACACAATGGACAATGATTCAGCTACAAAGAAGAATGAAATTATGGCATTTGCCAGCACATGGATGGAACTGGAGAATATCATGCTAAGTAAAATAAGCCAGTCCCCAAAAGACAAAGGTTGAATGTTCTTTCTGATATGTGGATGCTAGCACATAACAAAGGAGGGTAGAGAGGGGAAGTATCGAAGTTCACTGGATTAGGCAAAGGGGAATGAAGGGAAGGAGGATGGGAATAGGAAAAACAATAAAATGAATCAGACATATTTTCCTATGATCATATATGAATACATGACCAGTGTGACTCCAAATCATGTTCAACCACAAGAATGGGATCCTAATTAGAATAAGTTATACTCCATGTATATACAATATGTCAAAATAACACCCTCCTCTCACGTATATCTAAAAACAACAAATTAGTTAAAAAAAGAAAGAAAATCAATAGCATTATCATGAGAATCAAGATGTCACTGGTGGGCTGGAGTTTGTGGCTCAGTGGTAGAGCACTTGCCTGGCATGTGTGAGGCACTGGGTTCAATCCTCAGCACCATATAAAAACAAAACAAAGGTACTGTGTCCATCTACAACAACAACAACAACAAAATTTAAGCAAAAGGATGTCATTGGTGTCTAGCACTTAGATCCTCTCTGTGCTGCAATTTTACCCAATCATTTGCCTCAACTAAAAACCCTAAAATCATCTTTGAATCTCCTCTTGTATATCTCATATCCAAAAAATAAAACCCCTATAGATTTTACCTTTAAAATACACCTAGCATCTGCTTTACCAACCCATAAACCTGACCTAAGTCACCTAATTTCTCTCCTGGCAATAATCACAGACCCCTAACAAGTCCCCTGTTTCTGCCCTAGTCCCTGACCACCAGTACCTCACACACCAGGTGGATTGTGCCTATTAAGACAAGTCAGGGCCTCTGGGCCTCTGCTCACAACCCTCCAATGGCTCTACCTCACCAAGAATAAAAGGCAAAGGCCTCCAGGGGCCTGTGGGCCCTTGCCTCCCCCAAACACCTTGCTGACCTCTCCTGTCACCATGTGGCCTCTCACTAGCTCTACCCAGCCACATCAGTCCACTTGCTGTTACTGCGACCTATCCAGGACACCCCTCCTTTAGCACCCTTTGCCCCTAATGGTCTGTTCACCTCTGCCTGTTCTCTAGGATGTCTGCCCTGCCAACTCTGTCTCCCACTTAAGGCCTACCCTCAAATATCCACAGGGCCTTCCCTGGCACTATAAAAACAGCAGCCAGCATCCTAGTTACTTTGCTTTATTTTTCTTCATAGCCTCTCACCATCTGATAAATGTCTGGTTCTTAGTAGGTGCTCAATGTTTTCTGTCTGAATGAACACATACATGAATAGATGAATAAATATAAATAAAAGAAATGAAGAAAAGTTATATTAATTCCTGAATGTCAAATAAACCCCACAACCATCTGTAAATCTGATTTTTTTATCATAAATATGGATTATTTTTATCATAAACAGAAAGCAGAGTCATGGTAGCCTATACTTCAACTGGATTCTATCAGTGATCTGCCTAAAAAGAAAAAATTATAAAGCAAAAGGGAAAATGCACTTTTTTCTCAACTGCCTTACCATCTACAGGGCTTGATTAAGAAAATAGTGACTCTAAGATTTTAAAAGAAAAGTGTGAATATGGAGGAAAATAATTTTGCAGGCAAACTGTTACTCATTTATAGATTCTCAGAATGATGGACAGTGCAACTTCTTTCAGATGAAATATTTTGCAAGAGGGAGAAACATTTCCCTGGTACCAGCAGTACAAATGTTCTCAAGGGTCATTGAGGCCTATCCTGCCCACAGATTAGCAACGGCTTTGCCAGAACCAGCTTTGATGTTATCCAGAAATGACGAACAACAGACCTCCTGAGCTCCTGGCAGGCCAGATGAAAACAGAAGAACATAAAGGAACCCTGGTGCTTCTTTCCTTTTATCCTTGAACAAACACAGACATAAAGCAGATGTGACCTCACTAAATACGAGCTGGTTCAACTGATGTGCAGTTTTTACTGCACTTCTAATGATTACACGTTGTCATGTCCCCACTCTTTGTGACTGAATCCAGGCGAAGAACTAAAGTAACCCTCTGCACCACAGACATAAAAGTTTATTTGAGACATAAATTCTGGCTACTCTAACAATCCGATAAATGGTACAGGATTATTTTTCAATAGCTCAAACTGCAAAGTTGAACCATCTGCTCAATAGAAAAATTGCTACCAACGTAGCTGATTTTTTTTGTTTAAAGAAGCGCCCTAGAATGCCTTCCCAGAACCAGAGTCTCAAGAAAGAAAAAGAAATTCCTTAACAAAATCCTCAATTACAGAAGGCATAGATTTAGATAGGGGGATTAAAATTCAACAAAGCAAAATGTAAGAACATTTGGTCTTGGGAGATAGAGAAAGAAAAAAGTGTAGTCATAATGCACTTCTTATAGAACACGTTATCAAAAAGCATTTACAGGGGCTGGGATCGTAGCTCTGTGGTGGTAGAGTGCCTCGCATGCGTGAGGCACTAGGTTCGATCCTCAGCACCACATAAAAATAAATAAATAAATAAAATAAAGATATTGTGTCCATCTACAACTGAAAAAGAAATTTAAAAAAAAAAGCATTTACATGGCTCTTAAAAAAGTTATACCAGAGTAGTTTCTCATTTGCAACTCATTATTGGATATAGAGACTGTCGATATTCGATAAATTCCATTTTGACTGAAATTTATTTTTTAAATACTTTTTTATTTGTAGATGGACACAATATCTTTATTTATTTATTTATTTATATGTGGTGCTGAGGATCGAACCCAGTGACTCACGCATGCGAGGCAAGCGCTCTACCACTGAGCTACATCCCCAGCCCCTTGACTGAAATTTAATTCTAAACTATGAGCCTCGTTCTTCCAGGAAGGCTTCCCTGGCTCAAGAAACCCCCTTGTCAGACTCCTGATATATACTAGTCAACAAAGATTATAAACTGTTTTGGTTATTCTTTACTTATTTTTGCATAGATTCTTGTCTCTCCAACTAGACCCATGAGCTCCTCAAATTCAAAAATTGCATTCAAATTTCTTCCAAATAACCCAATAGTACCTCACCAGGGGAATACTAAGTGGATTAAATATGAAACATCACCCCATTCATCCCAAGTAAGCACAAACAGTTCAATATATAAAATTCCCACAGCACACACACACACACACACACACACATACACACTCTCACTCTCCTGCCTCCCACACATGACTCTTCCTGGGCTGCTTCTTTAAAGGTCTTCTTTAAATATGCATGCAAATGGGGTGAACCTGGAGAATGAGCCCATTCTGTTCCGCCCCATGTCCCACATTCCCCAAGCTCAGGGAAGACAGGGCTAGTGTTTTCTGTGGTGCTCAGGAAGCACTGGACGTGAGTCTGAATAGGAAATGAGCAGGAACAACCTAACAATTTGCCACCATAAAACACATAAACTGCTGTAAACTGCTGCTGGGCCCTAACTTACTGTGGCGTGCCTCCTTGGGGATGGGGGTCTTAATTTTTTGAAGGGGTCTCTGGAGGATTTCATCTACACAATCCTACTGTCCCTAGTTTGCTGGGAGCATCACAAACTTAGTTTGACAGTACTGCTATCTTCTTTATGCCAAAGCACACATGAGCCATCTACAACTAAATTTATGCTCACCAATCAGAGTAGAGGAGCCGGGCGCGGTGGTGCACGCCTGTCATCCCAGCACTTTGGGAGGCTGAGACAAGAGAATCATGAGTTCAAAGCCAGCCTCAGCAACAGTGAGGCGCTAAGCAACTCAGTGAGACCCTGTCTCTACATAAAACACAAAATAGGGCTGGGGATATGGCTCAGTGGTTGAGTGCCCCTGAGTTCTATTCCCAGTACCAAAAAAAAAGAAGAGTAGAGAGGTACCAAGGTCATGCTGTCAAATTGGGTTATTTCAAAATAGTGCACTGTTTTCTATACTTGATTTTCTCTCCAAAGAGCTCAAATGTTTACTTATGAGGGGGTGTTATTTTGTTAGATTCTTAATTAACTTGTGTCTAATTCTCTTCAAGGCTACATAAAAGTTACTATAAAAGTGAGCAAAAACATGCTTCTAGATTCCCTTTCAAATTTACAAATACACTTTTTCTTGCTAAATATCCAAGTAATTCAAAACTAAGCAATTGACCAAATCAGGGTCAAACCGTTTAAAGAGGTAATCAGTCTTTCAGAGTGTTTCTGCACTGATGAAACACCACTTGGTCAAAGTCCAAATTGTTTTATTTGAGATTTTGAATTAGTACATAAAAATATACACATTTAAAATTTCAAAGAAAAACTAAATCATGAAGTTAGCCAGCTTGCTTTTCCCTCCCTCCCTCCCTCTCTCCCATCGCTCTCCTTTTTTTTTTTTTTTTTTTGTTCTCAATGTTATAATTCACTATGTTACCAGCTCAGAGCTCTGAAAATACCCACAAGCACTGGAGACTTATATCCTCACTTTACTGGCATAGGGACTCCTTTTTTTTAATTTTTTAACCTTTATTTTATTTATTTATTTTTCTGTGGTGCTGAGGATTGAACCCGATGCCTCACATGTGCTAGGCAAGCGCTCTACCCCTGAGGTACAGCCCCAGCCCCAGTATGGGGAGTCTTGCAGTTCATGGTTCCTCGATGATGTCATAATCCACTTTCCAGAATAGTCATCTTCACACAACCAGTGTGAATTACAAAGAACCATACAGAACTATAACTTCTATAGACTTAAGTGAAATAAAAGTGATTTCATATAGTTGAACTCTAAAACATCTTTGCCTCTTTGCTTCGTGTTACTCATGCAAATGTTACAAAGTTCTAATCAAAACTCCATAAGGTCTTTCTGATATGTCTCCTGTTCTCTTTTGTAGCTCCCATTCTCCACTCACTAAATGTCTCTAAAGCTCATAACACATCACCTCTCAGCAGGCCAAGTGCAACTGTGTCTCATCATCACTCATATCACCCTTCCCATCCAGTTCTGGGACCACTGGGTCGGATTCTGCTAACACTTCTTATAACATATTTCTTTGTTCAAAAATTCTCCTGCACCAAATGCATATTTATTTACCTCTTCCTGGGTGTCCTCCATCATGCCACCTCTCACATGTCATTCCTTCATTGATTGTTCTTCATTATTCTTCAACAGATTCAATGATCTAAACATGAAAAGCCCCTGCTTCAAACCCACAGCTTGTTCCTTCTTTTTTTTTTTAATAGTTGTCAATGGACTTTATTTATCTATACGTGGTGCTGAGAATCGAACCCAGTGCCTCACACATGCTAGGCAAGTGCTCTACCACTGAGCCACAACCTCAGCCCACTTGTTCCTTCTTAATTGACTTCAGTGTGCTAGTCTTTCATCCGAATAATTCAGCCAATCAATCTTCTATCAATTCAAGTCCCTTTTAACTTCAAAACCCTGAAGAAAGTTTCTCTAGAAAGCCTTCCCTAATTGCTTTTGTAGTATCTAAAATAATTACAAAGACTTTATCCTTCCTCATTGTTCTGACAATTGCTCCCACCTACAATTTCAATATATTATCTCTAAACCATCTTCTCACAAAAGCTTCAGCACAATGATTTCCCTGTTGTCTGCCTAATATTCACTGGGTATCTGGTGTCCCATTTTCCATGTGAGACAGACCTTCTTTTTAGTCTTAGAATTATGATGGCCATTTTTGATATTTGGATAAGTTATTTTTAAAACCATGAAATAATAGATGGCATTCTAAAATACTGGTTCATTCTGGAAATAGGTGATGAGTCACTGGGGAGACTGGGCAAGCTAGAAGGAGTTTGAAGTGCAAACTTCAAAGTCCATTAGTCCCAAGCCTGCAAGTTAAACCACAGAAACAGATGAAACTTTAAATTGGAAGTGTAAGGAGTATGAAGAAGAATGGTAAACCCTGAGGGCAATCCATAACTTTAAAGCACATGTCGAATGAAACTGATTACTTGGATTTGACTGTAAGATTTTATGTAGACTCCAATACCTGAATTTTTATACAAAACTATTAGCTTGGTTCCCTGCTACATTTTTATGCGTTACTGTTACTATTCCTACTCTGCAGTTTGCAAGTCCATGATAGAAGCTGTAGGAAGAGGACTGGGGTTGTAGCTCAGTGGTAAAGCTCTCACCTAGCACATGTGAGGCATGAGTTCAATCCTCAGCACCACATAAAAATAAATAAAATAAAGGTATGGTATCCATCTGCAACTTAAAAATATTTTTTAAAAAGAAGCTAGAGGAAGAAACTGAAATCATGATTAATTAGCACTGACTTTTAATATCTAAGTCAGAAAATTAAAAATGGACTGGGATCCAAAGCAACAATCACTCAGACATATTACTCATAAATTTCAAACAATTAAGTTATGAGACAAGAGAATCTCAAGCTCAAAGCCTCACCTCAGCAACGATGAGGCACTAAGCAACTCAGTGAGACCCTGTCTCTACATACAACACAAAATAGGGCCGGGGATGTGGCTCAGTGGTCAAGTGATCCTTGAGTTCAATCTCCAGTACAAAAAAAAAAAAAAAACAATTAAGTTACTGCTTATTCCATAATGTAAAATGTCAAGCATTAGGGGAAAGTCTATTGTAACCATCTTTGAAGCCCCAACAGGTTCTCTAACTCTAGTGATCATACAGTTTCTATCACCATTTCTTTTTCTCCTGGGGATACAATGAAATACTAATTTTTTCCAATATGTCATCACCTACTCCTGCTTCTTAAGAGGAAATAAATACCACTGTTTTCAAGTATTGTGCCAAGGTAGTAACATTTCAGGTCTGGGCATCACAATCAAATACTATGTTCATTTTA
Organism: Xerus rutilus; assembly: GCA_028644305.1. Taxonomy (NCBI): domain Eukaryota; kingdom Metazoa; phylum Chordata; class Mammalia; order Rodentia; family Sciuridae; genus Xerus; species Xerus rutilus. Next base: position 75,274,066 of record CM053403.1, on the reverse strand, counting down.
GAAAGCCAAGCCTACATAGGGCTGGGATTGTAGCTCAGTGGTAGAATGTTCGCCTCGCACATATGAAGCACTGGATTTGATCCTTAGCACCACATAAAAATAAATAAAATAAAGGTATTGTGTCCATCTACAACTAAAAAATATTTTTTAAAAAAAACAAGCCTCAGACCTCAAGAAATACTATGGTTAACTTAGTCATTTTGTTTGTTTGTTTGTTTGTTTGTTCTATTTAAGTTTACATGATAGCAGAGTGTGATTGATTGTACACAGATGGAGCACAACTTTTCATTTCTCTGGTTGTATGTGATGTAGAATCACAACATACATGCAGTCACACATAAAGCTAGGGCTATGATGTCCATCATATTCCACCGTCTTTACTGTCCCCCTACCTGCTCCCTCCTCCCACCCCTCCACATTATGGATCAGCATCCACTTATCAATGAGTACATTCAGCATTTGGTTTTCTGAGATTGACTTACTTCACTTAGCATGATATTCTCCAACTCCATCCATTTACCTGCAAATGCCATAATTTTATTCTCTCTTATTGCTAAGTTAGTCATATTTTTAATGTTATCCATTCTGGAAAATGTCATAAAAGTAGGAATAAGGACCAAAAAATTATAATATTCCATTTTTTAATTATGTCATGTGTCCTCTATGACTTCTTAAGTAATAATTTCAAATTGTATATCTCAGAAACCCAGTTGTAGAACTTACCTGAAAGTGAAAATTTAAAAAGTGTATGCTTCACTAATCCTATGGGATTATAAAAATCTTCAAGATTTCCAATTTAGTTAATATTTACTTAGCACCCAACAGGGGTAAAAAGCATGGAACTAAAATTTTAAAACTCCCAAGGAGCACCAGTCTTGAGTAAACCATTAGAGAACTAGGAAGGCTTCTGTTCCTTCTAAAGTGAGGCAGAATAAGAAGACCTCTTCCTAACTGCTGCTAGGAATGCTGGGATAACCTTACTTAATAGCAGCAACCAAATCAAAAGAACATTTTCTCAATCTAGAAAATAGTCACTACAATGTTGAGCATTAGGTCACAGAGTTAGATTTCCAAGTTCAATGTTCAACTCTTGATCTTCATTTTTTCAATCTGAGTAAACAGGTACCCAGTTATAGACTAATTGCCCAGTCCTCAAATAAACTAATATGTGGTTCTATGTACTGATGGTCAGTGGTTCTATGTACTGATGGTCACTTGTCCTCAACATCTCTCTGAGGGGAGGCCACACTCATGCTCACCACCTCCTCATTTCCTTAGAGACAAGTAAGTCATGGGATTTGCTCTGCTGATTTATACCTCATCCACAGAGTCATCTCTAGGCCACGTAGTGCCAATGAGGCAGCCTTCATATAAGAGGTCTGCACTCCTCCATGCTTGATGGAGACTTAGTAATAGGATAACCATGTCCTGTATTTCCAAACAGAAATACCTTGAAATAGTCAAAGAACCACTATAATTACGCTGGGACAACAGGTGAAAACCAGGACTATTCCACTCAAACTGGTCCATATATTATAACCAATAAGCTCATATCGATCCTCTCTCTGTACATGAGACTTAAGAAGAAAGCCAGCAGAAATACCCAGAGAGAAGGTAATAAGCAAAGTCCTGAGGCATAAAAAATAGAAATAAAATAAAAGAAATGAAGTGGTTATTATGAATGAACAAGTGAGATAGAGGAGAATGGAAAGATACTCATAAGTGAGGCGGGTGGACAGCCAATATTTCAGACAGTGAGGTAAGAACTTTAGGCATCTAGTTGTATTGAGTCTCCAAAGCAATCCTATAAGACAGGTGTAACTGCCCCCACTTTACAAGTAAGTTAAATGAGGATATCTATTCCAAGACTGTAGAGCTAGCTAACACCTCCCAAGTGATAAAAAACAGTTTAGTCATCAAAATGGCAAAACAGCAGGACAGTATGTTCCGAAAAAGGTGTGTACATTCTAAGGAAGTGCACAAACAGTTTACTGGGGTGTGGAAGAATTCCACAAATTAGCAAATTCTAGATGCTAAATTTATATTTATTTTATCCTCTACTTTAAACTCTTCTTTTGTGTATATTCAATCATGTGTACAGCTTGGTATTGCATTAATATACATATATATGTAACTTATGTATGACTAAAAAATAAATGTATATCTATTATCCTCACTTCTTTATACCCACTTTTTTTCTGGTGGGGCATATAACCAAAAACATTGAAAGAAATACTGTCTAGAGTTCAGAATAGTACAAACTAACGGGGCAGTTTATGCAATCACTACAGCATCAACAAGTCTAATCTCAAACTATCAGAAACAGCGCTGGAGCCATGAGGCCCAGGTGGTGGTGGTGGCCAATATTGATTCACATTTTCTCTCTTCTCTATGCATCCTGGCAATAAACTCCCATAAACTCAAATCAACTGAACTTGAAATGTCAAAAAAATAACATTTTTTGACAAAATGTCAAAAGTTGTGAAGCAGACATAACTTTTCTATGTTCACGTGTGAATACACCAACAGTGAAATACCATATCATGTACAACCACCAGAATGGGATCCTAATCTCTCATGTATATTTGAAAAGAACAAAGAAAAAAAGTATCAACTTATACTGGAATTTTCAAAGGAACTAAATTAATACTATAGAACAACATGAATTTAACCCCAAACATATTATTTTTGCCACATGCAGAATCCCACAGAATCACAGAGCTATGTGCTTAGAGTCTTAACGGTCAGTGTAGACACAAGATGAATAATTCATTTTGATGAGTTTAAAATTTTTTCATTTTTAGAAATTTTTAAAAGATGTCACAGTAGATATCTAAAAATTCACTTTAATTTTGACAGCCCTCTTTGTTTGCAAAAAAGTTGTTCTTATTCATGTTAAGAGATTGAGCCTGGTTCTACTTTACATCATCAGTTTAGATAATGACTAGTTGGCTCTCATATATTTTTTTTAAATTTCATTATTATTATTATTATTTTGAATAACTTTTTAAAAATATATTTTTGGTTATAGATAGACATAATATCTTTACCTTATTTATTTATTTTTATGTGGTATTGAGGATCGAACCCAGTGCCTCACACATACCAGGCAAGCACTTTACCACTGAACTACAACTGAAGTCTCTTTCATAACTTTTCAAGTACATGAAAGCATTTCTTTAACTCAACTATTATTCTTTGTCTATCTGGTCCAAATACATCTCTGGCTGATTTTATTGGACTCCTGGGAAGTACCCTACCTTGTAATAAAGTTTCAGGCAGAGTACTTAGAAAAATACCTTTGTTGGGATAGAGGTAGAGGTGGCTGCCAAGACTCTCCTATTTGAGGATTTCTAGAACACAATTCTAGAAATGGTCAGCATAATTGCTTAAGCACTAATTAGAATTCCAAGGGATAATAATTTGGAATTAATTAGAACTCCCAATTTTGATTTTTTTTTTTAAGAAAACTGCCCAAATTAATAGCCCAGAATGAGTTCCTCTCCCCCTCCACACACCCCCTTCCTTGGGGCTCCATCCTCTGTTCCTGTCTCGTCCCTTACTCCACACCCTATCCTACCTTTCTCACTCTCCATCTCCCTACCTCAAATCTTCTTTATACCTTTACTAGACACAGCACATAAAAGCATATTTTAAGTAGACATTTATTATACATCAATGTCTCATTCTCTAAGTCGTAAAACATTAACATAAAAATTTAGAAATACCAAAATACTACCTAGCACATAGAAGATGCTTTATGAATATCCATTCTTTCACCACTTTTTTGAATGTTTTTGCCTTGCAATTAATTGGCTGTAACTGGATTAATTTTGTCAAGATTATGGCTCCTGATTGGGGTGGGGGTACCCAACCTTAACACCAGTCTTTCTCCATGACACAGTCTTAATAGTCACAATGACTTTGGAACTCTTCAACTTTGTAATGTTCCTGTTAAAAGATACAAGTCTAGTATATAAAACCTCTTATTAGAACAGAGGACGTTCAAGTCTTCAAGGTTAGACATTGAAAAGAGACACTCCCTCAACTACATGCAGCTGGCCCAAGGTCTCCTCCATGACAGAGGTCAAGAAGCCAAATATAAACTTTCCATGTTTCATGGGCCATTTGCATCATAGGGACAGAAACAGTATCATACAGATTGCTTACAATTTTATTCCAGTGTCTATCAAAGTACCTAACATGGGAAAGTGTTCAATAACTATTATAGAAATAAATGAATAAAACACATATATGAATGTTCACCTATTAAGAGAAACATCTTCCCCAAGTGGACATATGTAATAGACCATATCCATTATATGAACTAACTTACAGTTAGAATTTCCTTCTCTTAGTTACAAGACAGTTGTTCTTTCAAATTTCTCTTTCAGGAGTCTGATTTGTGTTGCATTTGAAACCAAATTCAAACAATTAGTTTTTTTCTTTGTCCATGTAAATCAGTCTAGAGTAGCAAGCCCAGGTATGTTCTAAATACATTATTCATTTCATCACAGCATGGCTCATTTTCAAAGGAAGAGAAGAAACAGTTTGTAACTGTTGGTCTTCCCTCAACAGCTGCTATGTAAATTATGAGGCATTATTCTGTTGTAAATTATATCTTACCTGAGGAAATTACACTGGTTTTGCAAACCCCAAGCAAACATAGACAAATTAAGTACAGAGTTAACAATAGAAATGAAAAGATGGAACACATAGACTTACCAAGAAAAATAACAAGATTCCTTCAAAGACTAAAGAGCTACTGGAGGTGTTGGAGCAGAAATAAGGATGCAATACAAAAATAGTGGCTTTGGGCAAGACCAAGAACACATGTAACCTCCACATCAACTTTTCTAGAGCTGCCAGCGATTGATGATAACCCTAACCCTAAGACCAAGTAACATCTGAACTACAGAAATTACTAGCAACAAAAGAATTGAAAGAATCAAACATAATCTCACTAGAGTAATAAAGATAAAATTAAACATGATGCTCAACAGTTCATGGAAGAAAGTACTGGAGCCCAGAAAATGAAATCCCAGTTTGATGCTCTGACAGGGGGAGCTGCAAAAAGAGTCTCAAAACCAAAGTCTCTCTGACCTTCCCTGACCCCAGTCTCTCAATTCTCTTTGAGCCTCCTTCCCTTCCAGAGCACAGGGAGGGGCTTTCTCAGAAGTTCTCTTATTTACTAAAGATCATATTCATCTAAGAGCACACTTGCCATCAATCTTTGTTATGGTTTGAATATGAGGTGTCCCTCAAATGCTCTTGTTAATACAGAAATATTCAGATGTAAAATGATTGGATTATGAGAGCTGTGAACCAATTGGTCCATCCTACTTTGAATGACTGAGTGGTATCTGGGGGAGGAGGATTACTGGGGGCATACTTCAGAAGGGCTGTTCTCCTGGAGGCCCCATCCCTCTCCTTCTCTCTCTCTTCTTCCTAATCCCACCATGAATTGAGCATCTTTCTTCACTGGGTCCTTCCTCCATGATGTACTGCTTCATTTGGGCCCAGAGCAAGAGTCAACCAACCATGAACTGAGACCGCTGAAACCATGAGCCCCAAATAAGTTTCTCCTCAACTAAGTTGCTATTGTTGGGTATTCTGGTCACAGTAATGCAAAAGCTAACCAAAACAATCCTCTTTCTGAAATTTCACTGACTGCAAAAGATGAAACTCATATCATTGAAGAAGAGATTGAAGATCAAACAATATGCCTAGAGTTTCAGAGGAACTTGGTCCCAGGTCACTGTGTATTTTTCAGGCCCATTCATTTCCTCTAAAAATCACTTACTAGTCCTCTAAAATTACCTACATCCCTCACTTCCCCTTCCCGTACAAAGAGAGTATTTAAGCTTCAATCATGTGGATGTTTCTTTGAGGTAGTGTTTTGTATAGCTCCGATGTACATGTGCACATTAAGAAATTCATTGTGCTTTCCTGTTGTCAGCCATTTTTTTGTTATAGTGGTATTAGCCATGGTCCTTTATAATAAGAAGGAGAAGGAAAGAAGGAAACTATAATTATATATTAATATCTGTATCACTGATTCCTTATAACATAGAGAATGGTGTTGGAAAGTAATCTACTCTTACTTATCTGCCTTTGCCAATTAATATGCTAGTTGCTTTATGCAAATTATTCTATTAAATTTCCAAATAGCCCTATGATGTCTATATCACAATGATTTTATAGTGTATATACTATATCAAAAGAGAATTAAGTACCCCCTCAAAGCCACACTCCCAATAAGGAGTGTGGCAGAGCTAAGGTCTAGGCACCAGTCTGATCCCACTGTACCCCAGTATAGTAAAGAGAAGTGCCCAGCAAACTAACAAAGAACTGAATGCCAAACTGTAGTTCCAGGGGAGAAGTAAGGCTAATGCCCTAAAGAATCTATTCTATATAATGAGTCAATAGCTCTCCTACCCATCTAGAATAGACTGGTAGTTTCCATCCTTTGGAGAACTAAAAAAAGAAAAGTCACTTAATTTATTGTCTGTGTTCTATAATAAATGAAGATATGGGAAATCCTGGTGAGAAAGGCTTGGGGAGAGTCTAATGGATTCCTAGGAATAGTGTGAAAACACATGTTCCCTGAAATCCAGCAATGCTGCTCATAGGAAAATCCTATGAGGATTTAGGAATGTGATATGGGCCTTGGTAGTCTGATAATGCTCACAGACCCTGTCTTAGAATTATTGTTTATTAACTACATTCAAAATTGAAGGCAATGGGACCAGTGCCCAAGGCCCTAGGCACCAGGATGGCAATCTGACCCATGAGATCCAGCCTGCAGGTCCACCTCCATGGATCTAGGCTCTGGGGCAGCACCTGTGGCTTCAAGATCAAGGACCACCCCAACGCACTGAGGCTCAACCCCCTGGACCCAGGCACCAGGATAATCTACTTTCTAACCCAGGTACACGGCTAGCCTATCCAAGGACTAAATCAGTAAGTTTGCCCAAGGAACCCACGATATAGTGAACCCAGAATCTCTGCATGGGCTGAGAAGTGAAGGGCTTTCCCTACCAAAACCAGTCTTTACAGACTGGAATTGATACTTAGTTCTTGAAATATATAAACATCAACACAAGGCTGCAATGATCACAAATAATCATGGAAACATAACACCACCAACACTAACAAAGGAACAAAAACAAAGCACCTGTGAAACCAAAGAAATGCGGATATATGACCTGCCTAAAAAATAATTCAAAATAATCTTCTTAAACTCAGTGAGCTACAAATGAAACAGATTAACAACCAATTTCAGAGAAACATCATACAAACAAAATTCAATAAAGAGAATGCAATGATAAAAAGAACCAAACAAATTCTGGAGCTAAAGAACACAGTACCTTAACTGAAAACTTCCATGAGCTTCAACAGCATATTTAATCAAGCTATAGAATGTGAGCTCAAAGGTAAGTCATTTTAAATTAGTCAGAAGAACAGAAAGGAAAAAAAAAAAGTGAAGAAAGCCTCCAGGACTATGAGACAACATCAAGAGAACTATTATGGGCATGTTGTGACCCCAAAAGGACCAGAAAAAGAAAAGTGGTCATAAAACTTATTTAAAGAAATAATGTCAGGGCTAGGCGTGCTCACCTAGCATGCATGAGGCACTGGGTTCGATCCTCAGCACCACACAAAAAAAAATAAAGATATTCTGTCTGCCTACAACTAAAAAATAAATATTTTTTTAAAAAAAGAAGAAATAATGTCAGACAATGTCCCAAATTCAGAAGGGAAAGAAACGAACATTTGGATTCACGTAGCCCAAAGAACCTCAAATGGATGAAATGTAAAGAGATCCTCACCACGACACATTAAATCAAGTTCTCAAATGTCAAAGTGAATTGTGAAAGCCACAACAGGAAAAAAAAAATTCATCACAAACAGGAAACCTCTTCATGACTGACTATCAGATTTCTCAGTAGCTACCCTGCAGACCAGAAGAGAATAGGAAGACATATTCAAGAAGTTGAAACAAATAACTGCCAACCAAAAATACAATACTCCGTTTTCCCTCAGAAATGAAGGAAAGAATTTTCCCAAATAAAAACTGTCGAAGTTCATCACTACTAGGCTTGCCTAACAAGAAATGCCAAAATTATTTCTTCAAATTGAAATGAAAGGACACTAACAACATGAAAACATATAAAAGTTTAAAATTCACTATACAGGTAACAATATTGTCAAATTCAGAACAGTCTAATACTGTAATGATGGCACGTAAATCACTTTTAATTCACTAAAGTTAAAAGGTGAACGTATTTTAAAAACTACAGTTACAGGGCTGGGGAGGTAGCTCAGTGGTAAAGCACTTGCCTAGCATGCATAAGGCTCTGGGGTTCAATGCCCATCACCACACAAAATATAAACAAACAACAACAAAAAGATTAAAATATATATATATAATTATAACTACAAAAATTGTTAGTGGATACACAGTATATAAAAAGTACAAATTGTTACAGTAACATAAAATGAGGGAGGAGCAGAGAAAGTATACTGTGTTGATGTACTCAAAGTTACATTGTTGGGGCTGGGGTTGTGGCTCAATGATAGAGGACTTACCCAGCATGTGTAAGGCACTGGGTTCAATTTTGAGCACTGCATACAAATAAATGAATAAAATAATGTTCCATCAACATCTAAAAATATTTTTAAGTTATATTGTTGTCAAAATAGATTCTATTCATAAGTTCTATTTCTTAACCTGGCTGACAGGCGTTCATGTAATTTTTGTTTATTTATTTTCCAGTACTATTAGTGGGGAACTTCTCCACATTTATTGCTTCTTTCTGATGATGGAAATTTGAGTGGTGAAAGTGGCAATTCTCCAATCCTTTCCTTACCCAGCCCTTGAGACGTAAGGAAACTTACTTGATTGCCTCAATGGTGCCTACATCTGGCTAAAGGGTTTCACTTGACTGTGGCTTCAGAATGAGCACACTCATTTCACCAAAATTCCCGAAGCCAAAACAGGGCTGCCCTACTTCAAAACTTACCACCAAGCTACAGTAATTAATATGGTATAGTACTGGAGAAAGAACAGGCAAATCAATGGAACAGAAAGCCAAGAAATAGACTCACATAAATATGGTAAACTAATGTTTGATAAAGGAACAAAGGGTATGCAATGAAATAAAGTCTTTCACACAAATGTGCTGGAACAACTGGATATCCACATGCAATAATAATAATAATAAGGATCTAGACACAAACCTCATTGGTCACAAAAATCACCTACAGCTGGGCACGGTGGTGCACGCCTGTAATCCCAGCAGCTCAGGAAATTGAGGTAGGAGGATTGCGAGTTCAAAGCAATGGCGAGATGCTAAGCAACTCAGTGTGACCCTGTCTCTAAATAAAATACAAAAATAGGGCTGGGGATGTGGGAGGTTGAGTGTCCCTAAATTCAATCCCCAATACCTCCTCCAAAAAAAATCACCTACAAATGCATCATAATCTAACGAAACTATTAAACTCCCAGGAGACAAGAAGGGGAAAACCAATATGACCTTGGGTTTGGCAGTAATTTTTTAAATACAAATTCAAAGGCATAATTCATGAAAGAAAGAATTGATAAAATGGACTTCATAAAATTCAAAGCCAGGTGTGGTGGCACATGGCTGTAATACCTGCACTTTGGGAGGCTGAGACAGGAGAATCTCAAGTTCAAAGCCAGCCTCAGCAATGGCGAGGTGCTAAGCAACTCAGTGAGACCCTGTCTCTACATAAAACACAAAATAGGGCTGGGGATGTGGCTCAGTGGTGGAGTACCCCTGAGTTCAATCCCCAGTACCAAAAAAAAATAAAAATAAAATTCAAAACTTCTGGACATATCAAGGAAGTGAGGAGTCAAGGCACAAACTGGAAGAAAATAATTGCAAAACAAATGTCTAATAAAGGACTATCAGAGGGGCTAGGGTGTGGCTCAGCGGTAGAGCGCTTGCCTAGCATGAGTGAGACGCTTGCCTAGCATGGGTTCAATTCTCAGCACCACATATAAATAAATAAGATAAAGGTCCATTGACAACTAAAAAATATTTTTTAAAAAAGGACTATCAGATAATTAAACAATAAGAAAAAGAACGACCTGATTTTAAAATGGCCAAAAAGCCTGAACAGACACACTTCACAAAGATATACAGATGGTAAATGGACTTATAAAAAGAGACTCACAATCACGAGTCATTAGGGAATTGAAAACTAAAAATTAAAACAGCAATGAGATACCACTACTAGAATACTATTCTATACTCCTAGAAGACCCAAAATTCAAAACACTAACACCAAATGCTGGCAAAGATGTGGAGCAACAAGGACTCTCATTTATTGCTGATGGGAATCCAAAATGATACACAGACTCTGGCTTTTTCTTACAAAACTAAATATACTCCTACACTATATAATCTGGCAATCAAGTTCTGTGACATTTATCCAAATGAGTTGAAAAGTTATGTCCAAACACAACCTAAACTAGATTTTTATAGCAGTTTTTATTCATGATTGCCAAAATTTGGAATTAATTAAAATGTCCCTCAGTAGGTGAATGGAGAAATAAACTCTGGTACATCCAGACAATGGAATATTATTCTTTTAAAATCAAAGAAAAAATATATTTTCTTTTTCTGTATTAAAAATGGTGGAACTGTAAAGACATTATATAAACTGAAAGCAGACAATCTGAAAAACCTAAGTGATATAGGATACCAACTATGGACGTTCATGGAAAAGGCAAAACTGTGGAGGCAGTGGGGGAATCATGGGTTTCCAGAGGTGAGGGGGAATGGATGAACAGGCAGAGCACAGAGGATTTTTAGAGCAGTGAAATTACTCTTGTGATACTATTGGTGTATACAGGTCATACATTTGTCAAACTCCATAGAATGTCACCACCAAGAATGAATTTTTTTTTTTTTGGTACCAGGGATTGAACTCAGGGGTATTCGACCACTGAGCCACATCCCCTGCCCTATTTTGTCTTTTATTTAGAGACCGGGTCTTACTAAGAATGAACATTAATGTAAACTATAGACTCTGAGTTATAAGGATATGTCAACGTAATCTCATCAACTAGAACAAATGTATCACTCTGGTGCAGGATTTTCATAGTGAGAGAAGATGTGTGCATGTGGAGGCAGGGAGTATATGGGAAATTGTTTAATTTTCTTTAATTTGTTAAACAAAATTTTAATTAATTTTAATTAGAATTTTTTTAATTTTTTCATTGTATTTCTGTTTAATTTTGCTATGACTGTAAAACTGCTGTAAAAAATAAAGTTCATTTTTTTAAAAAAGAGCAAGGCTATTTTTGAACTCCACCCATTTAGCTCTATATCAATATAATCTATATCCATATATTCACATACAAATGAATATCTACACATATATACAAGTACTTAGATATAAACATAAATGTATCCATTATATACATTTTTAATGTATGCTTTATTTCATAATAAAATTTTTTTTAAAAAAATAAAGCTATAGTGACTTTAAAAGAAATGATAATCAAAATGAATTGGCAGCAATAGGGGAAAGTAGTTATAAAGTAAAGAAATTTTTAAAGCAGAATATAAGTCTATTAAGGCTTTAGAAGCATCAATAGAATTAGCATAAGCAGTGTTTTGGTCAGCTTTTTTGTCACTGCAACTAAAAGATCTGACCAGAACAATTTTAGGGGAGGAAGTCTATTAGAAGGCTCACGGTTTCAGAGGTCTTAGTCCATAGAAAGCCAGCTCCATTCCTGGGGGCTCAAGGTGAGGCCGAACAGCATATGGAAAAGTGTGGCAGAGGGGAGCAGCTCACAAGATCACCAGGAAGCAGAGAGACTCCACACTCCAGATACAAAATATATACCCCATAGCCACACCCCCAATGACCCGCCTCCTCCAGCCACACCCCACCTGCCTCCAATTACCACTCAATTAATGCCCTCAGGTGACTAATTTACTGATGGGGTTAAGGCTCTCCCAACCCAACCATTTGCCCTCTGAACCATCCCACATTGTCTCACATGTGAGCTTTTGGGGAACACCTCACATCTAACCATAACAAGCAGGAAGTCTGGGGAAAGGTACCCAGGGTCTGGAGTGAGGCCCCCGTAGGAGACAATGCCTGCAAGTATGGGGAGTGTGGCAAGAACTGCCAGTGGGAAACACGCAGGGGATAGCTGATGCCCACACAGTACTGGCAAGACTTTATCTTTCATCTTCCCTTTCTCTCCCTCCAGCAAAAAATATTCATCAGGAAGAAGAGACATTTCCATTCCCCTCTTCCTTTTCTACCCATTGGGCTTTCTATTTCTCTATGAAATGACCATAAGGTTATCTCCTCTTCCACCAGAAGGCAGATTGAAAATAAACTGGGGATTATGGACTGTGGCACCCTCATGAGAAAAAGAAGCTGGACCAGATAGTGTCACAGAGAGTATGTAATTACTTGTATTTTCAATAACAATTTTAAAGGGAAATATTTCAAAACATAAAATAACTTATCCTCTTTGAATCTTTATTAATAGCCAAAATGTTAAAATAGCAATAAGAGAAGGCAGTGTTTTGTTTTTAATTTTTCTTAATTATGAACTACTTTAAATAGAGAAGCATAACAGAAAATAAAGATTTCAAGCCCCATTTATCACACAGCTAGGTTCCCATAGGCCTTTGTCCCATGACTTCTTGTGTTCCCTAATTCATACTTAAAACCCATTGCTCATTGCCATGCACTGGACAACCTGGCTCAAAGGGCACACGCAACAAATTTTCCTGGTTGCCTTTGTTTTTCTCCACAAAACATGACCATGTTCCATGTCCCCAAGGCTTTATTCAATTGAGTCAGCATCACTAGGCTGTTTAGAAGTGATGAAATGTTGGATTCTAGACTTTTAATAAACCTTCTCTGCTAGGGAAAGACGAGACAGGCAGAATATTGGAAGAAGACTGTTGAACGCAGCTACCCATCTTCTTTATCAGGATAAAGGTAGGGACCTATCTCATTTTCCCAGCTTTCATACCTATAAGCCAATGAGTACAGATATCTGCCTTTAACTTGACAATACCAGTCAAATACATAAAAACACAACAAGGGTAATGAAGAAGTAGGAATTAAAGGCTTTCAAATGTTGTTGTTTTAAGTTAAAATATTAGTTATACTCTGTTGCTTTCTGCTTTGTTTTTTTTTACATTTGCCCACTGGACATTCATACTGTATTTTCAAAATGACATTTTGGGTACTGGATTTTCTTCTTTTATATGACCACATAACAGAATCTAACTCCAAACCTAACCACACAATCAATTTATTTAACTACTTGCCTTCCAATATTTACCCACATCCAGGTATTTAATTATGCAGATATAATCAGAGTTCAAGTTGCATAAGTGAGGCTGCTTACAGCCATTAAGTTCGTCTTCATCCAACATATCTAAACAGAAGCAGAAGGACAAGTCTCTACAGCTCTATTTCTAAACAGAGCCAAGGCTTCTGTCCTTTATAAATGCTAGTTTAAGCAAACAGTCTAAGTCCACTTATAATTCCAGAATAGGACATTCTCTGAATACGCTTATTATCTTCCAGTTCTCTGTGGCCCTTGAGAGCCCCTGGATATGGAACGTTAATCACCTCCATGTCATCCGATGGAGCACACACACACACCACATTAGTGAAGTACCAAGACTCAGTAAGTTCCTAGGGACCCACCATGTTCATTTTGAGGGTGTAAATCTCACTTTTCAGAGATATTTAGCTTTAAAAGAGCAAGCAAGGCTGGAGAACACGAAGAATTCCTGGTGCCTGACTAACAGGCTGCATCTCCAATTATGAGAGCTGCTTTTTTTATCCACCTTATTTTTTTTTTTAAGATTTTTTTTATTTGTAGATGAACACAATGTCTTTATTTTATTGCTTTGTATGTGGTGCTGAAGATCGAACCCAGGGCCTCACGCATGCGAGGCAAGCGCTCTACCGCTGAGCTACAATCCCAGCCCCCCATCTTATTCTTAAAAAGACAAAGTTTCTAAACTACTTCCAAGCATTTATAAAACAAACACTGCCACTCACCAGCAATGTTTGCTTTCTTCTGAAATTGTGTATTTACCTTGAAAACCACAAATTATAAACAAGGGCACTTGAGCAAGGAAGATCATAAAACTGCGCACTCACTAAGTCAACACCTGGGAAGGCATGGCAGTTGACCTGGGCGTGAATACACAACGTGCAGATCAATCTTTTGTGTAACTTGAAAAAGTTAATGATTGTTAAGCTTTAAGGAGATATCCTATAGAAACATTTGTAAACAAAATAAAATTTCTGTTAATCGTTTTAATATTAAAATAGGAGAAAAACAAGGCTCATCTACCATAAACCATAGAAGCCCAATCTTGATTCATGCATATTTCTACTTAAAATAATAAATATGTGTATAAAACTTTCCTGCCCACTGATGATTCTTCTATTTATACTACAAAGCATGTAAAAACTGAACTGATTTGACATTTCAATATGCCATTCATATGCCTAACATAGTAAGAATAGAGGGGATAGGGAAATGGTTAACCTAAAAATAGCTACCATTTGATTCATTGAAGAGTAATTTGAGTGAGCCAGAGCTTCAATTCCACGAAGTCTATGTTTCTCACTACAATGTGTTCCTAGAAACTACGTTATTAAAAAATACATTTTCCATAGGAAATGCTATGGAATAAAATAATTGGCATTACTTTACTAAAGAATATATAGTAGTTGGACATATTGGCACATACACCTGCAAGTCTAGCTACTCAGGAGGTGAAGCAGGAGGATCACAATTTCAAGGCCAGCCTGAGCAATTTGGAAAGACTCTATTTCAAAACAAACAACAACAAAACAATATATTGTCAATAATGAAGTCATATGTAGCATATGACTACATATAACCCTCCATTCATTTAGAAGAGCAGCCTATAAAATTCATTAAAATGTACTTTATCATAACGATCACTCTTTTCCCAAAAAGTAAAATTGCATCATATAAGTATCTGAAGAGCTTACCAAAGACCTTTCTTTGAGGACCCAGAGAAGCAGTCAGATGAATGAGGTCTTTCCCCATCTCCCACACAGGCTTAAAGGTAAAAATAAGTCACAGCAATATAGACAGTGGAGACTTAATATTTTTTCAGTGAAGTCAAAAGTTTATTTTGGAGTGAACTCAACTTCTAACTATCCCTTGAATCTTGAGTTGGCCAAATTCACCTCTCCTGTCCCAGGCTTTTGCAAAAGAGCACATAAATGGAATTATGTGTTACGTGACCTTCTGAGTCTGAGAAGCCATCAGTGACTCATCCTCTTTACTGTGAGGAGCATCCATCATGTGGATGCACTGCTGTGTGTTTTCTTACCTACCTACCAGCTGAAGGAGATTTTCTCTGCGTCTAGGTTTTGCTCTAAATACTTATGTACAGATCTTTGTGTGAATTTAGGTTTCCATCGTTCTTTGGTAAATGTTTAAGAGTGAGCCTGCTGAGTCATATGGTGAAACCATCTAATAAACAGCCAACTCTTTTTCAAGGTGCTGTAGCACTTTGTGTACCAACAGAAATGTATGAGGGTCCTGGCTGATAAATCTGATAATGGACTTATCCACTGCCTTTAAGGTAAAAATCAAATGTCTCAGCACAGCATACAAAGATATAAGGTATCAGGACCCTCCCCTTAGCTCATCTCTGCCACTCTTCCACAATCTCCTAAGCTTTTAACATATCTTCAAAGCCACAACCACAAACCAGTCATGCTATTCACACTTCAGTGCCCCAACCAGAAATGTCTTTCTCTTCAACCTCCTCCTACTGGGTTAATAATGCTAATTTTCCCAGTTTACCTCCATTCTTCTTCTGAATCCCAAAGGCAATCACAATCTTCTCTGTGTTTCCATAGCCTCTTGGGTTTACAGGCAGTATAGATAGTGGCAAAGGGTCTAGACTGCAATCATAGCTTTGCTTACTCTTAGATGTATGACTTTGAGTAAGTTACTGAGTCTCTCTTTCCCTTAGTTTCCTCATCTACAAAATGGGATATGACAAAGAATGCTACCCCTCCCCATATCCTTGCTCTTCTTCCTTTGCACAGTTTTGGCTGACACTTGACCAGACCCCAACCACCATGCTCCTCAGCCTCCTTGCAACAATATGTAGACAGATATATGTATTAGTCTTCTATGGCTACCATAACAACTCACCAAAAATTGATGGCCTAACCCAATAGAAATATATTCTTTAGCAGTTATGGAGGCCAGATATCCAAAGTCAAGGTGCTGGCAGGGTCATGTTCCCTCTGAAGGCTCTAGGAGAGAATGATCTCTTGCCTCTCTCTACTCTGGTGACTCTAGGTGTTCCTCGGCTTATGTCAGCAAAATTCTATTTTCCACCTCCGTCTTCACATGACCTTCCCCTCTGTTTGCTTCCCCTCTTCTAACAACACCTGTCATTGGAGTTAGGGCCCACCTGGGTAATCCAAGATGATCTCTTCTTAAGATTCTTAATTACAACTGCAAAGACCCTTTTTCCAAATAAGTTCACACTCAGGATCTGGATTTTAGGACACGGACATGTGTTTTATAGGACTATCATTCAATTCAATATACCATATGCCTATGAGATATGAGTAGAAATGTATATGAAATTCCAGGTATCTTCCTGAAAAAAAAAGAATCTACTTTTCCTAGATTTATCTTACCTCTTTTCTACTGATTGGGAAATGGTGACTATTAGAGCAACTTTGAAAGCCCTGTGTTGACAATGACACAAGCTAGTCCTGGGTCACTCACATAGGAACTACTGAGTGAAAGAGAAATAAGCTTCTAACTCATTGGGCTTTGCCTTATTTTATTTTTGTGATTTTTTTTGTTTGTTTGTTTGTTGGATTTCTGTGATAGCATCTTGTATACAGAGATTTTAATAATAACATATACTTTATAGGTTATATGATGATTAAATAGAATAGTAAAATATAAAGCAGTTAGAACATTGCCTGACATAGAGTAAGAATGAAATAAACATGAGTTATTAGAAGCAGGGGCAGTAAAGAACATTTTGTCACATTCCATTATCATGGATTTACTTGTGTATCACTTGCAAAAGACTAAATGTACTGGGATAATGGCTTGGTGCTTTAAACTATATTATACTCAAAGAATACCAAACATTCCATTACATTTTAAAGAAGAATGCAGTGTAGCTTTGTGCTTCAATTATTACCCTAAGAACTGCTGTCATGAAAAGGTACATCTTGGGCCCGGGAAGTCTGCGTGTCCCTTCCTCTCAGGGACAAACCTTTCAGGCCAAACACTACCCTAATTAAGAAGCTTTCCTCATCACTCAAAACAGGAAATTAAAATCTCCATCCTCACATAATACCTTCACCATATCTTTTTATTTAGTCCTTATCTCTTTCTACCTTGAGTTAAAATTATATACATATATATACACACATCTTATCTCCCTCATTAGATTATAAATTCCTTGAGAGCAGCTTTTATTTCTGACTCATCTGGAATGTAACAATTGGTTCACACACTTCACTGCACACAGTGTACATTCAATAAACCTCTGCTAAATGAATCCAAAATCTTACAGTGTTGAACATCAACAGCTTCAAACAAGCCTACCTTCCACCTACTGGCTGTGTGACCTTGAGTATATACTTCACTTTCCAAAAGTTTATATTTGTAAAATGGACTATTAAGTATTAAATATGGTCACAAAGAGAAAGACCATCCTAAGTGATCAAGGTGAAGAATTTCAATATGGGGGACTTTCTATTCTTGGAAAGAGTGGTCTTGGCTGTTAGATTAACATGATTACAGAAAAAGAATATTTATACAGTACTTATAGGAATTTGGACAACTAATTTCATACATAACATGAGAAAGGAGATTTTTTTTACATATGAGCCTATAGCTCATGAAATTGGCCCATGGGTACAGGAATGATAAGGAAAGGAGCTGGAGAGCTGTTCTGCCCACTAAACCACCCAATCACAGGAATTACATTTGTTCATTTTCTGCCCCTCACTTCTTACTCTTTTTTTTTTTTTTTTTTTTTTTTTTTGTATTTCAGCTTTTATTTCTTTTGGAATAATGATGTTACTGTCTTTATAAAATATACTACCAATGTATTACAAAGTACTCAAACTATATAGAAAAAAATTTCTAATTTCATCACCCAGAAATAAGCATTGAGTTAATATTAGTTATAATTCAGATTTTTTAATAAAGCTATTATTTCTATCTAGTTTTCTTTTATTATCATGTACTTCTTACTCTTGAGAGAGAATTAAACCTCACAAAGTCACAAATCAATAAAGTTCAGACATCATTCATATTTTAGACACATAAGTAGTTTTGTGAATTCTTATAAACTGCTTTGAAGAGCAATTTACGAGACTTCCAAAAGTGATCCTCTTTTATCACTCAGAACCACTGTCCAGTAGAGACTGAAGTATTTTAAAAAACAAGCACTTTTACAACCCTGACTAGTTCAAAAAGAGAAGCAAAGAGGCAGGCAATCTGTTTTTGTCTCCCCTTCAGCCCTTCTCCAAAGCCTGACAGAGAAGACCAAATTTATTATCCAATTTCCATGCCACTTCAGAGTTTAATAGTAGGGTATTAGCAGTAGAGGGTTAGTACCCAATGACTTACCACAAACACCCAGGACCAACAGTGGTAGTAATATTCAATTGAAGAATTTTAAAGGTTTTTAATAAAAATCATGTCGTCATTGGCTTGGTAATCCATTGCAAATTTCTCAAGTTCTTTGAGCAGTGAATTACTGCATCGGTGGTCTGGATTGTCTAACAACTCAACCTGAGTAAGGGAACTCTGCTCAGGACTTGGGCTGCAAATGTGGCCTCCAAATACGACAAGGGTTCTCATCAGAACAAACTTAACTGTACTGTTTAGTTCCCTCTACACTGCTAGGAGTTAAACTGACAAACAGGAGCCTAACCAAAGGACAAACAAGGCAGTCTGAAGAAGACTAAAGAAATCCCAGAAGAATCTGTAGCTGGCAACAAGTAAAAGAACTAAAAAAAACTAAGACTGTAGAAGAAAAGACCTGTAGGAATATGATCAGTCTAACCAAACATTTAAATAGCTAATGTGTGGAAGAAGGATTAGATTTAATCTATGTGGCTTTACAGGACCAACAAGTAGAATTTATGGGAGGGCATAATTCAATAGATAGTATGGGATAGTGGTTGAAAACAAACAACTCTGGAGTCATAAAACTTGGTTTTAATCTCAGCTCTGCCACTAATGAGCTCGGCAACCCTAAAATGATTGCACGACCTCTTTATATATATTTCTTTATTGAAAAATTAGAGAAGCAGCAGCTTCTACTTCAAGAGGTTATTGGGATGTCTAAGTAATAATGCATAGGAGGCCCTAAGCACAGCATATCATGTATCAAATGCTCAATAAATGTTAGTTGGTTTCAAATCTGAAATAGTTGGTCTTTATAAAAAAAAAGAAGGAACCAGGTTAAAGAAATGATTTTTCAGATCTTCCCTCAAGTCTCTGATTTTCACCACCTGCTTTTGCACTGCACAGAAAAGAAATTCTTTATTTTAGTTCCAATTCCTGAAGCACTCTGACTTATTACTGCAAAATGACCTGCTGCCTGCCAGGAGTGGCCCCGTGATAGGCTAGTGGAATTATGATCATGTCAAATGATTACAGAATCTCAGAGTTGGAACTTTCTATGGCCAAAGGCCCAACACTGGGGAAAATGCCATCAATCAAGAGAAGGGACTGTCTTCTCTTTCTTCAACCTCCTGAGGACTGGCTCCCTGGTTTCTCCATCGTCTCTGTGCTTTTATCCTCCTCAGGGTCAGAGAAGGACATGCAAATCTCTCTTGCCTTCATGTAAGTCATCTTCTCCTCCTAACATAAAAGCCGCATGTGTTAATAAGCAGAGACTTTTAGAAAAATCCATCTCGAAGAAGGCACTTTTGGAGAATAGAGAAGTAAAAGAAAGATCTACCAAAAAAGCCAAAAGAACATCAAAGAAACTAAAGTAACTGCCATAATTTAGGATGAGGAAGGAGAGTTAAGTTGTATATCAAAAAATAAGACCAGTAGTAAATCATGTTGCTATTATGTACCTCCTGATACAATGCAGACAGGGCGCTTAACCTCTCTGGGATCCTTCTCAAACCCTAACTCCACTCTACTCATAGCAGCACCACCAGACAGACCCAATCCAAGGGACAGACTGTGAAGTACCTGAACAGTACTCTTCAGAAGTATCAAGGTCATGAAAAAACAAAACAAAACAAAACCAAACAAAACCCAAAGCGTCAGAGACCAGAACAGACTAAGGAGACATGATGCCCAAGGAAGCATGGGATCCAAGAAAAATTGGAAATGTGAGAAAACTGCTGAAATCCAAATGAAGTCAAGAATTTAGTCCTAGTAATGGACAAATGGCAATTTCTTAATTTTGACAGATGTCCCATTGTAATATGAGATGCAAATATTGGAGGAAGCAGAGTAGAGGGGAGTTCCCTGCACTGTCTTTTCCAACTCTAATGTACATCCAAGTTGACTCCAAAGTTTCAAGTTTATTGTTTAAAAGTAGGGAATACCTGAGAATTAAAGGAATTGTATTCACTGAATGCCACTGTGCTTCTCTTTATATTATTTTCATTGTGTGGTTTCTACTGAAAAACAGCTGTCCATCAGGTTGTAAATAACCCTTTGGAAATGTTATGTTTGTTAGAACTTAGTTTCCTCTGTTCATAAGTGAAGCACAGTCAAAAGAAGACTCTACCACTGTGTGTATCTCGGAGAAGCACTAACTTATTTGGAAATTTGGGACCTCACTCAAAAAATTGGAGGAGTTGTTCTAGATCTACTTTTCATTGCTTCAACACTAAAATGTTACAACTCACTTGAACAAGTCATAGCATGAGTATTAAAAACACAAAAGTCTTTTTAAATTAATTTAAGAATGTCATGTGTCTGGCTGAGGCAAGAGGAACCGAGGTGTAGCCAAGCTTCTGATAGACTATTGTTTTTCATGTTATCTAAAAAGTAACAATAAGGAAGGGTGCTCCGGAAACTTGGCAGAAAGGTCTGGAAATGCTGGGATGGTGACTTTGGGAGGCAGTTCTATGAACAGCAATGGCTTTTACAGGCAAAGGGAACAAGGAAAGCATAATCAGGCATAAAACGGTGTAACCCAAGAGCTGTGGAGGACTGGCCACAGAAGAGGATGAAGCAGTCTGGACAACAGTATTGGCTCCTGGCCAGTGGGCTGTATTAAGACCAAGTCAGGGCTGGGATAGTGGCTCAGTGGTAGAGCGCTTGCCTCGCATGTGTTAAGGCACTGGGTTTGATCCTCAGCACCACATAAAAATAAATAAAATAAAGATATTGTGTCCATCTACAACTAAAAAAAATTAAAAAAAAAAAAAAAAGACCAGGTCAGAGGCCACCTTTTCTCCCCTGGGGCTCTGCAGGGATAGGGTTCAGTGACTCTTGGGAGGAGAGTTGAGCTTTAAGATACAAGGGAACCCTGGGTCCCCAATAGGAAAGGACTTTCCTTTTGCACTGATAAATGGAGTAAGCTAAATGGTTTAGTCTTAAACTAGAAGTAGAAAATGAGAGCAAACCAGCAAGAGTAATGACCTAAAAAGCATTAGATTACAGGAAAAGCCAGAGTTTGGGCCAAGGGATGGAGTGCCTGAAAGAATGATTCATACTTTGAACCACTGCCTACTGAATAATATGAGACCAAATATCTGAATATATTTACCTCCTGAGTATGGAGCTGTTACCTCTGGGTTCCCTCACATACTCTAAAATAATCTTTGCACTTTAAAACAATTCACTTTAGTAGGAAAGAGGAAAAGAGAAATAACAGCCCCAAACCCTAGGGTTTATCTTTGAAAGATTAATTATTCCTGACCCTCAAAGGAATAAGGCTGCGTAGGCTCATGGCATTGAAATCTGAGGCACCCCTGGGAACCAAGTTTTATCACATGATCACAGGGAAAGGTTGGATGTTTCATCCAAAAGTATCTAATGGCCACTTTGGGGGGGTGCCTACTATGGGTAAAGCTCCATGTCTGGGAAACGCAAAAATAAAATAAAATAAAATAAAACTCTGCCCTGAAAGAGGTTATAATTTAAGGGTAGAGTCAAATATTTTTAATGAAAATACATTATGTCTTTCTATTGTTAGTTAAGTATCATTTGTATAATGACCTAAAACGCTTTTACATTTACTTACTCTGGCAAGATTTCAAGGCTCACAAAACCTTATGTGACAGGCATTGTTCCCATCATCCACCTCAGAGGACATGTCCTCTGAGGCTCAAAATGGCTAGGTGACCTACTTAAGAGGACACAGCCATTGAACAGCACAGTCAAAACCTGAACCTCATGCTTTTTCCTATTACAAATATAGTGCTGTCCCCACTTACTTTTAAAACTTCTCTCTTTTGTCTTTAATGCTCTACAGTTCACAAGGGAGTGCCTACCTGTGGGTTTGACTGTATTTATCATTACTACTTTGAATACGATGTGACCTTTCCATCGGGGGAATACTTTTTCCTCCAGTTTATCAAAGTTCTCACCCATATCCATTCACAGGTTGCCTCTCTCCCATTCCCTCCAATCTCTCCTAGAATTCAGCTGGATGCTGCTGGACCTTCTTGATCTATCCTCTTACCTTTCTGTGACTTGTTCATATTTTCCTTCTTCATATCTCTGTCTGTTACAAACTGAGTGACTTCCTCAGATCTTTTCCCAGAGCATTAATTCTCTCCTCAGCTTTACATAACGTGCTAGTTCATGCTTTTTAAAATCTACCTCACCTCCATTCATGCTCTCCGTTCTTCCACGAGGGTTTTACCATCCTCTTTTTCCTGTTAAGTTATTTTACACAGACTTCCTGCAGAGTCTCTGGCAGGCTGTTCTTCAGTGCTGATAGCCTATCTGAGGTCATTTTACTGTGAGCCCTTCCTCAGTGGGGAGGTCTATTGCAAGGCCTTATTGGCCCAGAGTTAGAGGAGTGTTCCTACAGAGAAGTTTTACCAGTGTTTCCAGTGGGCAGTTTACCTTTCAAAGTCTGTTTTATGTTTTCTCCACTTGGGGAGAAATTTTGGATTTCATCCAAAGTGATGAGTTTAACTGAAAGAGCATTGATTGCATATGTCACTCTCTCTACAAGCTTCTAAGTTTAGGGAAAGAGAAATATTCCCATAAAAAGATACTGTATGTAAAGCACCTACCACACAGAGTGAAACATAGTAACTATTTCCTAAATGTTAACTAACTCCCCTCCTCAGCGCTTTGATCAGCACATCTTCACTTGAGTGTGTGGCTCTAAAGAATCATTTCCATTCTGCAATTGTTGTTGTTTTTTAATTATTTGTTAAAGCTGATTTCCATCATTGTAAGAATGAATGCATGCAAAGTGTTCCTGATAAATGCTGCTTTAAGTTTATTTTTATCATAAGCACACACAAATTATGAAATATATTTGAGCAAGCTTTTAATTACTGATTTTAGGTTTCCAGTATTCTTTGTAGATTCCATTAGTACTTTTGTAACACCTGAGTTATAATCAATTCCTACTAGACTAATTCTCAGTTAAGGAGATGATCAAGCTACTTCTAAGGTTGCTTAGAAAGGATTTCTAAGACAATTGTTAGTTATGGTACTCTATCCAGAGTATATTTAAAAGCCAAGCTAAAGCATCACTGTCACTCCTGAAAACTTTTCAAAGATAAATTAACCAGCTAACAATGAGGCACTATAACATTTCTAATAAATGCCAAAGAAATATATAAATAAATATTATTTGACTTCATTTACTGGCTTGAAAAATTGTCTTTCACAGTTAATTACCATGATTTCCTGTCAACAGACAGACTATTGTCCAGCAAAACAAAAACTGAAATTATTCTTTCATTATAAATCCTTTAATGTATGAAAGAAAAACAATGGGTACATTTTTTAAAGAACTTTCAGTGGTATTTGAAAGTTCCACACTGAATAAAGTTTTAACGTTACTTATTTTGACACAAAAACAATCTGCTCTCTTAGCTCATATAATAAAACATATGTATTTTTTTATTCTTACCTCTGAACTTCTTGGGAGGGTTGGCAAGGTCCCCTGCCTCTGGATGCACCACACATCTGTCATCCACTAACCTACAAGGAAAAGCATGTTTACATGGTTAATGTCGTCATATTCATAGACCACAGGCTACACAAGGACACTGCATAAATATTTAGAGCGCTAACAGCTTCACTAAGAAACTTTTTAATAACCATGGACTTGTAAAAAGGCTTGTTTTTAGGGATTCATTAAAGCAAGGTTTATGAAATTGAAAAATAGAAAATATTGTTAAGTAGTAGGAAACAAGTTAGAGAAATCATGACAAATCATGGAACACTATAGAGCTACTTAAAATTCTATTAAATGAACTGCACTGGGCTCCAAAATGCCTATAATATATTGTTGAAATAAGGGACAACCAACCAAAATGATATCACGTGTTTAAACACATGCACACACACACAGAATACATATATATATATATAACAAAAGGAACACAGACGGCAAAATATCAAGAGTGGTCAGACCACCAAGAGCTTTTTTTCCTCTCTTTCCTCTGTGTGTATTTTAACAAGACTTATGCAGTGACCATGGAGCAGGTAGCTATGAGTACTCATCCTGCATTCAAACTCTGGCTCGCCCACTTCCTACCTAGGACTTTGGGACTCATTCTTTATACCTGTACAAGAATAGGAACTGGGTGTAGTGGCACATGCCTGTAATCCCAGCAGCTGGGGAGGCTGAGGAAGGAGGATCACAAGTACAAAGCCAGACCCAGCAAAAGCAAGGCACAAAGCAACTCAGAGAGACCTTGTCTCTAAATAAAACACAAAATAGGGCTGGGGATGTGGCTCAGTGATTGAGTGTCCCTGATTCAACCCCTGGTACCAAAAAATAAAAAAATTAAAAAGAAAAAAAAAAACAAGGATAAGAGTTCTTACTTCAAACTGTTGTTAGAAGGATTGAACAACTTCAGATTTTTTAAATACCTAGAACACTTTCTGGCATATAGTATGCCTTTAAGTAAATGTTTAATTGATAAATAAAATCAAGAACCTTCTCTGCCTTATTCTGCACTATGCTCTGTATATAATGCCTTGCACATAACAGGTGATCAACAAATAGTAGTCAAACAAATAAGCTGCCTTTAGTAGTCATAAAAGAAGCATGTTTAATCCCTGTTAAAATATTTACCAAAAAGCCACTTTCTAGTTTGATTCCAAGAGGGAGAAGTTGTAGAAATGTGAGTCTCCTGTTCACAGAGACTCACTAGCTCATCTCCCCATGGACTAACTGCTGGGATTACTTGGTTTTTTCCAGAATATTGTGAGAATGTATGTGAGTTAGTTACACACATGTGAATCCATTTGAAGGGAAACCTGCACTTTTTTTTTCCTTTTTTTTTTTTTTTTTTAAGTATTTGACTTGCTATCATGCATCAACTCCCGCACAGAAAAACCCCTTGAACTAGAAGGATTAACCAAATCAAAAGGAAACTTTTGGTTCGTGGCTGCAAATACTTCCTAAATCACCAGATTTTTCTATGGGATTCAATTTCCACAAAATAAAACACTAATTTGGTCAAGCAGTACTGTTCTTTCTTTGAATCCTTTTCACATACATACTTCATTGATGGTAGTTCATGTGGTTTTACATGAGCTGCCAGGCATGCAAGAAATTCCTTTTAAGAGTCTTTGGAAACTGTTTTCTTAGAAACAGGAAGTCACATTGGATCAAGAGAAAACAAATCCAAACCTCCCTGCTGTCCAAATTCAGTTTGTAACATTGAATCTGAAAGATTTCAAACAGTTCTAAGAATACCACCACATCATTTAAATAAAAATGCTGTGAAGGAAAGGTCAGCTTTTCTAATTAGTCAAGACAGTGTTAAGAATTCAAAACATAAAGATAAAAGAATCATAGTCTTATTTAGAGCACATAAAAATTACAAACGGAAAATTGACACTCCATTCTTTCTTTGTGCCTGCCATTCCCACACAAATACAGGCTCCCACCAAATGCCGGAGTCCTCAAGTGAATGGACTAGATGTCAAGAGAAATGGGAACTAAAGCTATAAATTAGATCACAGTGCAGTTATGTAAACACTTGTGTCTATCCTTGATTACTGATAGCCTAGGTAAAACCATAATAATGAAAAGGGACTCCAATTCTAAGAATTTGCCATTCCTTACACAAAAACTTGTGTGAGAATCACAGAAGTAATCATTTCATTCTTCGGACTTGATGACTTGGAATTGAGTGGAAAGAACTGGAAAGGGGTGGGGTAGGAAGACGAAAGGAAGTGTAAATCTGTTATAAGACTTATACAACTGTTGATATTAAAAGCCAAAGAGGATTTCAATAGCAGTTGTTTGAACAATTTCTACAATATCCCCAACCACCTCTTCCTGAACATCTCCAGGAACAGTGTTTACACACCATCCTTCTGGCACTACTAATCTTAGAAATAGCATCCTGTCCTTTCCACCACAGTACTTATCACATTTTTTATAACTTTTGTTCTTGTTTATTGTTATGTCCTTGGCGTCTACTAGGTTGAATTACAGTAGATACTAAATAAATATTTATTAAATGAATAAATGAGCCAGTGAATAATTGATTATTTGCTACCCAGCTAACTTCCAGCTCTTCTGGAACTACAATACCCTAGGCTATCCTATAACAATAGAATGTATCATGCTCCATCAAAGTTTATTATCTATAACACTATAAATCATAAACTCTAAGAAAGACCAATTTTTACTCACCAATATATGCCCATCTCCAAATAATATGCTTCAAAATGCAAAGTGCTAAATGATTGTTAATGAAATGAATGACAGAAGTGACATTTCAAACCACTGAATAAATCAATAATGTCATTTTTGGTAGTTTATATAAACAATAGAAATAATTAGAAACAATAAGTGGTTGCCTAATAGTAGATAGAGGAAAAGGTTAGAAATATTTCTGATCTATACGTGTCTTAGAAAATTAACCAAAATGTGATATCTTGAAAAGGGTCAAGATAATCTGTTCTAAATAATGATTTCTCATACAACACCTTTCAACCCAATACATCAGTATAGTTCTAATGGGCTGCATTTATTTTTATCATGATCATGAATCAGCAAATAAGCCATACAGTAATTATAATGATAGATTAAAACCTCAACCTATGCCAGGCACAGTGTCGCATGCCTGTAATCCCAGCGGCTCAGCAGACTGAGACAGGAGAATCACTAGTTCAAAGCCAGCCTCAGCTGTTCAGCAAGGCCCTAAGCAACTCAGCAAGATCCTGTCTCTAACTAAGATATAAAAAAGGCCTAGGGATTTGGTTCAGTGTTTAAGCACCTCTGGATTCAATTCCTGGTTTAAAAATAAACCTCACTGAAACTCCCCTTACATAAACATGTTGTTCTTTATATCTATCTTCTCTTCCTAAGATCATAACTGATGGAATTACTGATTCACTTTATAGGAAAGAAAAGTCATTCAACATTTGGAGATTCCAAAGTACTAGGAGAATTCAGTAGCTACTTCAAATGATTTTATACACAGTATAAATAAAAAATGTGAATCAAATTACAACCGGACATGAGAAAAAAGTTTAAACTTCTGTAAGATGTATAGTATCTGTATGAAAATTCTGTTTATATATTAAATTCAAGTTGACTAACACTTTGTTTGAAATAAAGTGTTCCATTAATTATTTTTACAAATAAAAAAATCAAAAGAAAATGCACTGTTTTCTATTTTATTAGTTTTGTGGTTTGGGACATTCTACAGCTGTCCATATCCAAAAACTTAACTGAAATCCATCCTCAAAACTGACTTCAAGCTCCAGAACTGAAATTTATCCTTTAAACTTCTTCAAGTTCCACTTCTTAATTTCCCAGATGGGAAGTTCTACCTTGAATTCCTACAGCAACTGTAAGAGTATGTTCTAATTTGCAAGATGGTCTATAAGTATGTCAGATACATCAGTCTTATCCTCTCAATCAAATAGTAACTATAGGTGATTCTCAACTTATGATGAAGTTATGGCCTAATAAATACATCATAATTTGAATATATCAAAAGCCAACACTGCAATTACACAGCTAACCTACTGAGCATCACGGCTTAGCATCACAGTACAATGTAGAATATGGGTTGTTGAACCTCATGATTTCATGGTTGAAACCACACTGCTAACCCAGGAAAAGATCATAATTCAAAGTATGAAGTATGGTTTCCATGGCTTTCACAAAAGTCAAGTCAAAAAATTCTGTCGGGCGTGGTGGCGCACACCTGTAATCCCAGAACTTTGGAAGGCTGAGACAGGAGAATCCCAAGTTCAAAGCCAGCCTCAGCAATGGCAAGGCACTAAACAACACAGTGAGACCCTGTCTCTACATAAAATACAAAATAGGGCTGGGGATGTGGATCAGTGGTCAAATACCCCTGAGTTCAATCCCAGTACCAAAAAAAAAAGTCAAACCATCATTAAGTCAGAGACCAATTATAAATCTATCAGTCATGTCAAGTGCTGCTCTATATGTTTATATAAATTACAACTAATTTCCAAACAGGCTCATAAGGCATTCTCCTCCTCCAGATTAGAGAGATCAAATGATATGGCCAAGATGATAGCTCAAGAAAAGATCTATACTCAAATCCATAAGACCAAAGACTTTGCTCCTTCTTTCCATTCCACTAGGTCAAATTTGAATCATCTTGTACACTATACACACATGGTAAAATAAGGGAGATGTAGTAGATACTCAAAATTTTTTACTGAAATGCTGATTGACTTCCACTGATGCCTATTCCAACTTTTAAAATCTCACAATTCTATAATTCCTTTTTTATAGTGTCTAAAATTAGAAAGCAGTAGTTATACTAAAGTATACCATTAACTAATTTGCATAAAGCCTTACTAATTTCTGCCATATAAAGACACCCAACAGCAAAACACATCAAGTTAGGGCTGGACATTGTGGTAAATGGCTGTAATTCCAGCTCTTTGGGAGGGTGACGCAGAAGAATCACAAGCTTGAGGCCAGCCTGGGTTCTTAGCATGACCGTGTCTCAAACACACACACACATTAAGGTAGGGAAGATGACTGTTAAATGCTATTAGAGCAATTTATTAGCCATTTTTTAAAAATACATAATCATGTATTCACACTATATATAAAGTCAATGCCAAGTGGGCTAAAATCTTTAATGTGACAGTTAAAACTATTCAGAAGAATGGATGAGTGCTAATTGTCATGAGTAGGTAAGAAGGAAAAATTAATTAAGCCAGACTAAAACTAAGGAAAGACTGATAAATTTGTCTACATTAAAACTGAGAACTTCTAGCCAGATATAGCACACACCTGTAAACCCAGTGGCTCAGGAGGCTGAGGCAGGAGGAACACAATTTCAAAGCCAGCCTCAGCAACTTAGTGAGGCCCTAAGCAACTCAGTGAGACCCTGTCTCTACATAATACACAAAATAGGGGTGGGAATGTGGCTCAGTGGTTGAGTACCCCTGAGTTCAATCCCTGGTGCCAAAAAAAAAACTACGAATTTCCATCCACCAAGAAACAGAAATACAGAAGAGTCACAGAGCTACCACCACACTTGTGCATTTGTACACTAAACAAAGGAAGCAGCCTACAAACTAAATTCTGAATTTTGCTCTGTGCTCCACTGTAGAAGCCATACACAGCACCACAAGCTGCATACCCAGATGAAGTGCTATGTTTGCACAAGAGGACACTGTGCAGCCTACAGAGGCACCTCTTTTTAGTTCATACAAAGAAGCCATAAATACTAGCAGTATCCTCTAAGACACAAGTAACAAAGTAGGGGAGTATATTTGCTACAAAGGCTTAGTAAGAGGAATTTAAAATAATGTCTAACAATCGATTTTTTTTATATCTTTATTTTATTTATTTGTATGTGGTGCTGAGGATTGAACCCAGTGCCCTCACGCACGTGAGGCAAGCACTGTACCACTGAGCCACAATCCCAGCCCCTAACAATCGATTTTTAAAAAGAAAAATACAAAAAAAAATCATGGAAAGTCTGAGGAAGCATTAATAGACCTTAAACATCTGATAAAATGTTCAATCTCATTACTAATCAGGAAAATGCAAATCAACAAGATAGCATTCATGGGGCTGGGGCTGTAGCTCAGTAGTAGAGCTCTTGCCTAGCAAGTGTGAGGCACTGGGTTCAATCCTCAGCACCGCATAAAAATAAACAAAATAAAGGCATTCTTTCCATACACAACTACAAAAAAAAATTTTTTAAAAAGATAGCATTCATATACAACAAATTCGCAAAAAATACAGTTAATGTCAAATGCTAGCAAGTTTTTGAATCAATATAAATTTTAATTCAGTACTGGTAGGGGTAAAAACTAGAACAAACACATTTTTTAAATGTGGCATTTAAAGTTGAACATGGGCATGTCTTTCCACTCAGCTTTTCCATTCCCAATATATACATGTGCTAGAGAAGTCTTACAAATGTGCATCTGAAAACATACCGAAGTATACAAAATAACACTGTTTATGATAGCAGAAACTGGAAAAATCCAAATGCTCATCAAATGGCAGCATGAATAAACTAAAACTAAATGAATAACTTCATACAGTAGAAAACTATTTTAAAATGAATGAATTGCAGCAGGTTGCAACAACTCTGAAAAACCTCAAAAATATAAAGTTGAGTTTAAGAAAAGCAAGTCCCAAAATAATAAATGTTACATAATTCCATTTATAGAGAAGGTTTAAATAGGTTTTAAAACTATATTTTAGGAACATGCACAAAGCATAAAAAAATAGTAAAAAATGCAAAGCTATCAGATTTTCAGATTTACTAGAGGAAGCAAATTATCCTTTAGACTCCAGTCCTTTATTATTCCAACAATTACAAAGAAAATGTCACATATTTGATAAAATATGCTAGCTGGATCTTCTTATGAAGCAATAAATGGTATTCTTATGTTGACTACATTGTAAAATAAGTGTGATATTTTCCTGATGTCTGTTTGCCAGATATATCTGATCCACTTACTATTAAGTGACATAGTCACTTCTAATAAAATGGCTCTGAAATGCATTTAAATAAAATGAATTTGGGGGGATAGAGGAGGCCAGGCATCCACAGCAGATGTTACTAAAAGCTTTTAGTAAGAAAGGGGGTTAAGATGATAGCTAGTTCTAAGCAGGATGGAACTGCCTGTAGGAACTTTTTCAGAACTTTATCCCAAATAACAATGTCCCCCAACCTGCTGCTTGACTACATGAATATTTCCCTTGATTGTAATCTCCTGGCTTCTTCCCTAATCTGTCCCTCCTCCATACCATCTCCCCACCACACTGGCACATCATTTGACTCCCTTCTTCATCTGCATTTAGAAGTAACATTAGAATACAAGGGAAAAGATGTGGTTTCTGTCCTTGATCTGCCTTAGCCAGTTGTGTTGATGTTAGTTACTCAATCTCTCTGTGCCTTGTTTCCTTAATGAGCCAGCTGTGATCCCACAAGTTCCTTGTATTTCTATGGTTTTTTGTTTCTCTGGTCCTGTTTTGTGATAAGAGTGGTCTTGTGATATCATTCTTCAATAGCAAACTCTGACATTTATCATATGACCATGGTTTGAAAATTCAACTCTCTAGCATATTGTTTTCAGTTTATACATTTATTTTCTCATTCTAAGCAAAATACTAGTAAGTGATCATGTTCTACTCATTCACCATAGTTTTTTAATGCTTTATTTGCTAAAAAAAAAAAAAAAAAAAAAAAAAACCTTAAGATCTTGCTACTTAGTAGTATGCGTACATTTTTTTCCTAGTAAAGCTCAAGTAGCCCCAGTGGGGATCCAACTTCAAGGCTGCAGATTTGTGTTTATATGACCATCTTCTCATAATTCAGAATAATTTGATAGGCAATATTAGGTTCTACAAACGTCCAATTTCACACTTTACAGGTCTTATGGATACATCCCTTTGCAAAGCCACAAATAATTTAAAACATGCCAAGAGGGAAGTTAATTTCATTGAAAAAAATTCTGCCAACAAGTGTTCCAACTTGTAAATGTAAAACAGATGCAATATACCAAATTTACACATGGCTATTCTCTGATTTTACCTACCTATGGTTATAAGAGTTATATTCCTACTTGATTATAACTTGATTCATTCAAAATGTGTGACTTTTTAAAAAATTTAACCAATAAAATTTACCATTACCTTCTCTTTTGAGATAAGTATCATACGGACTACACAGACGATGCTTGTGGATTAATTTTTTTAAAAATCATTGCAAGAAGTAGTCATTTTTGAAGTAATTATATTCAGAATATAAAACTCACAGAAAAAAAACTAAGCTGCCAATAGTCCTTCAAAAAAACATATATTTCAAACATGATTTCAGAAAAGATTTGCTGATTTGCCCCTATGTTTTGAAAGTTTAAAATCCTAATCCAAGCCTGGTGTGGTAGTCCGTACCTGGTACCTGTAACCCCAGCCACATGGAGGCAGGACAATACAAGTTCAAGGCTGGCATCAGCAAATTAGCAAAGCTCTTTCTCAAAATAAAGATAAAAAGGACAAGGAGTGTAGCTCAGTGATAAAGTCCCCTGGGTTCAATCTCCCGTACCATAGAAGAGAAAAAGTCCTGATCCTGCTAAGAAAAAAATCATGAATTTTTTTCCTAAATTTTCCCTTGTCCATCTTATAACTTCCTGTTCTTGACCCTCTCTCTATCCCCAACCTCCTCTCCTCCTCAAACTCTTTGAACCCAGTACTGTTGCAAGCCAGTTTGTGGAGTATTTTGTCTTAGCTTGTGTATTAGGATTTTCATGAAAGTCAAAGCATTTGCAAAGTACCTCAGAATATGAATGGGCATCTATAGACTGTTGATATCAATTATTTAGTGATGGCTAAGCTCACCTTAAATACTCTCAGTTCTCAATTATCTACAAAGAGCTAGAAAATCACTGGTGCTGATAAAATGACTCACTAGGCAAAGTTCAGGCACAGAAGTTTACTACTACTAGACTGTCATTATTATCTGAGTTTTTGCACCAATTTGCAGGAGGAAAGGGCATAAAATTCAGAAATTCACTGTGCCACTCTCTTCTTCCAAGGAGAAACACCTCTCTCATTTCAGGGTTCTGCTTGCTTTTGGTCACTCCAGTGCTTAAGCATAGATTTTGTTTTGTTTTGTTTTGTTTCTATTTTGTCCATAGTTTATAGCTGTCATACTGTAGATTAAATTCAAAGAAATATGAACTTAAATATTTAAAAATTACTAAGAAAACAAGGAAATAAGTTACTATTCATGAGTCAGTAAAAGCAACAAATATTGTAATCATCAATGAAAAACATAAAATAGGGGCTGGGATTGTAGCTCAGCGGTAGAGCGCTTGCCTTGCATGCGTGAGGCCCTGAGTTCGATCCTCAGCACCACATACAAAGCAATAAAATAAAGACATTGTGTCCATCAACAACTAAAAAAAATATTTAAAAAAAAAAAAGAAAAACATAAAATAGCTATTGTGAAATCCTTAAAGAAATGAAAGATGTTTTTTAAAAGATCAAAGAGAAAGAACTCATAAAAATAGCCAGATAAATTTGAGAAAGAATTTCTAGAGATTATAAAAAACATTGTGAAATAAACAGGTGGGTTCAAGATAGTAAATTAGACACGGCTACTTACTAAGCTGAAAGATCATACGAAATTACTCAGCATGAAACAAATAACAATAGAGGAAGGGCTAGGGCTGTAGCTCAGTGGCAGAGCACTTGCCTAGCACTTGTAAGGTACTGGGTTCAATCCTTAGCACCACATAAAAATAAACAAAATAAAGGTATTCTGTCCATCTACAACCACAAAAAAAAATTTAAAGAATAGAGGAAATAGAAGAGACGGTTAAGAGCTATAAAGGGTACAATGAGAAAGTTATTCACATGTAATTAACACCTCAGAAGGAAGGAACATGGAATGGAAGAGGCAATACTGGAAGAGATAATGGCTGAGAATTATCAGGTATGAGAGATGTGAATACACAGATACAGAAAATACAATATATTCCAAGAAACAGATGTTTTGTTTTGTTTTGTTTGTTACTGGAAATTTAACATAGGGGCATTCGAACACTGAGTCACATACCCGGCCCTTTTTATTTTTTATATTTCAAAATAGGGTCTCACTAAGTTGCTTAAGACCTCGCTAAATTGTGAGGCAGGACTTGAACTTGGGAATCTCCTGCCTCAGCCTCCTGAGTCGCTGGGATCACAGGTGTCAGCCAGCATGCCCAGCAAAATAGATACATTTTTTTAAAAAAGCACTACACAGCCAGGCATGGTGGAGCACGCCTGCTCGGGAGGCTGAGGAAAGAGGATCTCTAATTCAAAGCCAGCCTCAGCAAAAACAAGGTGCTAAGCAAACTCAGTGAGATCCTGTCTCTAAATAAAATACAAAATAGGGCGGGGGCTGTGGCTCAGTGGTCGAGGGCCCCTGAGTTCAATCCCCAGTACCAAAACCCAAAACCAAACCAAAAAACCACTACACATATTGAAAAAAATAAAAAGCAGCAAATGTAGAGGTCTTTAAAGTAGCCCAAGGAAAACAATCACTTGTAAGGCAATTAAATGGACAGCAAATGTCTCAGAATCTGCAGAACAAGCCAGAAGATAATAGAAAAGGTGCGAATAAGCTAGTAAACATATGAATTAATCTAAACATAGCACAAAAAAATCACAAGGACCTACTTACATACAGGGTTAAAAAAAAAAAAACAGCCCTGAAGCCAGGCACCGTGGCGCACGCCTATAATCCCAGCACTTTGGGAGGCTGAGACAGACTTGCAAGTTCAAAGCCAACCTCAGGAACAGCAAGGCGCTAAGCAACTCAGAGACCCTGTCTCAGCAGTCGAATACCCCTGAGTTCAATCCCTGGTACCAAAAAGGAACAGCACTGAAATACCAACAGCAGCATACAAGTGGAAAGAGAATGATCAGAGTTAAACAGCCTATGGTTCTGAATTGAACAGGATGATTTCAAATATCAATTCACTTAATATATAGTAAAAATGTTTCCCACCTCAACTTTATTAAGGTATAATTAACTAATGAAATCATATATATTACAGTGTACACATGATATTTTGACATATGTATACATTGTGAAATGACTAAATCCAACTAATTAATGTATGTTACTTTATATACTCAATTTTTGTGGTGAGAACACTAAAAATCCACTAGCTCAGCAATTTCACGTAAATGATATATTATTATTAACTATAGTCACCACACTATAACTTGGGGCCCCAGAATTTGTTTATTCTATCCAAGTGAAATTTTATATCCTTTGACAAACATCTCCCCATTTGCTCTCCACTGCCTGCCAGTCCCTGGCAACTACTATTCTCTGCTTAAGATCAACTTTTCTGGATTCCATGTATAAGTGAAATTACACAGTATTTGCCTTTCTATGTCTAGCCTATTTCACTCAGCATAATATCCTCCAGATTCATCCTGTTGCTACAAATGACAGGATTTCCTTCTTTTTTAATGCTGAGTAATATTCTTTTTTTTTTTTTTTTTTGGTATTAGGGATTGAATTCAGGGGTACTCGACCACTGAGCCACATCCTCAGCCCTATTTTGTGCTTTTATGTAGATACAGGGTCTTACTGAGTTGCTTAGCACCTCGCAGTTGCTGAGGCTGGCTTTGAACTCGTGATTCTCCAGTCTCAGCCTCCCAAAGTGCTGGGATTACAGGGGTGCGCCAACACACCTGTCTCTGAGTAATATTCTATTGTGTGTGTGTATG
The DNA here is from genome assembly GCA_028644305.1 of Xerus rutilus. Classification (NCBI taxonomy): domain Eukaryota; kingdom Metazoa; phylum Chordata; class Mammalia; order Rodentia; family Sciuridae; genus Xerus; species Xerus rutilus. The sequence goes on along the minus strand of CM053403.1, from coordinate 75,238,115 downwards.
TGTCAGACATTTTCATTATCCATCCATCAATCAATGGACACTTAGTGTGTTTTCTATGGCTTGACTATTGTGAATACTGCCATTAACATGGGCATGTAGATGTCTTTCAACACAATCATTTCATTTCAGTACCCAAAAGTGGGATTGCTGAATTATATGGTAGTTCTATTTTAATTTTTTGAGAAACCTCTACAATATTTTCCTTAATTAGCTATACTAATTTACATTTCCACCAATAGTGTACAAGGGTCTCCTTTTCACCTCTGCCTGTATTTCTTATCTCTTGTCATTTTGACAACAGCCATTCTATTAGATATGAGGTAATAGCTCATTGTGGTTTTAATTTTCATTTCCCTAATGATAAGTAATGTTGAGCAGCTCTTCATATACTTCCTGGCCATCTTTATTGTTCCTTTTGGAAAATATCTATTCAGTCCTTTGCCTAAAACAAGCATAATAAAATTAATTTTTTAAATTTAATTCACCACATAAAAGACAGATTTTCAATTAGATGAAAAAATCCAGTCACATGATATTCATAAGACTCATACCTAGAACATAAGGACAGAAAAAGATATAACAAGGAAATACTAAGAAAAGAAAGGTATGTTAGCAGTTATAACATGAGAGAAATAGTCTTTAAAAGAAAAAAGTTTCATTCCAGATTTTAAAAAGCCATTATTTAATGAGAAATATTTCATATATTTCCTTTAAAAATTCTAAATTTATATGTAAAACAATATTGATAAAACTACAATATATGTAAAACAAAATTGATAAAACTACAGGGAGAAATTAACAAATACACTATCAGAGTGGGAGATTTCAACATACTTCTCAATTACTGATAGGGCAAACAGACAAAACTTAGTAAGGATGCATGCTTTGAAAGATATATTTAACATGCCTGATCTAATGGACATACTCAAAACATTTAATGACAAGTAGAAATACATAAAACTCAACAACTGGGGAAACTATGTTCTTAAGTATACGCAGAACATTAACATACCAGTTCCCTTAATTGTTTCCAGATTATATGGTTTTCATATTCCCATTCTGTCTCTAAAATATAGCCTAAATTGACAGGTATGGGTTTTTTTTAAGTGTTCTTTTCTTGGATTGCACTTTACTAAAATCCCACACTCACCCATCTCTGGAAGCATAAGGTATCCTTTGATCCCACCATATCTGACATGCTGTCACCTTACAGTATCACACTTCAAGGTGTTATCTTATTGTATTATACCTCCAGCTACATGTCTCCAAAAACTAATGAGCACCCTGGGGATTGCAGCAGTATATTTATAATTTTATAATACCCTGTACAGTGACATATATTATATGCACCCCATACAATACCCCATACTGTGGTACACAGTAAGTACACCAAAAAAAATATTGTTGAATGAATTATTACTTTAACAGATTAGAGAAGTAAAGAAATCAAAATGCAAAAGACAAAGGGGAGTTGATGATGAAATAGTAGCTCTCTTGAAGCAGAATTTGTAACTAAATCATAGGAAGGAAAGATGAAGCAAATAGTAATGATACAACAGATCATTCTTGGACCATCCCCTGGGCAAACCATAAAGTAGCATTTAATTATGTATCCAGAAAGTGGACAGGCAAAAGAGATCTCAAAAAATAATTCAGTCAGTAAGAGCTCCGAGGCAGAACAGAAAGAAATAGAACAGAACATTCATTAGCAAAAACATTCCTTTCCTTTGAAATCTTCAAAGTACAATGCAATTGGTGATTAGGTCTGTAGCTGTAAGGACTTGCATCTTCCCTGTTCCCTTAACCATGCTACCTTCTTCAAAAAGAGATGAAAATGAGAACCAACTTCCACTTCCTGATCAATCAGACATGAAAGAGAAATATTCCTAGGAGGAAAGTGCTGGCAAGAGAAGTTCCCTGGCCAGAAAAACCTCTGGCAACTAAAGACCAATTCCCACAATCATTACAGCATGAGAAACTAGACTCGCGTTTCCAGAAAGGTGGAGTGTGTAAAGTTACCTCATTAAAGCTATGCACAGATGACTCGTTTCTCGATGGATCAGAAACTGGGCTGTGTTTAAGAATTATCAGAAAAGGGGAGCTGAGAACAAAACAATTCCCATTCTCACATAAATCCTTCAGACAATGCCTCCAGCATTTTATTAACAGTAGCTAACTGTGAATAAAGACCAGTTTAAAAAAATACAGTTGTCATTCTAAAGTCACACCTATAATTGGTATGGAAGGCATCAGAGGGCATAAGACCCTCTTTTTAGCCACTTCTGTGCATGAAGAAAATAATCCCAGATTTGTTTGTGCTATTGGTGAGGGTCTAATTGTGGCTAGAATGACAGATATACCCTTCTGGAGCTTTTTAATTAGAGAACAGAGTCCCCTCTTTCTGGGAGAGAATGGATGAATCCTTATCAGAAAATAATGAAGAACCCACATGACCTAAAAGCAGAACCAACTAAGGTAAATAAAGGTAAATAAAAGCAAGCAGGAAAGTCTGGTAGTTGAAAAGAGCTTCATTCATGTCTGTACATTAAATTAAATTCTCCCTTGCTTCTAGGCTAGACAAAATTTATTTTTTCCAACCCCTGGAAGCAGAAATAGTAGCACTATTAAAGCAGAATTTGTAACTAACCCTAAGAAATGAATGTATCTCTAAATGTATGATGGCCCCTAATTCTAATCCTTTATCCTTCAGACAGTGATCATAGCAACAGGGAAAAGTTCATAAGGAGACATATTGGCTTCTAACAGAATAAGGCAAAAGTGAGATGCCAGGCATGGTGGCACACGCCTGTAATCCAGTGATTTCAGGAAGCTGAGGCAGGAGGATTGCAAGTTCCAAGCCAGCCTCAGCAACTTAGCGAGGTCCTAAACAACTTAGCGAGACCCTGTCTTAAAATAAAAAATAAAAAGGACTGGGAATGTGGCTCAGTGGTTAAGCACCCCTGGGTTCAATTCTTGATACCAAAAAGAAAAAAATTGGGATGGATAATATACATTTAACACTACGCATTTTTCTTCTTAAAATTTCAGCATCATAGTTTTATCTTTTCCATTTAATATGTGTGATGTTGGGAAAGTTACTTCACTTGCCTAACTAGAAAATTGAGATAATAATAGTACTACCCTCATAGGGTTGGCCTGAAAATTAGCTGATCTGATAAATGCAAAATGCCCAGCATATTCAATGAAGTTTAAACATCATTATCATGATCATCGCTAATGTTATAAATGCCCAGTGTAAAGATTCAATGATTAGCTATCATCCATTTCATCATCATTAATATTCATTAGCATCACTTAATTGTTGAAAGAAATTCACAACTAAGGTAGTCACTTCAGAGAAAATGAGTTTAAATATCTTTGAAAAGAAATTCCACAAATATATACTGAGCTGCTGCTGTTTGCCAGGCATTATCCTAAGAGCAAACAAAATTAACATTTTTACAGCAGGGAATTGGGGCACAGACAAATAGTAAATCCACAAATTACATAGTGTACTAAAAGATAAATGCTATAGAAAAGAAGGAAACATAAAACATGGCAAAGACTTCAAGGAGGCAAGAGAGACATTTAAGCAAACTGCATTACAGGCAGAGAACAGCCAGCTCAAGACCCTACAGTGGGAGCACATTCGGCATTTCTAAAGACTTGCAAGGAAATGAATAAGGCCACCAGGAATAAGAAGATGAGTGACTGGAAGGGAGGTCATAAACATTAAGAAATGGAAGGCCAGATCCTGTAGGATCTCCCAAGTCAGAGTAAAGACTGCTTTTATTCTGTGTGAGCTGGGAGTCACTGGAGGGTTTAGAGCAGAGGAGTTTCCAAATGATTTGGCTTATTTTTAAGATCCCTCTAGCCACTGAGTTTAGAACAGACTGATGGGAATGAGTGAGATGCAAAGTAGGGAGAGATCTACACCAGGTGACAAAATTGTACTGCATGTGGGATTTGTGCTAAATGAGTTGATGAAAGCTGCTCTTGCCCTCCCCCTCGCCACATACACACACAAATGAGTAACTATGTGAGACGATAAATATGTTAATTTGTTTTACTACTGTTTTACCATCTATACGTATCCCAAAACATTATATTGTGTACTTTGAGTATATGCAACAATATTGATTAAAAAGAAACAGGGACACCACTTTGAAAACCAGCACAGTAATCCAGGTAAGAAAAGGGAAGGTCCATAAACACGTCTCACATGAACTTATCAATTGCCCAGCTAGAAAGAATGTCAGGAGAACTCAAGGAACCATTATCAACAGTTATTCTCTCTTTAAGAGTTATTACATTGGTTTTGGAATGTAATGCATGGCAAAATCACATTTACTATAAAGTGCAGTTAAGTACTTCAAAGTCAAAAAACTAGACTGTGTCTGGCACAAAGTAAACACTTAATATCCGCTTATTTAATTCAGTAAATCAGAAATTTATTCAGCTTCTTAGTGGAAAATGTTATTCAAATATGATTTTAATAGGAAAAAATATGACATAGGGAAAAAAAACTTGAAAAACAAGAGACTCTTGTTTCTCAGTTGCCCAAGAAGCACAGTTACATGTTAATTTGCATTCATTCAGCCTTTCATTAAACAAATATAATTGACTAACTACTGTGTGTCAGGTACCATACTGCTTTCCAACTGAACCACTTAACCAAGACTTAAGGGATCAAACAAAAAGAACTAGAGTATGGAAACAATCTCAAAAAATTCACATTTAGTTTGCTAGACACTCAGAGCTCAGGATGAGTCCCCTGACCTGTTAAAAAACCTAGGAATCAAAGTTAATACTAGGACTGGCATTGTGGCTCAGTGGTAGAGCACTTGCCTAGCATGTGTGAGGCACTGGGTTTGATTCTCAGCATCACATAAAAATAAATAAATAAAAATAAAAGGTTCATCTACAACTAAATATATATACATGTATGTGTGTGTGTGTGTATAAAAGTTATCACTGTATCAAGAAGCTTACAGTTGGGGCTGGGGCTATAGCTCAGTGGTAGAGTGCTTGCCTCACTTGTGTGAGACACTGGGTTCAATCCTCAGCACCAACATAAAAATAAACAAATAAAACAAAGGTATTGCATCCATCTACAACTAAAAAAAAAAAAAATTTTTTAAAAAGAAGCAGCTTACAGTCCCTGCTCAACCTGGGTTCACAATGAGCCAAACAAAGAATTAAGGTTATTATGCTTTAAATATGATGTTAATTAATCTTTCTAACCATCTTAATTTTTCAAAAAACATCTTAAATATTTAAATGCATTTAAGTCATCTTAAGATTATTTTTCTCTCCTAGCACTTTGGGAGGCTGAGACAGGAGAATCGTGAGTTCAAAGCCAGCCTCAGCAGTGGCGAGGCGCTAAGCAACCCAATGAGACTTTATCTCTACATAAAACACAAAATGGGGCTGGGGATATGGCTCAGTGGTTGAGTACCCCTGAGTTCAATCCCCAGTACCAAAAAAAAAAAGTATTTTTCTCAAACTCAAATGATAATCATAGAAAGAAAATATTCCTCTTCTTTTTAAAGAAAAAAAATATGTGTACTATTAGCAAACCAATGTTCAATGATATATATGATCAAAGAATAATTGAAATTGTAGTAATTTGGAATACTGATGATTGATATTGACTGTTTTCTATTTGTTAAGTACATAGAAAAGCATTTCAACAATGTCCATACATTTTAAAGTATTTTCCCCACCTAGTATCAATCTGCACTGGTTATATTTATGTATCCTGGCAAGCACAATGTGTTCAGTCCATGCCAATGCTCTGCTGGAGGCACCACGGGGCAGATACAAAGCCAATGCTAGAACATGATGTCACATATGGTAAATCCAAATCACTGTCTCTTATCATCAAAAGAAAGCAGCTCTCTGTGATTTGTACTAGACAACACAAAATTCCTACAATGTTCTCCTCAATCTTTTTCTCTCTTACAAGCGTTGGCATTTATTCTCCTAATTTTTAAAAATTCTGTAAGAAATATGGAAGTCTTTCCTCTAAGGATGTATGCACCTTCTGTGATCCACAAAACCAGTTGGGATATCAGTAAGGGATATTCAATGGACCCACTAACATTCTAAGACCCTATTATCAATTTCAAACTAATTATTTACCAATGGTGCCACAGACATCTGTTACTTTTTAGTCTGCCCCTTACCCTTTGAGAAACATCCCTTTCCACTTATAACTCTTAACATGGCATAGTTAAGAACCAGCAGAACCCCCCCCCAACACCCAAGGGAGGGTATGAGACCAAGGCTGGCTCCTTTCTCTTCCACCACCCCAGACAGTTCTTGGTCCAGAGAAGAGAACCTAACCCAAGCAGAACCAAAGTCCTTTACAAAACAAACATGATGATGAAAGACAAGGGAGGGAAGGGGAACACAGAATCTGCTTCTGAGGTCATGCATTATAGGGGAAAGTACAGGCCTGAAAACCATTTTTCCACACCATGGATAGAAAAAACTCTGCCAGAGAACAAAGCTTACAAGAAGGAAAAAAATGAAGAAAGTCAGACAAAATCCTGGTGTCATCTACTATTATGGTTTCAACATGAGGTGTCCCCTGAAAGCTCGTGATTAGGTTAGGAGAGTTCTAACCTAAGCAGTGGATTAATCCATTTGATGGAATAGTAATTTGAAAGGACTACTGCTCTGGATGATAAATTGAGGCAGGTGGGGTATAGCTAGAGGCAGTAGGTTACTGAAGGCATATTTTGGGGGGGTTATATTTTGTCCCTGTCTCTCTCTGCTTTCTGGCTGTCATGTAAATGAGCAGCTTTCCTCTGCCATGTCCTTCTGCCATGTCCTTCTGCCGTGACGGTCTACTTCACCTCAGGCCCACAGCAATGGACTCAGCCAACCATGGACTGAGACCTCTTAAACAGTTAGCCAAAATAAACTTCTCCTCCTCTAAATTGTTCTTGTCAGGTATTTTGGACACAGCCACATCAACTAAACCCTTGGTTGCAGTTGCATCTAAAACCAAAACCTCTTCTTGGACTTCCCAATAATGAAAACAACAAGCCTCCATTCTGCATGCCCTGGTTGGGTTTCTGTCCTCTGCAGCAGGAGTAAATGTAGCCATAAAGGCCACCTAGCTAGTAAAGAACTGACAAAGTATAAAAAATCCATTCTAGCCACATACCAAATAACAAAATATGTGCACTTTGTCATTGACTCATTTATTCAACAAATATTTTTTATGTGTTGATTCTAAACCAGACATTGTCCTAGGCCCTGCGGCTACAGCACTGACACCACAGACCAAATTTAGAGCTGCATGTTGGCCCAAGTATTCCTAAGCTCAGATCCAAGGAATGGACTTCAAAGAGCCTCAAAGACCCTAAATATGTTTAATATTGTGTCTATGCATATTTGTGGCAAGTTACAATATAAATTTTCTGTTTCCAACAGACATATGACCCAAGAAAAGATTAAGAAAAACCGTTAGAGCATAAGTGTGATAGCCAGCTTTGCATTGCTGTGACAAAATACCTGAGGGGGTAAAAAACATTGAAAAGAAGGAAAGACTTATTCTGGTTCATGGTTTCAGAGGTTTCAATCCAAGGCTGGCTGCCTCCATTGCCTGAGGTGAGGCAGAACATCAAGGCGGCAGGAGTATGTGGAGGAAGAGGGTGCTTTTGTCTCATGGCAGCAACCAGGAAGCAGGGGGGTGAGGGGTCAGGATCAAAGTATACCTTTAAGAACATGCCTCAGGAACCTCTCCCCTTCAACTAGTTTCCACCTCCCAAAGTTCCCCACCACCCCTTAAGAGTACCACCAGCTGGGAACGCAGCCTTCAAGACTTGCACCATTGGGAAACATCCCAGATCCAAACTCTAACAATAAGCAGACCTTGGGATCAAGAGGTCTTCAAATTCTTACAGAAATTTAATCTCTTAACCTTGGTATAGAGCTGGTGTTGCACAGAAATACTGTTCTCTTTTATAATAGATGGTGAAGTTAACTCCCTTAATCATGTTTTTTCCTATGAAAACAAAACTAAAAGCTAACAATGGGCTGCCTTAACCCCTAAGATGCTGGAAGGTGTCTCAAATATAAGCTCTTTAATTAAGGATTATCCCTGAAGAAGAGGATAAAACAGAACCCACCTCTAGATCACAGTCTCAGCTCCCTCAAACACTGTTTTTGGCCAGTATATCACTCAATGAAGTTTAAACACTTGATGGAAGTAAAGGAATTGCACAGATTTCTTCCAAAGGAGTACTATGAAGTTATAGAGGCTGAGTTTACAAAGATTGCTGTCATTCACAGCCAGTTTGTGTTTTTGTTTCTTTTCCCTTAACAATTTGGATTTGAAAGTCTGAATGTTACAATTTAATACAACTAAGGAGCAATCAAGTTGGACCCCAAAGGAAAGAAATCTTTCATCTGCAAAATAAAATTTCTTCTAAACACATACTGACAAGATTCCTTTCTGAACTCAAAGAAAAACAGGAATTAGGGTCACTGCTTTCCCTTCTTCAAAAAGCTCTTCCAGAGATGTCTGAACAGCAGTGATTGTTACCATTATTTTCTCACCTAAACTTCCTCTAAGAATGGGACTTAGTGGTTTTCATTCTGGCTGCTCCAGCTGATAGGGTACCAAAATCAAAATCCTTTTCAATGCAAACCAACTTGCTTCTCAACCTCCTGCTATTCTATGGAATGACACTCAAGGCTTTTCATCAAATAGTATCATTAGAAATGATCTCATTTGACATTTTGGTAAGATTCTCCCAATTCCTCCCAAGATGGTATGACCTTCCTGCCTTCTACAGAGGTGAGAGGAAAAGCCAGGGCACCAGCAGCCACTGTTCCGCGACTGAGCCTGCCACCGTCTTTCTGTAACACGTGTGCTCATTTCTCTGTCTATATCTGCCTTCTCATTCTGTTTCAAAATGTCACGCTTTAAATAGATTTTTAGTTAAATTTACCCAAAATATTTTTGCAACTTTCTTTTTAAGCAACTGCTTTTAGGGTTTGACAGCCTTACTGGTGTGATGTTCTACCAAACAAACTTCTAATCATGAAAGTGACAAACCTCCAACATTACCTTATCTCCTTGAACACACTGTAAGAAACAAAATGTAGATTTAGTAATAACCCTCACTCTATCCCCAAAACCAACCCAGATTTCAGCTTTTCTTTTTTAAGTTTGTTTAGCTTTACATATTAAGGCAAAACGCCATTCATAATTCTAAATTACATGGAAAAAATAAATCCTTTAGGAGACAGTTCTTCAACTGTGTGTTGCTTCTGGGTTGTATACTAAGGGCTTTGTCACTGAAAGTCCACATCCATGCAAGATGATGACATCTCCTGCCAGGAGGCATAGAAATTATCCTTAATCATGAAGAGTAAGAAATCTTCACCGTTTCATTTTGAATTTTAAGGATAATCTCTACAGTTAATGGTTGCTCAAAGTTCTTATAGTTGATTTTTCATAATGTCCTATTTTCCCATATTAAAGTAGTGAAATGACATCTCTTCAGTTATCTGCTTTAGTCAGTGTTCTAAACCACTGAATTCGAAGTTATAAAAAAGCCATGGCTAGGGACTTGCCATTTTCCCTCCTGCCACCCTTTTCTCTTCTGCTCAGCGAGCACCATGGGGACATTCAGTCTCCCTTTCACACACCCATCAAAAGCTTCTTCGCTGCCGTCTGAAATCTGAATTCCAACAACTTGGCAGTGAAGGGCTGTCACCAGGCCAGTCTCCCTGCAGGAGCATTCCAAGCGTTGCCTAAAGACTCCTTAGTAGAAAAAGTTCTTTTCTTAAAGGAATTTGGAATTTAAAAACAGGAACAGAAAAGATGTGATAGGAAATGCTTTATTTTCACTTACTGTCACATTTCCTTGAATTTATGGATATCTAGATTTAGACACATTACCCCACTTAATCTTTCACCCTTGAATCTTTCCTGAATGCTGGAGTTCAAAGAAACAGCTGGACCAGATTTTGGGTTTTATTCATTTGTTTGTTTTTAACAGTCAACAAAATTTGAACCATCTTCCTCTCTTTGAGTTTTTTTTTTTTTTTCTTTTTCTTTTTTTAGAAAAACTAACAAGGAGAGGATACCTTAAAGACACTCCGGATATCATGATTGATCTGTTAAGTTGTAGTCAGATGGTAACTGGAGTGTAGTTTTAAAATGACTGCCAAAAACAACATATTTAACTTTTTTTTTTTTTGGTACCAGAGACTGAACTCAGGGGTACTCAACCACTGAGCCACATCCCCAGCCCTATTTTGTGTTTTATGTAGAGACAGGATCTCACTGAGTTGCTTACCGCCTCACCATTGCTGAGGCTGGCTTTGAACTCACAATTCTCCTGTCTCAGCCTCTCAAAGTGCTGGGAGATATTTAACTTTTGACATAACTAAAGCAATTATTTGTTTTCCAAATATGTTTTTTTATCAGTAGACATAAAATATACACAAGAAAATACTAGGTTATGAAACTAACAACATTTTTTTATATGTGTCAGTACTACAGAGGAAATACTTTCCTTCTTCTTGAATTATAAAAATCTGACAAAATAATCCATTGATATTAAAATACATAATTTGATTTAACCCTTGCTAATAAAACAGGAGTAGGTGATCTCCCTATGACTTAATCACTTTCAAAACATTTAATACTAATTTTTTAAATGTCTACCATATATTGGTATAGCTTTTCCAAATACTCCAAAAAAAAATTTTTTTTTTTTTGGACTAGGGATTGAATCCAGGGTGCTTTTACCACTGAGCTATGTCCTCAACCCTTTTTTTTCTATTTTTTTGTATTTCTATTATTCTTTTGAGACAGGGTCTCACTAAGCTGCAGAGACTGGCCTAGAATTTAGCATTCTCCTGCCTCAGCCTTTGGAGTAGCTGGGATTACAGGTGTATGCCCCCACACTAGGCTCAGTATTTCCAACTTAAGATGGGGAATTCAATTCAAAGTTAAATGATTTTTCCAAGTTATCAAAACCTCTTCAGGGCACAACAAATTCATTACTATCTACCTGAGTGGCTCTTCCTTCTATCCACATTGCATTTAAAGACTCATTATCAAACATTTGTTTATTCAATGATTTAACTTCAACCTTGAAATTAAATATGATTTATATATAGTCATGTCATAACCGATCAATGTCTTCAATAGTTCAACATGGACCCAAATTTTAAGTATTTCAGAAAGAATTTTTTAAAAGCTGAAGATACTTTTTATTTTATTTTATTTATGTATTTATGGTACTGGGGATTGAACTCAGAGCAATTACCCACTGAGTCACATCCCCAACCCTTTTTATTTTTTATTTTGAGACAAGGTCTCACTAAGTTGCTTAGGGCCTTGCTAAGTTTCTGAGGCTGACTTTGAACTTGCAATCCTCCTGCCTCAACCTCCCAAGCCATTGGAATATACAGACTTTAAGAGTTAGGAAAATTTACTTTAATTATTCTAAAAAATTACACAAAGATCACATTTCAAATATGATCTATTCTATAGTAATAGAAATTACAATTCATATTTAGTTTGAGCACAATATAAATAAGGGTTTCCACATGGAGAATATTTAAACTTTTAAATATTTAAAGCATTTTAGCAATAAAATTTCCTAATTTTTGAGATCTAAATTAATGATCTTTTAATTTTAAAATTCAAATTTTAAATTAAAAAATTTAAACCCTGATTATATTACACTCCACATTGTATCCATGTTCATGAAAATAATTAAGTTCATTGTGTGTGTGTGTGTGCATATAAATGCCATAAAGTGGATAGGCTGTTAAGCAAAAGTTGTCTAAAAAAGTAAGAAATTAAACTTACTGTAAGAAAGATTCAGATACATATGCTTTCATGAATGAGATCTATTTATCAAAGTTCGGTGCTCATGAATAATGTGCTTATTTTTGTTTGTCATATGCTCCCCTTTTTTAAATTTTGCATCACCAGTATTGAGATATAAGTTCGCTATAACAAACTGCTTTTTCTTTTTGACCCCCTCACCATTACTCCCACCCTTGATTTCCTTAGGATCCTTTTCTTTTCTAGCAGATGCCAAAGCAATGTTTAGACCACTCCAGGCTATTGAAGATTCACCATGGCATATAAATTCTTATCAGGAAGAAGATAAAACAGTTCTAGAAGCCCAAAAATGGTGGCCTGGAAATGAGAATAGTCTAATGAAAGTACCTAAATAACTAAAGGCTTCCAGTTTTTAAATCATATTTCTAAGGACCTAGGAAATGCAGGTTCTTGAAGGTTAAGGGGTGATCCTATTTGGCCACTGTGGACACGTGGTGTCTCTGCATGTCCAACACCCACAGCCCATAGAGCCCAGATCCGAGAACCAGGAGCGGTCTCCTCCTACTCAGTGCATGATGATGTCACCTCTGAAACAGGTTCCACTCCTTCCCCAGCCACCGTGTTGTCTGAAAGATGTGACCAGTACCTAAGCCATGCAATAGAGATAACTGTAGTACTGTACTTTTTTTCTGGGTTTAAGGATATGGGAACTCTCTCTTTCAGCTATGAGTGTAAGAGAACAGGGGTAAGGCAGAAGCTACTAAGCCACCATTTAGCCTCCTTTGGGACATCACCTTCCCAGGACACAAGGAATACTAATGGTAAAGCAGAATCCTGGGAGATGGAGGGCAAGTCCTGCAAATTGTGATGCCAACATTTCCCAGTTACCCTAGCACAACGTCCTCTTTTTTTTTTTTAAGCTAGAAATGGTTTATATTGGGTTTTCTGATTCTTGCATCCCAAAACAAATCTTGATTAATAAAACTAGTGTCTTCAGATACACTCATTCTTGGTCACATCCAGGAGTATGGCACTTTTTGAACTCTTTTCCATTACCAGTTACTCTGGCAAGCCTAGAAATAGCCAACTGGCTTAAACATCACCCTAAGGAATTTATGCTGGCTAACAGGAAATACTTTCTCATAGAGAAATTTCCAAGGGAGGGATTATAAAGTAGTTTCTCTTTCAAAATATTTTTAAAGCTTTAATGTTAAAGGTTGTTCTATACTTTGTGAACATGAATATATTACATTCCCAATAAACAGGAAAATCTTCCTTTATGGCATAATTAAAAGAAGGCAAAGGCCTGAATAGTTTTTATTCATTATGGATATCTAAGAGGCAGGAATAAGATGTACTTTCTATGTCTTTTCAATTGCTATGCTTGTATCTAAAAATTATGACTATTCTCTAGAGAGGTATCATAATCTAATTAGTTGCTATTTAGAATTTGACAAGATTTTCCCAGACTAATTTGCTTATTTATAAACTGATTAATTACCCAAACCAGATAAATGTTTTGTTCTAATCCGCGTCTAACAGCCACATAAATTCAATCACAGGAGGCTGAGACAGGAGAATCGTGAGTTCAAAGCCAGCCTCAGCAACAGCGAGGTGCTAAGCAACTCAGTGAGACCCTGTCTCTACATAAAACACAAAATAGGGCTGGGGATGTGGCTCAGTGGTCAAGTGCCCCTGAGTTCAATCTCCAGTACCAAAAAAAAAAAAAAAAATCAATCACAATTCTTGCCAACAGGTAACCTCAGAGAGTAGCACCAAGCTGTTCATTGAAAACTTATATAAAGGGGCTGGGGCTGTAGCTCAGTGGTAGAGCACTTGCCTAGCATGCGTGAGGCACAGGGTTCCATCCTTAGCACCACATAGAAATAATAAATGAATAAAATAAAGATCCATCAACAACTAAAAAAAATTTTTTTAAACATATAAAAACTCTACCCTATTGGCTCCCAAACAAATACAGGTTTGTCAATAAATAAAATAAAAATTGCTTCATCACTACGTTCTAGTACAGAAGAAACATTAGCAACTAAAAGAGCATGTAGGCTTTAACATGTAACAAAACATGAAAATTCTAGTCATAGAAAATGATTATATATCAAGCAATTCTAAGACTATTACTAATGTTGGTACACTCAAGGTGTTTGTAGTACATCAAACGAATAACATGCATCAAAATAGAAAACAAAAGACAACATAAGTATTTACAATTTAATAACATACATTATCAAAGTAAGGAAGAAAATAAAACAAAATAAATAATAGATAAGGCAGCCTGCCTCCAGACAGCTTAGTAGACAAATACCAGCTTAAAAACTGGTATACTACAAATTTTTGTAAACATAAGACAGCAGCACTTTTAACAACCATGCAATAGGAACTCAGCTAAGCTTCTTTTTTTTAAAATATTTATTTATTTTTTTAGTTGTAGGTGGATAGAATATCTTTATTTTATTTTTTTTTAATGTGGTGCTGAGGATCGAACCCAGTGCCTCACACATGCTAGGCAAGCACGCTACCACTGCACCATAACCCCAGCCCCCTCAGCTAAGCTTCTAAAAAGACTTTCATGCTAATTTTCCAGACATAATAACGTGAATAATAACAACAGTGACAGATTCCACCTAGTTAGCACTTACTAAAGCCACAGACCTGATGGTTACCAAACATTTTTTAAAAATATTTATTTATTTATTGTTGTAGGTGGACAGAATATCTTTATTTTTTTAATGTGGTGCTGAGGATGGAACCCAGTGCCTCATGTGTGCTAGGCGAGCACGCTACCACTGAGCCATAAACCCAGCCCCGGTTACCAAACATTTGGCATATGTTAATTACCATTAATTCCATGGCAGTATTACAAACTGAGCAATAATCCTACTCTGCAGATAAGAAAGTTGAGATATTTAATATTAAATAACTTCTAAAGATCACACTATGAGAAAAAATGGAGCAACAATTTGAAATCAGATACAGCCAAAGTCCATACTCTAAACCATATACTTACCATTCATTCAACATATTTCTTGAGTACCTACTTTGTGACAGATACTATGAAAATCCCAGAGAACATAATTATTAACAAGATAAAGTCTCTGTCCTTAGGGACTTTAAAGTCTAGTGGAAGAAATAAACATAATTAGATACTCATAGAAATAGAAGCAAAATTAAAATCACAACTGTGATCAGTTTTATGAAGGAAAAGAATATGGTGTTACATAGCATAGAGGATTTCTCACAGTCTGAGAGATCAGTGACAGTTCACTTCAAGAGTCACAGAGCTGAAATCTAAATGAAGAATAGGTGAAAGTCTTGCAAGTAAGAAGGGAGAGTGACCAGAGGGGGAGCATATGCAAAGACCCTGTGGCAATAAGGAGCTGAGAAAATTCATGCAACTAAAAAGAAAGCAGAGAGCTGGAGGAAAGGAGCATAGTATAAGACGCAGCTCACGGCTCAGACTTGGAAAACCAGAAGTCAAGCTGGGCACAATTACAGTTTATCCAGATATGAGTAAATGAAAATTTCCTTCCAATCTGTACATTTAGTTTGTAAAAGTAATTATGTCTCAATAGAATGGTGAATATTTTCATTCATAAATCTTTTCTAGATCTAAAGTGAAGCACTAAATGGACACTGTCCCTTCAGTGACTGCGATGACAAGCTACTCTCATCCCTACACAGCTGCTTGGTTCATGCTGTCATCATGTGTCATCTCACTTCCTGGGCTGCCTGCCACTTGCAGGCTTCTGCTTGTCCTCCCATTCTCTGACTTTTCTAAAGTAAAACTTGATCATTTTATTGTGCTGCTTAAAAACCCTTCAATGGCTTCACATTAATACGAAATACCTCATCTGGCTCTTGTCTACCCATCTAGTTGTATATTTTGTTAGAATATAATAGAGCCACTGTTGGGGACATCTGGAGAACTGGTTCATTTATTGGGGCTCTGTTACTTCTAGTGTATTAGCCTTCTTCCCATACCCATGGGTGGGGACTAAACACCTCCGTTAATGGTTTTTCTCCCACATGTAGTTTATGGCCTCATCTGGCTATGAAGGAGACTAGGAAATGTGGTCTTTATTCTGGAACCCATAAACCCACATATTTCTATTAGTATAAGAGAAGGGGAAAATGGATTTCATGGAATAACTAGCAGTCTCTGAAATGGAAATCGACATTAACATGTCTTTTTAAAATTAAGTGTTTCAAACTAAATGATATAGTTGACATTAATTCTTTATAATTTATTGGACTAATTGTAACTTTCATTTTTGAAAAAAAAACATGCATTATGAACGCTGATCCATTCTTTAGAAAATGCTTATAAACTAACTTTATAGGGATCCATTACCAAAGAAATTACTGCCTGTCAAAACTCCTACATAACAATTTACCAAAATAATTATTGATTCAGATTCTCTAATTATTAACGAAGTACTTTTATACTTCTGAGAGATTCCTTAGCAGCTGAGACTTTGGAAATAAGCACTAGGTTTCTCCCCTAACAGATAACAATGACTTCATTTGTACTGACCAGGAAAGAAGGCTCTGAAATCATGACCTGTCAGGTAAAGAAAGGAAGAAAAGTAAATAAAAGTCTCTTTCTCATTTATTAATCCTAGAAATACACTAATTTAGTAAAGTTTCTAATAACTAACACTTTCACTGACAGTGTCACTTAATAATTATCATTCCTAGCCACAAGTTAAGGATCCTGAATATAACAAAATTATTTTCTTCACTTTCCTCACCAACTGTAAAGAATCAGAATTGAAATTACCTTCTCTGAAAACATGGTTGAAGCCAAAAACCTACTTGCAATGCAAATGTTTAAGTAGTTATGTCCCTGATATTAGCAATGACCTTGAACACTCTCAAAACAGAAGTGACCAGTCTTTAAATCATTAACTTACTTTGGATCCCTAATGTAACTGTGTTTGTTGATTTGAGTATTCAATTCTTTTAAGTCATTGTCTTTACTTGGCTTGATATTCTTAAACTACATTTATTTTGAATGTTATAGAAATGGAAAAAAAATTCTGATCATGTTTGGTATCATTTATCTTGAAATTACTTTTCAAAGACATTATATTTTTAAACACCATCATAGGGGATTACAGCATGTTAGAACTAAAAGAAACTGAATGACAATGTTTTATTTTTTCAAATTATTTTAAAATTTGTACATATCTACATTTTCATTCTCTCATTTCTCTCTGATATGTAAATCCTAAAGCAACAAGTATTCATTCAATAAGTAATACTGTGTTATATTAAATAAGACATACACAAAACGACAGCTATTGTAAGATTCCACTTACATGAATAGGCAAATTTATAGAGACAGAATATAGACCCAAAGTTACCAGAGGATAAAGGTAGAGGAATATGAGGATTCATTGTCTAAAGGGTATGGAGTTTCTCTTTGAGATGATGAAAAAGTTCTGGAAACAGCAGTGATGGTTACACAATATTGTGAATATAATTAATGCTGTGGAATTATACACTGAACAATAATTAAAATGGAAATTGTATGTCATGTATATTTTTCACAATTTATTTTAAAAGATACTAAGAATTTACTACAGTATTAAACTGCCTGTAAGCAGCTCCAGCTCATGCCCAGGCCTCTGTTCCCTTTCCCTAATGCCGCACTACCCCAGAAGCAGACAGAAATCAGAGCTCTGCTCAGTGATTTTCCTGGTAGCCAGATCAGAGCATTGGGATTTACCTTTATGGACATAAATGATTAATCCTAATCCAAGTGAAGCCAAATGCTATCACTCTACAATCTGAAATTTAAGAAGAGAGACACTCAATGTAGGAATTGCAGAGTCAAGGTCATACAAGTGGTGGGACCTGGAGAGAAGGTCCTGTCGTTGGGATTCACAGCAGCCCTGGTCTTGGCCACTTGTTGAGCTCATCAGTCAATTTCCTGGAGCTCCTCCAGTATCATTACAATAAATTTTTTTCTTTTCTTAAAGGTAGCCAGAATGGTTTCTGTTCCTTACCAACAAAGAAGCTTACTTCCAACATAATGAAGTCATCTAAATCTTCATCTTCATCTGGTGGGCAAAGTGATATACAAGTATACCTTGCTTCCCTAATTTTTCAGGTTTTTGAGATCATATAGTAAGAATGAGGATATCAGAGGACACTATGAATTGTTTTTGAAGATTTCCCAGGCAATTCACTATAAATAAAGTGTGCAAATAATTAAATATGAGTTGAACATGAGATGGAGGCACTTTATTCTCTGAGATTCTTACAAATAACATGCTTTAATTTATCACTAGAAATATTAATAAACAACTTTTAAATCAGTTTTATTTTTCAGGTTTTTTGTTAGTTTATTTGGGCTTTTTATGTTTAGCACTGGTGATCCATATAAATTATCTACAAAATATGAACAATCCTCTTTTCTCCAGGAGATAACATATGGAAAAAAGTAGTATCTGTCCTCACTGATTATTTCATAATCAGCCACTACCACCACTAGGTCTTACGGAGCTGGACAACTAGGATTTACTTCATTCAAAACCTAACTTTTGGGCTGGGGTTGTGGCTCCGTGGTAGGGCACTCACGTTGCATGTGTGAAGCACTGGGTTCAATCCTCAGCACCATATAAAAATAAAGATATTGTGTCCATCTACAACTAAAAAAATATATTTAAAAAAACCTAACTTTTACTGCTTGCTTTGGTGGCACATATACTAAAATTGGAATGATGTAGAGATTAGCATGGCCCCTATGCCAGAATGACACACAAATTCGTGAAGTATTCCACTTTTTTTTAAAAAAAAGAAAAATAACCCTAAGTTTTGTAGAGTAGAGGACAGAATGTGGGAGAAGGGAGAGAGGACAGGAAGGAAAGGGAGGAGGGCTGGGGGGGTCATGAACTGAAATCGAATTCCACGCATATCTGAGTTTGTTGGGATGAACTCAATTACTACATATAACTATAAACTTCTAATTAAAAAAAAAAAAGAGGTAACACCTTGGAAGCATGATTAGGCCATGAGGCCTTATTTGGGCCCCTTTTGCCTTTTCTTGCCTTCTTACCTTCCATCAGGCAATGATGCAGCAAGAAGGCTCTCACCAGATGCTGTGAGCCAATAAATTTCTGTTAGTTATTTAAAAAACAAAACAAAACAAAACAAAAACACTAAGTTTTCTCTAGAACTCCATTGAGGAATTCTCTTGGATAACCAATATGTAACAATGTACAGTATTTTATAATTGGCACAAAAAGCTCTTTATAATGATATTTTAACATGACTCAAATATTTCAGTAATAGATAAGAACATCAGTGACATATATCTAAATTCTAAGAATTTAGATACAAATTGAAATTATGCTTTGTTCACTTCCTTAACCTTTCCCTGCATTCATGGAAACCTATCTATGACCTTTGTCACTTTTTAAGACATCAGAAGGAAAAGAGGGTATGGTAGGCTCCATGCATAGAAGGGTATTTCAAAGTGGGACAGTGTATGTGATGTGGGGTGTGTGTGTGTGTGTGTGCGCGTGTGTGTGCGCATGTGTGTACATCCATGTAGCCAAATGCATTATAAGGCAAAAATAATTAAGAACTACTTTAGATGAAAAGCTGTCCTTATTTCTAAAGCTTCCATGGATCTATAAAACTTGAATTAAGTTCATGACTCGTGAAGAAAAACTATAGAACACTGGAGATGGGAAGAAACAAGGAAAAGGGGAATAAAAATACAATATACAAAGGAGCTGAGTATCTTGTCTAAATCCTCCCCCCAAAAAAAATAATTGCTAAGTTTCTTCTTGACCAAGCTTTATATCCCTGGCCTCATTATCTCAAGACTCAGTAAACCCCTCAGAAAGGAGGGGTTTCTTTTGTTTTGTTATTTGGTACTGGGATTGAACTCAGGGGCACTTGACCACTGAGTCACATCCCCAGCCTTATTTTGTGTTTTACGGAGAGACAGGGTCTCACTGAGTTGCTGAGCGAGTGCCTCGCCATTACTGAGGCTGGCCTTGAGCCTCCTAAAGTGCTGGGATTACAAACGTGAGCCACCGCCCCCGGCTAAAAGGAGTCTTTTGTGATAATCTCAGAGAGTCTGAACCAAGTTTAAACCTCTCACATTTGGTAAAATTAGCATAAAATAGATTCTTAGGTTATTACTTCTGTTTTTGTGTCTCTCAAAAATATCAAACTGCTTGCTTATAGTTTTTCAGATCTATTAAAATGGACAGAAATATTCACTGATTTTTTTAAGATTAAAATTACCAAGAACACATAATCAATTACAGGAATAGATAAGAACAAATATCCATCCTAATAATCCTGCAAAGTTCAGCTCAAGTGCCACCTCATCCTTAAAGTCTCCCCACTCCTGCCCCAGGTCATCCCAAACAGAAGAGGAAGAAGGGCTCTTCTGACTTCCTATGCCACTGTTTCTAATCACCTTTATGGCATCTGTAAAGAAGTACCTCACAGAGCAGATATTCAACATCAATTTTTTTTGTTACTAAATACTCAAAAGTGCCACACTGATTTCCCAAAGATTTATTCTACATCTACTGTATACCAGGAATTTTGTCAGATGCTAAGCATACAAGGACTTAAAGGACCACATTTTCTTGGTACTTATTAGTTCCTGGTCTTGCAGCACTCACAACACTGATAGCAAACAGCAACTGCCTTCATTTCTCCCACAAATCCTGGCCCAGGATCGTACCACAAATTGTCAAAGGAAGATTTTATTTTTGAGATAATATTTTATAATTTAATGTCTGTCATCTCTTTACACGTGTATTCCTAGCCCATAATGTAAATGCCCAAGCATTTACTGAAAGAATAAATCATCTTAGTATGCTCAGCAAAAAGTACACCATCAGGACAGTCACGTGGACATTTTTTCAATTCTTTTTTTTTTTTTTCTTTTTCTTTTCTGGTGCTGGGGATTGGACCCAGGGTCTTGTACATGTTAGGCAAGCACTCTACCAACTGAGCTACATCCCCAGCCCCACTCTTTCAATTCTGATTAAAGTTTATTTCTGAATAGCATATATATATTTTTTTTTTAGTTGTAGATGGACATAATATCTTTATTTATTTTTATGTGGTGCTGAGGATCGAACCCAGTGCCTCACGCATGTGAGGCAAGCGCTCTACCACTGAGCTACAACCCCAGCCCCCTGAATAGCATATTTTAACTCATTCTTAATTCAAGGTTGCAGATCTATAGTGTGTTGCTATAAACTGTATAATAGATAGCTATTGTGAACCAATTATTGATTTGAATTTTGAGAAAGCTAATCCATCCTTTTCAGAGAGTAAAACAATTTATTGATTTATTTTGATCATACACACAAAAATTATACTTAGGCAATAGGCAATAAAAAATCTCCAACTGAGTTCAAAGTTACAAGAAGAACAAGTCAACCATGCAAAAATGTATATTTTACATGTGTAAACAGACTTCTAAAGTAAAACAGTAAATCATATACTTACTGTATTAAATAAATTAACCATCATAATTGCTCAGTATTACTGGCTGGACAGACATTTTTCCTAATACATTTTAATACTAGTGAGAACTAGGAACAAGTTATTAATGGTAAACATATGACTATTTCAGTAACATGCTTTATTTCTACTTTTTAAAATAAATATTAATGACGTAGCTCAGAGGTAGAGCACTTGCCCAACATGTGTGCAGCCATGGGTTCAATCCTCAGCACCACAAAATAAATGTGTGTGTGTGTATATATATATATATATATATATATATATATATATATATATATACACACACACATATATAGTTATATAGTTATATATATATATATTATTGATTAACAGTAATAAGAAGTTGAAGAATCCTTTAAAACATCATTTTCATTTTAATTAGCTTTCCTGGCTATAAAAGTAATAGGTGGAGCCAGGCGCAGTGGCACACACCTGTAATCCCAGCACTTTGGGAGGCTGAGATAGGAGAATCGTGAGTTCAAAGTCAGCCTCAGCAACGGAGAGGCGCTAAGCAACTCAGTGAGACCCTGTCTCTACATAAAACACAAAATAGGGCTGGAGATGTGGCTCAGTGGCCGAGTACCCCTGAGTTCAATCCCTGGCACCAAAAAAAAAAAAAAAGTAATAAGTGGTTAATTAAAGAAATTATACAAAATCTGGGAAATAAAAGAAATATAAAAAGGAAAATTAAAAATCAGCCATTTGGTAACTATGTGGAGTCAATCGCTGTTAATATGCTGTTCTATTTTCCATATATCTTGCTTTGAATATTTTTGTTAAAACTGTGGTTTTCTAAAGTCATCTATTAAAGACTTTACCATCTAAATTGGTATGAAAGTAGAAAGATAACTAACCACACACACACAAAAGACATCAATGTCTTTGAAAGGCATACTGTTAACCATTAAATAAATGAATAAATGAATGAATGAATGCCCATTAGTTTCACATGTCTGATTACAATCCAGTGATCCATTACCAAATTCCTACACTAAAAAAGTAAAACTTGCTTGGCGCGGTGGCACACGCTTATAATCCCAGCAGCTCTGGAGGCTGAGGCAGAGCCACCCTCAGCAATTTAGTGAGGCCCTAAGCAACTTAGCAAGACTCTGTGTCAAAATTAAAAATAAAAAGTAAGGGCTGGGGATGTGGCTCAATGTTCGAACACCTCTGGGTTCATCCCTGGAACAACAACAACAAAAAAAAAATGTAAAACTTACTACGTTATATTTACATACAAAGACATGCACTCTGACTGGAATTTAAGTTTTGGTTTAGTTCTACAGTAGTCTGTCTATATGCTCTAGGTTATCTACACACCATCTGTATAATAACGATTCCAAAGGGAAAATGTGATTGTGAAAAGAGCTACCTGTGTACAAATAAAAGACTTCTCTTAAACCTAGAATGAAGCCAAGCAGTTGCTCCTGAATTCTAGTCTGTCAAGACCAAGCATTTAGAAGCACTTGAACAGGGGTGGTTGTTTACCTGACTAAGCTCTCACTTCAGCGAGGGTCCAAAGCCTGCAGTGTTATTCATGGAAAAATTTCTAGGTTTCAGAAATGGTCCATCTTTCAGTTTAAAATAGACTTCATGTTCACCACTTCAGAAGCTGTCTTTGAACTTGTGCTGGTTTCAGGTTCCACAACATCACACTTCTAACCCTTGGACTTCCCAAAACAACTCAGTATTCAAGATTCCACCCTCTGTGTCCTCTCCACTGAACATATATGCAAATATTCAATGAATTTTTAGATAATTTTTATCACATTATCAGATGCCATAGCCAAAACAAAGCTCAGTTTCTATGCCTATAGCAGAAAACAATATTTGACTATTATTTAGAAGGTTCTATTTGGAAGATACTAAACATAACTTGGAAATTATGCAAAAATAAAAGTTCCATTCCATGCTTCATCTACAACTCCCCACTAATCAAACAATTCTATTACAGAAAAGATTTTTACAACTATAATAAGGATGGCATAATTAAGGAGAGATAATAAATCAAATCTGTAAACATTTAAAGATCAAAAAAATGTTCAGTAGAAAAAAATTAGGAAGAGAAATTCAAGGGACTAAATTGGTAACAATAAAATGTAAGCATTTTCAGAGTCTTGTTTTCCAAGGAATTAAATTAGAATTATTAACTATGTGACTCACTCACCCCTTACCCCACTTGACATCCATTATTGAACATGGAAACAAAGGAAAAATTAATTGAATTGGTCAAAATCAAGCAAGAAGTGAAAATAAGGGCCTCGATCTTTTGTCACTCTAACCAAGAGACCATCATGATGCTTTGAGATCAGTGTTTCAATTGGTAGTCATCTGACAGTTCTTCAACACCTTAACTTGATGAAACCTCAAACCCAAAGTAGCAATCACTGAAACACATACATAGACATACACACACAGGCACACAAATACACACACTTTTATTTATCAACCTCTCATCTTACGAATGGCCAAGGAAGAAATGGCATACCTTTCACTGGTTCTACTATCCCTACCATCCTAAGAATTCTGCAAACACTGTTTGTGTTAGCTTTCCATCACTGTAATAAAATACCTAATGTAATCAACTTATAAAAAGAAAGGTTTATTTTAGCTTACAGTTTTGGAGGCAGTTAAGGACTGATTGGCCTCATTGCTTTCAGCCTGTGATGGCATAGTACATCATGATGAGAGCATATGGTTGGAAGGGAACATTCATCTTATGGCAGCCAAAGCAAAGAGAGCAGGAAGAAGGGGCTATATTCCAAAATCACCTTTAAGGGTAAGCCTCCAAAGACCTAACTTCCTCCCACTATGCCCAACCCCTTAAAGGTTCTGACACCTCCGAACAGTGCAATGAACTGGAGACCACACCTTTAACACATGGGCCTTTGGGAGAATTCAAGATCTAAACTCTAGCACTTTTATCCTGAAAAATCAGACTCATCAATTGGAACACAATTATTTTCTTTTGATTCTTATAAATGGCATTACAGTGTTTTGTTTTTTTTTAATGACCTTGCATGGTTTTAATGTTTAGAACTTTCTTTGACCCATGGAATCACACTGTCCTCCAATTTTTTGAAATTATAAAGTTCATGGAAGCATATACCCATGCCACATGAAATATTATCTAGGCAGATGTCAGGGTAGCATCCCCTACTGGTTAGCTTTGAGTACAATTTGTAGATATTTTATTTTGCAAGTTGAGTCTAGGGCTATGAAACCAAAGTCTCAATATATTGTAGTTTCTCAATATATTGTTGCAGATCATTATTTGTACACTTCCTGTATCAAAGACAGTGGATACTTCTATTGAATTAATAACCTAAATTAAGTCATTACAAAATTAAATGGAATTATTTTTCAATAGTTGAAACTTTTCATCTCTGAATTTACAACATTATTTTATAACACGGAATCCCTAACTTTGAAAATGATCAACATGTTAATAAAAATCAAAGCAATGAAGAATAGGACATGAACAACATGGTCCCTTTAGAAATTAAACAAGTCTTTTTAAAGGTGCCAGATGCTTTCTGAAATCCTCTCAGAAGTTTCTGCAACATTATTTGTAAATCTCATACACAGCAAAGTTTGGAAGTGTTTGTTAATAAGATAATCAATAATTACAGGTTTAACTCTATGTAACAGTCCCAATTTTAAAAGAAATAATATGTTTTTCAATAAGCCCCATTTTCAAAGCAGAAAAGTGATATTTTTAATTTTCAAAGATACACTGGTGCCATTATTTGTCAAGTGAAATATCACATTACTTGAATAGTTTGTCCTGATTATCCCATATGGATACTCTTAACTCAGAATTCATTGAAGTCCTAAGCTAGTATCTGCTGTCCTTGAATACTTCTTGGACACTATTCAATGAGGGCCAGGAAACTGCATCAGAGCACATTAGCAATGACTTTCACTACACTGCCCTTTGAAAAGATGTTCAAAAGCAAATACCAGGAGAGAGGAATGGCCTACCTAATTCCTGACTTACAGAGTACTACACAATTATGTGAACCTCTGAGCAGTCTCTCTCAGAAAAAGAATATCCAATCAAACCATCAAATTTCACCAATGTTCTCTGTTTCTAGGGTCAGTTAGTTCATTTTTCTTAGAGTTTCCTTATCTTTAAAATGAGTAGGGCAGACTCCACAACTGTTGAAGTTGTAGCTCCATGATTTGCCACCCAGAGCCCTTCTAGTATTTGTTTTAAAAGTTATCCACATGCATGCTTCTGCTGTATAAGGCACTATAGAAACATGGCCTTTTGGTTATCTAGGTTTTATACTCTGCTCTAGTCTTTTTTATTATATTGCCTACAAATGTAACCATTGCTCACAGTCATCAGGGTAGTGATAATTATGCAACAGTTAGTACTTACATAAGTGCTTATTACATGACTATACTGTGCTAAGCACTTCACACATATTAACTCTCTTCTCACCACAAACCCATGGGAAAGAAACTATTATTATTCCCATTTTTGCCACTGAGGGGACTGAGGTACAGGTGGATTGTGTAACTTACCCAAGGTCATAAGGTTTACAAGTCGAAGAGTTGGGATTCAAACCCAAACCTGCTCCTAGAAGCCCATCTGCTTAACTCCAGCATTAACTTAGCTAGAGGGTCCATAGAAGGTGACGTGCAGCAGAGTTCATCAGCAAAATATTGGCAGAGGCACAAAAACTGAACTTATACTATGAATTCTCTCAGGAACAACTGATAGTTTGTGATTTACAAACCCAGCATACATACTTGCAATTCTTATTTCTTCCTTCCATGCTTCAGTTTTCCAAGTAAATAACAATGATGGGAAAAAGATTAAATTAAATCTACTTCTCTCAATTATTTAGGGAAATGTACAAATAACAGGAACTGTGGGACTACTGGTAACTTCCACATCCCACTGCTGAGTAGGCAGAGCTCCGTTATAACAAGCTCCCAGTTATGGTCCAAGGACGCTCGCTGCATGTTACGTCATGTGCCCAAAAAGCGAACAGCTGAAAACAGTGACCAGGTAGACGTGGAAACACCAGTTTTGCAGCCTCAAATCTCTAAGACTGGGGAATCTAAAAGCCTGGGACCGTGAGGTAACAAAAAAACACCTGTACAGCAAAATATATTACAGTGTGCAATTAAACTGGGCAGTGATATACACAATTGGGACAGAGGGAAAATACTAGTAATCAAAAGTTCTATTTAACTATTCAGCACATTGTTTTCATATCTGCATATACATATATATGTGTACGTATATATATATATATGTATATGTGTGTGTGTATGAACTGGAGAAAGCAGGTCTGAGTTCTGGAACCCAGGCAGCCGCCCCCCTAGGCTGCCCACGAGGCGGGGCAAGTCCTCATTTGGCAAAGACAAAAGGAAATTACTTCAGCGAAGAGGAGACGGTGAGCTCCTCCCGTAGGACAAAGCCACACTTGGCTCACCACATCTTGCCCGAGTTTCACGTCCAAGGCCACGGACTTATATCGACTGTTCTTTCAAACCTGGCACTGACAGACAAGGGGCTGAGAGCGGTAGTGAGAAAAGATGGGAAGAGAAGGTGTTTTGTTTTTCCAAATGAGAAAACAAACCCACATTTAATCAAAACAACCCATGGAGAAGTCAGTGAAGACTTCTTCGCCGGGCCTGTCTCAGGACTTTTGAATCACTTCCTCCTTTTCTGATGTGTCTGAGTTTGAGATTACAAAGTTGCTGAGAAAAGTCTTGCCTCTCTGGCAGCTTCCTGCAAGTGAGAGAGCAGGCGCTGACCCTGCCGGGCGCCGTCACCTCAGGCGGGAACCCGAGGGAGCCGCAGCGCGAGCAGGGACAGGGATGGTTCCGCGGGGACAGAGCGAGCGCTGCCCAGCCGCCTCTCCTGCTTACCCCAGGGTGCTGATGAAGCCGTTGACCGAGCCCTCCGCGTACAGGGACACGATGTCCCCTATGTAGAGGAAGCTGGACATTTTATCAGACATGCTGCTTCATGTTCCAAAGTGAACGTCCCTCCTCTTCCCTGCGCCCTAGCTGCTCTCTCCAAAGGAGCCGCCGCGGCAGAGACAGAATGGAGCGCAGGACCGCTGCAGCGGCGCTGGGTACAGTTCCGGTGACCGAGAGTTGGGATTCAGCCCGCTTCCACACCGCGGGAGCAGGGCAGGAGCGAAGGCGCAGCTGTGGACACCTCGCGACGTGAGCAGCCCCGACGCCCCGAGAAGCCGCAGCCGCCGACTCCCCGGCAGGTTTCCTGTTCCTTCAGAAGTTTTCTCTCCAACACCTTTGCTCCTCCTCCTCCCTCCTCCGCTCCCCTCTTCGAGTCCCCTCCCCGTTCGTCGCCCCACTGCAGCCCTCACAGCCGCCGCGCGGGAGCTGGAGGTTGCAGAGCCCCTCGGTCCCCTCAGGGGAATTTTTGGACCAGGTGCTGGTGCCCATCCGACCAAGCGGAGGAGAGGATCCCGGGGGGGCGGGGGGGGGGCGTCCAATCAGGCAGCGGCGACCGGGGGCGGAGCTGGACCGGGGCGGGGCGACTCTGAGCAGGCTGGGCTACCCGGCGAGCCTCGGAGGTGGACGCTGCAGCTTGAGCTGGGAGGAGCGCTGCGCTGTGCTGGAAGAGCTGCAGGGGGCCCGAGCCTCGGAGGGGGCGCTGCACAGTCGCGCTGGAGAGACAGGACCTGCGGCGCAATCGTCCCTGCCTGGGAAAGTAAAGGAGCCTAAAGAGAACTAAAAGGCTGAGAATTGGCGAAAGGGAGGGTGCGTGCCTGACCCAGGTTCAGTGGAGTGAACCAGCGAGACGCCTGAACAGGAAAAGATGGAGTGGATGGGTGGGTGGGTTGGATGGGATTGAGTAACTTGCTGATCAAGGGAGAGGAGTAGGTTGAAGTGAAGGAAAACATACAAATAAAAAATAAATACATAATAAAGAAAAGGAGGGAGGAGGGAGTAAAGATCTCACTTGGACTATGTAATTTTGTTGTTTTGTTTTTCTTAAGTATATAGCCGTTGTGAAACTTGACCTATGAGCAGATGTCTAGGTGAGTGAGAGCTTCCGTGGAGGGAAACGTCGCTTGGCCTAGCCTGCAATTTTTGTAGCCAGCCCCTGGCAGTGAGGGCACTATAGACCTGTGCCTTGTCTTCAATTCTCTTAAGCCTCCAAGGCCCGGCCTTCGTGCTTCCTTAACTCCAAGCCAAGGCTAACCTTGTACCTCCTAGAACCCATGGTCACTATCTCATTGACAGCCCTTGCTTGTTTACATTTAAAGCTGATGACTTTTGAAGATCTAGCAGTTGCAAACAAACTGGAGGTGGCACGCGTTTGCACGCCTTCTCTGTTGCTTTTGCAGTCTTCATCTTAGAACATGGTTTTAAAAGTCTTTCACTCTACTCTTCTGGAAACATGAAGGAGGCAAACTCTGGCAGTGATGACACTCCATACTCAATTTAAAAAAAAAAAAATGCTACTTAAGTAATCCCCACAGAGCAAGGTTTGCAGAACGGCAGAGGAACTCTGGGAATGCAGAGGGATATGTGCCAAATTATGCAACTGGCCAAAATGTAACTTACAGTTCAATGATGTCACACATGTCTTACAGCTCAAAGATGGTTTTGCTTGAAATTTATAGTCATATAATAGACTATGAGAGAAAAATCAGCTTAATAACCAAATGTTTGTATTTAGAAAGTCTTCAGGAAAGGAAAGAATAGACTCTGAATCCAGGAAATGCCTGTACAAAGCCTGTGTGTGTTGAGATAAACTGGACCTAGTCATTGACTTACCATGCAGCTGAGAGATCTCTTTACTTCTGTGTTCTTCTTTGGAAAAGATAACTTAGCTACTTAGAAATGCCTATTACATGATAGAAGTCCTTTTCTGCCTACACACGTGATATTACTGTTGGAAGCCTGCAAGAGATAGGCCATGATTATTAAAAAGCTTGAGATGGAACAAGATGATGACCATAGAAATGGAAGTTTCTTTTTGGGGAGAAGGAGTGTGCTGGAGATTGAACTCAGGGGCACTCAATCACTGAGCCACATCCCCAGCCCTATTTTGTATTTTATTTAGAGACAGGGTCTCACTGAGTTGCTTAGCACCTCGCCATTGCTGAAACTGGCTTTGAACTTGAGATCCTCCTGCCTCAGCCTCCCAAGCTACTGGGATTACAAGCATGAGCACTGCACCCAGAGGAAGTTTCTTTTTATCCAGTGATCCATGCATTACATTCCACAGTCTCCATATTGCACAGTCCTGTGCTATATTGATGCTCAGCAATTACCAAAGTCATGAATGTTCTTTGTTACCTCAAGACACAGAGTAACTGTGGACAACACATAATAAAATGAGCAGGTGAGTTTTTATGCTAATGAACAGATAAAAGTGTCAAGCCATGTACCCAAGTTCTAGCTCCTGGTAGGCATGACACCTGGGCCCAAAACAGGGTCCTCTAAAACTCAGAGCCCAGCACTGGAGCCCAGTTGCCTGGCCTAAGAACACATTCATTTTAATGTACCTTTCCACACTTCTCACTTTGCTTTCTGCTTATTTCTGTACATATTGAGTCTGACCGAACTAAAAGCATTCTAAGAATGAGATTGGTGTCTAATTCGTGTTTGATTCCTCGTAGGCTCTGGCAGTGCCCATTGAAAGTTTCAATAAATATTGGATAAATTAAAGAACTACTAATGTAGAATTGTTTAATGTTAAAATATTTATATTACTTCTGATGATGACAGTAGTAAATGTTGTGAACATTAGTTTAACCAAATAGCAGTCTCCTGTGCTGAGACCAGGCGTTATTTCAGCAAAAGCTCCCATCGTCATGCCCTAAAATCTATATGGAGAGGCAAGAAATAGAGCAGAGTCTAATATTTGAAATGTTTATTCCCTAAGGATTGACTATATTAAAAGGTTCCAGTAAAAAGTTCTTCCATCAGAGATGTTTTCAGGGTAATTTATAATCAGCGTTCACTTGAATGTTCTTAGATCGATACTAGAAGTGAAAGGTTTGCAAGCTATTATGTGTCAAATGAGTGTTTCATGAATTGCTTTCCTGTCTTCCCTCCCTTGTAATGAATATAATTTTTAAAATGTAACTGGTTTATTGAGCAGTCTGCTTCTTGAAATACAAATAAAATACAGGTTTTTTAAATCATCCCATTTCAACAACGCTCTGTTAAATCTACATGTTCTGGGGGCTGAGGTTGTGGCTCACTGGTAGGCAAAGCACTCACCTAGCCCGTGTGAGGCACTGGGTTCAATCTTCAGCACCACATAAAAATAAAATAAAGGTATTGTGTCCATCTACTAAAAAAATATATTTAAAAAATCTACATGTTCTGCTCCTTAATAATATTTCAAGGAGAGCCCTTGGATATAAAATATTTTTAATTATTAAAAATACATGCTTAGGGGGCTGGGGTGGTGGCTCAGTGGTAGAGCGCTTGCCTAGCATGTGCGAGGCACTGAGTTCGAACCGTAGCACCACATAATGATGAAACAAATAAAGGCATGCTGTTCATCTACAGAAAAAAAAATTTAAAAAAAAAAAAAAAATACATGCTTAGCCAAGCGTGGTGGCGCACATCAGTAATCCCAGCTATTTAAGAGGCAGAGGCAGGAAGATAGCAAGTTCCAGGTCTGTCTCAGCAACTTAGTGAGACCCTCGGCAACTAAGCAAGACACTGACTCTAAATAAAAAGGGCTGAGGATGTAGCTCAGTGGTATAGAACTCCTGGGTTCAGTACCCCACTACTGCCAATAAATAAATAAATGAAAATATACACTCTTGCACATGTGCACATTTACATGCGTGCATACATACACACACGCGCACACACACACAAACGTGCACACATCCCAGTGCTATTTCAAACATTGGTCTCATCTCCAGCCCTCTTCAGATCAATAAGTAAGTCACAAGGAAAGGAAGTGTC
Source organism: Xerus rutilus (assembly GCA_028644305.1). Classification (NCBI taxonomy): domain Eukaryota; kingdom Metazoa; phylum Chordata; class Mammalia; order Rodentia; family Sciuridae; genus Xerus; species Xerus rutilus. The sequence goes on along the minus strand of CM053403.1, from coordinate 75,206,824 downwards.
TGCCTTTTACTACTGTCCATAGGTTTTCACATTTGAGCTTCTTGGGTGTTGGGATGGGGAGCTAGGATCAAGATGAAAAGAGTAAGCATGTCAGTTTGAACTGAGTATGTGATTTCAGTCTTCTATTGACTCTGCTGCTCATCTGGCCAGCCCTGACTATTTGCAGAGGACGTTTTGTCAGGTAAGTATCAAATATCGGCTCTCTGTTGGGCTCTCAAGGACCTCTCCTGTGCACAGTTCTTTGAAGTGGATGAGTTAGCCCCAGCCTGACTTCTTCCTCTACCCTCTCAGCTTTACCCTTGATAGTAGGCCCCACAGGCAGACTACCCTTTCCAACATAGTTCAAGTAGATCTGGCTTCCTTTTGACTGTAGGAAACTTAGGCATAGTCTTATTCATGGCAATGCAACCTGTGCACAGGACCCTTGCCTACAGAGTCCTCGTGCTTGATTTCATATTTGTTTTGCTGACACCATCCTGAAATTCTCAGTCAATTTTTAACAAGAGATTGCATTTTCATTTTGCACTAGACCTTGCAGCTTATGTAGCCAGTCCTGGATTTAGGAATCCTTACCACAACAAAGAGTAAGCAGCTTGCCTGCTCCACTGATCCCCCTCATGAATCTTTCTCTCTTGACAACTCCTTTTTTTCCATCTCAGCCATATCAACAAGTCTGACATATCAAGTCATTTCCAACTAGAATAATTAATGCCAGAATTCTCCCCTCCAAGTTTCTTTACAAATTTCCTCACAGGGACAAGGGTAAAACACTACTACTCCTCATCGATCAAAAATGAACAATTCAAGCTGAGGGTATAAAGCAGTATAAGACTCTTAGTTCAATCCCCAGAATCATACACACACACAAATAAAAGACAACTTGCCAATTCACTATAATCAATTTGTATTCACCATGATGAGTTCTAATAACTATAGATTAGTCATTTGTATTCACTGAAATTTTGAACTAAGAAATGTGTCCTTAGGCCTCTGGGTCCAACCTGAAAGAAGGGTAGATGGTACAGGACAGAATATCATAACCATCATCAGCCACTGTTATCTCAACAATCCTGTGAGGTGGATCCTGTGGTCACCACCCCCGTATCTACCCATGTACTTTTGCCCTATCAGGTAACTATCAGGTAATTGCCCTATCAGGTAACTGGGTGTTGACCCTGTATTGGGTCAACACCCAATTCCACGCAAGTAGTCTTCTCTAGTATGCATAAATAAGACCATCTGAAGAGCTTGTTAAAACACAGATCCCTGAGCCCCATCCTTGAGATTCTGATGTAGCAGGTCTGGGGTGGGATTTAGCATCACTCCTGAGGGAGAGGTTGTATATGGACAGGAGCTGAGGGAGATAGAGCTCAAGTAAACCTTGACTAGTGAGGAGGACTTGCTGAAAACATGGCTTTTCATTTTTATTTTGAAATAACCTCAAAATTACAGAAAAACATTAACAAAAAGAATACATAGCTTTGCCCCAAATTTAGCAATTTTAATAATTTGCCATATATAGCATTTAGTTGTCAGCACTCTTTAATATCTTTTAATCTGTAGCAATTCCTCAGTTGCACTTTGTCTTTAATGGCATTGACTTTTTTTTTTTAAATGGGTCATTTATTTATAAGCTATTTCTCAATCAGGTTTGTCTTGTATTTCTTCAAAATTAGATTAGGTTGGGCTGAGGATGTAACTTAGCTGTAGAGCATTTGCTTAGCATATATGTAGGGCCATAGGTTCAATCCTCAGCACTACAAAAACAAAACAACAATAAAATTGGATTAAGTTAGGAATTTCCAGCCAGAATAGAGACAATGTGTTCTTCAGGGTACCCTGATATCAGGGACATAATATCCATTTGCCCCTAATTGATGATGTTAGTTTCGATCACTGTCAAGATGTTGTCCAGTATATAGGAATTTAAGAATAATCCCAAACCAGATCTTTTATAAAGAAGTGGTTCTGAAGAAATAATCTCTTAACCTGAAAAAATTCTGGAAATGAAGACCAATTTCAAGACAGCAGCAAATCTGTTTTTCCTGCCAAACAGGCTGTCCAAACCATCTCCTGATCCTAACCTGTTTCCAAAGCCAGAGTTTGACATCAGTCTGCTCTGTTTTCATACCTGCATGGGGGAAAATACCAAGCTTTCCAAGTGGTGCCTTTGAAGTTCTCATTAGAGCAGATACGAGAGTGGAACATCCCCACCACTGTATGTGCACACACAAAAGCACACACATAAGAATTCTTGCCCACTGGAGTAGGACAAGAATTTTTGGGTTTTGGGGTTTTTGGGTTTTTTTTTTTTTAAGACGAGATCTTGCTATGTTGCCCAAGCTGGCCTTGAACTCTCAAATCCTCCTGTCTCAGCCTCCTGAGTAGCTGGGACTATAGACATGCAAGACCACACCTGGCTTGGAAGAAGGATTTTTAAGCATTGTACCTTGGTGTTCAAATATTTCCTCTCAAAATTTGCGTATCTGTCTTACTATATCTATTGTGTTTGCTGAAACTCCTTGTTTTAGCATCTGTGATAGTCAGCTTTCTGTCAGTGGAACAAAATACCTGAAAAAAACAATTTAGGAGGAAAGATTTATTTTGGTTCACAGTTTTAGAGCTTTCAGTTCATGGATGGGCTGGCTCCAAGGCAGAAATATCATGGTGGAAGAGTGTTGCAGAGGAAAGTTGCTTGCCTCATGGCAGCCACAAAGCAGAGAGAGAGAAAGAAGGAAGGAGAGGAAGGGACCAGGGACAACAAACATCCCCAATGACCTATTTCCTTCATCTAGGCCCCACCTCCTGCAGTTTCCACCTCTTCCCAATAAGACCATCAGCTGAGAACCCACAAATGGGTTAATCCACTCATGAGATCAGAGTCCTTGCTACGGTTCAGATATGAGGTATCTCCCAAAAGCTTACATGTGAGACAATGCAAGAATAGTCAGTGGTGAAAACATTAGATTAGAAGGTATAGCCTAATCAGTGGATTAATCCACTGATATGGATTATCTAGGCAGTAACTATAGACAAGTAAGGTGTGGCTAAAGAAGGTAGGTCATTGAGGACGTACTTTAGGGGTTTTAATTTTGCTCCAGCAGAGAGCAGAGCTCTCTCTGCTTCCTGATTGCCATATCCTGAACTGCTTTCCTCCTTCACACCCTTCCTGCATGATGTTCTGCCTCACCTCAAGCCCAGAGTTATGGAGTCAGTGAACCATGGATTGAACCTCTGAAACCATGAGCCAAAATAAACTTTTCCTCCTGTAAGTTGTTCTTGTCAGGTCTTTCAGTCACAACAATAAAAAGCTGACTAAAGCAGACCTAATGATCCAATCACTTCCTAAGAGATCCACTTCTGAACATTGCCACACTGGGGACAACAGTTTCAACATACCTTTGGGGATTTTCCAGATCCAAACCATACAACATACAACATCCTATTAAAACATTCTTCCAACCTATTTGATATGGTCATAGCTCCTAGAAACATTTACACTATTTGCAACTGAATCACTCAGGATTTTTTTGACCCTGGCATCATAGTTCTATAAAAGCTTGAAATTGAAAAAGAGAAGAAATATTGTGACTAGTGTTAAGAACTAGCCAGGTAGGGCACAGTGGTGCACACCTGTAATCCCAGCAGCTCGGAAGGCTGAGGCAGGAGGATTTCAAGTTCAAAGCCAGCCTTAGCAACTTAGCAAGACCATAAGTAACTCAGCAAGACCCTGTCTCTAAATAAAATATAAAAAAGGATTGAGGATGTGGTTAAGCATCCCTGGGTTCAATCCCCAGTATCAAAAGAAAAAAAAAGGAACTAGCCAGGCACAGTGGCTAATGCCAGTGACTCAGGAGTCTCAGATAGAAGGATCTCAAGTTCAAGACCAGCCTCAGCTACTTAGGAAGACCTTCATCAATTTAGTGAGACCCTGTCCCAAAATAAAAAATAATAAAAATAATTTTTTTTTAAAAAGAGTTAATATATTATCAAATAATGGGATTTAGAAATCATGATCAATTAAAATTGAGATTCACCAAAATTTTGAAGAAGGGAGAAAATAGCCAAATCTTGATAACATAAAGGAATGAAAAGTTTTCAGAAAAAAAATACATGCATATCTCAATTTGCTTACTTCACTTTGTAATGATTCTTCTCCAAATATAATTTCATCATGCCAGGCAGAATCCAGGGTAAGTACTCACCAATTACTTAAAAGAATCCTGTAACAGTAGACCACAGTAGTTAAGGACACATGCACTCATAGTCCTGGTTTAAGTCAGTAATTCATTGATTTATTCTTTACCAATCTTTATGCAAATATTAACCTCTGGGGCCTCATTTTCCCTCTCTAAAATCAGGATAATGGTACCTGTCTCTCATGGTCCTTGTGAGGTTTGAATTAGAAAATACACTTAAAGGGCTTGGCATGACGGTACCTGGCACTAGGCACTCAATAAATGTTAGCTATTATTATGATTACCATTATTTGAAAGAAATGCAATATTGAAGGTCATAAGAAAACCAAGTATAAAAGATGCTGCAACTGCAAGAAGACACTAGTGACAACCAGCCACAACTGTCTCCAGACACTGAGTCAATGTCTCTCTAATTTACACACCAGTGCCTTCCACAAACAGTAGTAAATGCTTGATAGCGATTGAAATTTAAATTCTTTCAGGAACATTTTAATTTTCTTACTGTGTGTAAAAGAAACCATTTTTGAAAGCAGGCAAATTTCAGATCTAACAAGGGAAAATGAATTTTGAGATTAAAAAAAAAAGTGGCTAAATTTCCAGCCCAATGCTGCAAAACCACCCACAAATGTCACATGAGAACTCTGCCTTCTACAAGCTGACAGCTTTTTATCTCTTCACAGAAGGGAACAGATAAAACCCACAGAGAAAACTGTCATCCAACACCAGAGAACACTGTCATGCTTATGGTCCCATGAACGATAATAGGAAGATGTAACGCAGACCTTTGACTATCCTTCACCTCTCACAGACTTTAATGCCCACAATAAAAGTTCCTTGGGTAGTTAAGGGTCTAAAATCCAAATTAAAAGAGATTTTGCAAAGTGTGGTTCCATTTCCAATACCCCTTGGGATTTCTGGACTGCTCTTAAAAGCTTACTTCAGGAATTTCAACCTTGTCTTAATAACCAGAAAGAGACTGCTCACCAATTGGTAAATGTCAGTGGAAATGAAAAGTTCAATAGCAAGTTTCCGTACAGGGGAAGGAATGACCCTAAGAAAGGAAACTAATATATATCAGTAACTTTCATGTTTGATTCTCTGAGCTGAGTACTCTGCATACATTACCTAAGAATCTCCATAAAATAATTGCTACTGTTAACCTCATTTTACAAATGAAGAAACAGAAAAATTAAGGAAGCTTTCCAAGATCACCCAACTCTTAAGATAGGGGAGGACAGAGAAAGTAGTACTATAACTCGGAAAAGGGGAAAAACAGGGAGGATAAACCCAGGAAGAAATTTCTGAAGTCTCTCACCCCCTGTCCCTTTCCCCCAAAATTTAACTTGCTTTCCTCTCATTTGCATACATGATTTGAACTGCAGACCTGTGGGTCTACCCTTGTACATTATTTCAGGTGGTTGCATCCTGTTTAGCCAACTGAATCATAAGTTTATTTAAGGTAAGAAATCTGTTATACACTTCCCTTCCATCTCCTTTTGCACTTTGCTGCTGACATAATTAGCCCAGGAAATGTTCCTGGATCCCAGTCATAATATCCACTTTAAGCTGTGCTTGGGGCAAATGCTCAGGACATGAGCTTGCATCTGAAGGGCTTTTCTACCCCTTCAAATCATTTGGTGGCGGATGGGCCATAATCACTAAAAGCCAAGTAAGTATCTAAAGGACTGAGAGGAGCATATGGCATGTGATTATTTAAAGGCTAAGCACATTTTAAAAATACCAAAGGTGTGAACTTGAGAGAGCCCAGAAGCGGGGTCTCCTGAGAGATGTTCCTGGGAACAAGACTTTCACCTAGCCAGTCTCAGGCCCAATACCCGGAGGTGGAGGAAGCTGTTTGTACCCATCAGCACAGAGTCACAGACTACAGGCCCGATTACTTATAAGAACTCAATCTATGATAAAGGGAGCATCAAAAATTGATAAGAAAATATAAGATTATTCAAGAAATAGTGTTAAATGATTATTTACTTATTTGAAGAATATAAGTTTTATAATATCACATATCTTAAAATAAAATGAATTCAGGTGAGTGAATTAAATCATTTAATATAACATATATACACTCACTCAGGCATGGTGGCACATGTAATCCCAGCAACTCAGAAGGCTGAGTCAGAACAATCACAAGTTCAAAGCCAGCCTCAGTAACTTAGTGAGACCTTGCTCATAATAAAATGAAAAGGGTTGAGGATGTAGCTCAATGGTGGAGTGATAGAGCACCCCAAGTTCAATCCCCACTACTGGAAAACATAAACATACACACACACACACACACACACACTCCTATACACACACTCTCCAAAGGAAAGGGAATTGAATATACCACACCCTATCATACCTTATGAACAAGGAATTTCTTAGCAATACATATGAATTAAAAAATGGAAATATAAAGCAAAATATCAAGTAAGTTTCATGTCAAAACTCTAACAAATAAAATTGAATGGGAAACGACAAAATAAGAAAATTTTATGGGCAAAATGTTTATTATAGGCAAAAAAGTAAAAGCAACATAATAGTGATATATCATTTCTCAGATTAGTAAAGTGTTTTAAAAATTATCACAACCAAGACTGATAATCAAACATCTAATCTCTTATGCAACCAATTTTAAATGGAAATATGGAAGATATCCTAAGGAAATAATTCTATATATGAAAAATACTTTATTCACTATTATGTATATCATAGTATTTATAATAACAAAAATAATAATAAACATTAGAAAAAGTAAATACTGAACAATAGCACATTATGGATGCATACTGTAATATCTGACATGGAATCTAGCCAATGACTCTTATTAAGAATACATGGGGATCCGAAACTGAGACTGGAAGAAGCGGGGTGCCAGCTTCCAACCAGTTTTGTGGCAGCTCTCTGCGCCTTGCCGACCCACGCAAGAGTCTCGCTCGGTGAGTGAACAAGGGCCATCGGGAGGCAGCAGTAGCCGGAAGGAGGGCCTTCGGCGCCGGCCGCAGGAAC
>CM053403.1:75167901-75199119 GCA_028644305.1 Xerus rutilus | reverse complement strand
TGTAACAATTTTTTTCTATTTGCCTCAACAAATGTTTTCAGTGAATAGTGTGTACAACTTCTGATAATTTGTTTTTTTCTGTTATGTTTGCCAACATGTATTAAAATGCAACTTTTGGGAAAAAAATAAAATAATAAAAAAAAAAAAGAATACATGGGGACTGGGGTTGGGGCTCAGTGGTAGAGTGCTTGCCTTGCATGTGTGAGTCACTGGGTTTGATCTTCAGTACCACATAAAAATAAATAAATAAAATAAAGATATTGTGTCCATCTACAACTAAAAAAAAATTAAAATAAAAAGAATATATGCACAGCAGGCTGGGGTTGTGGCTCAGTGGTAGAGTGCTTGCCTAGCATGTGTGAAGCACTGGGTTCGATTCTTAGCACTGCATATAAATAAAGTTCATTGACAACTAAAAAAAAAAAATTTTTTTTAAAAGAATATATGAACAGGGCCTAGGGTTGTGGCTCAGAGTGCTTGCCTAGCATGCACTGGGTTCAATCCCCAGCACCACATAAAAATAAATCAACGAAATAAAGGTATTTTTTAAAAATAACACCATGTTTAAAGAAAAGAATATATTAACAAATAACAAAAATTTATAAAAAAGAATATATGACATTAGGCTGGTGATGTAACTCAGTGGTTATAGCACTTGTCTAGCATGCTTGAGGCCCTAGGTGTGATCTCCAGCACTGCAAGATAAGAACAAAAGAAAAGAGAGAAAAAGAGAAAGAAAGAAAATGTGTAATAATATATAAAATTATTTCTATGATGACTTAAAAAGCAAGATTAATGTTCTACATTAAGTATAGTCATTGTAATGTAGGAGGAATCAACATATAAGAAAAAGACGTGATAAAACTGTGGGTAATTTTTCTACTTTGCTAATGTTTTAGAGAGTATTAATTTTTACATAAAAAATACAAACATATAGGAATAAATGACATTTTTTTTTTTTTTGGCAGGGCTGGGAGTTGAATCTGGGGCCCTGCATATGCTAGGCATGACATTTGCTTTTTTTTAATTTTTTTTTATAAATGATGTGCTATTATTTTTTATATCTTTATTTATTTTATGTGGTGCTGAGGATCGAACCCAGTGCCTCACACATGCGAGGCAAGCGCTCAACCGCTGAGCCATAACCCCAGCCCCATGACATTTGCTTTTAAGAAGAAAAAAAAAATGTTTTTCAAGCAAAGCCTAGGAATGGCAGTAGAGAGTAGGCAGAGCAGTAGAAGGGGGATTGGTCAGCTTTAGCTGGGCAGAGGACTTGATGGGAACCTGCTGGAGTTTCAATTGATCTTTTCCTATCAATGCATATTTTAGAAAATGTTTATTGCCTTCTTTATAGTGAATCATAAGCAGAGCACATAGAGCTCCAGGGCATTCCAGTAATTTATTTTTGCTGGGCCAGTATCTCCTGGCATCTTTCAGGACATCTCAGTGGAAAAAAAGTGTAGGTGGAAATTCAAGAAGCTTGTAGAATTTGAAACCACCCTTCTTGGCAGAAGCTGAGTTAAGATTGGAATGTAGTTCTCCATGACAACCTTATCAGTGTTTGGGGTCTGCTTATTTCTGGGTGCCATGTTCCAGGAAAGTGTTGCAACTAAGCTTGTTACCATTTTTCCATTAGTTACGGGCACCAGGATCTGTACTCACTCACCAACACAATCTCTGCTTATCAAAGTGGAGCAGATATTGTATTGAATAAGCCTAGCAATGAATGACACAGAAATACTGAAAGATAAAATGCTAGACTCTTTTCCATAGGAAATTTTACAATTAGCCAAATCTATGGGCCTAAACTCAGCTCCCCAAACTCTCCCAAATTGTCCTTCCATCTACCCTTCAGTATGTTTTAGGATTTGTTTAAATCTAATCTGGTATTGTGCCTATTTAAATAGATTTATACTAGAGAAAACTCAAAAATTTCCTTCAAATAGCATACTCTTCACAGCTGCTTCTCACAGACTTTCATTTCCCTGAGAGACACCTGCCTCAGATGTCACTTCCTACTCCTATTTATCTGTAAACTAAGACACCAGGTTTTGAATACATGCTCACTTCCTTGTAGACTCTTTAAGAGTGTCTTTGTACCGTAGAATTTCTGAAACAATGTGTATATGGCACTGTGTGGAACTAAGGGGTCAGCAAGTGGTGATAGATTAGGAAAACTTGCTAACAGCACCTGTTCTGTTTTCTTCTGAAAAGCAAGCTGTTGTCCCCCTAAGCCACACTTCCTCCATTCTCATGTTGCTTGAAACATTGCCTCTTACAGTCATTTGGTAATTGCCCCTTTCTCTGATGTTAAAAATTCTTGTGGGCTGGGATTGTAGCTCAGTGGTAGAGTGTTTAGCTAGCACGTGCGAGGCACTGGGTTCGATATTCAGCACCATGTAAAAAAAATAATTAATTAATTAAAGGTATAAAAACAAGAATTCTTGATAGACACCATTTCCCCAACACACAGTGCATACATATCCATATAAAGTTCTACCATATTGGTTTTTTGGCTGTATTACAAATCTACATTAACTTTACTTTGCATTCTTAGAGCTTAAAATCATTCTTTTTTTATTTATTAGTATTTTCTTCTACAAATATCTAACTAATTTTTTCCCTTTACCGCTATCCTTATTATCAGCCTATTCTGGGACAAAGGATGGGATTATGCTGAGAGAGATCTCATTCTCTCCACTCTCTACCCTACACCTTTACCACAGCTTGTCCTGCCAATCCAAACTGCATTAGCCACAGGCAGCATTCATGGTAATTTCTAGTATGGCTTTTGTCAGTCTATTGCCTTAGATGCTTTTACATTGTTCCACTTTTAAATAGTCACTCATTTCTGCCTCAAAACTGATGGAAGTAGGAGCTGGGATTGTAGCTCAGTGGTAGAGCGCTTGCCTTGCATGCGTGAGGCCCTGGGTTCAATCCTCAGCACCACATACAAAGCAATAAAATAAAGACATTGTGTCCATCTACAACTAAAAAATATTTTTAAAAAAAAACTGATGGAAGTATCAGCTTTATTTTTTTCTGCAAACTGAGTCTATATATTTTTTTTCCACCTGCGACTGACTCAATTTGTAGACAGGCACGGGATTTGGAAAAAAACTAATTGCTTTGTCATCTGACAGTATTCTTACAAAGCAAGCAGAGATTAACTGTTTTAAATGCTTTAAAATGTAACCATCCACGCAAAGTTAATAAGACAGGCTGGCAGTCATGTTACTCATTCAGGAAATATTTACTGAGCACCCACTATGTGCCAAACACTCAGCTAAGTGGTACTTATACAAGAGTAAACTGTTTCTGCCTGCAAGGAGTTTGGCCTAACTATCCCCTAGAATACGCCACCCCATTTTTGTAGCCATGCCATTGAATATATTATGAATTATATAGTCGAGTTGTATCTCGTTTGAAGATTGAGTGCTGAAATCAGAATTTAAGTAAAATGGAAGAAAGTTTTAAAAACTTTCTTTTCAAAAGTATGGTTGTGGGCTGGGGTTGTGGCTCAATGGTAGAGTGCTTGCCTAGCACATGTGAGGCACTGGGTTCGATCCTCAGCACCACATTAAAAAAAAATGAATAAATAAATAAAGTTGAAAAAAAAAGTATGGCTGTACTAAAACAGAGAAGAGTTAGAGAAAAACTCCTTTCTCACACCCTTTCCAGGAGCTACACCCTAGTAAGAGGTAGGCATAAAGGCTAAAAGTAAAGACTGGGGAGAGGGACATCTGTTTAGCTTCAGATGAGGATCTCCTTGGCCACATCACAACATGGCAAAGTGGAAAAGGAAATAGCCCCAGTGCAGAAAAGGCCGGCGCATGGGGCAGGTAGCCTTACCTTATAACAACCCACTCTTATCTTGAGATAAGGAACATATCCTGACAGACTGGCGTTAACCCTCCTGAGGGCATCCCTCCGTGACCAACTAATCCACTAGGCCTCACCTGTTAAAGGCCCCACCTTCTCAGCATCACCACACTGGAGACCAAGCCTCAGTACTTAACCTTTGGGAGACAAACCAAATCCAAATCACAGTGCTTATGTTTTTAAGGTAAGTGCTAATTATAGAGATCATCAAGGCTAGAAAAAGCAAACTTAGGTGGTTTGTATTATAATTAGGGATGTCAAATATTTCCACATTAAACAATATTAAACTAACTACTAGCTCAAGTAAGTAGCTAAAGAAAAGTTTCAGCATTCCCGTAAACAGTATTTTCTACTTATAAAAGCCAAACATTCCTTATTATTTGTTTTCATTATTTATCCAAAATTAGGTACATACTCTTCTTTGTGTGTAAAATTTTTATCACATTACATTGACCATAGAGCTTATAAGCATAATGAAACAAATGTGTGTTATGGCTTCTAAAAAAGACAAAATTATGAATTTTTTAAAGGTTTATAAACTTAAAATTGAATATTAATTTTGATCAAATCTGTAATATATTTGGGGTCACATCACATTTGTAAAAATTGCAATTGAGGCTACATTGTTAATTGGTCTTATGTCTTTTTGAAGTATGTGCTAATGTGTATAATAAAGACATACTTGCAAATGTAAAGCAAAGCAAGAAATTGCAGTAATTATCAAATCAACAAACATCACATAATATCAACTACCTATTATTCATTGGCAATTTCAAGTAACCAAGACTGCTCTTCACTGAATGCCAGGAAGGAAAAAATACCCATATCACAAACACTCCTCAATAACATGGTCTGCATATAAGACAGAAATTTAACTCACTAAATATTAATATTAAATATGGATTCTCATAACACAATTTTCTTGGCCTAAACTTACAAGGACCACATAGGACAACTCTGTCAGTTATCACATATTTTAGTAGTGTTTAGAATTTTTAGAATTATTTTTATACTCAGTTGAGCTACAGTCCAACATTTAGTGAATAAAGAGGGAAATCCTGGCATGATAGCTCTGAAAATAAAGGAGGACATCAGTAAATGCAAACAAAATTGTAGTGTATATAATTAAATTACTAGCATTTTTTTCTTTAGTGATTTGTCTGGGAAAATAAAAATAAATTGCATTTTCTTGTTTATTATCGGTCTCCCAATTTTAACTGAAAAATACCTAATAGCTTATCTGCACTTGGGCTTTTTATCATTATTCTGAATTAACAGAGGAATTTCTCAAATTGGACTGTATTAGCATCTGTTATCTATGTGGTAAAATCTGAAATCCTATATTATTAAATTTTATATAATCTAAATAAAATTACCATATATTTGTGACAAATTTGTAGAGATCAAATCTATATTCTTGGCTCATATTCTTCAATATTGCCATTAACCTTTAAATGAAAGTTTTTTTATCTTTCTATAACATTTGGCTATTCTAGATAAGCAGGAAATTCCTTATCAGTTTGTTCAACATAATTTATACCCCAGTGCATTATGGGACCAGAGGCAGTGCCTGAGAGAAGTGAAAGGAATCAATGCTCATGAACTTTGTATTACTCGATCCTATTTTTAGATAAGACTGAATCAACAGAATAAAGTATCTTTAATATCCATAAGATAGCAAATGATTGACTATTTCCATGTAAAATTTTCAGTTAATATTTTTGATTAAGATTTTATGGGTGAAGAAAGTAAAACATTTCATTCTGTGGAGTTACTCTTGATATTTACCAACAATGTTCAGTGAGGTGAAAAATTGAAGCAATTCTCTGGATGATTCACGCTATAATAAAATAGTCAAATTCTTGAGTTTAAGCTTAGGTATCTGGGGTTTTAAAAAAATTTCTACTTTGTTATTTTGTTTTCCTTCAATTTTGCAAACAGAACAGTCCCAGACTGAATAACATCTCCACACCTAGATGAATATCATTTTTTTCCAGATTTACAAATGAAAAAAAAGCTAAGGACCAAATAAATTAGGTGATTCATCCATAAGTCAGGAATTAAATCATGACCTCCTCCGTTCTCTTCTCCCATGATTGTACCATATATCAATCTATCTTTTCCCAATTACAGTGATCCTCTCTTATCTGTTGTTTTGCTTTCTGCAGTTTCTGTTACCCAAGGTCAACCATGTCCTGAAAATATTAAATAGAAAATTCTTGAAATAAACAATTTGTAAGTTTTCAATAACTTTTATTATCATATATTGTTACTAGTATTCTATTTGATTACTAGTGTTGTTAATCTCTTATTGTGCTCTAATTTATAAATTAAACTTTATCATAGGCATATATATGTAAGAAAAACATACTAATGTACATGTAGGGTTTCAGACATCCTCCTGGGGTTTTGAAACACATCCCCCATGAATAAAGGGGGCTACTATAATCCTATTTGCAGTAACTATGCCCAATCTTTAAATAATATACAAATAAATCATACTACAGTAGAAAATAGAAAATAATGGTTAACAATAGGAAAAACACTATTACCCTTGTAGAGACAATTGCTCTAATCATCCTGTTTATCTTATCATTTATCATTCATGTATATTTATATAGATAATGTTTTTTACAAAAATCAGAAAGTCATATCCAAACCAATTAGAAGCCAAATTTTCTAACTAAATAATAGATCATTAACATACTTCCATTATGAATAAATCTTATGTGCCACTGGGCGCAGTGGAGCATACCTGTAATTCCAGCAGCTTAGGAGGCTGAGGCAGGAGGATCATGAGTTCAAATCCAGCTTCAGCAACTCAGTGAGGCCCTAAGCAACTCAGAAGCCCTAAGAAACTCAGCTAGACCTGTCTCTAAATAAAATATAAAAAATGGCTGGGGATGTGGCTCAGTAGTTAAGCACTCCTGGGTTCAATCCCTGGTATAAAAAAATAAAAACTAAAAAATCTTATGTGCTTACTTTTCAAATGCTTAAAAAATGCTTTCATCATTAAAAAATGATGAAAAATTGAATTTGAGGATGATTCAATCTATATTAATACTTTCCAACCAATTTTAGAAAGTTAGTTATCAAAATGTAATGAGACACTACCACATGTATGAAATTATTGCCATCACTACCAGAAAATACTTTCATGAAAGTATGTTTTGCTTTGACTTTCTAAATGTGCACAGGTAACACATTCATTTTGCAAATTTTAAACTAATGCATTTTTCCCCTTCTTAAATTGGGTTTCAATAAAGTCTCTGCCTTAGAGATCAAACCCTGAAGGCTTGTACAAGGGCTAGAATGGACTGTTTTGAGCTTCCTGATCAAGACAACAAGCCAGAAACTTAGGCTGGTAGAGAAGGAATTTACTAAATTCTTGATATCTGCCACAGGGTGGGGAAGATGACTTTAGTGCCACGATGTACTGAGCCCTGATGTTAAAGTGAAACCTACAAGAATGTGGGATAGGAGACATGGAGAAATGCTATAGTTTATAGTATCTAAGACAGCATTGATCATAAGCTGCATTCTGACCCCCCACTGTGGTTTGCATGTGGTCTGCCCCTGCCAAAACTCATGTTGACATTTAATTGCCAGTGTAGCAGTTGGAGAGGTGATGGGGTTTTTAAGAGATGTTTGGATCATGGAGACCCCACCTTCTCAAAGAGATTAATGTAGTTCCTGCAAAAGCAGTTTAGTTATCTTGAGCATAGGTTGTTATGAAGTATCTAGGCCCCTGTGTCTCCTCCCCTCGCTCCTTTTCTTCTTCTTCTTCTTCTTCTTCTTCTTCTTCTTCTTCTTCTTCTTCTTCTGCACATGCCTGCTTGCCCTTTGACCATACATGGAGCAGCAGAAGGATCTCCCCAGAAGCCAATCAGAGGTAGCCAAGCCTAGATTTCTTGAGCTTTCCAGCCTCCAGAGTTATAATCCAAATAAACCTCTTTTCTTTCTTTTTAAATTTATTTATTCTAATTAGGTTTACATGACAGCAGAATGCATTTTGATTCATTGTACCCAAATGGAGCACACCTTTTCACTTCTCTGGTTGTGCACAATATCGAGTGACACCACATGTGCAGTCATACATGAACCTAGGGCAATGTCCATCGCATTCCACCATCTTTCCTACCCCCCAAATCCCAACCCCTTTCTTCCCTCTCCTTTGACCAAAGTTAAATCTCTTTTCTTTATAAATCATTCAGTCTTAGCTATTCTGTTATAGCAATAGAAAACAGACCAAAACAACCGCTAAGAAAAATGATCAGCTAAAACATCACATATGTTCTAAGACTCAGTTTCAAAGATGTCAAAATATGGAAGTGAGTGGAGAGTGCATCTTAGAGTGCATTAAGTTAAGTAGAAGAAAGGGTGAGAAGGGAGGCAAGGTAAGGGGGTCTGCTCTCCTTCCTCTGGGGCTTTAAAATTAATTCAAGGGCAGTTTAAGGCAGAAAGGATTTTGCTTTGCTTCTAGTTAGGGTTTGGAGAGGAGGCTGCCTTTTGAGCAATCTGCCTGCTAAAGGTGGAGAGAACAAGTGGTGACCTCGCATAATGGGGCAGAGGAGGGAGCTTGAAACCAGGTCCCCAAAGCTCACCTCTACTCTTGCATGATACAGATGGAAGCTAAAGTGCTGGTCACCAGGGTGAGAATGTAGGGCAGAGGCCTTAGCTCAGCAGTAGAATGCCTGCCTCACATGCTCAAGGCTCTGGGTTCTTACCCCAGCACAGCAAAAAAAAAAAAAGAAAGAAAGAAAGAAAGAAAGAAAGGGAAGAAGGCACATGAACTAAGACCTGATAGCAAAGGGCCCCACAGTGCCATGGTAGCAGATCTCTCCCCACTCTGTGATTAAGGGCATGATGACCCCAGCATCTACTAGGCCAGGAACCAGATAGAGAACAGGGCAGAAACTCAGTAGGGACCAGAGAGCCAGACACTGCCAAGTCAGTCAGGGAGAACACTGGGCCCTGCTCAAACTACAAAAGTGACTAAACCAAGAGTTACACCACTTGCAGATCTCAGCCAGTGAAGCCAGCAGCAACCTGGCAGACAAGAGACATCTCCACAGAGAACAGAGAATGTGGAGCACAGGACATGGACCCCATGTGGAACTAAAAAACCCATCCCCCCAAAGCCACAAGATCACAAAACCACATCCTGCCAGGTGAAATTTAAAAGACCAAACATATACCCAAAAGAGATTAGACATTTACCTAAAGAGATTGTTTAAATTTCTATAACTGTATCCAATTTTCAAGGCTTTAGGACTGACCTCAGCTGTTTCTTGGCCCTCCAGCAGGTGGAGCCTCCCAAAGATCAGATCAGTTTGAAACAATGTTTTAGATAAATGAAGGAAGTATACCTCCTCTGCACTTCTGACTTGGAGAGTACGTGCAAAATAGTTCTAATAGTTCTAATTCTAATTAATTATAGTTCTAATTAACTTCTAATAAGTTAATATTAGTTAATATCTGATGATGTTAAACTATCATTTTATTCTCCATGAATCTTCCTTGAGCTCTCCAACCAGGAGCAAACCCTTCCTTTTCTGAATTTTCTTAGTACATTGGTTCTCAAAATGTGGTTTCTGACCATCAACATCAGTGCCACGTGAGAACTTGTTAGAAATGTAAATTTTGGAGGCCACCTCGAAACTACTATACCGGAAACTCAAAGGATGGGGCTCCGTAATCTGTATTTTGTAAAAATATTTTTTAGCCGTCAACCGACCTTTATTTTATTTATTTATATGTGGTGCTGAGAATCAAACCCAGTGCCTCACACATGCAAGGCAAACACTCTACCACTGAGCCACAACCCCAGCCCCCTGCAATCTGTATTTTAACAAATCATTCAAATCATTGAAGTATCCCAATGTTTACTAAAATGAGAACCATTGTCATAGCACTTTGTACATTTTTCGAGATCTATTACATGCCAGCATTGTAGTTCTAGTTTCACTGTCCTATGGCTGTTGGGTTTGAACAGTCTATGTCATAAATGTGTGATACTGGCCCTGTTGTAGACATCTAGACACCATTCAGTCATCCTTCTCAATTTCTTGCAGATTTACCTCTGGGCTCACTGTTACTCTGGCCAACACTTTCCTCACAACTCATAATACTTCCAATATCTGTATAAATGATGTTTCCCCTTTCCCACCTCTCAGCCTCAATTCCTACTCTCTACTTTAGTTCCTTATTCTATGAGCACAGCATTGACCATAATTACGACCCATAATGTCAATTTTAAGAAGCTTACTCTCTCAGCACCGTCTACATCCTTTCTACTTGCACCTTCTAAATACCCTCAATCATAGCATTTTTGACTCAGATTGATCCACCAATATCACATGGTATCCTGCCTTTCACATGTCCTATTTTCCTTTCTTACTCAGTTGAATTAGAATTAATCATCATAATCACTCCAATGCACTACTTTCTACTCTCTTTGTCCTCTCCCTCTCTTCACCTGGTGAACTCCAAAGCCGGTTAAATCCAATGCTCAGCCTGCTCTAGGCTGCACTCCTGACTAATGATGCTATAGAAAAATGTAAAACCACACAACCAGTCCCTTCTAAATTCATAACCACTGATCCTCAAGTGGGTGTGGCAGGCACAATGCATTCTCTTAACTCATTCACCTTCCTAGATGATGACCTCACACCTTCTCCATCCCCTCCCCAAATGACAACATCTCCCTTCCAGTCTCATCCTGCTAATGGGCTTGCTTCCTATTTCATGGAGAATATAAAAGCAATCAAAACAGAACTTCCACAAGTATCTGCCACTATACCTGTACCATTTTCTATGCTTTCCACCCTATTATTATGAACTCACTCCAGTCCTATCTAATCCCCTTACAGAAATTTCTGGAAAGAATTATGGATAATTGTGGATATCTTCTATCTCATTTTCCACTTTCCATTCTCTTATTTTAAAAATACTTTTTAGTTATAAATGAATACAATACCTTTATTTATTTATTTTATGTGGTGCTGAGGATTGAACCCAGTGCCCCACACATGCAAGGCAAGTGTTCTACCATTGAGCCACAACCCCAGCCCTCCATTCTCTTTGGAACCCTTTGCCTCTCTCTCACTTAGCCCCTGAAGTGACTCTTGTCAAGGTCACCTGTGACCTTCATATTGCTAAATAAATGGCCACTTGGTTCTTTCATCCTCTTACCCAACTTACCAGGAGCACTTTGCATAATTGATGACTGTTCTGTATAGTTTCTTGGCTTCCAAGACACCCTACTTTCTTGGTTTTCCTTGCACTTCATTACTTCTCAGTTCTCTTAGCTGGTTCTTCCTTCTATCTCCAACATTTAAACAATAAAGTGCTGAGGGTTCAGACATGAGATCTCTTCTCAGATCACCTTCCCTCATAAATTTTCCACTCCAACTTGAACTTCAAAGTCTATATATCCAACTGGGTAGACTTGTTTGTATAATAGACACATATTAGCAGCATTTAACACAAGATTGCTTTAGCTGCTGTATGAAAAAGGGATCCAAGGAAAACAAAAAATGATGTAGGGGCACTAGTGAGAAGAATAATGTCATATAGTGGTCTTATCCACAGGGAATACATTTTTTAAAAAATATTTTTTTAATTGTAGATGGACACAATGTCTTTATTTTATTGCCTCGTATGTGGTGCTGAGGATCAAATGCAGGGCCTCACACATGCGAGGCAAGTGCTCTACCACTGAGCTACAATCCCAGCCCTACAGGGAATACATTTTGAGATTCCCAGCCGAGGCCTGAAGCTGCAGATAATACCAAACACTTATGTACAGCAAAATATTTTTTCCTAACATAGGTACCAATGAGAAGTTTTAATTTATAAATTAGGCACAGCGTGAGATTAACAGCAATATAGTAAAATACAACAATTATGACAATATACTATAATAAAAATTGTGTGTATATAGTCTTTCCTTCAACGTATCTTATTTGCCTTTCTTCTTGTGATAATGTGACATAGTAAATGTCAATGTGATAGAGAAAGTGAGGTGAATGATAGGCACTGTGATATAGCGTGATATAGGCTACTATGTAAGGGTTATTTGAACACAAGTACTGTGATATCGTGGCAGTTGATCTGATACTCTAAATAACTACTAAGTTACTAATGGGTGGGTAGCATGTACACTGTGAATACTCTGGACAAGGGATAATTCATGTCCTGAGTAAGACAGGGTAAGAGATTTCACACTACCAAGTTGGTGTATAATTTAAAATTTATGAATTATTTATTTCTGGAATTTTCCATTTAATATCTTTGGGGTGTGGTTGATCACAGTAACTAAAACTGTAAAAAGTTAAACTGCAGATAAGTGGGAGGAAGAGAGACTTCTGTAGTCTAGATAAGAAATAAAATTGGTGTAAATTCTAGTGATAGTGGCAGAAATGAAGAAAGTAGACTCTTTTAAAATTATTTTAAAGATAAAAGACTTGATGATAGATTAGATGGGAATAGGAAGGGAAAGAAAGGATCAAAGATGTCTCCCAAGGTACCAGCTGGACAAGGGGAAAATGAAAGGGCTACTAAATGTGGTGTGAAAAAGAGGAGGGAAATAGATTTGGGTTTTTGAAGTGTTGGGAAGATAAAAGTTTATTTTTTAGCTACTTTTTGGAGGCTATTGCGAATGGAGTGGTTTTTCTGAATTCTTTTTCAGAGGGCTCATTGCTGATGTATAGAAATACATAATGTCTAATTGCTCTTGCTAGAGTTTCAAGGATTATATTGAATAAGAGTGGTGAGAGAGGGCATCCCTTAAGTTTCAGAGGTTTAACACATCTCATTGATAATGTTAATAAATTAATTGGGATATACAGAACTGGAATTTGCTAGGTAGAAATGAATTAAGACTATAAAACTGTATCAAATCCTGCTGAGCAACAAAGTAAGATGAGAACTGAAGTTTACTTTAAAGGAGCCAATTTGGAGGGCATTGACAAGCTGGACAGCAGCAGTTTCGGCTAAGTTCTGGGCAACTTAAGAGGATCCAGAAAACAAATGAAGGGACTGGCCTTCTAAGAAGGAGGAACACTTCTTTCACTGAAAGATTAAAAAAGAGGATCATGACTAGTACAGAAGTGAGCATGCTCACAGGGTTGCTATGAGAAGATGAAAGCACAGTCTAGGAACTTTTGTCTTCAATAAACTAGGAGAGGGTGAAGAGGAAGCAAGCAATGGGATTAAATAGACAGGAAATGGGCCAAAGAATCATAGGAACTGAAAGACAAGGGAACTTATAGAAAAATTCTTCTTTGTAAAATAGAAAATGAATAGATTCTCAACTTCCTCAGAAAGTAACACTTGCTATGGGGGGATGTTAGAATGTTTCTTGGCTAATAATATTCAAATTTCATTTTTCACTTTTGTTCAGAATAAAAAGACACACATAAAGTTTAGGCATTAAGAAAATCATATGCTGTGCAAATAAAATAAATATAAACTTTTATCTGGAAATGATAAAACTAGATTTATTACCCTGAAATAGCTACCTATTGCCTGTAATGGAAACAATAAGGAAAAATTAATCAACAGGAATTCTGTTAATTGTCATTTAAGCAGAACCATTTCCTTTCTTTGAAATTCATCTGGAAATGTCCACAAGGCAAGAAGGTTGTCTCAAACCCAAGGTACAAACACAAGTTATAAGACAAACAGAGGAAATTATTCCATCATAAATCTGTCAGTCAGCAAAACAGCCCATTCAGACCAGCATTCGGCTTTATCTGCTCTTTGGCTCTAGTGTTCTGGCTATTTTTCTTTCCTTCCCTCAAGCAGGGACATTTAGTCATTGCAACCAGGGAACCTGGAATGTGTGAGGGACATTGAATGTATCTAGCTCAATGCTCTCTGGATGTTTTTAAGTGGTATTCTAAAAATCACAAGGAGTGCATGTACCAGAGTGTCTGGCCACAGAGAACTTGATAGCTCTCAAGGGCACCCATTCAGATAGAGAGCACTTCCTTCCATTCAGCAGACATCATCTTCCTGTTTCCAGCTCTCTGAGTTTGCCCCATTAGAATTTTTTCTACAATTCAAAATTCCTATACCAAATACTGTCTCTTCAAAGAGGAAAAGTAGCTATCATATACCTCCCAACTGTTTTCTCCAGTTCACATCTCCAAATTCTTATTTTGTTTCCACTTTGTTATGTTCTACCACAATATTTCTGTAATTGGGCCAGTTTGATTATATTGATGCCCAGAGCTGAATACAATTATCTAGATACTCTCTAGTAAAGAGGAGTAGAGTGAAACTATTACTTCTTTTATTTGGAATATTATGTTCATATAATATATTGATTGCTATATAATTAATACATTTATTAAATATCACCAAAGTAATATTTCATTCAAAATGTTAATGCAGGGGCTGGGGCTGTATGTAGCTCAGTGGTAGAGCGCTTGCCTCGCAGGCATGAGGCACTGGGTTCGATCCTCAGCACCACATATAAATAATAAATGAATAGGAAATAAAGATCGACGAACAACTAAAAAAAAATGTGAATGCATCCAATGAGTCCATAGCTTTCTTTTCATTAACATCACACCATGGACTCACTGTGGCAGGCTGAGAATGGTTCCCCTAAGATGTCTGTGTCTTAATCCCTAAAGCCTGTGAATATGATACCTTATGTGACAAGAAGGACATTACAGGTGTAATTAAACTAAGTATCTTGAGAAGGGGAAATTATCCAGAATTATGTGGGTGGGCCCAATGTAATTACAATGTTTGTTACAAGAAGGAGGCAGGAGGGCCAGATTCAGAGGAGCTGTGACAATAGAAGCAGCCATCAGAGAGATGGAGGACCATGGACCAAGGAATGTGAGCAGCCTTTAGAAGCTGGAAAAGACAAGGAAACAAATTTTCCCCAAAAACCTCTGGAAGGAATATATCCCTGCCAGTCTATTTACCCTCCTGACCCCTAGAATGAACTATAAAAGAATAGACTTGTGTTCTTCAAGCCAATAAGTTTGTGGAGATTTGTTGAAGCAGAAACAGTAAACTAATACTTTCATATTAAGTTTAAGTTTTGAGCCGGGTGCAGTGGCGCACACCTGTAATCCCAGTACTTTGGGAGGATCGCGAGTTCAAATCCAGCCTCAGCAATAGCAAGGCACTATCTCTACATAAAAAAATAGGGCTGAGGATGTGGCTCGGTGGTTGAGAACCCCTGAGTTTAATCCCCAGTACCAAAAAAGTTTAAGTTTCGTCCATTCACACTGTAGCTAAACTTCATATGACACAATCAGCTCTTTGTATCTAAGGGGCTTCGCATCTGCAGATTCAACCAACCACCAATAAAAAATATTTGAAAAAAAACTCATGTTGGTACTGAACATGCACACACTTTTTTTTCCTTGTCATTTCCTAAACAATGGAGTATAACAACTATTTGAATAGGTATACTATATCAAGTATTAGAAGTAATCCAGAGATGATTTAAAATACACTGAAGAGTATATGCAGGTTTATGTAAACACTACACTGGTTTATATGAAGGACCCAAGCATCTGAGGATTTGAGGATGTACTGGGGGGCCTAAAATTATTATCCTGAGAAGAACCAGGGATGACTGTATTTATATAGTAGATTTTCTGGATTTGATTTTTAGAAACCTAATGATTATTCCTATTAATTTCATTTGGTTTACTTTATCTCATTTTTCAATGATCAAGAAATCATTAAAAACCAATTCTAATATCCAAGTGTGCATAATCCTTCCATCTTTGTGAAATCCACTGATATTTTTTAAGCATATTTTTATATATCATTAACCAAATCACCAATCAAAACATTGAATGGGGAGGACAAAGGGAAAATTCAAGAAAGATGCACCTCTCTCCAGATTTGGGGAATCATTTGTCAGTGACCTTGTTGTATTTTTTAAAAAAAATTTTTTTCAGTTGTAGATGGACACAAATATCTTTATTTTATTTATTTATTTTTATGTGGTTATAAGGATCGAAACCAGGGCCTTACACATGCAAGACAAGCGCTCTACCGCTGAGCTACAATCCTAGCCCAACCTTGTTGTATTTCATTCCAAATGTATTTTTTAATGCTATCCAAACAAATACCATAAGACTTTTATTAATACCTTGGACTGGTGCACACCTCTGATAGAAACCCTGACAAGGAGATGAAGTTAATCCAATGGAACTGGCTTTTTGTGAATCTGCACTCATTTCTGATGATCATTGCTTTCTAGTTGGACATTCATAAACCACTACTTTACTAATCTGCTGTATAGTCTTGCACAGGGCCCATCATGTGTTCACAGGCTTCAGTCTAATGAGTATAAGTTTGTTTTTTTTTTAACTTTCAAAGACAGAGTAGTTGTATAATATTCAAGATATACCAGAGTACCAAGAAATTGTTTATCTTTTTTGGTACCAGGGATTGAACTCCAGGGCACTCGACCACTGAGCCACATTCCCAGCCCTATTTTGTGTTTTATGTAGAGACAGGGTCTCACTGAGTTGCTTAATGTCCCGCCGTTGCTGAGGCTGGCTTTGAACTCGTGATCCTACTGTCTCAGCTTCCCAAGTGCTAGGATTACAGGTGTGCACCACCACATCCAGCTGACACTGTCTATCTTTTTAAAAAATTATAGTGAAACTAGCCAGGCATAGTGGTGCATGCCTATAATCCCAGCTACTCATGGCTGAGGTGGGAGGATTACAAGTTCAAGTTCAGTCTGGGCAATTTAGCAAGACCCTGTTTTAAAATAAAAAGTAAAATGGTCTGGGACGTAGCTCAGTGGTAGAGCATTCCTGGGTTCAATCTCTAACAAGAAGGAAGAGAAGGAGGAGGAGGAGGAGGAGAGGGGAGGGGAGGAGGAGGAGGAGAAAAATAAAAAAGAAAAATATTAAAAATTTTTAAAAATAAAAATTTTGTAACTAATTTTACTCATCCTCTTTCTTTTGAAGATTTTCTAGAATATTATTATAACAACAAATGATCTAGAAAGCAACTACCAACATGGCATCCAGGTAGTTGGGTAAGTAAGGTACTTACAGGTAGTTTCTTAGTCAACTTTTTTCATTTCCCTGAGACTGAAAAAGAAATCAAGTAATGAAATTCTACAGTAGTAGAAAACCAGTAATGTCCTATGTTATGTTTAACTTATCCTTTAAGGGGGAATGGGGGTGGGCGGGAAGGATTCAGGAACAAAGATTTCATGTTCAAAAAATCCAGTTTACATCAATAATCTAAGATAATAAACTATATCATTCTGTTAGTAACATCTTTCACAGAGCAAAATTTTTAAGTTTTGATGAATTTAACTGGCAAGGTTTTATTTTACAGACTGTGCTCTTGGTTTCACATCTAGGAACTCTTTGTCTAAACTGCTTCCTGGTCAGTTTGAACCAGGTGCTTCTCTGGAGTCCTCTCTGTCCACGCTGATGCCCATTTCAGGTTTCAGGCAGCCTTGAATGTAGGCTGGACAACACTAAAGTTAAAAAAAAAAAATAGGTAAACTGACCACCAGTTTTGTGTTGCTTCAAATTCTGATCTTCTACCCCTAGCTGCTTATTCCTGTTCACTTTTCAGAGTCCTCAAGTAGCTACTTTCTGTATTGTTGTCTTATTTTCAGCTGGGTACCATGGGAGAGACTGGGAGCAGTATGCTGACTCCATCTATCCTGGAACCATGACACCAGCTTATTAAACATCTAACCCTCAGTGAGTCAGCACAAGTCTCTCTTCTCTTTATCTTTTATACCATCCCCAGAAACTGGAGTTAGAATTTACAATGGGAACTGGAAAAGTAGCACTGGGACCAGGGTGGCATTTGCTGTAGCCACCGCAGGCTGTAGTATGGTGCTGTTCTCTCCCTGCCTGCCCCCTCATCTTTAAGTTAAATTATAGAAATCATAACAGATCACTCATACTTCCATATACATATCTAAAGAGGATATTTTACTATGTAACCACAATGCTATTGTCACACTAATCCAACAAACAATTATTCTCTATTGCAGACCATATGCCAGAGCCAGTGTTTCCAGTTGTTCCCAATGCGTAACCAAGTCTGAATATCTTGAAGTACTGTAATAACACAGTAGAAGAAATCTTTGCTGACACGTATTCAGGAAAGGCCATAATCTCCTTCATATATGATCAACACGATCTCAACCCCCATTCTTTTTTTTTTTTAATAATAGTTCTTTTTTTTTTAATGTTTATTTTTTAGTTGTAGGTGACAGAATATCTTTATTTTATTTTTATGTGGTGCTGAGGATCGAACCCAGTGCCTTATGCGTGCTAGGCGAGCACGCTACCACTGCGCCATAATCCCAGCCCCTCAACCCCCATTCTTAATCTTCACATCTTTCTTACATGATGTTTCCCTCTTCCTGGCATCCTGATGTCCAGCAAGGACACAGATAGAATAGAGGAAACCACAGATAATTAGGAAAAAAAAGCCTTTTCATACACAATCGAGGAATTAATCATATGTTCCTCTCAATCTATTAATAGTGAAAAATTATCACATGGTAAGTTAGAATAATTCCTTAGGGTAGTGTTTTCAATCTGCAAGTCATGACCCATTAGTGGATTGTGAAGTCAATTTATTGTATTTGGTCCAGCATCTTTTAAGAAAAGAAAGAATAGAATAGACACTGTCGAAGTACATTCTATATTGTAAGGGTGTCTTGGTCTGGATCTATGACCAAGAATTGCTGAGCTCAGACTAATTTATCTAGGCAGATTCATGGGGTGAATCACCAGCCTCACAACAGGATGGGTTTTATAAGCTTTAATATGAAACAATATAACAAAGCAAGCAACAGTTATACTTTGCAACATTGAATCTTGTATATAATGAATCAATAATATAGAAAAACAGAAAGAAAGAGCGGCTCCAGCCCAATAAGCATTCATCAATCAACCCAGGATAACACAACACGGGTTTGCAAGTACACTCAAAGCATTATCATTACCTCCAACACCCAGCCTTGGGTAAAATAAGCAACACCAAGAATGGGATAGACAATATGTAAGAGTCTTCCTCCTCAAAGCACCATCTTCACCTTCAGAGTCTTTCTCCTCAAAGCACCATTCAAGATCCTTCTTCTTTACTCACAACAGTATCAACACCTTCAACACCTATCCTCGGGTAAAATCAGCAAAATCAGCAAAATCAGCAACACCGAGGGTAGGGTAAACAGCACAGGTGAGGGTCCTTCTTTTCCACTTAAAGCGTCATCACCACCTTCAACACCCAGCCTTGGGTAAAATCAGCAACACCAAGAGTGGGGTAAAACAGCACAGGTGAGAATCTGCCTTCCACCTCGCAAGTCAATTTCCTTCTTCTCATCAAAGGGTAAGCACTTTTTTCTGACATTTTGTTTCAGTTCTATGTATATAAATAGAGTTGTGAGCTGAGGATACTTCTGAGAACTGTACTGTTGAGCAATTTCACTATAGAATGTAATTACACAAACTACGATGTCTATGACATCACTTGATAACATAATTATACAGGGCACTATCATGTGTGCAGTCCATGAATGACCAAAATCTTGGATATGCCACACATGACTATATACATATATAAATGGCAATAAAATCTGTTTCTCCTTGCTGGTAAGGATATGGAGCAAGGAGCATTCTCATTCACGGTTAGTGGGAATGTAAATTAGTATAACCATCATGAAAAATAGTATGGAGCTTCCTCAAAAATCTAGAAATAGTGCCAGGCATGGTGGCACACATATGTCATCAGGTGTTCAAGCGCAGGTGTTCAAGACCAGCCTGGGCAACAGAGTGAGACCCCCATCTCATAAAAACAAATAAAAAACTATAAACAGAACTTCCACATGATGCAGCAATCCCATTACTGGATACATATGTAAAGGAAATGAAAACAGAATGTCAAAGAGTTATTTACACTATGACAATACTGAATATTGCAGCACTATTCACAATAATCAAGATGTGGAATTAATAGGTGACCATTGATGAATGAATGAATAAAGAAAATATGATACATATATGTATACATATACACACAATGGAATATTATTTGGCTATAAAGAACAATGAAATTCTATCATTTGCATCAGTGTGGATGGATCTGGAGGACAGTAATGTTAAGTGAAATATGTCAGACACGCAAAGACAAATATTGTGTGTTCTCACCTGCATGTGCAGCTAAAAAGTTGGTCTCATAGAAGTAGAGAATAGAATTGTGAATATCAGAGCCTGGATAGCATGAGGGAGGGAAGAATGGAGAGGTACAGGGAAGCAATTTTGACAGGAAGAGCTTCTAATATTCTATAGCACAGTGGAATAATTATGCTTGACAACAATTAATTGCATATTTCAAAATAACTAGTACAGAGGATTTTGAATATTCCAAATACAAAGAAATGATAAATGTCTGAGGCAATAGACATGCTAATTATCCTAATGTGATCATTACACATTATGTAAATGTATTAAGATGTCACACTGCACTCCATGAATATGTTCAATTACTATGTCAATTAAAAATAAATTTTTAAAAATAGAAACCTCTTTCTTATGGTATTTTGTGATTAAGGATTTGAAAGCCACAGCTTCACAGAAAGTCCAAACTGGCTCTGTATCTTAGAAGGCTAGTCCCTTTTCAATATCTATAAAAAAATGACTAGATCCAAAAGATCCCTTCTTCCTACATGCCTGGTGCGTACATGTTTTCTACAGAGTCAGGTGTCTAGACAGTGAAGATAATCAGCAGCACATCTACCAAGACGCTGAGAAAGTCAGCTTTCTACTATAGAATGCTCTGAATACTGTCAAATCAGATGGTGAGACCACGAGGAGAACATAAGGAACACAGGCAGGAAATCAGGACAGAACAGAAAGTGAGGAGAATGTGCATATGAATTCTTAGACCATCAGTCACACCTATCCAGCAGCACGCGTGCCGGGATGAGCCTGACCATGTCTGCAGTGTAAACCATGAAGATGGCTGAAGTTAGTGGGTAGTGCTTGGGTAGTGCTTAGGAAAACAATTCCTATTTTCCTCTTTTTAGTTGGGTGTTCTTGGAAATGTTAAGCACTCTGAGCCTTATTTATTTATTTATCTATTTAGGTACTGGAGATTGAACTCAGGGGCACTCGACCACTGAGCCACATCCCCAGCCCTATTTTGTGTTTTATGTAGAGACAGGGTCTCACTGCGTTGCTTAGGGCCTCGCCGTTGCTGAGGCTGGCTTTGAACTCACGATTCTCCTGTCTCAGCCTCCCTAAGTGCTGGGATTACAGGCTTGCGCCACTATGCCCAGCTCTGAGCCTTATTTTTATCATCTATTAACTATGAGAAAAAGAGTTATTATCTCCTAGGATTGTAATAATGATTAAATGAGTTAATACCTGTACAGAATTTTACCCTCTGAAAAATGGTTAAGAGCTAATAAAAGTACCTGTTATATTTTGGAGGGTTTAATGGAAGTAAGAGGGAGACTAGAGGATATTAACTAAATAAGGCAACATACAATGACACTCACAAGAATATCATGTAAGCAAGGTAAGCCAATCCCAAAAAACCAAAGGCTGAATGTTCTCTCTGATAAGTGGATGCTGATCCATAATAGGGGGGAGGACACGGAAAGAATGGAGGAACTTTGGTCAAAGGGGAGGGAGGGAAAGGGGGCATGGGGACAGTAAAGATGGTGGAATGAGATGGACATTATTGCCTTTGCTTCATGTATGACTGCATATATGGTATGACTCTACATTATGCACAACCAGAGAAATGAAAAGTTGTGCTCCATTTGTGTACAAGGAATCAAGATGCATTCTGCTGTCATGTATACCTAAAGTAGAATAAATGAATTACAAAAACAATGACAGCGGTTGGGGTTGTGGCTCAGGGCTAGAGCGCTTGCCTTGCATGTGTGAGGCACTGGGTTTGATCCTCAGCACCACATAAAGAATAAATAAATAAAAGTATTGAGTTCATCTACAACTAAAAAATAAATTAAAAAACAATGACACAATACAATGATAATATTTTTATTTATTAAGTAGTTAGATTCAGTATCAAGACAGCCCTGAAACTGCTTATATTTTATTCCCTGTTGAAAACATCAGTTTCTCATTACACTGATTTGGTTGAAGTTACCTTTATTCATGTCCTATATAGATATGTGAGAAATTAATATTGAATTTAGAAATTCAAATATTGATTGTTTTAAATACAAGTTTTTGTTTTTAAATACTAGTGTCTCTTATCTAAACCCTCCCTTACTTTAACATCATCTCTTCAAGTGTGTCTCTTACTTTTGGAAACATTCAGACCCCTGCTGAGTGCCACCTTCTCTTAAGAGAAGCCAGCTAGCTATCAGACAGGAACAGTCCAGGTGGTTGGATAGAGGGAAGCACAGAAAGAAGTGTGGGTTGCTGGGGGAGGGAAGGCAGCTTTGTTGAGGATGGGTCAAGGTAGGGGGTAGGAGTGGGGACATGTGGTTCCCAGTAGAGGTCCCCAGACTCCAGAGGACATTGGGATGACTGGAAAGGGAGGATGTTCCTCATGGAAGCTTTGCTTTCTTGGCACACACTAGAGGCTGCAGGAGAATGCTGCAGTCAAATCACAGCCTGGAGGTTGGAAACCATTCCTCCCATCAAGGGTAACTTTGCTCAGCACTTAGGGAGGCTGAGACAGGAGAATCGCGAGTTCAAAGCCAGCCTCAGCAATGGCGAGGCACTAAGCAACTCAGTGAGACCTTGTCTCTACATAAAACACAAAATAGGGCTGGGGATGTGGCTCAGTGGTCGAGTACCTCTGAGTTCAATCCCCAGCACCAAAAAAAAAAAAAAGATAACTTTGCCTTTCCACCATAACTAAAGGACAATTCACATGTAGATGGGACTCATGAATTGTCATAGTTCAACAAGACACATTTCACCTACCCAAAGTATGAGAGAGTAGAGACAAGGCACACTTTAAATCTCTTTGTTCCATCTTTTCTATCCCATTCGCCATATCATTTATATGTACTTGTTTGGAAAACAATATTGATCACATTTTATTTCTAATTAGTTACAGACCATAATCATAGCTACTTCCTTTATGTATCAGTTATAAACATATATCATTGGGTTTAAATGGTATTTTAAATGTAACCTGCTTCTGGGATTATTAAGAGTATTCTTCAACCCTAGCTTCTATTTTATATATTGGATGATTTAAATCTCATTTTGAATTTTGACCTTTGTTTTTTGTACTGGGGATTGAACCCAGGGGTATTCAAACACTGAGCCACATCCCCAGTCCTTTTTGTATTTTATTTTGAGAAAAGGTCTTGCTGAGTTGCTTAGTATTTTGCTAACTTGCTGAGGCTGGCTTTGAACTTGCAATCCTCTTGCCTTAGTCTCCCAAGCCACTGGGATTACAGGAGTGCACCACTGCACCTGGCTTAATTTTGACTTTTAAATGTGGGTATGAACATCCAGCACTTGGAAGGGTTAGTGAGTATCCATTCATCTGTTTATCTTTTTGACTGTCCTTTCCTGAGATCAGACTAGTCCCATAGCCTCCTTAGAAATTAGAAAGATGAGGAATGCATTTTTCATGTGTGTATGACTACTTATATACAGTGGGCCAATATTTATAGCTTGAAATAATCTGGTTGTAATTTGAAGCCCTGCTATAAAATAAATATTACTAATAAGTACCTAGAAATAACACTGAAAATATACAAGTAAGGCAATTATATTCCATCTTTGTGATAAATAATGAAGACTTCCCTCCTAACAAATATTGGGAGAGAAAAAATATCTAATAGAAAAGAATGTTCTCCGGGTCTATAACATTTGGTCTAATTACAAGTTAAATACATTTCATTTACTCTTCACAGTATTCTGTTGGTAGGCCTGTGTGGTTAGTTTGTTTTCTTTTCTTAAATTATTTTTTTCAGTAATAATGCCAGACCACAGTGCCCCATTGTATGCTATGCAGTTTTGTTGCTAAATTACATAAGAAATGTTGGTATTTTCCCTACAACCTTGTACCTAATAATGCATCATCTTGAGCTTCTTCTCTTCTTCCCAGCCTCCCCCTTTCTCTTTCCAGATTCTGTTGTTTTATGAACTTTAAAGGTATGCTTTCGTAAGCTTCCTGGCTAATTATACCAAATAGAAAACAAAAATTTAATTAGATAGAAATCAAGTAATGAACTATAAAGGCAATCACTGGAACTTTGCTTCTTTATTATAAAAATAACTTTTTCTAAACATTTCATTTCTCTTGATTGAGATTAGCATCTTTTTCACAAAAGAGTGCTTTTTGTTCCATTGGTTTTGGTTTTGGGGATGTTTTCTTTTTGCTTTGGGGGTTTCTTTGTAGTGCTGGTGATTGAACCCAGGACCTCAAGCAAGTGCTCTAGCCCTAGGCTGTATCCCTAGCCTAAGAACGCCTTTTTATACCTCTTCTCCTTTCACAGGTAATGTTTCCACACAGTGTTCTGATTGTACTCAATGCAGATGGGTAGCTGATTTTTTTTTCTAGATGTTGTTCAGACCAAGTACTGACTTCTCTCACACAGAAACCACAAGTCTCAGTTTTTCATAAGTTGAAACAAAATGTTCTCTCCATCTTCTCAGCCATTTCCTGACAAATTTACTGGTTTATGATCTTTCTGTTTCATACACTTGACTGTCCTAATTGTCATTAATTGAATGAACTGGCCAAGGCCCATCAGTGTGACCTGTATCTATCATGAAGTAATTTTTGCTAGAGGTCTAGTGTATACAGGGCCATCTTAAACCCATGAGCAGAACCCTTCCATCTATAACTAAGGGCTCTTCTCTGTCACTGGTGGGAACCATTTTAATATACACAGGGGTTTCCTGTGTATAGATAAATCCTGGTAGCTGTATCTAACAGTGGCACCATAAGTCTGATCCTAGAACCAGCCCCAATTCGATGACTGGGGCACTGACCCAAAATACCTCCCTCAGAGATTTTGGCACCTGTCAAAAAACCTCTCCAGGGGAGGTTTTCTGGAAAGTCTAAAACTCCATGAAAATATGGAGAACTCAACCCTAGACATCTGTGGCACAGTGTTTAAGACTAGATTTGGCAGTCTGTTCAGATCGTGGTTATGCCACTTCCTGAGTGATTTGGGGGTACATTGCCTAACCTTTATGTGTCTGTTTCCTCATGGACTGATTATTCTCCAGTTGCCCCCATATCCTGTATAGAGCCACATGGGGACTGACACCTCAAGTCTGTATGACCCAGATTGATTACCTTGACCTCAACCCAGTTGTTTCCTTTATGGGAAATGGGAAGGAAGTGGGAGAAGAGAATAGTTGGAGTGGTTTGCTGTCCCTACACTCCACTGAATTTCAGTTGTTCACACCTCACCTTCTGCCCTGCCCTATACCATTGGGGCTCTGGACACACCTCTCTTTGATCTGAGGCTTCTGAGAGCAGTTCTTCCTAGAACAATTCTTCACCTGGCTCCAGTTGTGCCATTTTCTTGGCTTGCCCCTCTGCCTTGGAGTAGGAACAGTTGCCCACTGCTGCTAATTTTCTGATACTTCTGTATCCCTGATTGATTTGCTTAAATCTGCCTCCATGTCTGTAAATAGTTCTTTCCTTCTGTACATGTGTCCTATTTCTGCTGTGACCTTGAACATACCTCACAGAGCTATAGCTAGGATTAATAAATTCAGACATATAAACTATTCAGAACAGTACAGGGTACAGACTAAATGCTGTGTAAGGATTAGCCACTGTCATCACAAGGTTGCCCTGCCTGCCTTTCCTACCAGTACTGGAAGACACACCACTGAGATTGCCAAAAATAGATAGGGGCCCTATTTCTAGGAAGCTTGGGGTTTCCGGAGGCCTCTACCAAGGTCCTTCTAAAAGGGTGTTTGTGCAAGCTGGGATGGGAAAGCTCGAGTGACATGGGAAAGTCACCACTGGCTGGGGCAGTGGCGGGCAGAGGAAGCATCAGGCCTCTCAGCATGTTGACAGGCAGGGACTGAAGGACACAGTCATTCTTGACAGGTTTGGGCTGCAGGACCTGAAAGAGGAGTCTTCAGTGGACAGGATACCTAAAGGTTATGGCAGAGTGCAGGAGAAAATAAGACACCCAGGACAAAATTCTTTCCTCTACCTGGCCTACAGCCAACTGGGATGTTGTCCAAATTCTGAAGACCAGGTGAACCCAGTGTTTGGGACTAACAGGATCTTATCTGAGAATGCCAGCTGGCTGAGTTCACACTCACATATTTATGCTGGTGGAAGCTGGTTCAGGTGGGAACGAAGACTGTTCTTCATGAACAGGGCTGAGAGCATAAACAGAACATCAGAGGACGTGTACAGCAGTGGTTGGCAGTAGAGGCTCTCAGGACCTGACAGGACTCAAAGCAGTTCCTAGCCGGGTTACACTGGGCAAGTCATTCAGATTTTCTAAGCCTCACATGTTTAGTCTGTAAATATGAAGTTAATAACAGAGCCTATACTTAGAGTGGTTATAAGAATTAAATACAGAAATTCATGTGCAGTGCATCACACAGTGACTGACCTTTAGTAAGCACTCAAAACAGTTCTCCTAATCCTCATACAAACTGTGGTCTCCATCACAGTTCTTAACAATCAGGCTGGTAAGAATCTTGCAGACACAAGTTGATGAAAGGGTAACAAGCCTTATGAGAATATTGTAGAAAAAATGGGGTTGCGCTGTAAGTAGGTATGTTAATCAGCCAACTTACTTTTTCTTTTTCTTGCAAAATCCAGACCCAAGAAAATTACAATCATTATCTAAACTACAGGGTGCCTATGCTCTTTAGCTCAGTAGTATAATTTAAAAGTTGGTTCTGACCAGGTCCAGTGGCACACACCTGTAATCTCAGCAATTTATGAGGCTGAAGCAGGAGGATCAAAAATTCAAGGTCAGCCTCACCAACTTAGTGAGACCCTCACAAACATAGCAAGACCCTGTCTCAAAATAAAAAAAATAAAAGGACTGAGGATATAGCTCAGTGGTTAAAGCACCCCTGGGTTCAGTCCCTAGAACCAAAATAAATAAATACAAGTTAGGTTAGAGAATCAGGCCTATTGGGGTTCAAGTCCCAACATTGCCAGAAAAGAGCTCCTTGACCTGAGGGCAGTTTTATCTTCTGAAGCTCCATTTATCTCATCTGTAAAATGGAAGAAATAATCATTTCTGCCTCACAGGATAGTTATGAATATTAAAGGAGATGATACAGGCAAACCTCTTAGCCAATGTTGGCTCTCACTGTTAGTCCACTTCCAATAGAAGGAAGTTGTGAGAGTTTCACTGTTAAAAAAAATACATGCCCCAAGAACATTTGAGAACTTCACAGTAAAACATTATGCCGTACTGTGGAGAGGACTGGCTAGAAGGGATCATGGGGAAATTTATGGGGTGGCAAAAATGTTAAATTCTTATCTGTTGTAATGGCTACAACAGATAGAATTGTCAAAGCTTGTGAAACACTATAGATGTATACTTTATTTATGAAAATTATTCCTCAAAGGAAGAAAACAGCAGTTATGACTTCTACACTTGATCTAGGAGTTTATCTCATCCTATTCTCTGTATTAAACTTGGAAAACATCATTGGTAACATTGATTAGAGAAGCAAGGAAGTTGGTATTTTCATACACATAGTGCACGATTAAAGGCTCTTTGTCATTAATGGTACAGCTTCTGCTCAAAACCCATTCACCAGAAACTAGTAAGAGCCATGGAGGCCTTGGTCCTAAGTATCATTTCATCAGATCTATAGGAATAGTAAATCCCGGGCTTATTTTCACTGATATTACCTAGGGTGTCTCTATAAATGACAAGGTGAATAACTAGGCTAGAGTCACACCCATCCAATGACTGACTTGTATATGTCACTGACAGTGGTGGTAGTCCTGCTACAGAAGATTAAAGCATTCACACCTGGTGCAGGAAAGGATGAATGTGGGAATGAATGGATGAATGAGTAGGCAAGCAATTTACTGAATGGCCATCATGCATCCCCTTGATTAAATTTAATTCTTGATTAAATCAAATTCTTGATTAAATTCAAACCTTATGGAGGGGCTGGGGATATGGCTCAGTGGTAGAGTGTGTGTCTAGCATGCATGAGGCCCTGGGTTTGATCCCCATTAGTACCAAAAAGAAAAAATAAAAAAAAGAAAAAGAAAAAAATCTCCTATGTATTTTATTAGAGCTTGTATGTTACAGTTAGCATACATAGAAAGATTTAGTCTTTATTCCAAATGCTATCCCAGCCAGGGAACTAATTAATAGAAAATTATAAGGTAGGATATATTTTCAAAGTATTAGTCAGTATTTTCCTGCAGTATTTTCCTCTTACTTCTCTATTCTTACTATCTTTCCAACAGCAGGGAGGTTATTTTGAGTTCCATTACCTCCAAGCAGGATAGGTTAACAGAAAGTAGAGAAAAAATGAGCTTCTTTTGACTTTTGAAGTCTCCAAAATCTAGGCTCCAAGGAGATTGGGAAAGCTGTAAGACAAACAAGATTTATAAAATCTCGATAATGTAGAGGAAAAACATCCATTCACCATCACACAAGGATTTCCCAGGGCAGAGATAGGGGGACAAAAAGAGGCAAGTTAGAAAGAGTTTAGGAGAACATGGATACTAACATGACTCCTCAGGAGTGCCCGCCCCTTCCTTCTCCCTCACCCATTCAAGTGTGTAGGAAGGACTGAGACACAGTGACCCTCGCATCAAAGGAACAGAGCAAGAGTATCCCAGAAGATAAATTACTATCCAGGAAACAGATATTGAGGATGTGGGCTCCACGGATGACCTTCACAGTGGATGGCAGCATGGAAGAAAGATACCCAGAGACCAGACTCAAACTCCACACCTCAGTCCCTACCTCTTGCCACTGGGAACATACTCCAGATTAGGTACAACCCAGAGAAGGGTGAGAGGAAATTTTCAAGCTGACAGAGATTAATTCTGGCTGCAGGAATGGGGGCTCAAATAGAAATTAGGTCCAGTTATAGAAAAGCATATTTCTTGCCCAGTTGCACAGGAATTTTTTGTTTGTTTGTTTTGTTTTGTGTTTTTGGCAGTACTGGGGATTGAACTCAGGGCTACTCAAGCACTGAGTCACACACCCAGCCCTATTTTGTATTTTATTTAGAGACAGGGTCTCACTGAGTTGCTTAGCACCTTGCCGTTGCTGAGGCTGGCTTTGAACTCATAGTCCTCCAGTCTCAGCCTCCTAGGCTGCTGGAATTACAGGCATGTACCACCACGCCCAGCACACAGAGATGTTTTGAGTTTGCCTATTGGCTTTCATATTGCAGTAGTTATCTCTGTAGCCAGTCTCCTACTTCAGATAGAACAGCATAAAAAGGGACCCATATGTGAAGCTTACGAATAGAAATCTAGAGGAAAAACATTCATTTAGGATAAAATGAAATGTCCTTTTAACTTGGTCTCTGCATTTCATGCCATCATATTCATTGAGTTTGTCCTGTTTGTGTGTGACACTCCAAGTTCACTTTTGTTGAAAATTCCTGTTCCTATTCCTTCCAAATTATGTGCCTTCTGCTTGTACCCTTCAGAGTCTCTGATCATATTAAATTTTTGTCCTGGGACTAGTTTATTTTAAAACAGTTTTTAAGAAGAGGGTCGTTTATTGGTTGAGTCCTTTGCAAAAGTCCTCTTGTCCAACAGGAGTTTAATAATTTTTTCATGGCTGTTGTGTATGTACCACATGCCACAGCAGCTCCTTTGTTCTCACTTAGGTAGCTTCTAGTCTCCCATGCATCACCTTTCAGTGAATGACGGAGGCATGACCACCCCAGAAGCAGCAAAAACAAATTGTGGGGAGAGAAGTGAACACTAAGCCAATCTCTTTAAAGAAATGTTGTCACTTGAACCACTGGAGACCAACCACTGTGGCCCAGCCCAACAGCTGTTGCTCCACCTCTTTGACATATGTTGTCAAGCAAAAAGGTAAAGGGACCAAGGACAAGTCTTGCTTATTAAAGCAGAGAAAACCAGCCTCAGAAATGGAAGATGGAAAAACTGGAGATACAGCTCAGTGGTAGAGAATGTGGCTAGCATGCGGGGGCTCAGGTTTCAATCTCCAACAAGAAGGAGGAGAAAACAAAAGGAGAAGGGGAGAGAGGGAAAGGAAAGGAGAGAGGAAGGGGAAGGGGATAGGAAAGGGGAAGAAGAAAAAGAGAAATTAACAAATGAATAAACAGGGAATGGATTAGGAAGAGAGTAAGTAATGACAATTGCCAGGAAAAGAATTACTATAGATGAGTGGAAGAAAATTGCACATAGGACAGATCAGACTCCACCTCATTCAGAATGGGCCTGAGATAGCAATCACCTTAAGAAATGTTGCAACTATTCCATATATGTATGTCAAAAGAGTTAGGAACACATGGGCCTAAATTCTTTCTCACAAACTAAAAATTATTTTGCCACTTAAAGGTTCTAAGAAAGTCTGCACCAAATAAATCTATGTTACTTAAGGCCAGAGTTTTCAAATTTATTTGAATACAATACACTTTCCTGCCTTTCTGTTAACACCTTGAAAAACAAGTTTCACTGTACACCAGTTTGTGAACTGCGAATAAATACTTTTAAGTTTTCTTTCTTCTTTTCTTAAATTTGCTGATTTTCTAACAGTTGGATTTTCATTTTTTACCCTCATATGTTTATTTCAATAGAGACTCTAATCATTACAAATATTTTGTAAATGTCAAGAGTTCTTTGGGGATGCCTGTGACAGGAATGAAGACATGGAAATAAAAGATGAAGAAGAGAATTCAGTAGAGTGGAAGATCCCAGAGAGCACAGGCCCCCGGTGGAAAAGCAGATGACAGCTGATGAAGTAATTCCTGGACTCAAAAAGGGGGAAGATAAAGGTGTATGACTCGGGGGACAGGGACTCTGGGATGATTTTCTAATTTAGGTTAAGAGACTCAGAAGAAAGTACTTTGCAACACCACCTAGATCCATTTTATACATTATCTGAGTAGGGAGCCACAAATACATTGATTTGAGAAACAATCTAGAGTAGTCACATAATCAAAAATGTTGAGTACTCATTTAATTGGTCTAATGTAGTTTTGAAATTATCATATTGTTTAGTCTTACACATTAAATTTCTACCTGGCTCATGGTAGGAATTCAAAAAATGCTTATTTAATTTATACAATGGCCTATATTACATAGATATGTTATAGAATATAAAATATTTTGTTTTGACTTTGGTGCTGGGGATTGAACCCAGGACCTTATGCATGCCAACTACCACTAAGCTATCCCCCT
>CM053403.1:75050748-75167401 GCA_028644305.1 Xerus rutilus | reverse complement strand
AAATTATCATATTGTTTAGTCTTACACATTAAATTTCTACCTGGCTCATGGTAGGAATTCAAAAAATGCTTATTTAATTTATACAATGGCCTATATTACATAGATATGTTATAGAATATAAAATATTTTGTTTTGACTTTGGTGCTGGGGATTGAACCCAGGACCTTATGCATGCCAACTACCACTAAGCTATCCCCCTAAACCCCTGTATAAATTGCTTTTTAACTTAGACTGCTTCTTAGCACTAGTTTCATATGTAAAGTTTATGTTTATAAGTGCTTATTTTAATATTTACTATTGTTGGAGATTGTTTTGTTTTTCCCAAAGTACCTCCTCGGGAGTAAAGAGATTGGGAGTATCAGCTCTGGCATGAGACACACCAGTTTCATTCTGGCTCTGCCACTCATTAAACTGTGTGAATTGGTCAATGTGGTTAGCCTCCCTGAGTTTCTGTTTCTTCACCCATAAAGTTGGGATAATAATAGTCCTAATTCATAGGACTGTCAGCGGGATTATGTGACAATATAAGTGAAGTTCTTGCATAATGGCTGGCATGTGCTCAATAATTAATGGATATCAGCAGAATCCTAGCAAACTAATGACTGGGATGGAAGTAGAGATGAGGAAAAGACAAAACTGTGCAAAGGAATAGGGTGATAAGAGGATCCAAGTTGGAGAAATTGAAACTTTTCTAGGGTTAATCAAGAAAGAACTGGTGAGGTGCTAGAAAGACTCTGTGGGAGACAGATCTGGCAAATATAAGTTTGATGTTTCCAGTCTATATATTTGTTCAGTGCCTTTCCTGTGCAAGGGACTATTTAGGTGCTGGGGCAATCGTAGTTAGCAACAGAGTTTTCATTCTAATGTGGGAGAAAAATGATACATAAGAAAAGAAGTTTAAAAAAGATAAAACTGCTCACAGTAATAAGAGCTATGTATGGATTAAAAGAGGACAAAGGGATAAAGAAAGATGGTGGTGATGTTTTACATGGGAGTCAAAACATAGGCCTGAGTGATGTGAAGAAGCAAAACGTGTAACATCTGGAGGAATCATATACCAACAGAGGCAGCTGCTGTTGTAATAGTGCACGTTCCAACATGAAGACCAGTGTGCCTGGAGTGAAGGGAGGGTGGTAGGAGATGAAGTCTTAGGGGAGACAAGGGACAAATCATGGAGGGACTGGTAAGTCTTAGTAAGGAATTTTCTAAGTGTGGTGAAACACAGTAAAAGATTCTTCCTCAACCTGCTTGCCTCCCTCACCTATCCTTTACAGAATGTTGTGGTCTGATTTAAATATTTAAAACATCATCGTTGCTGATGTTTTTAAGTTGTTGCTGAAGAGGGGTAATGAAAGTAAAGAAACCATTATGAGGCTATTGCAGTAGTCCAAAAACTAGATAATGAAGCTTTGGACTATGATAGTAATGTTAAAACATGCTTGAATTAGAAATTGAATATAACTTTTAAATTAAACCAATATGATTTGGTTGTAAGGTATGAGGCAAAGAAAAGAGTCAGATTTGATTCCTGTGCAGGATACAGTTACCTGGAATCTTAGATGAATGGATAAAATATACCTGAGGGTAGGTTTAAAAGCTGGAGTTGGCTAACCTGGAAACCAAACAGGTAAATAAAAGGACACTTGAATGATTGTTTGTTTGTTTGTTTTAACAGTGGAAACTATAGCTGGGCACAGTGGTACATGCTTGTAACTTCAGTGACTTGGAGGATCACAAGTTCAAGCCAGCCTTAGAAACTTAGTGAGACCTTGTTTCAAAATGAAAAATAAATTAAAAGGACTGGAGGCCAGGCGCAGTGTTATGTGCCTATAATCCCAGCAGCTCAGGAGATTGAAGCAGGAGAAACACAAATTCAAAGCGAGGCCCTAAGCAACTCATGGAGACTCTGTCTCTAAATAATATATGAAAAAGGACTGGGTATGTAGCTCAGTGGTAAAGCACACCTGGGTTCAATCCCCAGTACCCCAAAATAAATAAATAAAGGAGGGGCTGTTATGGAATGAACAATAAAAAATCTCAGTTTGATAAATTAGTTAATCTACCAACAAAGTTCCACACAGAGTATGAAGTTGCTTCTGATTTATAAGCTTCATGAAAAGCCAAGATCCTCAAATTAATACTGAAAGCCAGATGGTTTTTCTTATCCAAATATAGAGTTCAAAACTACCCACCTGACTATAGTCAGTTAGGTCCCCCTGCTGGTGACTAGAAAAATTACCTCTGGATATAGTATGCTAACTGATAGGTACTAATATTGCTCTGAGCCAAATGTATGGTGTAGGCCAAATTCATGTTTTATCCCTCCTTCCTCCTGATGTCTACCTCATTTTCACCAAGACCAACTATCACCAGTTCCCATGAAACATCCTATCTACAGGATATATCCCAACAAATAGCACTTTTTTTCCTGAGACTCATCAAAATATACTTTCTTTTGTGTCCTGCTAACACAACTTCTTTGTGCCTGATAATATGAGTTAAAGAATAGGTACCTAACTCTTTTAGCTAAACTTTTTCCTCATAGAGAATAAGTCTAAAAATTTCACATAGAACTAGTGGTGAGAAAGAGAGAATATTATTAAAAATAAGAAAAAAAAAAAAAACCCCAAAGGATTCTCATCATATCAGGCTGTCCCTGTTAAGCGTTGTGCCTCCAATAATCCCTGCTTAAAACTAGGCTTCCCACTGCCACACCCTCCCAGCCCTTTAGAGGAGTGGTGGTTGCCCAAAACTTGTGATCTGGGGGAAAGCATGTTGAGTGGACCACATAGCCAGGGCCCTAAGGAAAATGGGACAGCTTTCAGCTCTCCCAGGCAAGATGCATAAGTCAGGCCTCCAGTACACACAACAGAGGTCAGGTCAAAACTCATTTCCTGGCACAGTCACCATGGAGATAGCTGCTAAAATACTTCATTACCAAACTCCATTTTTATGCATGGTCTTAAGCAAAAAAAGCACAAAGAAGCTGAGCTTGGTGGCACACACCTGTAATTCCAGCTATTCCAAAAGCTGAGGCAGGAGGATCTCAAGTCAGAGGCCAGCCTCAGCATATTAGCAAGGCATTATCTCAAAATAAAAAATAAAAAGGGCTAGCTGGGGATACAGCTCAGAGGTAGATCACCCCTAGTTTCAATCCCCAATTGGGTGAGTGGGGGAGAGGTAAGCACACAAAAGCACCCCTGAAACAACTCACTCTGAAGTGTACCAGGAAGAAGCGATGGTACAGGGTGCCAGCATGTGGGTGTGGCTCACCTGGGGCCAAATGAAAATGGGCTTCAGGTGTTTGCTGCACCTTAACACTCCAACAAGAGCCTCAAGCTTCATTTAACTATTATTCCTGAAGAAACAAAACAAAACACATTTTAGTGCCAGCGCCATTCCTGTTCATCCATAAACTGTGTGTAGATGGGCTTTGTTAGTCTGTATTGGCTGACTTGCTTACATGGCTGATTATTAGGGGGTATGCTCAGAGTTCACAATAAAGATGTCCAGAATTTTGCATGAGGATTTAATTTAAAAAACAAGATGTTTTCCGGTCATGAAACAAAAATATACAAAAATTTGATTTCTCAGTTTCAAACCAAAAATGTTCTTCACTTTCATTTCCTACTCTTCTTGTCTCAGAGTTCCACCTGTCAGGAAAATATACCAATTTATCATTTATTAAATAGTTTATCTTGGTTTAATGCATTTGAAACCTCTCTGAAAGGTAAAAGTAAGTTAAAGTTATTACATTGGTGGGGGTGGTCCTGGGGAATTGAACCCAGGGGCACTTAACCAACTGAGCCACATCCCCAGCCCTTTTTATTTATTTATTTTTTGAGACAGGGCCTTGCTAAATTGCTAAGGCTGGCTTTGAATTTGTGATCCTCCTGCCTCAGCCTCCAGAGCTGCTGAGATTATAGGCGTGCGCCATCACATCCGGCCAGTGATAACATTTTCATCGTCCCTTGCTACCTTCCCCACCCCAACCTTCTTCATCTTCTGTATCTTTTTCATTCTTCAGAGGTTGTTTCTAGCATATCATTTCAGGTGCTTTGTTGTAATGTGTATTTATAATTTTGACAAAAAACCTCAACAGCAGCCAGTAGTCCTTTCAGTAGAGTTGACATGGCGGTGGTTTGGGTAGTAGCTTCTACCACCCCTGTCCTGACAGGTATTAAACTCTAATAACAGAATTGCCTCTTGTCTATGCCCTTCTCTACCAGGAGACGATGAGCTATGCAAGAGGCATGGGATTTGTCTTATTCACTGCTGTATCTCTACTGGTTAGAACAATGCCAGACCATAGTGGGCACTCAGTAAATATTTTAAAAATTATTACATAAGATCATTATTATGATTTTTCACTCAGGTATCCTGAACTACTCAGCCATCTCTTTTTGGCCAACATTCTAGATGGCATACCTGAATAGGGCTTGTGAGGAAAGGGGATGGTCTCATCACGGACCATGCATGAGCTGGTCTCTGAATAGTGAGGACCCACATTTAGCTAATTGCTTTCCCAGAGAAAATGGGAGTTTCTGTTAGCAGCTTGCAGTAAGCTAAAGATAGACAATAGTATTTTTAAGCTGGAAGAAATCTTGGCCCATGTTGGCTACAGGAAGCAGAAATTGAGTGAGTTTTCCTTCTTTTTGTTGGTATGGTACAGGAACTTGCACTATGGCAAGCTTCATTG
Organism: Xerus rutilus; assembly: GCA_028644305.1. Lineage (NCBI taxonomy): Eukaryota > Metazoa > Chordata > Mammalia > Rodentia > Sciuridae > Xerus > Xerus rutilus. Next base: position 75,162,702 of record CM053403.1, on the reverse strand, counting down.
TGTCCACAGAGGGATACAGTCATTTGCTTTTTTCCAGGAACATTGTGTTTTCTTCATCTTGCTGTTGGCATTAAGTGTAGCTTGTTCACATGAACTTGCAAAGCCAACAATTTTTCAGAAATGTTCTCAGGAAATAATACCTGTTTTGATCTCAGGATAACTGAGCAAGTCAGAAGAAAAAAGGAAAGGCAAGGAAGTATATTTTTTCTGGGTACCAGCTGTATCCATTCAGTGGGAGTTTATATTTTCCTATCCAGTATCAAGTACGAGCAACACCTAGAGTAGATCAAGTTAAATCAATATAAATTGTTAATAAACATAAAGTTACTGGAAGTGACTTCAGCCAAGTCTCTCTCTCTCTCTCTCTCTCTTTTTTTTTTTCTGGTACCAAAATTGAAGTCAGGGGCACTCAACCACTGAGCCACATCCCCATCCTATTTTGTATTATATTTAGAGACAGGGCCTCGCTGAGTTGCTTAGGGCCTCGCTGAGTTGCTGAGGTTGGCTTTGAACCCACGATTTCCTGTTTCAGCCTCCTGAGCCACTGGGATTACAGGCTTGCACCACCACACCAGGCTTATCCAAGTCTCTCTTAAAATTTTACATTTCACATTTCAAAGTCAATAGTACAAATCCTGGATATAGTTAATCCTGAAAGCTAAGTGCCAAATTCCATGTGCTAAGTATTACATTACAAAGGCCTAAAGGAAATAAACTATAACTACAATCCCATTTACCTTGTAAAAAAAATCTTATTTCTCTCTCTGCTCACCAGAATCTAAATTCTGTGGCTTTCTAGTTACTGAGCTTTTGTGTCAAAAAAGAAATGCTATTGACAAAAATAAATAGCATTTGACTTGGAATTTTATAAGACTCTTCCAGATGCAGATTAAGGAGACTCTAAAAGAATCTCCCAAGAAAAACAAATAAAATGTCAGAGGAAAATATCCTTTTAAACTCTTGAAGCAGGGGAAGGTAAGAAATATTCAGATCTTCAATCAAGTGAATGCAGGCACCCTAAGAGGTAAGCAAGGATGAGACTTGTTTTCAGGATGAGTAACCCTGAAGACACTGAATTTTTACTTTGATGATTACAGGCAAATGGGGGAAATAAAGGCTAATACTCGACAAAGAAAATAAAGGCTAATACTCAACAAAGGTGAAGAATCTAAACTGGGCCTCTGAAAGTCTGCATCATTGGTATAATAGGAAAATATTGTGGGGAGCTAGCTCCATGCTACGCCCTTAAGATGGCGACTAGCCATTGTGGAAAGTGTGTAAATGGGAAGAGCACAGAGGAAGGAGGGACTATGTGATTGGTTTACGGTTGGTTCCCCGAATGTGATCAGCTTGTGGACAGAATTCAGGGAGCTTGTGTGCCTTGTCACATGGACAGCTGCTGGCTACGTGCATTGTCTCTGATTGACCGAACGGCCCTATAAGTTGAATGCCTGTTCTGCAATTAAACGAGTACTTGCTTTGACTGGTCTCCTTGGCGTGTCTGATTGTCCTGCGGTGGAGGGCTGGGAACGGGCAGCCAGTCGGCTCCAACTCTTCCTGACTTCCACTGCTAGGTGAATGTGGGGGTTCCCCTTTGACCCGCTGATTCGGGACGGACCGTGACCCCTGCAAAAAATAAAAGTAATCCTGTCTCACTGATAGTGAAAGAAAGAAACTGTCTCTAGATGTGCCACAGAGAGAAGGGTAAAAAAAAAAATCTCTCCTGAAAATACATAATCACAAGGATTATTGGCTCTTACAGGCGTTTACAGCCGAATTCATACTGCCACTGTGATGTTAAAAAATGTTTAAGATGAAAATTTTATTCAGTGGGAAATATTGTCCCCTAAGTGTTTGGCAGGAGAAAGTTAGAATTAAGTAAGACCTTAAGGATTCCAATAAAGACCCAAAGACAAGAAATTAAAGTAAATATCATAAAACACACAAAGAAATTAAATATCATAAAACACGCAAAGCACTGATTAAGAGATGACAGAAAACGTACTACCAAAAGCGCTATACAGATTTAATGCAATTCCAATTAAAATCCCAATGACATACCTCATAGAAATAAAAAAAGCAATCATTAAATTCATTTGGATAAATAGGAGACCCAGAATAGCCAAAGCAATCCTTAGCAAGAAGAATGAAGCAGGAGGCATCATAATACCAGACCTTAAACTATACTACAAAGATATAGTAAAAAAAACATCATGGTATTGGTACCAAAATAGACATGGAGACCAATGGTATAGAAGACACAGAGACAAACCCACATAAATACAGTTATCTCATACTAGACAAAGGTGCCAAAAACATACATTGGTGAAAAGACAGACTCTTCAACAAATGGTGCTGGGAAAACTGGAAATCCATATGCAGAAGAATGAAACTAAACTCCTGTCTCTCACCATGCACAAAACTCAATTCAAAGTGGATCAAGGACCTAGGAATTAGACCAGAGACTCTGCACCTAATAGAAGAAAAAGTAGGCCCAAATCTTCATCATGTCAAATTAGGCCCTGACTTCCTTAACAAGATTCTTAAAGCACAAGAAATAAAATCAAGAATCAATAAATAGGATGAATTAAAACTAAAAAAACTCCTCAGGGAAAAAAAAACAATCAATGATGTGAACAGAGAGCCTCCAGAGTGGGAGAAAATCTTTACCACATGAACATCAGATAGAGCACTAATCTCCAGGATATATAAAGAACTCAAAAAACTTAACATCAAAAACAAACAAACAAATAACCCAACTAATAAATAGGCTAAGGAACTAAACAGACACTTCTCAGAAGAAGATATACAATCAATGAACAAACATATGAAAAAATGTTCAACATCTCTAATAATTAGAGAAATGCAAATCAAAACTACTCTAAGACTTCATCTCACTCCAGTCAGAACAGCAGTTATTAAGAATATAAGCAGCAATAAGTGTAGACAAGTATGTGGGAGAAAAGATACACTCATATTGCTGGTGGGACTGCAAACTGGTACAACCACTCTGAAAAGCAGTATGGAGATTCCTTAGAAAACTTGGAATGGAACCACTATATGACCCAGCCATCCCACTCCTTGGTCTATACTCAAAGGACTTAAAATCAGCATCCTATAGAGATGCAGCCATATTAATATTTATAGCAGCTCAATTTATAATAGCTTAACTGTGGAACCAACCTAGAAGCCCATCAATAGATGAATGGATAAAGAAACTGTGGTATATATACACAATGGAATATTACTCAGCATTAAAAGAGAATAAATTTATGGCATTTGTAGGTAAATGGAGTTGGAGAATATCATGCTAAGTGAAGTAAGCCAATCCCAAAATACCAAATGCTGAATATTCTCTCTGATTAGTGGATAACAGGGGGTGGCGGAGGCATGGGAAGAATGGAGGTACTTTGGATTGGGCAAAGGTGAGGGTAGGGAAGGGAGGGAGCATGGGGGTAGGAAAGATGGTGGAATGAGATGGACATCATTACCCTGGGTACATGTATGATTGCATGAATAGTGTGACTCTACATTGTGTACAACTAGACAAATGAAAAATTGTGCTCCATTTAGATATAATGAATTGAAGTGCATTCTTTTGACATATATAACTAATTAGATAAAAAAGAAAAAAATAATAAAGAGATGGCAGAAAAATGGGGGAAAGGACTAAAAAAGCTTATGTTGGAGTGATAACAGATTAGCTATATCTAAAGAGAGAATTTGGAAACTAGAAGAAAGATAGAAAGAAATTCAGAAAATATTACAGACAGAGATGAAAAATATGAAGTAGATGAGAAATGTAGACTGAGGTCTAATTATCATTTCAGAACAAGGTAATAGAATAAAGAAGAAATAATATTTGGCAAGATAACAGCTGTGTGTTAGCTTTCCATCGCTGGGATAAAATACCTGAGAAAATCAGCTTAAATAGAGGAAAGGTTTATTTTGGATCACAGTTTCAGGTTTCAGTTCAGTCCATGGTCAGTTGTCTCTGTTGTTTTGGGGCCTCTGGAGAGCAGAACATCATGGGAAGGAGTGTGATACAATAAAGCTGCTTACCTCATGGTGGCAGGGAAACAAAGAGAAAGACAAGAAGGGGCAAGGCTCCCCAAAGCTCCTTCAAGGTCCCTAATGACCTAAATTCCTGCAACATGGTCCCCCCATTTTAAGGTTCCACTACCTCCCAATAGCATGCTGGGCTGGGTATCAAGTCTCTAATACAGGAGCCTATGGGGGAATGTTCTAGATCCAAACTACAGTAGGCTAGTAATCCACTAGAATTGTAAAAAGATGCAGATCCAGAAAGACCAAGTAAAACAAAACAAAATCCATACAAAAAAAAATCCATACAACTACAAACCACCAAGCATTGAAAATACTTCAAAAGCATACAGAACGTATACCTTACTCACAATAGATTAGCAATGAAGTTGACAACTGACTTTTCAACAATGGAAACCCAAAGGTAGCAGAGTCCTCCATCAGCTGAGATAAAACAACTCTTAATTTATTAGTCTATTGCCCTTAAGAAGTAAGGGGCAATAGAATAATTTTCAGACAGAGACTGTCAGTGAAAGACCTCCTAAAATTAGTCTAAATGAAGGACTCAATTGAAAAAGAATTAGTGAACAAAGACATTGGTAATATGTGGACAAAACAAAGAAGTCATTGTTTGCAATAACTGATTACACTGATTATAATACAATATAAAGCAATTATCTGCCTAAATTACTGATAAGTTTTTTTTTCTGGATGTATAAATAATAATGAAGGGGTGATCAGAATCAAAACATTCTAAGGTGCTTGTAGTTTCTGGAAGGTAAAAATACTGAATAACTATGAACTTTGACAAGTATTCACATTAAAAGAATCTGAAAAAGTACTAAAGTAAAAGACACAAAGCACATTACTTCCAAGTTAGAACATATTTGTAAGTCAAATATGAACCAGATGTGCATACCTGTAATCCCAGCTGCTCGAGAGGCTGAAGCAGGAGGATTGCAAGTTTGTGGACAGCCTAATTTAGCAAGACAATATCTCAAAATCAAAAATTTTGATTGGGGGCATCACTCAGTGGTAGAATGCTTGCCTAGCATGCACAAGGACCTAGGTTTAATCCCCAGCACGAGGGAGGAGGAAGAGCAGGAAGAGAGGAAATCCTGACTTCCAGTGTGATAATATTAGCAGAGTGGCACTGATATCAGGACACATGAACAGAGTGGGATTACTGCCCTTATAAAAGAGAATAGTAGGCTAGTAATCCACTAGTGTTGGGAATATAGTTTAGTGGTAGAATACTTGCCTAGCACACACAAGGCACCAGAGGGGGTGAGGGGAGATTCCAGAGGACTCCTTGCCCTTTTCACCATGTGTGGACACAATGAGAAGATGACCATCGATGAACCAAAAAGGGTGCTCTTACTACAGCCCAAATCTACCAGCACCTTGATGTTGGACTTCCCAGCCTTCAGAACTGTGAGAAAGTTCTTTTGCTAGTAAGGCACCCAGGCTATGATAATTTGCTATAATAGTTCAAATGTACTAAAACAGCTTCTCTCTTGAAACCTAAGCAAGCACAGGTAATTACTTCTGTTAATTTTCTTATGATTGCCACAAGATTATCTTTTAATAATCTCAATGATTTAATTGAATAAAAATAAATTTATACACCTATAATCAGAGAATCAAAATGTTAAGAGCCCCAAGAGATAATAGGGAGCTTCTAATCTGACATTCTCTAATTTAACAACTGCAAACTCTGAGACCCTGGGAGAATCAATGATTTTCCCAAGATGTCCTAGTTAGTAATTACAAAAGGGGCAAGAACCCAGGTCTCTTAACTACCCGCCTCCCATTCAGAGACCTTTCTACCCATTCTACCACTTTCCATTTACCATTTTTTATTAAAGCATTAAATGCCCACTAAGATGAATACAAACTGTTGACTGGGAAGAGCCTTCTGTTTTCAGAATGATGAATTCTAACTTTCTTGGGTCATTAACTCCAAGATGCCACAGTGAAATAAATGGCAATTTGTCCAGACCTGCATTCACTTCCAGAAACACACATATATCATCTAATGGCACCCACATTCTTTCCACAGAGAATTCAAAGAATAGACCTCAGTGGAAGTGGAAAACCTGTAGGTGGTTCCAGATATTCTGATACTATCTCTTCTAATTTCCCCAAGGCAGCTTCAAACGTGTTGGGTGCTGCTGTTGCATGCTGCGTAGGCTTTTGTTACATTTTCCCTCCAGGAACTTTTTATTTTTTATTTTTTTTTATTTTAATTTTTTTTTAGTTGTTGATGTACACAATGTCTTTATTTTATTGCTTTATATGTGGTGCTGAGGATCGAACCCAGGGCCTCACGCATGCAAGGCAAGCGCTCTACCGTTGAGCTACAATCCCAGCCCCTCCAGGAACTTTTTAGTGAAATGGTCTTTTACATTCAAGCAAGATGAAATCCTTTCTTAGTCCCCTTCTGTTCTTTGTGTTAAAGAATGTTGGAGAGCCGTGCGCGGTGGTGCAAGCCTGTAATCCCAGCACTTAGGGAGGCTGAGACAAGAGAATCGTGAGTTCAAAGCCAGCCCCAGCAATGGCGAGGCGCTAAGCAACTCAGTGAGACCCTGTCTCTACAGAAAACAGAAAACAGGGCTGGGGATGTGGCTCAGTGTTTGAGTGCCCCTGAGTTCAATCTCTGGTACAAAAAAACAAAAAACAAAAAAAGAATGTTAGAGAATTAAAGAGGTTCTAAGATAAGCAACTAAAAAAACTAAAGGTGTGAAAAACAATTTCTCTATAGGAATCTAATGAGGTAGAAATAGTTAACCAAGAAAGAGACAGCTAAGTGGTGATATAAGTGCAGAAAAAAATGCAATAAGAGATATTGTAAGGATGTGCGCTGGGGTGTGGCTCAGTGGTAGAGCACTTGCCTAGCATGCGTGAGGCACTGGTTTGATTCTCAGCACCACATATAAATAAATAAAAAATAAAAGTTCATTGATAACTAAAAAATATTTTTTAAAAAAAGAGATGTAAGGAGGGATGGCCTTATGGAAAACTAAAATGCTACTCTTTAAGATAACTTGAAAGTTGGGTTTCTAAAATGTAATATGGTCTCCAAAAGTAATTTAAAAATTAAAGTATTTGATAAATTCTGTGAGTGTGTGATTGGCTTTATAAAAAATTGTCAATCCACTTTTCAAAGTAGATGTGCCATTAGCTATATATTGAGCATTCATGTTGTTTTTTTTTTTTTTGGTACTGGAGATTGAACTCAGGGGCACTCGACCACTGAGCCACATCCCCATCCCTATTTTGTGTTTTATGTAGAGACAGGGTCTCAATGAGTTGCTTAGGGCCTCGCTGTTTCTGAGGCTGGCTTTGAACTTGCGATTCTCCTGTCTCAGCCTCCCTAAGTGCTGGGATTATAGGCTTGCGCCACCGTGCCTAGTGTTCATGTTGTTTTTACATTGTTGCCAGCACTTGATACAGTCAATTTAAAAATAATCATTCTAGTAATTATGCGGTTTTTATGCCCTAAGAATTGTTTGTATAATCCATGGTCATAAGAGTTTTTTTCCTCCTTGGTTTTATAGCCTTAATTCTTATATATTCAGATATAACTCTGGCTTTTTCAATCTGAAATTGAGGTGAGGCACAAGACCAAGGAATGGGTTTAGGAATCTTTTGTGAGAAAATTGGAAAGCAATGGCAACAGTTGTTAAGGTGAGTAGTATCTTTAAAATATATTTTGCAGTTTACAAATAAAACCAATAACCATTTCAACACTTCTTGATATTCAGTGTGTAATACACACAGCCAGGAATTGTGAGCGAGAAAGACTGTCGAGAAGTCCAAGTGATAGACGCACTTACTTCTTTCGAATGCATTCCACTTATTTTAAAGAGGTGACACATGAGCATTCAAATAATGACTTTTGTTAAAAGCAGCACACATTTAATAGAGAAGCATAAGACAGACCTGTGATTCTCAACAGAGTGTGGGGAAAAGCAAAAGAGCCATGCCCCTCTTTGGAGTCATCTGAGAATCACTGGGGAGACTCTGAAACTATACATGGCCACCACACCTAAGTGCTGAGATTCTGGTAAAAATGTTTCCTTTGTTCACTGAGAATCAGTGCATTTTAAACCACTGCTTTAATAGGGTCTATATTATCTTTTGGATAAGTTGCTGTGAGAAAATTTGTAGATCACTGCTAAGAGAAGCATTCTACTGCGTATTCATGGATTAGTTTAAATTAAATCTTGGAGAGAGAGAGCCATAGGGCTTGGGAAAACAGGGTGGAGATCATTCCAGGTGGGATAATTGGTAGAGAGATAGAAAAAAAACTGGGAGGGCTGGGGTTGTGGCTCAGTGGCAGAGTGCTTGCTTAGCATGTCTGAGGCCATGGGTTTGATCCTCAGCACCGCATATAAATAAATAAAATAAAGATATTGTGTGCATCTACAACTAAAAAAAAAATTTTTTTAAAATGTAACAGTGTAAAAGAAGCAGTCAATCCCTAAAATTAGCTATCATAGGAGGACACAATATCACTATAACCAGTAGCCACCCCAGGAGCTGTGCATTTCCTACAGCTTCTATTCTTCAAAAACTAAGCCGGGCGCAGTGGCTCACGCTTGTAATCTCAGCACTTTGGGAGGCTGACACAGGAGAATCGGGAGTTCAAAGCCAGCCTCAGCAATGGCGAGGTGCTAAGCAACTCAGTAAGACCCTGTCTCTACATAAAAACACAAAATAGGGGGCTGGGGTTATGGCACAGTGGTAGCGTGCTCGCCTAGCACGCAGGAGGCACTGGGTTCGATCCCCAGCACCACATAAAAATAAAATAAAGATATTCTGTCCACCTATAACTAAAAAATAAATATTAAAAAAAAAAACACAAAATAGGGCTGGGGATGTGGCTCAGTGATTGAGTACCCTTAAGTTCAATCCCCAGTAGCAAAAAAAAAAAAAGAAAAAGAAAATTCTATTCTTTCAAAGTCAGCCTTTTCTAGGTCAAAACAGCTGCTTCATCAAGATCAGCACATCAGGATCGAAATGATCCAGAATGGGTTTTCTTTGGGGCACATTCTTCCCCTTACATAATTTGTGGAGGAAATATCCAGTCCCATAATTAAATCAGTCTGGAAAGAAAAAAGACAAACGTGATAGGTTAGTCCATTATTACATGGTGGATACATGAGCTGAGAGGTAATAAATTGACAACTAGCACAAATGATTATCTGACATTTTCAAAGATGCCTGTGTAAGGCTGAACTTTTCCATAACATGGGACTTTTCCATAACATGACTTGGGGTTCTGGGAGAAGGCTGGGGTAGAGCAAGCAGAGGAAATAGTGATACCCACTTACCCAGGTGGTGCTAACTCTACAGAGGGAATGGATATGTTAGAAATGGCCAGGACAGACATCATTGTCAAACCTTTGTCCCTGAATTGGGATCAGAAGAGTTTCAGCAATATCAAGTCTTATGTTGGTGCTGACCTGTCTCAAGGAACATGCTGGCTGACTGACTACTCACTATTTATGTGAAGAAATCTGAGTTTTTCATGACCTACCAGATGTAGTTGCTATTATTGGTAAATTATTCTACTATCTAATTTCTCCTTATGGCTTCCCTGGGAAAACAAATCAGTTTCAAGTAAGCACCTAAGTATCTCTGACCTATCTGCCCAGCACTGTGTTCCAATTGATATTAAAATAAACAGGGCTCAAATTTTCTAAGTTGTTCCCTGTGATGATTTATATGTAGCTGTCACAGAACACTAACAAAGAAAATGAAAGTATTTAAAAGGCTCATAAATAATAATCTAGTATAGGGAACTTGTCTGAGAAGAACAATAGTTCAATATTTAAAGTTAATAGAATGTCACATTTTAAGACACAAGCCTTAATTATCTGTCACATTAAGTAGTTGATAGGTTTTGGTAAACTTTTTTTAATGAAATAGTCAAGTATTTTAATGATCCAAACGATTATTTTGTGATTTCTACTCAAAGTTTGTATCTTTTATAAGGACTTTACAAACTTGAAATGAAAGAAAGTATTTTTAGGGTTAAAAAAACCTGGCCTATGAGGAAATTTGACATTTACATCTCAATAGAGATCTTTAACTCTAAGTATCAATGTTCTGCCACAGGGACAGAGCAAGCAAATGCCAAACCTTTTCCAAAGGCAAGTTTGAACTTTGTTTCATGTATACTTGAACAGGTTACACTGGTTCATGATGTCAAACTGCCAAGATGACTGGAATATAATTCGCTTACCAAGACCCAGCAATGACTACCCTTAGATGACGGGGAGATTATTGAATCATAGGGCTAGTATCTGGGGACAGTTTTTATCATCTTTACCCTTCATGTGCTGGCTAGCAATGAGGTAAGGAAAAGAAGCTTAATCCTTCTCCAAATGGTTAAGTAGAGACTTATTGTCTCTAAGTAGGGGTGGCTGTGTGTAATGCTCAGCTTATAAGTTTAGTCAAAAAGTAAAGGTAGGACCTGAGGTAAAATCTCATATTAAAGAATGAAAAAACTATCACAAAAGGGTAGAGACATTTTCACAATGTTACTAATCAATAAGACCTTAAAACGAAGATTTTAATAACCCTTTGAGTTAGAAAATAATTCCCATATAAATGAAATTTTGAAAATTGAGTTCTTATACCATTTTATTTTTATACTCAAGAACTATGCATTAATTGAAAAATCATTTTTCTTTCAAAAGGCAGTTTCTTGTATACATATATGTCTATACATGCATAGGCTATATCTGAATATTCACTAAAGTAAACTGCTAACAGGAAGGGAGGAAAACTGAAGCATTGGGCAATAAGGGTGTTGGATCTTTTGAATTTCATGTTGTGGTCATGTATTATCTCTTTTATAGGTTAAAAGGTTGTTTTTAAATACATAGAATCCATATTTCAAGTATTTTATCTTCCTCAAATCATTTCTAAATATACAAATAACCATTTGCTCTTTCTCAGTATAAAACTTTGAAGAGTCTTTTCTCTAGAAAGTCACCTCTAATTTCTAAAAGAATTTGTGCTAAATTGTGAAAATATAGATCTAGTCAATCGCTCTTACACAGAAATTCACAATTTATAATATACTTTCACATGTATCATTGCATCTCTTTTACATTCTTTTATTCATTTATTCACTCATTCATTTGAAAAGAATCTGGTGAGTGTCTATTTTTTGCCAGACTCGGGCTAGGAGATGAAGATAATGTGAAAAGCTGCTGCAACAGAATTCATAATATAGTACTACAGGAGGGTATGCAGAAATGTAAAAAATTTAAAAAGCAAAATATTGTATAATGAATGCAATAACAGGACCATATACAAGATGTAGAAGCTGAATTAGTAGCTTTCACATTATTTAGGAAGAAGATGTTGGCAAAAACTGAGTGGATTTTAAAGCTGAAGAAGCTATCTAGGAACGGGAAAGGCACTATAAGCTCAGAGGTCTACAGTTATGGAAAACATGGAAACATAAAACAGCTTGGGAAACTACAATCTTCTATTGTTGGAACACAGGATGAGTTGAGGAGTGGGAGGAAATGAGGCAGAAGTGAGCAGAACTTGGATTTTGAAATGCCTTATAGCTTTCATGGCAATTACCATATTTGAAAGTTTTAGATGAAATGGAAGTCCTGAAAAAATGCATTAAAAATAGAATCTATTTATTTTATCCTAGTTTCTTTTTCTTGATAGACTTATTAGAATTATTTTTGTACATAGATAACTTTTTGGTTTAGCATGCCAGTACATCAACAGTAAAAGGGGGCTATCCCATCTTCAGAACCCTCTCTGGCTCTGGGAGAACTTTAATTTCCATTCAGCAAAGCCACGTTCTTCTAGAGGCACTGTTGTGGTTCCCACTCTGAACTGCAGCCCCATCATGGGCTGTCACTAAAGAGCATGTGTAATAACTGCAGGAGCACTAACCAGGACTTCAAAAAGGATGCAAAGAATGAGATAAAGAAGAACAAAGCAAAGGGAAGGATAAAAGGAAAGGAAGGACACAGAAAGATGAAAAGAAAGGAAGGATGTAGGGAAGGGCACAAGGCAGGGTGTAGGGAAGGACACAGCAAAGAACAAGAGGAAGGGAAGAATAGTAAAGGTCAGAGGGAAGGGAAAGGAAGTAAAAGAAAGGAACAGGAAAAGTGAAAGTTAGTCAGGCAGCTCTCAAAATGCCTTGTATCAATCAATATCCAAAACATCACTGCACAGTAAATGTTATTCCCTTTGGTTACTTGAAGAAACTGAGGCTCATATTATAAAATGCAAAATCATGTAACCAGTCTAAATGACAAATTGGATTTAAACCTTTTATTACAAAACCCACAACATTTTCCAGTGAAATCCTCTTTTAATTTGAAGTTGGAACAGCTAGATTTAGGTCAAACACTTATCCTCAGTATTAGGGCCAGAGGAGGTTCAAAGGAGTGTCTCACCACTATAGCTGAAATAACTCTTAGAGCAGCTACAAGTTCAAGACCCTCTCTTTTTGGTACACATGATGGCAAACTATGTCCCCTTGGATCCTTCCTTAGCGACTATGAGCCAGTCTGAAGCACCTGTGCAACCTTCCAGCTAAAGATCCTCAAGCCTGTCATCACTTTATAAGGTCACTCTACAATTCCACAAGCCTGAACTTTCCACAGTACTGCCCAAACTAATGCAAGTTTCTCAACCACAAGCTTCCTTGAAGTATCTGGCTCAAATTTTAGTATAAAATTTTGAGATTGAAGGCTAGAAATTCAAAGATGACAAGAATTGTTGACAAAGTTGACAAAATTTGTATAGGGACAAGTTCCCTATACTAGATGACAAAGTTGGCCCTCAACAATGGGGCCAACTGAAATGACAACAAAATTAAGCAAGCCATTCTGTTTTCTTACCCATTCAGTAACTCACTGGATGCCAAAAGATGAGGCATCATCAATTCCTGGTTTCGATGTTATTTTAAGACAGATCACTCCTAACTGTGATCCTAACTATGTCTAAGTACTTTATTCCAAAATTGTACAAAGATTACAGGGCCACAGAATACAGCAGGTATCACAGAAGTTATTAAAGGAAATGTCCTTGACCACAAACACTGACACTCTTCTGCTTTTCCTGAGGTCATTCCTTCCATGGTATTAACAACTACTTCACTCAGATTTTGATTCCCATGAATGTTTGTAGGAAAACTAGACTCTACAGAGGTACACTCTAATAAACAGAACAAAAATACAAAGGCGTCCTGTTTTACCTGACCTTGTTTCAGAATCACTTAGTCAAGCTTGGTATTCACAAGCCCTCCTTTCATTACCCAAGTACTCTCATTTTTGTGGGCCTTCAATCTCTGAGGCAGTGAAGGTCTTCAGAAGCACCATCTTCAATGACAGTGTTTCTCAGCAAATGGAGTGGCTCTGGTTCCAATCTACCTTGGAAAGATACATAGTCATCAGTCTCTTGACATCTTTAGCATCAGCAAGAGACACACTGGCAGCCTCCCATTTTCCCCTTGAGTTTAGTCGACTACTCTTGTCAAGCCAGCCTAATCAACAGCACCTTTATGAGCACAATCATACATACATTTGAATCTCCTGAAGTTTCTCAACAGATTCACTCATTTGCCATTTCCACAAAAACAATTTCACCTTCTGGCATGAGGATACATACATCTATATAGAATAATACATCTCACTCAACTCCTTTTGCCTTTAAAAATCAATTTCAGCAGCACCATTTTAGATCAAGGCTTATTATGTGATATGATTATGAAAACTCAAATCTTATTCTAAGAAGACCTCATCATTTACTCAATTTATATGGTTTATCTGAATTGTCCCTTCCTGAGTTATCCAAATTTGCAAACCCATTTAGACTAACTGAAAGTATAGGCTTAAAGACTATAATTTATCTATCTTCTAAGTTACTGAATCTGAGACGTGAAACTTTTGGTGGTAGGTGAATTCTCAAAAATGCACCAAATTTTGCTAAACACCACACTGTTTAAAACCTAGATTTTACTAAAATGGTGACAGGTCACCCACATACCTCCAAAAACTTATTGGCAACAAAATCTGGGACTTAGCTGACTTTACCAATATACAAGGTAAGATTATGATAGTTGCTGGTTTTTTTCCCATCGTGTTCAGTGAATCTTTATACTAACAAGGACTATCCAACTAAATGATTAAAACAGTGCCTAGATTAACTGTAGTAAAACTATAATTGCTTGATTTCTTCCCTGTATTTTTCCAACATTTTTAGAAGAAACAATTATTTGGTGGAAAATTTTAAAGAATGTATCAAGTAAGAAAACTAAAAAAAAACCAAAAAAACCAGTATATATCTTATGCCCTATACATTCAGTTTTATCAAATTTTACACCTTGAAGGACCTGCAAGCCATAGCTTAGATGATGCTATCTCGTTATTGTTATTCCGAAATAATTTCAGAGACACTAATTATTTATTGCAATCTATGGCCCACCATAGTTAGAAAAATGTTTGCTAACAGATTCAATTTCTACTGCTAAACACCATCTTCTTTTGTTTTGTTCATCTATCTCATGATACACTGACTGCAAACACAGGAAATATGGTGATTAGTAAGAACTTGGTGTGGGCTGGGGCTGTAGCTCAGTGATAGAGCGCTTGCCTAGCATGCATGAAGCACTGCGTTCGATCCTCAGCACCACCCACATATAAATAATAAATGAATAAAATAAAGATCCATCAACAACTAAAAAAAGAAAAAAGGAACTTGGTATCAGCTGGGTGCGGTGGCACACGCCTATAATCCCAGCACTTTGGGAGGCTGAGACACAAGAATCGTGAGTTCAAAGCCAGCCTTAGCAACGGCGAGGTGCTAAGCAACTCAGTGAGTCCCTGTCTCTACATAAAATACAAAATAGGGCTGGGGATATGGCTCAGTGGTCGAGTACCCTTGAGTTCAATCCCTAGTGTCTATAGCGAAACGACTATAATTCAAAATCTAGCTCGGCAATTCACTGTTTACGTGGGCTTGGGTACTTCTGTATTATTTTACTTTCATAAATTATTCCTAACTTTATAAATTGAGGGTAAAATAATTATCCCAGTATACTTGTAAGGACAAAATGTGCACTTGGCATAGTGCCTGCCACAGAGTTCGTTAAATTGCCACCTGCTATCATGTCTGTTCATCTTCTCTTCTCTGAACTTAATAACCCATATCAGTGATTCCCTTAGAACTTGTTTCAAATTGATGCAGTATGTGTATGGTAACTTCTATGGAAAATTTCATTGCTTTTTAATTTGGGGGAATTTCAGATTTTTGAGTTAAATGTCTAACTTAAGTGTTCACCATCTCATCTGGACTCACCAGTTTTCAGAAACATTATTTGGAAAAGGTACAACCAATTTGTCTTTCACTAAATATGAATTGCTTCAAGTGATAAAGATTCTTGACAGCATATGCTGTGTATTCTGAATCTCAGAAACCTGGATATGATATGCCACACACTTGGGTTAAGCAATCCTATCACTCAGAAATGAGTGATGAAACTTGAGCCTGTTTGAAATTCCCTTGTAGTTACGCTGTAAGTCCCGTATACATGCAACAACACCCAGATCTCACTTTCCAATAGTCTTGCTGTTCATCCAATGATTGCCCCACTGTCTTCTTGATGTTTTTCTGTAGCACACTACTCCTTTCCAACTTAGTGCTATCCACAATATCTAAAGCCACCTACCTGCCTTTGTTAACTGCATCATTGGGAAAATCAGCCATCTCATCTTCTTTCTCAAAAAACAGCAATTACCTATGCAGCTTGAATTGTTTTCTAGCTTGAGATCTAAATGTGTTGAATGAAATCTGAGTATTAATTCATTACTGTTCATTAACCGCACAGCTTTTGTCTTGAGCTTTGAAATGTTCTGTTGAGCTTTTAACCAACACACAGACACATGCGTGCACAGAGTTTAGGAATTTAGGCACTTGGCCAAAGTGTTGTTTTTCTAAAGCCCCCTAATCTAAACTTGGTTAGTTGTTACTACTAATGAGCTGATTTCAAGATCTTCTTCTATACTATAATTAAGGATTAGCACACTTAGAAACTAACAAGCTTCTTGAATATGTAGAAGCAACATCAAGGTTGTAATGCAAAATCTACCAGAATGAGGATAAAAGGAAAGATGAAAAAGGGAGGAGGAACAAAAGAGGGAGAGAAAAACCAGAGGAAGGGCAGATGGTACTTGAGATCAATGAACAAATGATCTCCAGTGACTGTTGAACAGATGGAGTATCCCCAAATCAAAGGCTCAAAACAGAAGAACAAAGACAGTCCCTTTCATACCTCTCCGGAGTCACTAATGTGGTAACCACTTTCAGGTGGACTTACTAAGGCACAGGCACATGGGGGTATCAACAGATGCTTCCCATATCCCTTTGTATATCAGGTCAAAAAGAGAATATGGGGGTAAATCAACTATTAAAACAACCTTATGCATTTAATTTTTGTTGTTGTTGTCGGTACTAAGGATTGAAACCAGAGACATTCTACTACTGAGCTATGCTCCCAGCCCTTTCATTTTTTATTTAGAGACAGAGTCTCACTAAATTGTCCATGTTGTCCTTCTGTCTCAGCTACCCAAGTCACTGGGAACAGGCATGTGCCAATGGACCCAGCTAAAGAAGGTATTTGTTAAAATTTGTTTCGTTTGCTCCTTTTAGGTTAATCTTATAAATATCCAACAGTTATCAATCCAATTCAACTGATAACATCAACTACTCAGTGACTTGATTCCCAATCCCTTTTAATGCATTTCATGTCCTGGAAGATGGTAACTCAACTCCTTTAACAAAATAAAATCAGAAAATGAGTAGGCCCACAAAGCCAGCTCCAACCTAATGCAACTTATCAAATACTATATGGGTATCCCCCAGAATTGGATTTCTAATATTCCCCTTGGGAATTTCTTCTTTGTGCACTGATTCTGGGGGCCTGGATGCTCAGATGCTTGATTATTGAACTGAAGCTCCCCCAAAGGACTCCCTGCCTCACTTAAATTTTGTGCACAAAAGTTTCTCCACATTGATGAAAGAGAGGATTGGTTTGCTTTTTGCTAAATTTGCTTGTCATCTAAACTCCTATAACCCTGAGTAATTTGTTAAACTATCCTGAAACCAGTTTCTACTATTAAATCCTGGTCCAATAGAGGCTTATGTGTAGTCGACTGCAGTTCTTTGAATGGTTTCCAAACAGAACCATTCAGGAAGAAATGTTTAAATGAAGGAGTCCTAATGGTAATGTTCATCCAAACTTCATCTAAGCTGTTGCCAGAACACAAGATTGGTACTATTGAGAACATCACATACAGTAGAATCTGCCTTACTCTGGAGCCAGATAATGGGTTGTTAATTAAAAATAGCATTCTACATTCATCTAACATAGAAAATAGCCCTTATATTGTAACGTTCTGGTGTTGTCAGAAAATATACCAATTCCTCAATCTCTGGTGTTTTAAGGAAGAACCTTGGTAATACTGACCAAGAAACAAGTATGCAAAGGCCCTGAAAACCACCTAGCTTGGAGTACAAAGCTCTACCTTCACTTCAGTTATGGAAAAGTGTGTCGCTCTTCTCAGCTCATCCTTACAAAGAAAGTATCTATGGAAACAAGAACAGCCACTTCCCAACTTCCAAAACATCAATTCCTATTCCTTTATGAAATGAATCTCATTAATGAAAAGAAAGGTAGAGTGTTGTCAGAAATCCACATGTAGCAACAACTGTTTGAGAAACAGCTGATTTAGAAATTAGATAAATACTTTCTGAATCAAATTGTCAGAAGACAAGTGATAAATAATTCATACTTTGTTAGTTGCAGTGAATTCTAATCACTTATTTCCCCTTGGAAGCCTGGATAGTTGATTATAAATTTGTCACCCTGGCCACTATTACCATAAATAAATCATGTAAAGACTTATCCATTATGTTTAAAAATTTCCACCACTGGCAATAGCATCTTCAAATGAGAAGAGATATATACAGAAAACCAAAAAACTTATTACAACCCTCAGCATATATGTTAAATGATTAATTTAACAATAAAATTGTACTGTTAAATGATTAATTTAACAATTAAATATGGCAATGAATTAAAGTTCTACTATGCATGGGCAAAGAATTACAGGAATCTTTACTTCTTAACTGTATTTTACCTTTAGCCTATAAATAAGCTCATCACACTTACCTAAAAAAGGACCACCAAAAAATAATAAATCCTCCTTCAATTCTACCAAGTTACCTTAATGAACAAAGACATTTTTCAGAATGAAAGAATTTGACAGCGCTCATCACCATCTACTTTTAACTTCATTCCAGTAACATTTCAATTGCTGCAACTTAGTTTCTGTTCCAGGATACCATGGCTTTTTTGAAGTCATTAAGAGCATCTTGGTTGGCATATCCAATACCTTGGCTGTCTTGATCCTCTTCAGTTCCAGTAGCTCTTCTTTATTCTTACCTCCCCAACTTTCATTTTTCCTTCCATTCTATCCCTTTAAACATGATTCCCAAGGCTGATCTTGAACTTGGGATATATTAATTTATTATATCTACCGTTATCCCTCAGTATCCTTGAGTGATTGGTTCCATCAATCCCTGTGGACACTAAAACCCATGGCTACTCAAGTTCCTTATATAAAATGGTTTAGTATTTCCATATAACCTAAATAAGTACTCCCACATACATTTCTAGATTACTTATACTACCTAATACAATGTAAATGCTACATAAATAGTTGTTATACTCTATTATTTAGAGATTCATGCAACAAAAAAGTACATTCAGTACAGATGCAATTTCCCCCCCAAATATTTCTGATCCATGGGTAGTTAAATCCAAGGATACAGTAGGCTGACTATAATTTAAAACAGAAGAATATATTTTTCTTTTAACATTCTCAATAGTTCATTCTTTATTTACGAAGTAATTATAGAGGCACTTAACTCAGTATCACTTTTCCTTCCTTAGATCTTTTCATTTTTGAATGATTCAAAACAGCTATAAAATTAATTTAAAACATTACAAATATAAAAATCTCCAATCAGACACATATTAAGTTCACATCTTTCTCTAGGAAGAACTTTTTTTTTTTGGTACCAAGGATTGAACTCAGGGGTACTTAACCACTGGGCCACATCCCCAGCCCTTTTTTGTATTTTGTTTAGAGACAGGGTCTCACTGAGTTGCTTAGGGCCTTGCTAAGTTGCTGAGGCTGGCTTTGAACTTACGATCCTCCTGCCTTAGCCTCCCTAGCTGCTGGGATTGTAGGCATGCACCCAGCTCTATAAAGAACTTGTTTCAATAATACAAGCTGTAAAATTTAGTTTCTATTGAATATATACATAGGATATAAAGACAAATATGTTGATTGAACCATATAAAATTGCCAATATTCAATTATATTTTGCATATAAAAATGGTATTTCATATGGTTCAATCTAACATGTTCCCTGTTATTACTGAAATAGAGATCTCAAATTTCCTAAATACAAATTCAGATTCTGCTTTTCTTAAGTCTAATGCTTCAAATCTTTATAATATGGGATTTTCTAAATCTGCTCACTTTTGAGAGCACATCCATTACAAATTAGTATCTGGATGCTTTTGTTCCCCACATGTCAAATTATACTGATGGTTTTAATTGAAATGTGCCAGAAACATCAAAGCAAATAACTCAGTGCCTCATAAAATGACCTCAAATAAAATATTGCAGACTGTTTTACCCAGAAATAAAGGAACCTTAGTTCAT
Organism: Xerus rutilus; assembly: GCA_028644305.1. Taxonomy (NCBI): domain Eukaryota; kingdom Metazoa; phylum Chordata; class Mammalia; order Rodentia; family Sciuridae; genus Xerus; species Xerus rutilus. The sequence continues at coordinate 75,142,870 of CM053403.1, read as the reverse complement.
TGTTTAGTCAGGAATATAAGTGAAATTTTGAAGAACTCAAACAATTTGTGATGGTCCTCCAAAAGCAAGCTATATATTTTTAAGACTGATTCTTAATACTTCCATGATGCATCAATGTCAATCAATCTCTACATTAATAATTCCATATAAGTTGTACTGATGATTGTACATGTCCATATACTGATTCTGAATAATATTCAAATACTCTGGAACTTTTTGGAATAAAATCTCAGCATTTATGACTGCATGTAATAGTTTTTCAAACATAACGTGTGATAAGAGGACTGCAAAAAATTTGCCTTTAATTATAATTATAAAAATAAATGGAAAAAAAAGATTGTAAAGTTTTCAAAAAGTTTTAAAAAAGGTAAATAAAAATAAATAAATAAATAATTTAATAAAATAAAAATATCAACTAAAAACTAAATAAATGAGCTTTGAAGACAGCGAACTCTAAATACAACTGAAAGTGCACCTGTTCTTGATGGGATAACTTTGATTCCTGCAATCACTAACTCTGGACATAAGATTCCTGTATAGAAAAACAATACAGAAAGCTTTTCCATTTTCTAATACTAAGGGAAAAAAATTACAAACCTAGAAATAGTGTTTGATATTGAAATATGTTTCTTACAACATGTTAGAAGCTTCCAGATGAAGAAGCACAGGAAGAAGGCTTACAAAACATTTAACATAAACCATGAATTTCAGAGGAATGAAAAGATCAAAATACACACACATACATGCCCATCAATAAAGGCAAAATAATTCAAAATAAACAAAACATTCTTCTTTAGAAAAGCACCCTATATATTATGAAGAATAACAGTAAGATTTTATGTTAAATATTTCAAATCTTACCTAACTCTAAAAATTTCTAAGGGTTGTCAGTCATTAAATGAATAATGCCTGTTTCTAAAGTAACACTCCCAATATTTTGTATTTCAGATATTTTAATAGTTTTATTTGGCAAAGAGAAGCCTAAGAATTTTTTTTAAAAACATTTCCAGAGGGAACACCTTTTACTGTAAAATAAACTTGTGTGAGTTGGAAGGACAAATCTCAAATGTATATTTTTGATTTATGTGCCAATTTTATAATTAGTACAAAAAAGATAGTTGTTGAAATATTTTAAAAATGTAAAAACCAGTCCAGGCAACATAGCTATACAATCTTGCTGTAAAAGTACTTATATCAAATTCTTGCCCAAAATATTTTTTGCAATATACTAAATTTAGTTCTTCAAGTCACTCCTCACTGACGACTAGCTTTTCCATTTTCTGTTGTCTCCATCCTAAGAAAAAATAGAAGAGATAAAAATGAGTTGGTAAATTAAAACATTAACTTTCCATATTTTTTTCACTTAATTATCTACCTTATAGAAGGAAACTAAAATCTAATATGTTCACAGAAGAGAACATGAGCACTTTGGAAAAGGATTAAAGTTAGAGATCTTCTAATTAGTCTAACTTGCTTATCTTGCAGATAACTGAAAACTGAGCCTGGAGAGATTAAGTGACTTTCCCAAGGTTGAATTTCAAAGGCCACCATTTTTTTTCCTATCACTCTCCCTTCTCCAAACAAAACTATGGGGGAAAAAATCTCTATCATTTACTTCAAGGATTTACTTCCTTTTCCATTAAGAATTCCTTTACCAATACATTATTTAAGAGAATTTATTCTAAAAAATTGATTAAAATAATCAATATTTTTAATACTGTATTATTATTGGATAGGAAATATTTTCCCCTTATTTTTTTAAAATTTTTTTTAAACCGTTATTTTACTTATGTATGTATTTTATATGTGGTGCTGAGGATCAAACTCAGTGCCTCACGCATGCAAGGCAAGCGCTCAACCACTGAGCTACAACCCCAGCCTCCCCTTGTTATTTTATACAGATTAAGTGTTGCATATTATGTGTTCTTTATAGTTTTCCCCTCTCTCTGATGTTTACCAAGCACTGAAAAAAAGAGTGCTGTACTTTCATTCTTAAGGAATGTGAGTATGAGCACCAAGAATCAAACAATTTAATTTTTTTATTCCTTTTAGGAAACATATTTCAATTCCCCATAGTAGTGAAAAATTGCTGAACACAACAAACAGTGTGCAATAAAGCTGTATAGGCAATTAACAAAATCAACTTCTAAAATAAGTAACACAAACCCATTTTCCTCCTTAAGATGTTGATACAACTCAGCTCTGTTATTGACGGAGTTCAAACGTCCAGCAAACTCCTGATGTTTTCTGGAATTGGCAGTATTGATTCTATTACTCCACAAGGATAATAAGGACACTGGCCCTAGTATTATATTAGAAAAGACAAAAAAAAGTAGGAAAATGTATTACTCCAAAATTTACAAATTTAATAAACTTGCCATTAATTCTATTGTTCATTTTACACAAATTAAGGCAACAGCACCTTTATCATTTTCTAAAATTTATGTTTCAGGGTCCCCAGCTAGTTCAGTGATTGCTGAAAGAACTCAAATATCTAAAGGTGAAATTATAGTCATGACTAAGAATTATTACAGCAACAGAGTAAGGATATATATTCAGATCAGTAAGGAGGAAAGACAAATTAGGCACAAATTAAAGGACTCCATTTCCAAACTTCCCATACTCTCTGCCTCCCGAGAAAAAATTTAAGCACACATGTGTAATATTTCTGCCAGGAAAGCCTGTTTGAGACTCAGAGTCCAGGGGCTGATTACATAGCATTCTCTGCCTAACCACAACAACCAAAATTCTACACTTCCAGAAGGAAAGCTGGTGTTAAGTTTAAATGTAAGGAAAAATTACTTCATCATCTAGGCAATGTTTCAAAAGCCAAGGGCCAAACTTGCAAGCAATGTTTTCTAATGATCATATAGCCTCAGACCTGCTGTGTTAAGCCTTTCCTACATAATATGATAAAAGAACAATAGCCAAAACAATTCTGAAAAAGAAAGGGAAAAAAAATGTAGAGGATTCTACTATCTGACTTCAAAACTTAGGTTGCAGTGATGACAGCCCTGATGGTGAAAGGAGACACAGAACCAAGAGAATATAAGAGAATCTAGAAATAGATCCCATATAGAGAGTCAAGTGATTCAGATAAATATACAAAAGCAAATTAAGAAGAACAGTCTTTTCAACAAACAATGCTGGAACAATTAACACACTATACACACACACAAAAATGAATATGGAAGCCAGACGTGGTGGCATACAACTGTAATCCCTAAGCTTAGGAGACTTGAGGTAGGAGGATTGCAAGTTCAAGGATAGCCTGAGCTATTTAGTGAGACCATGTCTCAATCTAGAAAACAACAATAACAAAAGGGTGGAGATGTATTTCAGTGGAAGAACATGACTGAGGTTCAATTCCCAGTGCCACAAAAAGAGAGAGGGGGGAAAAAAGTCTGAGGGTATAGCTCAGTGGTAGAGCATTTAGCTAACATGCATGAGGCCCTGAGTTCAATCTCTGGTACTGCAAAAAAAAAAAAAAAAAAAAAAAAAAAATCAAAAAGAATATTTTGCACCTTACACAAAAATAACTCAAAATAGATTATGGCTTAAATGTAAAATCTGCATTACAGAACTCCTATGAGTTAGATTTCTTTACATGTAAGACCAAAGCACCATAAAAGCAAAAAATGGTATATTAGACTTCATCAAAATTTTTGCAAAATTCATCAACAGGACAAGCCAGGCACTGGGAGAAAATACTTGCAAATCACATATCCAACAAAGGACTTGTATCCAGAATAAATAGAGAACTCTCAAAACTCAACCATAAGAAAACAACCAACCAAATTTAAAAATGGACAAGTAATTTGAAAGGACCCTTCACCAAAGTAAACATATAATTGGCAAATAAGCAATGAAAAGAGGCTCATCATCATTAGTCAAGCAGGAATGTAAACTAAAACAATAATGAACTCCCACTACATACTTATTAGAACAGCTAAAACAACAGTAATAAATAACTCTGACAACAGCAAGTGTCAACAAGGATACAGCATAACCAGAACTCTCCTACAATTGCCAGTGGAGTTGCAAGATGGCACAGCTACTTTTGAAAAATAACGAGGCAGTTCCTTATAAAGTCAGTTACATACTTTATAAATAAATGGAATAAAAAGAGCAAACTAGTGATATATACACAAAACACAGATGAATCCCAAATGCATTATTGCCATGTGAAATAAGCAAAGTTCAAAAGACAAAATAGTATTCAATTAATTTACAAAACATTCTGAAAAAGGCACAATCACAGATCAGTGGTTACCAGGGATTGGGGACAGTCATTGACAGTGTATGCATGACTACCAAGGAGCAGTGCAGGGGAATCTTAGGGGTGGATTGTTCTACATGCAGACTCAATGTCTAAACTCACAGAATTGCAGACCAGAGAGTCCCACTGCATATAAACTTTTAAAAAGTAAATTTTTAAAAAATTATTTTTATTATTACTAATACATACTCATTAGCATTTAGAATACAATAAAACACATAATACCACTGCTCGAACAACTGTAAACATTTTGGTCTTTAATTCAATGCCTATCAACAGAATGAGATTCTGTTTTTTTCCATTACTGAATCATATGAAGAAAGCTGAACAGATTTTCACCAAGTCTAGAGGGCACATTTGGAATAGTATGATCTTAAGGGCAACACATACAGCAGGCACAAAATTGGGGAGGACTAGGAAGTAATTTTCCAAAGCAAATGAAAATGAGGTATGATAAAAGGCCAATATAAGTGGCTGATCCAAAAGAGATATATAATTTAGGTGGTAAAATAGAATGGAAGGAAAAATAAATGCTTTTCCAATATCAGTCTAAACAAAAAGTTTCAAGGGCAAACAGGGATTTGCAATCAAATTGCTTCTCATATGGTCCATTCTGTACAATGTTTACAGGGTAAAAAGCATCAGAGATACATTTAATTTCCAATCAACTTAATGATGGCTGATAATTCATCTAAGTGACAAACTAGTGTATATGTGCATGAAAACTTTTTAAAGAAAATTGAGATCAGAGTATATATGGATTTGTAGCCTACTTTTGACCCCCTGAACTTATTACATATTCATTCATTTACTCATTCATTCAACAAATAACTGAACTCAGTATAAGTAGGCCTGTGTTGTGTGATAATATAAGAGTAAATTAAAAGTAATCTCTGCTCTGAAAATATTTCAGACTAGCAGAAGTGGGGTGTTAAGAAACAATGTCAATACAATACTCTTAAGTGCTACCACAGCAGCAATCCTAGGACAAAACGGAAGCACACAAATGCAGCACCTGAATTAACTGTGAAAGGAAGTTAGGGAATTCTTTCTGAAAAAGGAGTCATTTAAGTTGAAGCTTGAATGATTAAGAGGGAAGAGTAGGCATCTGTGACAACAACTATTCTTGAGCACACTTTCATGTGGTCATTTTTTTTACTAGTATGTGTTTTGGCTGTTTCCAATTTTTGTCAGTATGAATAATGCTTTTTAGAATTATATATTCCAAGCAACACTATTAAGAATAAACTTTCTCATTCTAATCAACAATGGCATATCTGGGCATGTAAGAAATAAGACAATTCATCAATAAACATTTATTTAAGTCCTATTATTTTCAACATACTCTGGCAAATGCCTGAAAGGCAAATATGACCAGAACACCTTAAGGGTGACCTCAAATTCTGATTTCAAAGAAGCTAGTAAACCAAAGAACATAACATACTATATGTGTACTATGACAAAAGCATATAAAAAGCAAATAAGCTTACCTTCTCCCTAGGCTGAGATGCCAGTAATGGTAGTATGGCCAGCCCTGAAGTCTTTATGGCCTTAGAAGAGGCACAGTAGCAAGACATCAGCCTGATGATGGCATACCATTTTCCATGTATCCTAAAAGGACTAAACCTAACTTACCCTCAAGATCACTAAGACCTAAAATGACTGCAGGAGCTCTCAATTCCAAATCATACCTTTTATGCCTACATGAGGAAATTAAACTTCTCAGCCTATAAGTAAGAGAGAGTTTAGTGAAGAATCTGTCTTCAGTAACCTAATACTTAGGATAGTATCAGGAACATAAGCAGATTCAAGTTTACATACTTAGAATTTCTTATAGCACAGACTTTATAGTAAAATTGCTAACTTTCCAAAGGCTTCACATTAATGGAAATAAAACATGACTTTTTTTTTACAACTACTTTTTTTTTTATAGGTAGTAAAATATATTTACTACCTATATCTTATCTTCCAAGGCTATAAACAGAGAATCTCCTGAACAAAATCCAGCAATGGTTAGGAGCTCTTCCCCAAAGATACAACAAAATTAAATAACACTGTACAAAATTAAATTTAACTAGAAAAAGTTTTACATAGTTACCATGGTTATATCTTACCTTTTGATTTTTCCATTTGTGGAGTTTCATCCATTTCAACAAGGGGCTTTTTGTTTGGAGGTTCTGGAGAATCAGGTGAATCTTTTATAATCTCAGCTTCAGCCAACTCTTCTTTTCCACGTTCTAAGATTCCTTTCAATCTTTTAGAGGGACAAAAAATGAAATACAGTTAAATTTTTAAAAGTTTAAGAATAGTTCAATAATTAAACCATCTCTGCATATCAGTCTTTATAAAAGATAGCAGATCTCACAAAATAAACCCAGGGGCTAATCACAAACTTCAATATAAAACCAGGGAAGAGAGCTTAACAAATTAAACACAAATATCCCTTTTCCTTCATAATAAAAATACAATAATTCAGGAATTGGCTGTAAAACAAGAAAAACTAGAGGAAAACTTAAGATAACATTAAAAAAGTGAGAAATAATTGGATCTTCAGAAGATGCTTCATAATTTTAAAGATACTATTCCAAATTATAAATAAGATTAAGAAGTTTACTATCACTTGTTCTATAAGTTATGTACTGTGGAATTGTAGTTTTCACACTTAGGAACTTAACTCCAAGCTTTTATTAAGTTTCACCAAGGAACAAAAACACTTTCAAAATATACAGAGATATATTTGAAAGTCAGTTGGAACTGAATAAATACTTTTTTCCTCTTCATAAGTGAACCAATTTTGTTTTAAAAGTTCAGTAGCCCTAAGGAAAAAGTGAACTTTTAAAGTTAAATAAAACTATTCTACCTATTTATGGATGAAGTATGATTTCCAGAATTAGCTTCAAAATATTCCTGTGAGGGTGGTGGTGAGGGCAGTAGATGTGAATATATATATATATATGAACTAAGATCTGCCATGAATTGTTAAGTGTTGAAGGAAGATCATGGTTATCTACTTGCTCTACTGCTGTTTATGTTTGAAATGTTCCATAATAAAAAGGCATTTTGTTTTTAAGGAACCTTCTAATTATAATGCCATTATAACATTTATCTAGTTGATTGCCTCATTTTATGGCAAGGTAACAGAAAATGTAGCCAGCTGATATATATTTTACTTATAGATCTTTATTATGTTTTTTCAAATGTAACCTTGACATTACTATATAAGTCGCAAACTAAGGGAAAAGAACATACTATTGAAGAAAGTTTCCAAATTAGAACTGTATGCTCTTCTGTGCTCCCAAGAGTATTCTGTACCTAATTTTATAAGTACTTCCCACTTTCCTGACTTTACCATTACACTGTACGTTCTTCTAGGGCAGAGATCTTGTGCCAAATTCCTGGCACATCACAGGAGTGAAATATTTTGAAACTAAAGAATAAAACTGTTTTTGAAATTCTTAACACATAAAGCATGTACTGATAACAAACATGGGTATGGCTTTCAGAAGCTAATTAGGGAAAATTAACTTATCTTTGCCCTAACAGTAAACACATACCTTTTTAAACCCAAGAAAGATCTTCTGAAGATAAGAATGATAAAATTACAATTATAAAATGAATAAAGAAATTAAATAAAATTTGAATGTGCTATACACAGAATGTGTTATGACAAAAGGTATCCTGGGGCTGTATTAATGCTAAGAAATCACCTCTCTGAATCTTGCCAAGGTTTCTCCTGTTCATAATCTTTCACTGCTTTCTCTGATTTGTCCTCTTTGTCCTCCCTTTTTCTTCCTCGTTTTTTTCGTTCTTCTTCTTCTGGGGGTTTGCTCCTACATGCCATCAGACATTCTAAGACTCTTTGGTGTTTCTCTGAGTTGTTGATATGGGCTCTGACCAGGGTTTCTAATTCATTCCACATGATACGATATTGTTCATCTCTGTGGGAAAGATTTAAAACAACATTCTCAGAAATGTTTTTTAAAAAATATTTAAATATTTATCATTAAGTAATATTGAAGTGTTACTTGCTACTGATAAAGTAAAAGGAAATAAATACGGATTTTTTCCCTCTTAGTAGCTAATGGTAGACTCTAAGTTACAACATATCTATGTCTGCTATTCTATATCACATCTCCATCATTATGTCCATGTGTATATATACACACCATCAAATATAATTTACATGTAGAATAAGTTATCTTAAGAAACATTATATATCAAGTAAATGTGATATATAAGGAAAGTAAGGAAAAAAAAACTACCTTTTAGGGCCCTTTCCTCTTGTACCAACTGTGGAAATAGGTAGAGGATCATTTTTTCTTTCCATATCAACTAAGTTGTATATTGTTTTTTGACAGTTTAACACATCTTCTTCTGTCAAAGATTCTTTCACAATAACACTGGCTAATGGAACTACCTGTTAGGTTTTTTTTTTTTAAAAGAAAAAAGAAAATCTGTCTTGAAAAACAAATATTAAAGCATCTAGGCAAACTTGATTTTAAAACTGACTTTAAAGATTATCATGGTGAGAGAATCCATAACTACTACTTAAATTCTCAGTTACTAATTCTTTAACTGAGCAAACTCATATATTGCATTCTTTGTTTGAAAAAAGGTATAAATTACAAATTTTCTAATTTGTTTCTACAAAGAGTATATAACTAATTTACAAGAAAAGTGAAACCACTTACTGCTTGCATGTTGAAAATGGTGGTTTGTGAAATAATCATAGGCCAGTAACGGGTGTGTTTTTCTAACTGATCTTTTGCTCGTTCCAAAGGGATCTCAAGACTTCCATCGATTTTATATCTGGGGTCTAGAAAAGGAGTTAATCTGTTTTCCCTCATAAATTCACCAAAATCCTAATGATAACCAAATAAGATAAAATTAGAAACTATTTCTACTGTTTCAGTATGGATTACACGTAATAGTCTGTTTCCCTGATGTCTTCTCTCCTGTGATTTGCAACAAAGCATTTTCTCTAACGGCCGTCCGTCCCCCCACCTCATTATTTTTTTCAAACTTGAAACTTATCAGCCTTCATACAAGGGAAATGAAGAAAGCCTCAAACATAAATGCATTCATGCTACTTTTCCCTTTTTATTTATTTTATAAAATATGTTTTGGTTGTTGATGGACCTTTATTTTAATCATTTATTTATATGTGGTGCTAAGAATTGAACCCAGTGCCTCACACATGTGAGGCTAGCACTGTACCACTGAGCCACAATCCCAGCCCTATTTTTCCCTTTTTAAAAGCCCAGGAACATTCATTTTATTTCACTCCTATAATTTAACTCTTTTTTATTATATAAAAGAATGAGTTATTTACATTAGAAGACCAATCTGTTTCCTTAAAAACAACTTTAACCTAACATCACAATGTTAACAGTAGATACTGCTAAATGATGGAATTATAGGTAATTTACAGTTTTTTGCCTTTGCTTTTGATTTTTAGATGTCTGCATGCTCTATATTTTCCACAATGAATACTGATGAGCTTTCTAAATCTTTAGTTAAAAAGAAAAGAAAAAGGCCTAGTCAAAAACAAAGTATGTAACACTTTGGTTTATAAAGTATATTTGTATACATAAATCACAGTTAATTTTTACAACCACCTCAAAAAGCAGACAGCCATGAAATATCAAATATAAAAATGGGAGAAAGAATGAAAAAATTACAATCAAAACAACAGAAATTCTAGCAAAAATACATTTTCTTTGTATATTCCTCCCAATAATACAAAAAATTAATGTTATTTCAAAGTGGTAGCAATACAAATACTCAAAGGTTTCTGTCTACCATGTAAATTACTAGAAATTAAATTTTATCTAAAATATTAGTTCAGATTAACTTTCCTTCTCTGTAATTCCAATGTTAGTACAATCCAAATACTTCCAAGTACAATCCAGATACTACTTCTGACTGAATACACAAATGGAAGATACATAGTGGTAAGCAGATTTTTGATCAAGTTATTTAAGAAAGTACACCTATTTAAAATAACAAATAATCGGTCTGGGATTGTAGCTCAGTGGTAGAGCGCTTGCCTCCCATGCGTGAGGCTCTGGGTTCGATCCTCAGCACCACATACAAAGCAATAAAATAAAGACATTGTGTCCTTCTACAACTAAAAAAATATTTAAAAAAAAAATAAATAAAAATAAAATAAAATAACAAATAATCAACTTCTTCCAAACCCTTTCACAGATCTTAGCATATTACAGAAACTCAATAATTGATGATAGACTCAAAACATAGAATTTATTCAAGTCTTACTGTAATCCGGTAGTCTGTAACTCTTCCTCCACATCCTTCACTAATTGAAGGTGGATCCTCTAGAATAGATCGAGAACTGCTAAGGACATGCAAAAAAATCTCTCCTCCATGGCTACTAAGCATATGACTGATGACTTTGGAACCCGACTTTCGTGGTTGTTCCAACAAAACAGAACGACCTGTCAAAAGCAAGAACCCTATCAGTAATAAAATTCAAATAGATTTATTTATTCCCTTGAGATTTATGTCTAGATTTTTTTCATTTATTTAGTAATCCCCAGCACTGCTAATTTAGCATATCTATATTTCAATAACTAAAAATATGAATTCTAGCCTTAGTTTATTCTCAGATATTCCAAACTTACACAAAAATTTGGACAATTTTCCAAAACAAGTATAATGGTTTCTGGTACAACCAATTTCAAGTTTTGTCTCCTGGATATTTAAGAAGAAAAGTAAGACAACTGCTGGATAATCCTCAGTTCCTCAATGTTACAAAATATTTGGGAAGAAGATCCAGTCTCAATTAGCCTTTTGTAATAACTCCTTATCAGTTCTATTATCATAACTACTTTCTACTTCATATGTCCAAACATTGTTAAATCTGGATCTTACAGAGTGTGATTAATTAAAATTGTTCTTAACATAACAATGAGATTAGCCTAAGACAGACTGGTTCTAAACCCTAGCTGATCATATGAAGAGTTCTTAAAATTTAGACTTAGTGGGCTGGGGCTGTGGCTCAGTGGTAGAGCACTTGCCTAGCATGTGTGAGGCACTGGGTTCAATCCTCAGCACCACATATAAATAATAAATGAATAAAATAAAAATCCATCAACAACTAAAAAAAATTTTTTAAAAATTTAGACTTAGAAGATGGAATCTGATAATTTAGACTTATAAAAAAAATTTTCATAGAAGGAAACCACAAATTTAAGATCACAAGTAAGAATCATATGGTATAATATTAAAATACAGTATTTATATATAAAGCATTTCAAGAGAAATAGGTCCATGTATACTTTGTAATTTAAAACTCAGTGGGCCAGGGCTGGGGATGTAGCATAGTGCTAGGGTGCTCACCTAGCATTTGTGAAGCCCTAGGTTCAATCTCAAGCATTAGGGGGAAAAAAAAAATCAATGGGCCAAGCTATAATGGTCTTTATTATTCTAGATTCTGAAAAAGAAAATAAAGTTACGACTCCAAAGGCCAAATTTTTTAAAATAAAATACTTAAAAATGTTAAATAAAACTCACTTAAATACAATAACCTAAAAGACATAAAATCATCTTATTTTTTAAACTTTAGTGAAACTGTTAAAGGCTATTTGCGATTTTAAGTTTAAAACAGTTTTGGCAAATACTCGGTTAGACTATATTGAAACAAATAGCTTTCCAGAATTCATATTACTAATGATTTCACTTATAATAATCTCAGTCAAAACCATTAAAGGATGAGAGTTACCATTTAGAAGAAAATTAGTAAGGCAGGAAGAAGGTCTACTATTGACATCTACAGGCGAAATTCGATAAGCTCCAGTACAATAGTGTAATTCTGAAATAGAATAAAACACTGATTTGAAAGAATATAAATATTCATTTCCACAATTAAAAGAAAAAACTTGCTTACTGAGCCCCTGAACCAATGTAAAAAAAAAAATTCAAGAAAAAATTAACCAATATTTATATAACACTTGAGCAATCTCTTTATTTGTTCTTTTCTCTTTTAATTATTTTCAAATACCTACCAATGTTATTTGTCCTTGGTGTGCACCACTTTAAAGTTATCGTTTCTTTAAACGGGCCTTCTCTACTGCTGCCACCTAAGTGGGTATCACCTTTAAAAATTTGTCAAGAAAAATTAACATTACTAAATTGGTCATAAACTTTAAATTAATTGTTTGAACAAGATTTCAAAATGAGTTTAAGCTCTATAAAATACATACTTCTGGAAAAACATCTTTTTTATAAAGTCCTCTAGAAAAATGGCAATAGAGTATGGATATTAGCTACAATTAAAAGTAATACGTAATTTCCCTCCAATTTTTCATTAATTAATCATTTCAGGTTAGTATACTGAAAGTCAATAGCAAAAATTTCAAGCATGTACAATAATTCCTCCTTGCCCACACCATTACATGATAAAATAACATAGTTAAATAATCAAAGGCTTAAGGAATCTAAAATGCACAACTAATTATACCAAATCCTTATAAGTTTATTAAAGAGGAACAGTTATGGGATCTACAAGGTGAATATGCAAGGAGAAATAACAGTGAACATTTTTTGCCTTAATGGAATCTATAGTAACGTGGAGTAATGTAACAGATGTAAATTGAATACTAATGAAAAAATATAAAACTACAAAGTTGATAAAACTTTAAACAGGTTACATCTACATTGTTAGTGCCTGTCATAGAGAGATTTGACCTATTCCAAAACACAAGAGAGAGCTTCCTTGAGAAGTGATGACTGGTATGAGTTCTAAGAGGATGAATAGAAATTAAAGAAATAGAAAAAACCACAAATTATCAGATCTGCACAGATGAAACACAGAGGAGTATGTTTTGAGATGAGAATAGAAAGGAGGAGAGGCCAGAAAATGCAGAGCTTTACAGAACATCGAAATAGTTTTGTCTTTGTCCCAAGGGCAACAGAAAAGCATTGGAGGGTTTTAAGCTAATGGGAACATGATCAGAATTAGCATTTTGAAAATTCATCTCACTGGAGGGTGAAAACTGTATATAGACAGACCATTTAGGAGTCTACTATGAGATGTTGGGTGAGGAAACAATAGGCTTCATTAGAAAGATGGTAATGGTTGCAGAGATGCAGATGTGAAAATACTGAAGGTACTTAGTGGATGAAATCAAGGAAATGTGATGATGAGGCTGGACATGATGGCGCATGCCTATAATCCCAGGGAGATTAAGGCAGGAAGATTTCAAGTTCAAGGCCAACCTCAGTACTAAGCAAAGCTTCAAGCAATTTGGTGAGACTCTGCCGCAAAGTTAAAAAAAGGGGGTGGGGTGGGGACTAAGGATATGGCTCAGGGGTTAGGCATCCCTGGGTTCAATCCTCAGCACCAAAAAAAGAAAAAGAAAAAGAAAATGTGGTGATGAATTAGATATGACAAATGACAAATATCTCAAAGGTGATTCTTATATAACTGCAAAGATGATAGGGCCATCCATAGAAAGAGGGAAGATTAGAAGACCGGTTCAGGAAGCAAAGCTCATTAATTGTTCTGAACATGCTGAGTTTTCAATGCCTGAGAGACATCTATAAGATACAATTACAAGGTAGAATACACAGATCTGGAGCATAGGGGAAATACTTGGGCTAAACTGTAAGCCTACAATTCACCAAGATCCAGCTGTGTTGTCACCTCCTTGTACAGGTTGACTTAACTCTCAGAGATATATTCACAGCAGCCTCCTCTGTATTCCCACAGTGCTCTAATCTCATTGCTACATTACACATGGTGTCTACATGTTAACATGTACAAGTTAAGCCAACAACTATTTCAGAGAAATATTTTGTATCACCAACATTTTAACATTTAAATTGTATTTTTAATATTCTTTCCAAGTTTTAAAAATAATCTTAAAAATTGACATCACCTCACAGGTTCTTAGCAATTTCCACAAATTATATTTTTTTAAAAAAGTTCTCTATGTTTCTTTGTTAAAACACTGACCCATTCTCACAATGTTTTTTTCTGTTAGCCACTCACTAGATAAACTCCAAGACTGCTTGGACATGAACAAATGTTACAACTGGCTCATGATCATACTTTAGAAACATGATCAAAGCTAACCATTTAATTCTCTGATAGCACAATCTACATAAAAAGCATTCTGAAGATTTAACCAAATGTCAAAGCCTAAAGGCTTTTAAAATGACCTTCAAATCTTAAAATTTCATTGAATTTAAGGATTGGCTGGAGTATTGCAATTCCTCTAATCCAGCACCTTTAATTTATAAGGATGCAAACTGAAATCTAGAAATATATGGGACCTGCCAATGGCAAAGCTTTAGCTAAAGTTCTTATCTCCTAACTCCAGTCTTTTCCTTTAAACTATGTCAATACAGTTACAGAAATCAGAGTTTTGGAGACAAAACTTAATGATTGAAACAATTTTTAAGAGAGGAAAAAAGCTAATTTAAATATCAAAATTTTTATCTAGGCAAGTTGTAAGTCTAACATTCCTTTAGATCCGCTCTTGTTCTTTCTCTTTGCTGAGGTCACTTGCCTACAGGAAAAAAACTACAACTACCATATGAGTTTGAAAAAACTTGTGCATTTGACAATGGTGATCTTTCTCAATATTTGCTCAATTGAGCTGAGCACTGTGGTGCACGCCTGTAATCCCTGCACTTTGGGAGGCTGAGACAGGAGAATCGCAAGTTAAATCCAGTCTCAGCAACGGCGAGGCGCTAAGCAACTCAGTGAGACCCTGTCTCTACATAAAACACAAAATAGGGCTGGGGATGTGGCTCAGTGGTCGAGTACCCCTGAGTTCAATTCCTGGTACCAAAAAAAAAAAAGTTGCTCAATTAGCCTACTCTTTCCAAATCCAAGTTCTACAGAACATTATTAGTTCCATGGCCATTAATAAATAATACTGTCAGATAAGTTTGGAGAGAGATGAACTAAAGCCATTCATTTTTGTTTACTGAAGAACTTCTCACAGCTGTTTAGAATGCTTTCATATATCAGATCTTACAAAATAATACTTCAAAAAATTTCTCTTACCACTTTTCAGGAAATCTACATGTGCATCTTTGTGATGAAGTAGTTCCACATCATAATTGGCAGATGTGTTAGCATGTTGTTCTTCCTTTAGGCAAAATTTAAAACATTTAAATTAATTTGGTTTTGCTTTCTAAATAAGGAAAATTATTTATTTTGCTTTTTGTTTAAAATGAGGTCAAATATATTCAAACATAATTTGCTAAAATAATGGGATAGTCTACTCAGTAATTAAACTATTTAAAGATGCAATAATTTTCAATAGCACTATGAACTCTATTTAAAAACTACTGGCTAGGGCTGGAAATGTGGCTCAATGGTAGAGTGTTTGCCTGGAACATGTAAAGCCCTGGGCTTGGTCCCAGCACCACAAAAAAATTAAATAAATAAAATAAATAAGAAGAAAAAAACCTCACAAACTATACATAGATAACAAAGAATTTAATGATTATCTTATGTCAGAATTAACACAGATGAGTAATACAGAAATTTAAAATTTTTTTATTCTAAATGTATTGTCTTATTGATACTTATTATACTCAAAGATAATTGAAATAATTTCCATAAAGTGAAAATTAAACAGTGTTGAAAAGAGAAAACAGCATCTTTAAATACCTACAGTGAATTAGTAAACACCAATTACGTAAAAAAGCAAATACAAACTATAAACAAGTTTAGCAACTTGCTTTCATAGCAAACAGGAATTTCAACATTATCTATTTACCAAAAAAAGAGAAAGAGTGAAGAGAGAATCACACCCAGTAACACACTAATGTCAAATTCAACAAGCAAGTCATCTGTTATCCTTGTAGTATTATTCTTATAAATCAAAAAATTATACACATTAACATAGACCTATTACATTATTTTACTTGTTAATTGTTTCTGCATTCAAAAGGTTCTAAAAGATAAGATTAAAATTTCTGGAGAGACTCAAGCCATGGAATAAGGAAGAAATTGAAAATGAAAGGATTATACTCATGCAATTTAGTGTTTATGATGTGGCAAAAAACTGAAACTGGACTATAAGCAAAACAATTTGAACTTTTAGGTACAGTGATTATTTTATATTTTAGACATAATCAATACAATTTAATTCAATTCTATTCAATAACAATGTTCAATTCAGTACAATGCTTCTAAAGCTTCTATTGGCCAGGTATTGTGCTGGTCTTAAACAACTTAATATAATAAAAATGACAGTAATAGAATCCTAAGAAATTAGGAATTTAATTAATTATTAAAATTATAGGACTTATATCTACAATTTTACAGTTACACAGTAATAAACTAATTGAAAGCTATGGGCTATTTTATCCTAGTTAGATATCTATAATAAATATCTTTAATGCTGGGTGGGCAAGAATACAAATACAGAAAAAAGATCCACTAGAAAACACAAAGGAAATAAAATCTAATACCACAGCTTTCAGGAAAAGAATCACAGAAAAATGATTTAAAATATCAATTATATTTTAATGAAAATAATAATATAATCTTTTTTAAATCTCATATAACATGTTCTTATTAGAAATAAAAAATGTAGCATTTTGTTCTGTGATCCTTTCTTGTGTTTTTCAATATTTACTGACCTGGTCAAAGACACTGAATGTGGGCTAGTAAAACAGAAAATATGATATGGGGAGAAAAAGTAAATGTTCAATTAAAATAATACATATCAAAGATATATTTTAAAAGCAGAGTTTTCAAATTAGCAGAAAAAAGAATGCCTACCTTCATCGGAATATTTGTAATAGTAGTTGAAGCCAAGTCAAAATGTTGCTGTACTAAAATATTCAATTTGGTAGCAAGATGCCGTCCTGCACGAACACTATGAACTTCACTGGCTAAAACTGGGGACAACTTCAGAAAAATATGCAAGAAAAACAACCCATAAAACATTAATTTATTTTAACCTAGTGTACTATAACCCACAAAAATTAAGTACTTTTACTTTTTTTTTTTTTTTTTTGGTACTGGGGATTGAACTCAGAGGTACTTGACCACTGAGCCACATTCCCAGCTCTATTTTTTTCATGTTTTATTTAGAGACAGGGTCTCACTGAGTTGCTTAGCACCTCACTTTTGCTAAGGCTAGCTTTGAACTCATGATCCTCCTGCCTCAGACTCCCAAGCTGGTGGGATTACCGGGTGTTCCACAATGCCCAGCAAGGACATACACTTTTAGTAGAACTACATAAATAGATACATTTGTATTTCTAAACATAGAGCACTGATTGAGAATAATGTGACATGAATTCATTTAACAATTAACAAAATTATCTTTTCCTTTGAGATTTTTCAAATTTATTTAAAACAAAAAAGTAAAGGTTGGGAATTAATTTTGCCCCACCCCTGCCTAACACATAAAATTAATTTCTTTGTCATCAGAGTATGTTTTTATTTAAAAAAAAAAAAAAAAGATGTATTGTTTTTCTAATGAAAAAAAGATTTTCATACAATTTGGTTACTAAATAACTGAAATATAATGAAGCACTTAGGAAGAATACAAACTGTTTTTGCAACATATTTTACTGAAATAAATGTCAACAGGCAAGGAAAACAAAATATTTTTTTTTCATAAAATACTTTAAAAACTAATTTTAACAACCTAGACATTTGCCTTACAGGTTTGCTTTGAAAAATTTAAATATTTTCTTGGCAAAAAATATTGACACTGTGATCACTTTAATGCTAACCTTTCTCAGCATTCATTAATAAGAACATAGTGATCTTTTCTTCTAATACTTTTACACCTACTTTTTTTAATAATGTTATTATATTTTTTATACCTTTATTTTATTTGTTTATATTTATGTGGTGCTGGGGATCAAACCCAGTGCCTCACGCATGCTAAGCAAGTGCTCTACCACTGAGCTACAGCCCCAGCCTCACACCTACCTCCTTTTTAGGACGATCAGATACAAGGCTGTCTTCACCAACTGGGTAGGTATGGATCAAAACCAACTCACATTTTTGTATCTGCATGAGACTTAAAGAGAAACTTTTCACTTAAAATATAAGAATATATACTAAGTAAAGCATTCGGGTAGGTAAACTACTACAACTTTACTACACTAAAACAGTATATTGCTACAATCAGATACTGTTAACACAAATGCTAAGTATTTAGAAAGACAGTGTATAATTGCTGTATTTGAATCCTTAACGATTTTATCAATTTTAAGTGCAAAAATGATTTTCTTTTTGAAGGATTAAAAATATGCAGAATTCTTAAGATTAATTATCACAGAGAAAATGAATACATTGTGTATTAATTTCCCTTGTACTAATAATTTCTCTTAACAAAATCAGGAAGAATTGATTATTTCCAAAAATACAGATTGGCAATGCTAAGAATCTCCTCCAACTTTATACTGAAATTTCGAGACACACAGAAAAGTACTATCTTCAATGAACATTCCTATATCCTACATTTCATTACATGTATTCACTGTTAGCTATATTTGCTACCTAAAACTTTATTAAACCATTGTAATTAAGTTGCAAAGGACACTCATAAATACTTGAGCATGCTTCTCCTAATAAGAACAATCCTACTCACAACAATAATACCACTAACCCAAGAAACCATAATCACTCAATCCAAATTACAGTTCACATTACAAGTGTCCCAAATATGTCCTTACTAGCTGCGATGTAACAAGAAATATATATTTGATCTCTGCCCTGGAGTTCCTGGAACAGAGTTCCCAAAACTCCTATAAATTCCTATAACAATAGGGTGTACTAATAATCTTTTACTCTAATATTTGATCTTTGATCTCAGTTTTCAACACAAAGTTCTTAAATCCTTTGGAATTTCCTGGTTGATAGGAGTATTTTTTGTGCTAAGGAGGAAACTCTTGGTGGGCTCTCTGATAGCTCCTGGATGGTAAATCTATCACCAAAAAGACCAAGCTATAATTAGAAGTTTATGAGCTTTCAGCCTTAACCCACCATCCTCCAGGAAGAAAAGAATCATCGGAGAGCAAGTAATCACTCATGCCTATATGAAGCCTCCATAAAATTCCCTGAGGCACAAGAATCAGAGAGCTTCTGTGTTGGTAAACATATCCACATGCTGAAAGGGTAGTACACCCCAACTCCATAGGGACAGGAGCTCCTGTACTTAGGACTCTTCCTCCTATGTACTTCTTCACCTGGCTGCTTGTCTGTAGCCATTATAAGATCCTTTATAATGGAGCAACTTAAGTGTCCCTCTGTTCTATAAGCCATCATAGCAAACTGTCAGACATGAGGAGGGAGTCATGGAACTACCCAAGCTGGACAGATAGGTGAGTAATCTAGAGATTTACTACTTGAGACTGATGTCTGACAGTGTGTGTTGGAGGCAATGGCAACCTTGTGGAACAGCTCTTAATCTGCAGGGTCTGGGAAAAACTCTAGTAAGTTAAGTTATCATATCTGAACTGTAGGACGCCCAATTGGTTATGTAGAGAGTTGGAGAATTTGTTGATGTGGGGAAAAAACCCAACACATTTGATTACTCATAAGTCATGGTACAAACATAGAGGGGGAAAAAATTGTTTTCCTTTTCAATAGCTTTTTTCTTTTTTAAAAATTCACACAAGGCAATGAGCTGTTATGTTTTTGTTTTTTTTTGGTACTGAGGATTGAACTCAGGGGCACTCGACCACTGAGCCACATCCCCAGCCCTATTTTGTGTTTTATGTAGAGACAGGGTCTCACTGAGTTGCTTAGCGCCTCACCGTTGCTGAGGCTGGCTTTGAACTCACGATTCTCCTGTCTCAGCCTCCCTAAGTGCTGGGATTACAGGCTTGAGCCACCGTGCCTGGCTCTGTTATGTTTTGATTTGGTACATACTGAGTAATGCTACCTACAATTTGCACATTTTACAAATATTTAACAGACTATGAGAATGAACCATCAAAACAAATAGGGATTACAAATTTCAGTACTATTTTATACTTCTGATGATCTTTCCTGTGAGAAAAAATAAATTTCTTAAATGCAAGACAAAATGGAAATAAAAGCGTCTACATTCTTTTTCTTTTTTGGTACCAGGGAATGAACTCAGGGGTACTTGATCACTGAGCCACATCCCCAGCCCTATTTTATTTTATTTAGAAATAGGGTCTCACTGAGTTGCTTAGCACCTCGCCATTGCTGAGGCTGGCTTTGAACTCACGATTCTCCTGTGCTCAGCCTCCCAAAGTGCTGGGATTACAGGCGTGCACGTGCCCGGCTAGCTTCTACATTCTTAGTAGTCAATGCTTTTAGACTAATTTGTTGAGCCAGGACAGAATTTAAGGGAATACTACAAATTTAAGGGAATACTACAAATCTGGATGTGTTTAGTATTTAAGGGAATACTACAAATTTTAATGTGATTTGTAGTATTCCCTTAAATACTAAATTTAATACTAAATTTAAGGGAATACTACAAACCACATTAAAATTCTTGGAAAGAATTATAATAAAATACATATAAAATGAAGTTGAAGACATTTATTTCTTTATGGATCATACTCACTGATCTGAATTTGCAGCAAGCTTGTTATGTTCATGAATTGTTTCCTGGACACAGTCTTCAAGCATTCGCACATGACTATCACTAAGACATAAAAAAGACATAGGAAGCTTAAATAAACAGTAAGAAAATTAAAAATACTATTAAGCTAAAAAAAAAAACCACTATTGACCAGCATTATCTTGTATAAGCACTTAAAATTATTTTAGTAAGGATTGTCTTTAATGTGCTCATTCACAATACCCAACAACTAGCTGAAAAACTAGTGATAAAAGAAAAAATCAAACCGATTTACATGACAACACAGTTTTCACAGAGATGAGTCTTTATTTAGAATGGGGTAAACATAGCCTTGATTTTGTAGGGGGTAAAAATTAAAATCCATTTGCAATGTGTTTAAATGTTTATATGAAAACCATAATAGGAGTGAAAATTCCCTCAGTGAAAGAATTACTATGATTAAGACCCCACACCTTTTTGCATTCGTAATGCAGATTATTCGTCCCCTATTTCCAACACGTTCTGCATTCTCCATGAGTAAAGTACGAGCCTCATGTTGGTATTCGGTAATTTTGCAAAGGGTTTCCACTGCAGCAACAAGACCATGTAGAATACTGCAGCATTCTGGATCTGCCCGAGGATTAGGAGGCCCAACAGCAGCTAATGCTGCCATTAGCTAAGCAAAAAGAAAAACAATTAGGTTGACAAAAGTAGTCACAAGTCAGACAAAACAATTACAAGATAACTATATACCAATGTACCTTTAAAATATGGACACATACATCCTTAATAAAATACTAGCAAACCAAATCCATGAACACACAAAGAATTATTATATACCATGATCAAGTAGTATTTATCTCAGGAATACAAAGTTGATTTAATATCCAAAAATCAATTAATGTAAGACATTGTATCACTAGACTTAAGAAACAAAAATCACATGATAATCTCTATAAACAGAGAAAAAGCATTTCACAAAATTCAAGACCCTTTTATGATTAAAAAATAATAACAGCAATAACCAAACAAACAAACAAAAGTATAGTGTAGAAACAGAAAGGGAATTTCCTCAAAGAGAAAGGCACCTATGAAAAATCCATAGATAACATCTTAATGACAAATAGACTGGATATGTTTTCCTAATGGAACTTACAAATAGGATGTCCACTCACCACTTTCATACATACACATAAGTTATTTTTAAACTTCATGACAAGTGCTTATTCATAAAAGGTATCCAAAAAAGAAAGAAAAGGTACTGTTTATAAAGTACCATATAAAGTCCCTATTACATAAGAAAAACTCAATAAAAAATCATTTTTTTAAGAGGGTGGGTACTATGATTCTAATACCTTAGGATCAGCGGCAGAAAGAAATCTTAACTTTTGGAGTCAGAAACATGAATTGAAACTCTGGCTCTGTCATTTAATCTCTTATGGATCTTTTTCTAATTTGACAATAAAAATAATGAAACCTGTTCCACATTAATGTGGTATTTTTAAACTTTAATTTAATCAATAAAAACAAGACCAAAGCTCCTGAAGTCTGACACCTTTATTGTAATAAAATTTAAGCTGTATAGGATAGAGTTGTACGCTATAATGGAAAGAGCTTTGGATCTATGTATACATGCCTCTGGCTGCCAGAGGCCTCAGTCCTTTCACCTGCACAAGTCCAGAGTTGAAGCAAAAGATGTTTAAGATCTATCTAGCCCAAACATTCTGAAATCAGTCAACTTCACTTGTTACTCATAATGATTCCTAATAACTAGGGAAATATGTGATACAGATAACCAAAGCTAAACATTAAATATGCTAACACAGAGAAGACTAAACATAATTTATAAAAAATGTCAACTCTCTTGTATCTTTAACACCAGCAATTTACCTAATAAATAATTTAGGACAGTCATGTCTGCTTAAAAGCGTTATTTGTCTGTTAAAACTAGTCTGCAGATTATTTCATGAATGCTTTATCAAATTATTGAAGTTAAAGTGCAATAATGTTTGAAGACAATAAGTGATGGTGTAACTTTTTTCTAATAAGATAAACTTTCTGTCTTGCTTTATCTTATTAGGGAGTTATATGTCAGTGTTTAAAATACGCTATATAGTATAATAAGTGTCATAAATTCTTTAAAAGAGGAAAAAAATTACACCCATAAAGAAAAAGATGATAAAAATGATATAATTACAGTATAAGTACAAATTCTTCAAAATTTAAAAAATACAATCAAATAAACTCATATGAGTTGACTCAAATAACTCATGAGTTAAAAGGTTCAAAAATAGTCGAATAGAGAGATGCTCAATGAGAATAATAAGGAATTTAATCCAGGAATTCCAAAATCCCATAATAGGTATGTTAGACAGAGAACATAAGAGACAAGAACATTATCAAAGATATAGCACAGGGACTTTTTCCTGAACTGAAGAATATAAGCCCTAGCACCATGAATGAGAAAAAATTGACTAAGGTATATTACTAAAAAATTTCGGAACATACATTGAGAAAGATAAAATTCTAAAAGCTTCCAGAAATTATGAAGAAAAATGATACTGGACTTCTCAAGAGCAACATGGGAAGGTATAACACAGTGGAATGATGTCCTCAAATTTTTTTGGAAAATATACTTCCAATGTGAATTTCTGTGCTCAAAATATCAAAAAAAGGTAAGCTACAGGAACTCTGGAGCCTCTACCAAAAACTAAAAAGACTACACAGAGAGAGAAATGGGACATAAAAATTAGAAAAAGGAGGATAACTGCAGTGCAGTAAGCTCAGAAAGTGGCCAGTTCAGATTGTGCTTCAAGTAGTTCTGAGGGGTATCAAACTTTTAAATTATCTAATACATTTATAATAAAAATACTGAGAAGTTTTGTAGAGCTATGAAGAAAAGCAGCAACACATATTCAGAAAACTAAGCAAACACATAAAAAAGGAAATAATTAGTTCTAGGGATAAATAAAAATTTGCACAAATAATCATATATATTTCTTGGCATAGTAGTGAATAACACTTTATGTGGACATTATAATACAAATATAAAATTTTAAACAAATTAATAATTCTGATATAACAATTCTGAGAAAACAGGAAAAGGCATGGGTGAAGGTGAATATAAAAAAGGTAAATCCACACTAACAATAATGATAAAGTATAAATTGAAAACTCAATAAGTAGGAGTAAAAATATGTTGTTTAGAAATATGAAAGTAAATACCAGAACAACTAGAAGTGAAAAATGTTTGGGGGTGAGAGGTGAATGAAATAGAGAAAGCCATTTTTCTTTTAATTTAACTGCAAATTTTAAAACTATAAATACAACATGGACAAAAAACAATAGTCTTTTTTTAAAAAAAGTATTGCCATATTTAGATAATTTTCAAAAATAGCCACAACTTAAAACCTAACCATACCTCCTGTAAATTTTGGTCTTCTTGAGTCCAAGAATTTAAAACATGTGCTCCAGAGTCACTCACAATGAAATTCACCTAAGAGATGTCAAAGAAACAATTAATATTCAACTATAATTTCACTCAACCACCATATTTTAAAATAATATGCAATTTCTATCACTGGTTTGTTGTTTGATTAATTCATTCATTTTATAGTAATAAAAAGCCTAGTATATACCAGTTACTATTCTTGACACTGGGGATATGGTATTACAAGGATGAATGAAACAATTCTATCACAATGTGGGGGAAGTCTGGGATGGGGAATGGGATAAAATAAGGGGCAGTGCAGCCAGAATACAAATGAACATGATAATTCCAGAGAGTGATTAGTGATTAGTGCTTAGCTACTCTAGATTGGGTTGTCAGACATAGGCTCTCAATAGAAGTAGCAATCTAGGGAAAATCAAAATGACCAAAGGAAACCAGCCACTGAAAAAACAGGGATAAGAATTCCAGGTACAGCAAACAGCAAACACAAAAGCCTATAAGTGTGTACCCCTAGAAGGGTAAAAAATCAGAGTAAGCAGAGTAGTAGGAAATAAGCTCAAAGAAATAAGGCAGAAGCAATATCTATAGAGCACTCAGTTATACAGACCACTGAAAGCCAAATAATGGATTTGAACTATGTTCTAATTTTTAAAGTAAAATACAAATTAAAAAAAAACAGGGGCTGGGATTATGGTGCAGGGGTAGCGTGCTCGCCTAGCACACGGGAGGCACTGGGTTCGATCCTCAGCACCACATAAAAATAAAATAAAGCTATTGTGTCCACCTACAACTAAAAAATAAATATTTAAAAACAAAAACAAAAAAAAACATTATTGGGGCTGAGGGTATGACTCAGTGGTAGAACACCTGCCTAGAATGCAACAGGCCCTGGGTTTGTTCCCCAGCACCACAAAAAATTATCAGATAAGATAATGATAAGGAACATATTAGAAAATATATCAAATGATGATGATGACTATGTCACGTTTTGAGAGGAGGAAGAAATTTCTTTCTTTCCCCTGGATGATAAGATCATTATTCCTAATATCCATAAAGTGCTAGTTTCCTTCTTTAAACAAAAGGTTTGATAATTGGTCTTCTCTCCTAATGGTTATCTGATGGGAATAAATTTTATAGCCACTTTATTTAGATTATCTCACTTAAATTTTATAAGAAAATAGGTGCAATACTTACATAAAAGGAAAACTAAGGCTTGGAGAGATTAAGAAATATCCAAGTCACA
This sequence comes from Xerus rutilus, assembly GCA_028644305.1. Lineage (NCBI taxonomy): Eukaryota > Metazoa > Chordata > Mammalia > Rodentia > Sciuridae > Xerus > Xerus rutilus. The sequence continues at coordinate 75,117,347 of CM053403.1, read as the reverse complement.
TTGCTGGAAGCGAGATGCCAGGATTTGAACCAAAGCCTCTGCCTAAAATCAATATGCTATTCTTCCCCTCATTATATCTCTACACAGGATGCACAAAAATTTCAAAAGGGCCAGGTGTGGTGACACACATCTGTAATCCCAGCAGCTTGGGAGGCTGAGGCAGAAGGATTACAAGTTCAAAGGCAGCCTCAGCAACGATGAGGTGCTAAGCAACTCAGTGAGACCCTGTCTCTAAATAAAATACAAAAAAGGGCTGGGGATGTGGCTCATTGGTTCAGTGCCTCTGAGTTCAATCCCTGCCACTCACTCTCACCAAAAAAAAAATTCAAAAGGAACTTATATTTTAACTTGGAATATATCTGAATGCATAATGTTGGACTCTGTATTCACCTTTGCTGTGACTATACTATCTTTGCCAGTCTAATTGGCTAGGTCCCAGCCCAGGCTGCTGCAAACGAGACAGAAAGCATATCATCCACTTGTGGCTAACCAAATGACTTTCCCAAAATAAAACACCTGAGATAATGAAACCTAAAGATAACTTTCAATACTTAAAATTTCTATTTATCATCAATTTCTCTTCTTGATTAAAAAAAATCCATTTAGCATCATTTTTTCTTGCCTTTTTTCCTTTTCTTTTGGTGCTAGGGATTAAACCCAGAGCCTCCCCACTGAGCTGCACTCTTAGCCCCAACTTAGTATCTTAAGAGAATTTCTTTTTAAGATGGGCAAATCCTAAGCAGTTTAGCACATATTCTCTAGAATTACAAGTAGCCGGTCTGCTTAGGTTCAGATTCTGGCTCCATGACTAACTGGCTATGTGACTAAGGACAAGTTTCTCTTCTTTACCTTAGTTTCTGTATGAACAACACAACAGTAATAAACAAAACTGATATAAAGTTGGCAACATACCAGCACAAGCTGAGAAACTGCTTATCCCCAATGGTCCTTCTGCTTGGGCTCCCATAATTCTCAATGGTCAGTGCTTGTTCCACACTGGTTATTACATATTTAAACATTGCCTCAATACTTATGGTACCTACTTCATCTAACTGTTGTGACAATCAAAGGAGCTAATAAATATAAAGCACTTTGGAACATGTCTGGCATGTTCAATAATTACTAGCTGTTATTACTGGCCCCAATCAAATATCCATAATATATTTATCCCAAATAGCAGTTCTGTGTACATTTTTAGTAGTAAACAAATAGTTCTAAGTCAAATTAAACAAATAGTTCTAAGTGAAATCTGTAACAAATTTATTTACACAGTTTAGTACATCTCCCACAAATCATAATTTTGTCTGTAATGTATACTCACCAGCTTTTTAAAGGGAAATATATCATACATTATTCTACAGTACTCCATGGAAGATTCTACTGAGCAAGTCCACAATGATTTAGAGATGGGGGCCAGAGGGATGATTCCTTGGGTTCTATTCTTCACCAGCATATCAAACTCCACATGCTGTCTGCATGATTCTGCCATATAAGGGCAGTGATCCACAACAAATACTGTTTTATGAGATTCAGAAAAAATCTTCATTTTTAACCTATATGATGAAATACATATTAGTCAAATGTTGATACATAACATGTAATATTTTAAATTATTTCTAACTAATGTGCCTTTTCCACAAAAAATTTGGTAGGAAACATGAAGAATATGGTTCAGAGAAATTTGTCCAACAAAGAACAAGGTTTAATGACAATGTTTAATAAGGTTAGGACCAGAAAGCAATTGGGTCAATTCAATTGAGGCTGTCACTTTAGCAGGCACAAGCAGTTAGCCCATATTTTTTTTGCCTTTTAAAAGAACTTAAAATTGTTAGAAAAAACATTTTTACATATAATTGTATCTGATTCCCTTATATATACGAAATATTAAAAATGATAAATATTCTTCAAATACACTTTTGATTAACCTTACTAATTGACATGGATATATAAAAACCTCCAAGTCAGCAATTTTGGGCTTCCCTCCAAAAACAAGTTTCAAGACTTCTGAAAAAGGTGGGTGGAGTGGAGTAAGGGAAAATGAACAGGAAAGAAACGTAACAGCAAAAGTAATGCCCAAAATATAACTCCCAAGGTAACTGCATATCGGGTCCTCCTATTAGGGTAAGGATCCAAAACTCACTCTTCTTCTTACCATTTGATACAACACAATAATTTACCATGTAGAGCAGAATAACTTGGTTGCTACCATTACACTAGTGGGGATAAGGAACTTTTAAAACTTTTTCTTATTAAAACAACATATGATAGTCTCTTGCTTCACTAATAAAATACTAAATAGACAAATCCACACTCCAAAGGCACATGTTAAACAGAGAAAAAGTGATCATCAAAACGAGCTGTCTTTTACGATCGCCCTATTTTCTTCTGCTTTCAAAACGCATCTCCCCTTCATGCAAAACTCTCTTTGAGAAACCTCGCACACACACTTTGCTGGGGGGGAGGGGGTTAACACAAGGTGAGTGGATAGGGAAGACCTCAAGATCGAGGTTCGCTTACTTTCGTGCCTGGTCCTGCAGTGAAAACGAACAGAGGCTGTGCCTCTCTGGCAAAGGCTGCTGGCTGGGAGGGTGGGAGAATCAACGCACAGTCAGGAGTGTCTGGTACCAAAAACCGGGGACTACGCTTTGCCCGCACATCTCCAGAACACCGGTCCTTCCCAGGCTTCCTAAATGCAGGAGTGCGCGCGTGCGCGTGCACATACACACACACTCACACACTCAGGCTCGCGCGTGCGCAAAGCACTCTCCGACAGCCCCGCCAAGCTTCTCTTCCTCCTCCAAGGGGTGACGCACCAGACGCCAAACAGGAAGAGGGCGGAGCCAATGAGAAAAAAAAATTGCCTCCCACCTCAAGATGTTCTACCCGCTAATTTACCCAATCACCCTTTGGGAAGAATGATCCGGGCGACCTAAGAGTGTCCCCCAAAGCGATGTACCAACCACAGCACCGCTGAACAGGCCACGACCCCCTAGGTTTAGAACCCATATGCTTAGGACCCACCCTCCCGCGGTCTGCTTTTCTGTCTCTTCACCCAGGCCCGTTGCCCCTGGAAAAACACGCGAGACTTTGCGAGACGACAAGCTAAAACCAGAGCGGATAAATACGGAGGAACACAAAGTCCCCGCCCCTACCTCTCCAGCAAATTAGCGACAAGCGGTGGGCTCCGCTCCACGGTAACGCGAGGAAGGAAATCTCGCGAGACTGGTGCAGTCGGGAGCGCTAGTCGCAGACGGTCGGCGGAGGTTTATCCCGGGTCAGTGATGGGGCTGAACCCCGCTGACTTTCCGGTTGTTCCTGCTATCTCTTCTAGGTTCTGCGTCTGCTCGCTGAAGAGGCGAAACAAGGGCGCGGAGTCTTTTCTTTTGGGTGCCTAAGTCCGGGTCGACAGAGGTCCTAGTTTCCACAGCAGACGTCTACGAGGGATTGAGAGCGGAGTAAGTGGTATAAATCCGGGGACAGGAGCGGGCGTTGGCGAGTCTGCCTGGGCCACTCCGGTGCTTTGCCTCTTGAGAACCACCGGCTGCCTGGCCCCGGCCACTTCGCAGTCTCAGCTCCTGGGAGCCGTAGTTCGCTGCTCAGCTCTGAGCTCTTTCCGGAACTGAGATACGGAAAGTTTATTGGAAACTCTCGGCCCTAACCCTGTGGACGCACCTTCCCTATTTGTTTTCTTCCTTCGTTACCCACCTGGTAGCTCACCTTGAGGAATGGGGGAGGGACCCTTTTCTCACCTCAGTTTACCTCTTTGCAGCATTTGCCGCAGATGACCATTCCCTGTTTCTTGAAACCGCCCTCCAAGAGGTATTACTCCTTTTATCTGGTTTTCATCTTATTCCATTCCAGCTACTGACACCAGTAATACGTCCTAATATCCAAACTAGAAACCCAAGAATCATCTTCGGTTATACATTTCCACTTAAACGGCACTGTATCATTTCTTCTTTCACCAGAATTAACTGCAACTGCCTTACCCGTACCCTTAATTAGTTTCCCCACTATCATCTTTCATAGAATTACATTCTGGCATACATTTGTTTATATCTCACCTTAAACTTTTCAAGTAACAATATTGCTGACAGAATCAAGTCTTAATTGTTAAGCCTGTCATTCAGGACCTTTTACAGTTTGTCTCAATCATATTTTACCTTTAGAGTCTCATCTTCCTCCTATTTTGGATTTTAAAATACTTGAATATCCAAACATACCAGACTACTGGCTGTTTTTCCAAAAGTGCCATGCATTTTCACAACTGTCTCTCTCTGTAGGTGCTTTGTAGGTGCTGTAGCATCTGTCTAGAATGCTTACACTTTCCGTGTTTGCCATTTATCAAAACTCAGTTCATGGATCTGCTTAGAATCCCCCAGGTGACAAAGCACTTCAGATAGTTTTGTGGTATTAGGATGAATTATTTGTTCATTTGTCTGTCTCTTCTGCCAACTTGAAATTGAGTCTGAAATTATGTCTTATTCATCTTTGAAATCAAGTCTAGTCCAGTGCTTGGCACATTATTTATATGTACATATATGTACATATTTATAATAATTCTAAACACTTTACCACGTTTTTAGTTCCTTAAAACATAGAATTTTAAGAGTCAGAAGGAACCTTGTGTATTTGCTTAAATGCCCCTGACCTATTTTGGATATGAGCAGTCCCATACTCCTAATACATATGTAATTGTAACTTTTAGTTATTAGTTGATTGGAATTATATAAAATGGAAAGGGGGGGGGGAAACTCCATACTTTCAAATAATTTTGTGTTTTATTATACTAGTATTTGTTTATATTTGAAAAGTTTTGGGATTATATGTGAGAGAAATGTCTTAGATTATTTGCAATGCTTGTGTATGTGCCTTCCACCAACTCCTTGGCCTATAGGTTAGAAATAATGGGTTTAGATTAGGTTCGTTACTTCTGGAATTGTTATAACTGTTTGCAAATGTGCATATGAGACTTTTATTTAACCATGATTCTAAGGGAATATATATACATATTTTTGGGGGGTACTAGGGATTGAACTCAGGGGCACTGGACCACATCCTCAGCTCTTCCTTGTATTTTATTTAGAGACAGGGTCTCACTGAGTTGCTTAGTAGCTCGCTGTTGCTGAGGCTGGCTTAGGACTTGTAATTCTGCCTCAGCCTCCTGAGCTGCTGGGATTACAGCGTGTATCTTTTTTTGGGTGCTAAAAATTGAACCTGGGGGCTTTACCACTGAACTACATCCCAGCCATTTTTACTTTTTATTTTGAGATAGGTCACACTAAGATGCTGAGGTTGGCCTTGAACTTGCAATCCTATTTCATTGGGAATATAGGCATGCACCACTCTGTTGGGGGCAAATGTATGTGATTTTTCTAAAAATGTTCCAATGTCATTCCTTTGAAATTCTGTTTTGTCACACTTTAAAAATTAATTTTCTTCATAAAGCTCCAATTATGTTCACTGCACCAATGAAAATTCCATGATTTCAAATAGGGTTATGTCTTTATAAGATGCTTATTTTTATGTGTAATTTACATGCATAATTCTTGATCTCTTAAGAATATGAGCTTTTCTGAAAGACATAACTATGTGTCAATGTTATCTACTAATTGACATTAGAGTTATCTACCTGAACACTAAAAAAAAAAAAAAAATTACACTAAACTGACATCTAAAGACATCTGTGGTATATTAAGTAGTCATAGTATTTTTGTGAAGGTCTGGCTATAGGATAGTGAATTTCTGGATAAAGGAATTAGAAGAATAACTTGAATTCCTTTAAATTTTTCTTAACCAAAAAGAAGTCTAAAAGTAAACAGCTGGCAGTTGCTGTCTTGGGTAGGTGGCAGTTTCTTTTTTACCAGCAGCAGAATGTTCTTGAACCATCTGCCAGGAATCTTGAATAGCACGTTTAGTGGCAGAGTGGGTGAGAATGTAGGTAATGCAGAAAACGCACACACACAAAATTTAAAAAAAAAACAAAAAACATTTTTCTGCAGTTTAAACCTACCTGTAGAAAACAATGTAAATATTTTGTGACACGTTAAGAGAGGTACTATGAAAATAGGCAGGTAAGTTAAAAATACTCCTTTTTTTTTTTAAACTGAAGACTATTTTTAAACATTTGAAACTTGTTAGTTTGAAAAAGCACTTCTCCCACTCTACTTATTAGACAAAAAAGGCGGGGGGGGGGGGGGAATCATCTTTCAGGAAGAATAATAAAATACATTAATATTATAAAATATTTTACAATTTTTTTGTGGTTTCACATACAGGAAATGAACATGCAAATTCTTAGAAACTGTCACTGTTTTTCTGAAATGCTAATAAAATTATCCTTTTAGCTACCTGCTGTTTATAATTCCTTTCCCTGAATAGATGTTTTTATAATTATGAACAAATTTTAAGGATAGTTCATTTTGATAGTGTTTCATTATGCAGCCTAGAGAATGTCTTTTAAAGTAGATATTAATTACAGTTTTAAAAAGTCTATCATTAAACATTTGTTGCTTAATTAACTGTAAGGTCTAATTAAAATGGTTCTTAGGTTTATATTAGTTACACGAAAAAAATTGAAATTTTTTATAAATTGTTCTTATGCATTCTTGTTTATTTCTTATGATTGGCTTGAAATGAAACTTTTAATATCTTGGAAGTCCCATTTCTACGTTAGGGTCTAGGAATTTGCTTTGTTTTTCTACCTAGGCAGGTCAAGATGGTTTCTATATAGGTGAAAGCAAATAGGGCCCTGTGAATCCAGCCTGACTCAAGAATAAAACTCTGGGGATCAGAAGTTCTACTTCTGGTACTAGCTGGGCTCCTTCTTTGGGTTTCTTATATTTGTAATCCCTAAGTCTATTTTATTATTGGTAAAAAGGGAATAACACTTGTCTTGCTGCCCAATATAAGCTGATACTCCTCAGATTCAGAAAGCTGTGAATGAATGAATTAAAATTATTACTGGCATTTTGATTTTTATTCTAGAGTACTCCAGAAGTCTGGGTTAAATTAGGTTGGAGAAAAGGCTAAAAATAGATAAAAACAATTCTGAAGAAGAAAACAATGACTTAGCAAGGGTTTTAAAACTGAGAGGTTTGGTATTTATGATAGACAAATAGCCATTTTTAATAGGGTTGTAAAAAAGACCACATCATGGTTATAATTGAATTTCCTTAATGGCTAATGGTGTTCAACATCTTTTCATGTGTTATTCACCATCCATATGTCTTTTTAGTTAGCATTAAAGTCTTTTGCTCGTTTTAAAAATTGGATTTTTAGTATTAGTTTTGAGAGATTTTTATTCTAGATAAAAGTCTTTCATTAGATATAAGATTTGAAAATATTTTCTTCCAGTCTAGATATAGCTTGTGTTTTCAGTCTGTCTTAATGGTGTCTTTCGTTAGTTGTAATTTTAATGAAACTCAGTTTATCAAATTTTTCTTTTAGGAGTCATGCTTTTGTTAAACATCTACAAAAAATCTGTTTAACCCCAAGGTACCAAGATTTTCTTCTCTTGTTTCTTATAGAAGTGTTTTGTTTAACAGTTAGAACAGTGTTCCATTTTGAGTTAATTTTTATAGAGTGTAAGAATTGTGTTGAGATTAGTTTTCTGGCATATGGATGTCCAGTTCTTCAATCATTTGTTGAAAAAAAGTTAACCTTTCTCCCTTAACTTGCCTTTGCACCTTTTCAGAAATCAATTGACCATGTTTCTGTGGGCCTATTTCTGAACCTCTGTTCTGTCTCTATCAATACCACAACTGTCTTGATTGCTGAAGTAGGTCTTAAATTTTAGTAGTGTGATTTATAACTTCAGTTTCAAAATTATTTTGTCTAGTCTATCTTTACATTTCCATAGAAATTTTATAATTGGCATGTCCATTTCTGAAAAAAAATCCTGCTGAGGTTTTGATTAGAAATTGAATTAAATCAGTAGGTTACTTGTGGAAAACTGTTTATTGAGTCTTTCAATTGTTGAACATAGTGTTTCTCCATTTATTTAGGTCCTCTTTAGTTTCTTTCATTAACTATTTGTAGTTAGCATGTAGACCTTACATGTATTTTGTTTCCTTTTTTGCCCAAGAAATTTTTTTTTGCCCAAGAATTTTTAAGGGTATTATAAATGTGTTTTGTTTTGAATTTTTTATTTTTATTTCCATTTGTTCATTGCTAGTTTATAGGAAAACAATTGGGCCTTGAGCTTCCACCTCTCACCCCCCACCCCACCTCCACTACTGTGGATTGATCCTAGGATACTCTACTACTGAGGTACATCCCCAGCCCATTTTTAAATTTTGAGACGGGGTCCCCAAGTTTCTGAGGCTGGCCTAGCCTCAAAGTTATGATCCTCTCTGCCTCGCCCTCCCAAATCCTTGGGATTACAGGTGTGCACTGCTGGGCCTAGCTTTTTTTTTTTTTTTTTTTTTTTAATTTCCAGCATAAACAGTGTGGGATATGAATGAGGGCAGTTTTATTTCTTTTATATCTATATGCCCTTCTTCCACATTTCTAGCCTCTTTTGCACTATTATTGGTTATTAATTATCCTTGCCTTGTTCTAATTTTAGTGAGAATATACTTAGTCGTCGTCCATTAACTATGATTTGCTGTAGGGTTTTTTTAGAAGTGCCTGTTCTCTTTTTGAAAAATTCCCTTCTAGTCCTGGTTTGCAGAAAGTTTTTATTATGATAGGATGTTGAGATTTTTCTAATGTATGAATTGTATGATCAAGTGTTTTCCTCTTTGGTGGACCATAGTGATATAGAGATAGCCTTGAATTGTGGGATAAACCCCACTTGGTCATGGTGTATTACTCTTTTAATGTATGGCCAAATTTGGTGTTTGGTTTGGATGTGAAGCTCATGTGTGAAACAATGCAAGAAGGTTCAGAGGAGAAATGATTGGGTTATGAGAGCCTTAACTCAATAAGTGAATTAATCCCCTGATGAGATTAACTGAGTGGCAGTTGAGGACAGGCAGGATGTGGCTGAAGGAAGTGCTTATTGGGGGCGTGCCATTGGGATATATGCTTTTTAACTGGCAAGTGGTGGTCTCTGCTTTCTCATCATCATGTCTTCCACCATGCTATCTTGCCTCGCTTTGAGCTCCAAGGTACTTTTATGAGTGCAAATTGTACTGGCATCTTCTTACAAAAGAGTTTGGTTTCATTGCAGTTAAAAATTCACATTGGATGGTATCCTTTCTCCTTATTTAGTCTCTGCAACTCTGCTTGAAATATAGCAGCAACTTCCTCATTAGCAGACACAGCCTCTGTAGTAATTTTAGTCCAGACCTATTCCTGAATCTGTGTAACCATCCTTTAATTGCAGTAAATGGCTTGATGTTATTTCAGAGGCTCCTTGCTGAAGTCTTTATATGGTCTGAATACTTCTGACACAAAATATTGCCACCAATCAGGATGTGTTTTTCTGTTCATGTCTTCCACCTACAAATTTAATGCCACCGCGCCCCCGCCCTCCCAACCTTCTTTTGTGCTGGAGATTGAAAAACAGTCTTCAACACTTTTTCTTTTTGGTGCTGGGTACTGGAACCCAGGGCTTTGCAGAGGTAGCACATGCAGTCTTATCATTGATCTACAGCCCCAACTCTCTTTTTCATCTTAACTAATTACTAATCACATAATCACATGCTGTGGCTGTAGCTTTTAGTTTGGGATATGACCGCAAAACTAGCATAAGTTTATTTTTCCTTCAGTTTCAGATAGATTATTTTTACCATAGATCTTAGCAACCTTTCCATATAGTTTTATGAGTTTTTTTCCTTTCCTTATGAGAATTTTTCACTTTAAGGAAGCACTTTATGGTTACTTTGGTATGTCCAAATAACCAGCGTCACTACTCTTGTACATTGGGGCCATGATTAGGTAAAATAAAGGTTACTTGAACACTGGCGCTGCTACTGTGACAGTAAATTTGATAACTTAGAGGACTAGTAAGTGACTAACAGATGTGGAATGTAGCCAGCATGGATAACATTGGACAAAGGGATGATTCGTGTATTAAGCAGGAATAAATAAAGATTTCATCACACTGTTCAGAATGGCTTACAATTTAAAACTTATGAATTATTTATTTCTGGAACATTCCAGTTAGTATTTTTGGACCACAATTTATCATGGGTAACTAAAACCATAGAAAGTAAAACCATGGATAAAGGGAATTATTGTATTCTGCCATTGTCGGTAGTAGTAGTTCATAAAATCAGTTCAATCCACTTAGATGATAGTGTTCATTTCCTTCTCTATCCTTCCTGATTTTCTGCATACAAGATCTGTTAACTACTGAGAAAGGAGCATTGAAGTGTTCAGTAGTAAGTGTGAATATGTCTATTTATCCTTTCAGTACTTTCAGGTTTTGCTTTGTGTATTCTCTTGTGTGCGTGTTAACATTAGGATTCTTGTCTTAGCAAATTGGCCCTTTTATCATTATGTAATGCTTCTCTGTCCCTGATCATTTTCTTTTCCCTGAAGTGTATATACTCCAGCTCTTTAAAAAAAAAAAAAAAAGAAGAAGCACCTTTATAAAGATGTATAATATACTATTTACCTATTTAAAGTGTACAATTGAATGGGTTTTAGTATATTCACAGTTATATAACTGTCAACAAAATCAATTTTAGAACAGTTTATCACTCTAAAAAGAAACCATATGCCATTAACAGTTACTTCCTATTCTCCTTACGTCTCCCCAACCATTCCCAACCTCCTGCTGTCCCCCAGCTCTAGGCATTCACTAAATTACTTTCAGTTTCTATAGATTTTCCTCTACTGGACCTTTAAATCATATAATATGTGGTCACTTGTAACTGACTGGCTTCTGTCACTTAGCATAAAATCAGACAATAGGTCCCTTCTCAAGATGGCTCCTGAACAGCAAGCACCCTATGCATTCTCTAGGAGGTGATGTTAAATCCTTTTCCAAAGCAAGTCTATTTTGTAGAGTTCAGGTAACTTATCTAGGTTAGGCAGCCAGCCAGCAGGCATAGTGAAACTTTCCAAAAGCTACAGTTACCAGTATCCACACTGATTATTTTGCTGGGACTCTTTTTATATACCCTTACCCTACAAATGGAAGACTTCCCCTCCTCAAGCTGTGGAGCCCAGTTGGCAAGTGCTGGGCTATTTTGTTTCTCTTACTGTACTCTTCTCCCAGGTTTATAAGAATTTACAAGGTTACATTATCTTTCTTACTGCTTTCTAGTGTTCTCCCATGGTCACTCACCTGTGAATTCAACTATACACTTACTACTTTGGTTCTTTGTTGAGGGGGAGGTGAGTGCTGGGTACCTCTATTAAGCCATCTTGAAATTCCCATTAGATTTCCCTTTTAACCAGGCGCGGTGACGCATGCCTGTAATCCCAGCACTTCTGGAGGCTGAGACAGGAGAATCGCGAGTTCAAAGCCAGCCTCAGCAATGGCAAGGCACTAAGCAACTCAGTGAGACCCTGTCTCTACATAAAACACAAAATAGGGCTGGGGATGTGGCTCAGTGGTCGAGTGCCCCTGAATTTGATCCCCAGTACCAAAAAAAAAAAATTTCCCTTGTATATACCAAAAGTTTCCCATAAGAGCCAGTGTTGTTCACATCAAAACTTTTTTTTTTCTTTTTGCCTTCTACTAAGGAAAATATAAGAGTTAGGGTTAATGCAATTTTATATAAGAAGTATAACCAGGGGATTGAGACTTTGAATAGCATGACACATGGAGGCATCTTTGTCTAGTTAGTGGTATGTGTTTTTGAGCAGTATTGCAGATTACTTAAGTAGAGGCTAAGCAGAGTTCTTTACACTCTAATTCACCTTCAAGCTTGTATCATTTCTAACAAGCAAAATCACAAGGTGTTCCTACTTTTTTCTCCCAGCAAACTTAAATGAAGCTTTAGAAGCATATTTTTGTTTATGTGAAACTAAAATAAGGTTATATGCAGATGTTGTTTTGAGTCTCGATTTTAATTTTAATTATAGGTATTCTTTTAGAAATGAGCTGCACAATTGAGAAGGCACTTGCTGATGCTAAAGCCCTTGTTGAAAGATTGAGAGATCATGATGATGCAGCAGAATCTCTGATTGAGCAAACCACAGCTCTCAACAAGCGAGTAGAAGCAATGAAGCAGGTTTGATTTTTCTTTCTGATTGATTCCATTTAACAGAAGCAATCATTGACATTTATGTATTGCTTGAATCATAAGCTGCTGCTTTTAATGTTCTCTAAATTTTGAAGTAGCTTCACGTGTATGTTTAATCTGCTTTAAATGAGGATATGTTTGTCATGTTCAGATGGCAAACATGTATGTGCGTGTGTTTGTATTCCAAAACCTATAGATTTGCTGAACGCTGTAATCCCAGCAACTTGGGAGGCTGAGGCAGGAGTATCACAAGTTCAAAGCCAGCTTCAGCAACTTAGCGAGGCCCTAAGCAACTTAGTAAGACCTTGTCTCAAAACAGAAAATTCAAAGGACTGGGGATGTGGCTCATTTGTAAAATGCCCCTAGGTTCAATTCCTAGTACCAAAAATAAAAATAAAACCTGTAGATTTGATTACTTTTCTGACAGAGATGGACATTTCAGTTCAGACATCAAATGAATGTTAGGTCTAGATAAATTTGACAAAGACCAGATAATACCTTTTACTTGTGTTGACATACATTTTTCTCTGTCTTATATAAGACAGAAATGTTATATAGTTTTCTTTATGAAAGTACTTAGTTGATGCTATTTAATAACCAAATATTTTCTAAAGTGATGCAAAGCAATATCTGGTTTACAGCCTATGCAGTAATGCATTAGTACTTTCTATCTTGTTTTTCATTTAATGCTGTCAATTAAAAAGAAATTAAAAGGGTTTTATATCTTGATTTTTTACCATGTATAACAGAATCTTTCAGTGAGCTATGGAATCTAGCTACCATTTTAAACACTCCTTTGATAAAAATTTTTAGTTGTTAAGAAAATTATACAATCTCAGGTATTGTGATGGAAATTAGAGGGGAAAATGTATATTCACAGCCAACTCTTTTGAAACTCATCCATTCTGTAAAAGGAAACTACCTGGGGTACTGCTCTTAAAAAGCTATGAAAATAGTAGAACAAGTTACAGCAAATTTTGCAACCATGTTGCCCTAAACAAATTACGTGCCTCCATAATGTCCAGTTTAACTCTGGAACTCCAGTGAACATATGCCTGGTATTAATTTGTTTTTAAAAAAGGAGTTTGACATTTGAAGTTAAGAACTAGGAATGTTATTATGAATCTATTACTAAGTGTCTCAGAATGTCTTGAAAGTAAACCATTACAATTTTGAAGTTAGTTAATTCTTTTTTTTTTTTTTTTTTTTAATGGTACTGAGGATTGAACTCAGGGCATTTGACCGCTGAGCCACATCCTCAGCCCTATTTTGTATTTATTTAGAGACAGGGTCTCACTAAGTTGCTTAGTGTCTTGGCTGGCTTTGAACTCTCAATCCTCCTGCCTTAGCGTCCCAAGCCATTGCGATTACAGGCATGCACCACCACGCCCAGCTCACTTATTTTTTTAATGCAAATTATTTTGCATTTCTTCTGCATGTGTCCTTTTAAGATAATTTATATACCATAAAATTCACCCTTTTAAATAATACAATTCATTGGATTTTAGTATATTCACAGGTTGTGCAGCCATAACCACTAATTCCAGATAATTTTGATCACCCTAAAACTATAGATGTGTCCGGCTTGTGATTGGCTGTTAATACAATATTTTTACAATTCTTCTGTCACAGCATGAATCAGTACTTTATTCCTGTTTATTGCCCAATATTATTGCATTGCCGGATGCAGTGGCGTGCACCTGTAATCCCAGCACTTTGGGAGGCTAAGACAGGAGAATCGCGAGTTCAAAGCCAGCTTCAGCAGCAAGGCTCAGAGCAACTCAGTGAGACCCTGTCTCTACATAAAACACAAAATAGGGCTGGGGATGTGTCTCAGTGCTCAAGTACCCTTGAGTTCAATCCTGGGTACCAAAAACAAAAAAGTAAAAAAAAAAAAAAATTATATTGCATTGTGAGGATACAACACATTGTGGTTTATTCATTCATCAGTTGATGGACATTTGAATTTGGGGGCTATTACACATAATGCTGCTATGAATATTTGTATACAAGGTTTGGTGTGGATGGAGGGTTTCAGTTCCCTTGGGTGTGTACCTAGGAGTAGGATGAATGAATTATATAATATCTGTATGTTTAACTTTTTGAGGATCTGTTTGTTTGTTTATACTTATTCACACAGCAGATAGGTTTCCAAATATTTTCTCCAGACATATTCTTTTTTAATCATTTCATTAGTATCAGGAAGAAATTCAAGAACTTAATGAAGTCGCAAGACATCGGCCACGGTCCACATTAGTTATGGGAATCCAGCAAGAAAACAGACAAATCAGAGAATTACAACAAGAGAACAAAGGTAAGACATATTATCACCATAGGTAAACATCGTCTTTTCTTCTTTTTTTTTTCTGTACAAGAGATTGAACTGGGGCATTTTACACTAAGCCACATCCCCAGTTCTTTTTATTTTTTAGTTTGAGACGGGGTCTTATTAAGTTGCTGAGGCTGGCCTCAAACTTGGGATCCCCCTGCTTCAGCCTCTCAAGTCACTAGTATGACAGGTGTTCACTTCCACACCCAGAAAACATCTTCTTTTCTTGATATCATCTTAGATTCTCACCCTCAATATTCAGTTTGCACCATTTTGTTACCTGTGAAGTGACTAAGTTTCATTCTCTGCAGTCTCACTGCTTTAGCCCCGAATTAAAGTGCTGTCTTCTTAATCTTTTGCCTATACTATCCTAAGTGGTCTCCTTGATTCTAGTCTTTCCACTTCCATCATTCTTTAACACAACCATCAGTTGATTTTTCAAAAATAAATTTAATCATGCTACTTTTTGCTTGAGAACATTCATTATATCCTTACTTCCTTACACAAGGAACTTCAAAGTCAATTCCTGGCCTTTTTTGTGTTCTTCCCACAGCTCTTCTCTGTGAACACTTTGCTCTTGCCATCTCACAGCAATTCCTCAATATTTCATCCACTTTCATGCCTTCCTACCTAGAATCTCCATTCCTTAGTTTTTCAACCCAAGAAAATCAAGGTCATGCTTCTGGAAAACTTTCACAAATTTCTCCTCAGAGATTTCTCTCAAATGTGTTTGAGTAGCTCTGCACTTACCACGAGTTTGTTTCCTCTACTACACTCTAAACTCTGTGATCTTTGGGTATTCTTAATATAGCCAAGAGCATTGTCTGATATTTATTTGCTATTTAGTAAATGTTTTCTGATACTTAAAAACTGAGTTTCAAAGCTAGGTACAGTAGTACGTGATTATAATCCCAGTGACTTGGGAGGCTAAGGAAGGAGAATTGCAAGTTTGAGGCCATAATTGGCAACTTAGCAAGACCCTGTCTTAAAATTAGAAATAAAAAAGGCCATGGATATACCTCAGTAGTAAAGCGTCCCTGGTTTCAACCCCCAGTACCACAGACACACACACAAAAAAAAACTAAGGAAGAGGACTTCATTTGGTGTCTTTTATTGTTATATGGGTAGACTTTTGTATATCATGTTTTCTTTTTAAAATACCCTATTTATCAATTGGTATTTTGATAAATATAATATTGGAGAGAAGATTTTGTTTGCCCTAAGTTTGAATAAATTATACTGTTATTCTTGATAGAATTGCGTACATCCCTGGAAGAACATCAGTCTGCATTGGAACTTATAATGAGCAAGTATCGAGAACAAATGTTTAGATTGCTCATGGCTAGCAAAAAAGATGATCCAGGTATAATAATGAAGTTAAAGGAACAGCATTCCAAGGTAATCCATTTCATAAATGTAACTTAAAATGGAAAAGAGGGATTATTGGTTGTGTTCAGATTTTAAAAAAGAGATATCTAGTAATGGTGTTTTAACGTGACATTGACTACTTCATCTTTATAACTGACATTTTCTGCTTTTCCTTTTCTCATTTCTTGTGTTATGGGCCATATTCTGGTTTTTTTTTTCTTCCTAACTCCTACTGTTTGCTAGTAACTTTTAAGTAGGTACATGTGTGTGCGTGTGTATGTATTTTGGAAATAAAGGTAAGTCTGCACAATTCAAAATTATTTTTGTAAGTTATCTACTTTTAAGAAATATTTCTTCCAATAAATTTGCATAATGACATTTTATGAGAACAAAAATTGAAATGCTCTGAAATTTTTTTAAAAATTTTTTGAAAGCAGCTAAATATAAATTTGTTTTTCTGAAGCCCATTTTCTGAATGAGGCTAATTCATCCACTCTATAAATGATCCTGATTATAATGAAAAACTATGGAGCTGGGGAGAAGAAGCAATTACCAATCTATTTGAATTTTGCTCCCAATATTGCACACCAGTTGACATCATTTTTAGAGGGAAAACTGAAGTGGTTAGAAACTGGTGTTTTTTCCTGCTGTTCTTGTCATTCCTGTGTCTTTTTACTTTGATATGTTCCTGTATTTACTGGCAACTGTTATGAAGATAAGTAGATTAATCTTATCCACTTATATTGTATTTTAAACTTAATTTTAGCTGCTGGTGTGAAATAAAAATATTAAACTAGGTTGTGATAACTCAGCCATTATCTGTAGTGCATAATGGTGAGATGATAATTATTAGTTATTAAGAAATAGTGATTGTTACAAGACCTTTTTAATCTTTCTCAATTAATAAAACACATTTTAGATTCTTTACAATATTTCTTCCATTTTGGTGTTTGTGTTTTTAAATTATTATTAATTTTTCTGGAAGTAAATAACTCTTTGAGAACTTAGGTTCCTCTTGTGTCAACTAGTAAATTAATAAATTAACAGAATTGGGTTTGATATTATCTAATATTCATCTCCTAGCCAAATGGAAATCCTGGATATTTAGGTGACAATCTTTTGAATATAAAATCTATTGTTGGGCTGGAGAAGTAGCTTCATAGAGCACTTGCCCAGCCTTGCAAGGCCTTGAGTTAGATCCCTAGCATTCTCAAAACAAAAAAAAATCCATTGTTAATGAGACCATTACAAATCATTTAAATTTAACTGTATAACTAAGAATCTTTTTTTAAGGTATAAAGAGAAATTGAGTTAAAATTATTGGTAAGATAAATGTAATCTTGAGATATTCTAAAAGGCCCTTATGTTTTACAACTTGAAAAATAAATTTTAAAGATCTAAAGGGAAGAGAATACCATGTCAAAAAAAATGCTTAGAATCAGATATTACTGCTTGTTAGTCCCATCTGGTAGCAATTACGACAGAGCAAATGTTTTCTAAAACACATTAGGGGATAGAGATGTACCTCAATGGTATTACATATGCTTAGCATGCATGAAACCCTGGGTTTAATCCCCAGCACAAAATATACATAAAACACATTAGATTTAACCATTCATCAAAGCTATTTCACTAATTAGTAAAATTAAACATTTTTCTGAGATAGCTCTAAACCATCCATTTTCATTATGTGGATTGAATTTGTCTAAGTGCTGATCCTTGCCTTCAATAAAATGACTATAAAGTTACTCGTTATTAATTCTAACTAATACATATTAATGTTTGTGATTTTGATTTTTCCCAAAAAGGAGATACCTTGACTTAGTTAGACAAACATTTATTAACACTTGCACTGGGTTAGTTGTTAAGCGTAATAACATGTTGAGTGAATTAATAAATTACTATATGAGCTTGTAATGAGAGATACAGACCAAACGTAATTTTTCTGATAGAAATATGAATTGTTAGCCAGGCGCGGTGGTTCACGCCTGTAATCCTAGCACTTTGGGAAGCTGAGACAGGAGAATCACAAGTTCAAAGCCAGCCTCAGCAACAGCAAGGCGCTGAGCAACTCATTGAGACCCTGTCTCTAAATAAAACACAAAATAGGGCTGGGGATGTGGCTCAGTGGTCGAGTACCTCTGAGTTCAATCCTCAGTACCAAAAAAAAAAAAAGAAAGAAAGAAATATGAATTGTTTCCGGAATACTAAAGAGCAATATTAGTTCTCATGATGAAAATCTGGAAAGATGTCCAGGAAAGAGAAAATTCATCCAGATTCAACCTTGAATTAATTATGAAGGTGGGGAGGGTTTCCATAAGAAGTGAGTAAACAGAAACATCATAAAGGCACAAAACTATGGGATTCTAGGACATGTTTGGGTACTACTGCCCTGGTAACACCTAAACACAAAAATAATTTTTTAACACACTTAGAGGTAACAAATTTAAAGCAACAATTTGGAGTAAAAGACCCTTTTGAAATAGTACAGAAGTTTGAGTACACACTTAAAAATCAGTAGAAAGTTTAAGAATTTATTTTCATCCAAATACTTATTTTTATATTATTTTTAACATACCTTTTTGGAAATCTTAAAAAAACAAACATTTTGAACAGTTGGCTAACACGCATGAACTAACACTCATTCAGTTTTTAAAGTACGGATAATATCCGTATTAACATTATAATGACTCTGTACTACAGATTGACATGGTACATCGTAACAACTCCGAAGGATTCTTCCTTGATGCATCTCGACACGTCCTTGAAGCACCTCAGCATGGACTGGAGAGGAGGCACTTGGAAGCAAATCAGAATGTACACTAAATAAAACAGTCAACTTTGGGGTGTGGATGGAAGGGGGGTCCATTTAAAACGTTCTTTTACTTTGAATTTCCCTCCCAGAATAGATCAGCAAATAAACCAACTAAAAATAAAATGCTGTGCTTTTGATAGTCATGCTATTTAGTGTAGAAACTTTAAAAATTTGTCATTAATTCTCTGTGTATTATATCATACACGGTCTGTTATTGACTATAGATTTTAAAGGATATTTAGCCCAGCTTTGCATTTATTTGCTCTTACTAGCTTTTTTGCTGCAAAACAGTTACATCAAGGACATTTTCTTGTCCTGGACATCAAGGATATTTTCTTGGCATTAATTTTAACCTGATTTCTTAAAATCTTGGTCTGTCAAAAATGATGTTTTAATTTAGAGTTTTGATAGTTTGTTGTCCACAAATAAAACAAAAATGCCTTTTGTTTCGATGTTATAATTTAGTAGTGCTCTCTCTATTGTCTTTTTTTTTTTTTAAACTTAGTTGTGGCCAGTCTTTATCTACTTAGTAAAGTAGAAATAAGCCTAGACAGTTAAAAATGAAAAGCATTAAATACACTTCTGAAATTCCGGCAACTCAAGAGGTTGAGGCAGAAGGATCACAAGTTCAAGGTCAGCTTCAGTAATTTAGCAAGATCCTCAGTAACTTAGTGAGACCCTGTCTCAAAAAACATAAAGGACTGGGGATGTAGCTCAGTGGTAACATACCCCTGGGTTCAATCCTCAGTGCCCCAAAGAAAAACAGTCATCTCAAAACAGTTTAATGATTATGTTACTAACACTTCTTGCCTTCGAGGCAGTTTGGAATCATTTCTTATCTTTTACACCTATTGAAAACTGATTCCTCACTAAAGATTTTATAGTTAATAAGTGAACCATTATTCAGGACTATAAAAATACTATTGTATTTGAAGTATTGGGCTTTTTCTTGTGGTAATCTTGTTAGAACAGACTTTGTCCTGAAAAAAAACAAAGAGGATTGATTTAGAAAGTGTTCTAGATTTGGGATCAATTTTACAGGCATGAATAATATTGAAAATATATTTTCTTCCAGTTTAAAAAGAAGTAATTGCTTCCTGTGTGGTTTTCTTAACCTAGGTTAGTGCCACAGGACTGATCAAATCATCAATTGAGAATGCTATTGTTACTCAAAACTTCTGTTCATTACTCATTTTGCTGGTGCAGTTATCTGTATTTACTTGCTTTTAAACATTATGTTCTCTTTACAAGTGGGAGGAATTTTAATGACTTTTTTTGAGGGGGTGGGTACCAGGGATTGAACTCAGGGGCACTTGACCCCTGAGCCACATTCCTAGCCCTATTTTTTGTATTTTATTTATTTATTTATTTTGGTACTAAGGAATGAACTCAGGGGCACTTGATCACTGAGCCACATCCCCAGCCCTGTTTTCTGTTTTATGTAGAGACAGGGTCTCACTGAGTTGCTTAGCGCCTCGCCATTGCTGAGGCTGGCTTTGAACTCGCGATTCTCCTGTCTCAGCCTCCCTAAGTGCTGAGATTACAGGCTTGCGCCACCGCACCCGGCTCTGTATTTTATTTAGAGACAGGGTCTCACTGCTAGCACCTCGCTTTTGCTGAGGCTGGCTTTGAATCTGTGATCCTTCTGCCTCAGCTTCCTGAACCACTGGGATTACAGGCATGTAAGCCACCACGCCCAGCTTTTAATGAATTTTTTTTAACTTTGCAGAGCATAGCAAGTTTTGTCTTGATATCCTTTTTGCTACCATAATCTAATCCAAAGATGTCCAATAGAACTTTCTGAAATGATAGAAATGTTCTTTATACTAATGTGGAAGCAGATCAGTGTATACTAAATACATGTGTACGTTTGCCATATGTAAGCTGTTGAACACTTGGAAATGTCACCAGTGCAACTCAGAGATGGAATTGATTATATGTATTTAATTTTAATAGTACTGGACAGTGCAGATTAGTCTTATTGTGCCTTCTTCCTAAGTACTCACATTATAGAGATGTCATCATTGAAATAATACAAGGAGAGCCAGGAGGGGGTATAGATCAATGGTAGAACGTGTGCTTAGCATGTGTAAGCCCCCAGCACCAAAAAAACATAAGGAATTGTATTTTTGTTAAGATTGTTAAATGAGATGGGAGAATGTAGCTAAGTGGTAGAGTACTTGCCTTCCATGGAGTAAGGCCCTGGGTTAAATCAGTACTGCAAAATATATATGTATATTTTATACATACAAATATGTACACATATATAAAATGTATATTTTTAATGTGGTTTGCCAAAGATAGTTTTTTCATCATTTTCTAGTTTGTGGTTTTTTAGGTCTTGTTTAAATCCTGTTTACAAATAGAATAAATACAACCATTTGAGACTTGATGATTATTTGGCAAGTTATTCATTTTATATTTAAGTTTGGCCTTAATATATAATAACCTGTACTGCCAATGAATAATGGTCTATAGAAACTGTTTATGAAAAGATGATTTTTCTCATGTATATGTTGATTTTGAATGATATTTGTCTTTCACTAGACTGTAAGCTCCTGCAGGTCAGGGAACAGTCTTAGCAGATTTCATATTCCTGGTGCCTGGTACAGTGCCTGGCACATCATAGGTTTGCAAAATAATAAGGAATGAGAGTGGCATCTAATTTATGCACTTAACAAGTGTGGATGTCTGTATTATGCTGAAATTATATTTTCAATAGTTGGCAAAGGCCATTTAATATTTTAATACTTAGAAGCAGACGTCTATTAAGTACTCAATATTATATACTAAACACAAAGTAGGCAGATATAAACAGG
Organism: Xerus rutilus; assembly: GCA_028644305.1. Classification (NCBI taxonomy): domain Eukaryota; kingdom Metazoa; phylum Chordata; class Mammalia; order Rodentia; family Sciuridae; genus Xerus; species Xerus rutilus. The sequence continues at coordinate 75,095,870 of CM053403.1, read as the reverse complement.
ATACAGTTCTTGCTTTCAAAGAGGATGGATTTAAAAAGTGTTATAGATTTGGGATCAATTTTATAGGCATGGATAATATTGAAAAGATTTGTGAATCATGAAAACTTGAAGGAAGTGGGGCTGGGGCTGGGGCTCAGTGGTAGAGCTCTCGCCTAGCATGTGTGAGGCCCTGGGTTCAATTCTCAGCACCACATATAAAAAAATAAATAAAGGTCCATCAACAACCAAAAAATATATTTAAAAAAAAAAAGAAAACTTGAAGGAAGATCAATGTGTCAACAATTTCTTCTTCCCAATTACTTTGATCAATTATATATAGGTGTGAAAAAGAAAAAGTTGCTGATTCCTGTGGTTAGAGGAATGTGAAATGAATAAATTTCTTGGTACTGAGTTTAGTTACCACTTGCTGCTTATCCTTAATTCTAGTCCTAATAGAAATCTGATTTGAAAAACATATTGTTAACCATCTTTGTCGTGATCTAAGTACTACATTTATATTAAATGGCAATATAAGAATATTATATTCATGTTAAATGACAGTGAAGATTTTATTAAAAGGATCCAAAACTAGAAAATTTGAATAATAAAATATTTCACTGATTTCTACTCCCATCCCTTTTTTTCAGGAGTTACAAGCACATGTTGACCAAATAACTGAAATGGCAGCAGTGATGAGGAAAGCCATTGAAATTGATGAGCAACAGGGTTGCAAGGAGCAGGAACGAATATTTCAACTTGAAGTAAGCTTTAAATTGCAAGTGTAGGTGAAAACTGTCCATAAAAAGACATGCTAGAAAACACATCCCCTTTAAAAATATACATATACGTTTTGGGGGTACTTGGTAATGTTCTTTTTCTTAACCTGGATGCTGGTTATATGGATATGTGATGTAAGACTATATAGTAATGCAAGAATCTCAGATCATTAGGAATTTATACCAGTAGCTGAGAAAGTTAGTTTTGATCTTTTGACCTTTTCTTACTAAATGAAGGTACTTATTCAATTTGGTAATTCTTACAAACTTGTTTTCTTTCAGAGATAGTACAGGGAAAGGTTTCTTTAATCCACAGATAATTTTTGTGTACTCTTATTTTCTGAGGACTATAAAACCCTTTGTCTCAATCTGTCCTTTATTTTGTATACAAGTCATTGTTGAATATTTAAAATAATTAGAATAGACTTTGAACTCATTATCAGGAAATTGGTTATATAGGGAAAAAACTGACTGCTTACTCTTAAACATATGTAGTATTCTCCCATTTGTGTAACAGGAATGGGCAAACTTTTTCAATGATGAGCCAGAAAATAAATTTTTATACTTCTCAAGCTAAACAGTTTGCACCTGTTCAACTTTGCCATTGTAATGCAAAAGTAGCCATAACAATAGATGATAAATTATAAAAGATTATTTTTAACTATCTGCAAATTTTTTGACAGTAATTCTAGAAGGGAAAAAAAAAGGCAAAGTTTTTTACAATGCCAGATGTGGTTATATAATTTCCTTTTGAGAAATATCTATTCAGTCAGCCCCACTGTTCTCAAATTCCAGTAAGAGAAACAAACCAGATGGCTTGTCCCACATTCCATACTATCGTCGAAAGTAATAAAACTACTAATATACTGAAAGGGTATAGTCACGGTGTATTATTCACTACTTTTATGAGTTTATATATAGATCCAAATGCTATTTTCTTCTTTAGTATGACTATAAGGCAGTTTGAGTTTTCATCTGTTACATCTGTATAAGGCTTTGCAGTGATGGTAGAGAGTGAACACAGTTCACACTTTCTAAAAAAGTGTTTGGATTGTAACTGACATAATTACATTTATGCCAGTTACAGAACTTGCTTTTTATTTGTTATACCTTCACGTGTTTGGCTTTTCTTAACACATGTTCACCCTCTGTAGATGGTTATTTATATCCTTTAAAAAATTTTTTTTTTGCTTGCCTCCTTCTAGCAAGAAAACAAAGGCTTGAGAGAGATCCTTCAAATAACTCGAGAATCATTTTTGAACCTTAGGAAGGATGATGCATCAGAAAGCACATCTTTGTCAGCATTGGTAACCAACAGTGACCTGAGTCTGAGGAAGAGCTGAAGGGCTTCCAAGCCTGCGAACTTTATACATGGCTCCAAACTGTCACTAAGACTGGCCTATAAATGAATGAATGAAGAGAAAACTCAATTTCAATCAACCCTTTTTTTCTCTAGTTTGTACAATGCACTGGCTAAGTGGTAGCAAAAAAATGTATAGTTATTGGTCATAAACTTTATTCCAAAACAATTGAAAATAGAAACTGAGCTGTTGTTAATTTGAACAAATGAAGGGCTTTCATAGTGACAGCTGAACATATCAAGTGCTTTCAGCAGTGCTGTTGGCTTTCTAGATGATATACTAATATAAACTCGACTATTCCCAGTAAACGTTTGGGAATTCATAGAATTACCCTAATTTATAATATTTTGCCATGGTTTTGTGAATGGAAGATCCTCATACTCAATTTAACCCTTCCTGTTTGATGTCAGAGTTAACAAAATAGCTTATGTACCATAAGACTTCAGCTTTAGTGATTGCCTGTCTCCTTTCCCATTAATTTAAATTTTTTGTCAAAGATAATTCAGGTTTAAAGGCTGTAGTAATGTTTTACATGTACCACAAACAAAAGAGTCAATTTAATTATAACGGATTTACCACATAAGTGATACTTAGTAGCTAACAATTGTCCATAACTTGCTGAAGAGTATGAAATATTTCAGGAATGAAAGAGAAAGAATATTACTTTCTAAGAAAGAAGATCTTATAATAGACATATTTAGTAGGTTAAACTACTCTGAAAGAATAAGTTTTGGTTTTTAGTCAATAATGAAAACAAGATTTTTCTCTTTTCTGGTTGGTATTTAAGGATATTATATATTTCATTTACTTTTAACAGTTGAATTGTTTGATATAGTAAAATAGGTATGGTAATTTCAAAGTAAATTCAAAATTCTGGTTTACACAACCCTTTTCTTTAAGTAATTAATATAAAAAGTAGACTTAAATTTTAAAAAATATGTATTTTTAAGCTCCATCTGGTCCTCATCCCCTTAAGATTTTTTTAAAAATAAGTTTTCATTTCTAAAGAGGGTTGGAAATCTATGGATTTACAAGTATTGGTTTTATTTAAAAAATCTCAAGCAGTATGTAGACTTTTTTTTTTAAGCCACCTGATACAGAAACTTTGACACCGATTGAAACCTAAATCTTTCTTTATTTTGTAGTGATCATAGAATAAAAGGATGAGTATCAAATATTATTAAATATACTCATTTGTATTACATGCTAAAATTAGCACGAATAGAAGATTCTGAGTATATAATTTGTTAAATATGTCGTGATAATTTTTATGAATAATTTCATATATTGGTAAAACTCAAAACTACTTTTCACTTTGGAAATTTTCTATATTAAGTTTGGGGAGAGAAGGACAGATGGGGCTTACTGATTAGAAAAGGGCTAATAGCCCAAAACATTAAAATTTCTTTTTTCATTCAGAGGCCTTAACTGATACTTTATAAATGACAGTCTTTTATTTTTAAACTTTTCTATTTTTCCAGAAAGTAGTCCTTAATTCAGTGGCACATTCATTCAAATAGTTTTTATCCCAAGTAAAATTTAAATAAGCTACACAGTTGAGATTTTGTCTGAGGCAATTCATTAGGCAGCTGTAATTATAAAACATTACTTGATAAATATTTTTGTAAACAGATGAGTTAATTTATTCTTGGTGTTCTTGCTTGAATATAATTTTAAGGTGTTGGGTGTTTGAAAGACTTCGTTTTTAATGATAGTTTTCCACCCCCCCACCTTTTTTTTTTTTTTTTAAGAACCTCAGATTTGTGTCTGAAAGTATGTACTGCCTAGGAGACTATTTTATCAATAAAGATGAGTGATTAAATTGGTATGGTCTCCAATTTAATTTTCAAACAATGCTTACATTTCTTACATAGTTTATTTTGGCCTTTTGTCATTTCTTATAAGACGAGGTCTTAGCAACAATTACCTATTTGTATTTCTTAAGGATTGCTAGCAGCTTATTGCTGATCCTGCAAACCTTTTTATCATCTGTAGTAGGTTGAACAGCATCCCCTCAAAGGGTAGGCCCAAATTCTAACCCACGATACATGACCATATTTTGAAATAGTGTCTTTGCAGATATAATTAAGGATCTCAGGATAAGATCACTCTGCATTTAGACTGGGCCCTAAATCCAGTGGTTGGTGTTCTTATTATAAGAGATTTGCAACACAGAGAGAAAGCCATGTCAACATGGAGGCAGAGATTTATGAGGTCAAGAAACACCAAGGATCATGAGTCATTGCCAGAACCAAGAGGGAAGCATGGAATGGATTCTCTCAGCTCCAAGAAGGGAACAACCCCTGCTTGATTTCAGACTGTGGCCTCCAGAACTGAGAAAACAAATTTCCATTGTTTTAAGCCACCCAGCCTGTGGGTAATTTATTAATACATCATCTGTTTATCAACTATCAGCTATATTTTTTAAATTTTATATTAGGAGTGCAGTTCTAAAAACCCAGTTTTATACAAGCTCAGATAAAATGCTTGCTGTTCAAATTTATATTTATACCTTTAATATAATCTATCATATTTATACCTTTAATATCAAGGTAACTCCCACAATTTTAGATTAGTTCTGAAGTGCTTCAGTGAAAACAATAGATCATAGATCCATAACTTAATCTGGGGTGACTGCTACTACCCTTTTACGATTAACTGAAACAAGAAATGTTTTTTAATAAAATATTGGAGATAATTTCTAACTGGCAGTTTGAGGGGACATTTCCCTTTAACCTCACTGGCCACTCCTCAGGTCCCTGTTGTTCCTTTCTTTTCTGACCTTAACATTAACCACCATCAGTCCTTATTCCTCTGCAGTGCTGTATCTCTACTCACTTCCTTGGTGCTATCATTTGTACACTGGATGACTCTCAGATTTACAGCTAGTTTATACCTCTCATTTACTTTAGACTTGTCCACCTGTGACTGCTAAAGAGCCATTTCAAATTTAAGGTGTCCAAAACTGAACTCCCAGAACCTCTCCATACCATTCCCCATCCCAGTTAATCCCATTGCCAGATGCCACGTCCAAAATCTCCAGTGGCATCTCTGACTCTACTTTCTATCTTATATCCCAACTCAGCAAATCCTTCTGGTTCTTCAAAATATATCAGAAACCTACCATTCCTCACCATCTGCATGCACTACTATCCCTGGTCCAAGCCACATCAGAGTGAACAAATTGGATTCAACCTAAATATCCTCCAACAGGAAAAAGAGATGTAAATATTCATAGTACTTATTGTGGTTTATTACGTACTAGATTAGTCCATTGTGGTTGCATAAAACCCCCAAACTTCAGCACTTCACTTCTGTTCTTATTTACAGTGGAAGATGAAGTGGGCTGGCCCTTGACTACTTTAAAAGGCTTAAGCAGGATCAAAGTTCAAGGCCAACATAGGCCACTTAGCAAGATCCTGCCTACCCACCCTCCAAATAAAAAGTTTAAGGATTTTAAAGTGGCAGAGCATTTACATAGCATGTGCCAAACTCCAGGTTCATTACCCTGAAAAAAGTTATTTTTCCATAAGTGAATGGATTTCTCAAATATTAAACTGTCTAGAATATGTTCACCTTAAGACCTATCTTATCTCGGGTATGGTGGCATATGCCTGTTATCCTAGCAGTTTGGGAGGCTAAAACAGGAGAATTGCAATTTCGAGGCCAGCCTCAGCAATTTAGTGAAGCTCTAAGGAACTTAGTAAGTCCCTGTCTCGTAATTTTAAAAAGGGGAGGGGATACAGCTCAGTGGTAAAGCACTTCTGGGTTTAATCCCCAGTACCAAAAAAAAATCTATCTCAACATAAGGTTTTTGCTCCTATTTTGTGCAACACTCAAGACCTATATAAAACACAAGACAGCAAAAATGCTATCTCAGTGAGTAAGAAGAAAATAACTGTTATATATTAATGAAGGAATTCAGAAGTGAGAGCTGGTTTGGAAGGAAAGTTGAATAACTCTCAAGACTACACTGAAAAAACATTAGGAATTAATAAGCAAAGAGATTTTTTTAGAGGCCTTCAACCATGGGCCTGAAACGACTCCTCCAGAACCTAGGTCCAGACTTGACAATACACTTATTTTATTTTTTAAAAATTTTTTAGTTGTTGATAAACATTTATTCATTTGTTTATATGCAGTGCTAAGGATCAAACCCAGTGCCTCCCACATGCGAGGCAAGCGCTCTACCACTGAGCCACAATCCCAGCCCATATTTTTAATACAGGAATTTTGATACAGGATGGTCTCCCCCAAAAGACAGCTAGTTTGCCAGGAGGCAGAGGGGTGTTTTATTTAGGTATTTGGGAGTGGAACCCAAGGGTGCTCTACCACTGAGCTATAACCCCAGTCCCTTTTTTATGAGATAGGGTCTTGCTAAATTGCCCAAGCTGGCCTCAAACTTGTGATCCTCCTGCCTCTGCCCCCTGAGTTGCTGGGATTATAGGCATGCCTATGCCAGCTGTGGAGGGGAGGAGAGGAAAAGGGAAGGAAGCAAGCTGAGGCCTGCCTGATTCAACTGCTGAAACAATTCATGAAGGATTGCAGAGCAAAGGCACAATGAGTTCACCTGCTGCTTCTAGCTCTTCATTTTGATCTCTGTCCCTCTGGTCAAAGGCCCCAGAGACATCTATGCACTGCGAGTTTGGGCAGGTCAGAGTACATGCACACAAGCGGGGCAATGGAATCTGTCAGCAGCAGCCAGGGGAATCACGTGAGACACAAAGCCTTTCATGCCTTAAAGACTCCACAGTTGGCCACTCTGTAATCTTACAAGGGAAACAATTCACTCTGGCAATGACAGGTGCATTATAGTTATACCATAGTCCATACAGGACTTGAATAGAAAAAATTACTTTGAAAACATGCTGACCCATCTCCTAGAGAACAATTGCCAAATTCTAGGGTTTGGAGAGGAATTACAGCAGCTAGCTAAATAAAAAGGCAAGGTATTCACTGCAGTTTTGTGATGCAGTTAAAATTAACCCAGACTGATAGCACTCTTAGAATACTGAGAGCTGAACCCACCAACCACCAAAATAAAGGCTAAAGGACTGGCTGGGCATCTAAGATCCACCCAAGGGCTCTCCATAAGAAGGGTGTCCTAGAGGCTTTGCTTCCCCTCTACTCCATGTGGACACATTTTGTCCCATTTTGGTCACAAGTGTTTAGATAGGATGTTGAACATCTCCAACTCTAGGCAGTTATCTGAGAATTTCCTCAGGCATAAAATAAAAGGCAGATTACATGATCTCTAAAGTCCTTTCAAGGCCTAGTATTCTAGCAAATTCTTTGTTAGAATCAGTTTTCTATCACCTTCTACAGAAAACTCAACTCGACTACAAGTACTATTTGGCTAGTGTGGTTTGGCAACCTGGTAACTAACCTGTAACAGATCTTTCAGAAAATATTTTAATAGTGCAATAGGTTTTCTGTAATACTACTTTTTCTTCAGTTTGATACCTAAAGAGCTAATGAAACCAACAGAATATTTTAATAACTAGGCTTTTTAGCATTTTCAAAATAGATATTTATTATAAAAATTATACAAACTGGATTTTTATTACAAATTATCGTTAAAGTTTTAAAATAATTTGTATCCTCTCTCCAAAAAAAGGTGTTCCACCTTTTACAGTCTTCACTGGCAGAGCATTCTGAGGGTACTGAGAACAACTCACAAATATTCCATGTAACTGTTAGAATGTACAAAGATTGTAGAAGCCAGAGTCCCTAAACTATTTTTTAAAAAAAAAGACTTTTTAGTCAAGTTTGTCACTGAAATTATAAATAGTAAAAATCATCTATATTGAGCTGGGCGCAGTGGTGCAAGCCTGTAATCCCAGCACTTAGGGAGGCTGAGACAGGAGAATCGCGAGTTCAAAGCCAGCTTCAGCAATGGCAAGGCACTAAGCAACTCAGTGAGACTCTGTCTCTACATAAAACACAAAATAGGGCTGAGGATGTGGCTCAGTGGTCGAGTGCCCCTGAGTTCAATCCCCAGTACCAAAAAAAATCACCTATATTAATTTTTTCAAAGCAAATATGGCTTTCTATTTGTTCATTGTTTTATCCTTCCCAAAATACTTTTAAAAGCAAAACGTTAAAGATTTTTCCAGTTACCTGAAACTTCAATAATCTTTTGTACTTTGAAGAAACTGTAAAAAGCAACATCAATTAAATAGTGGTTACCTCACACAGGTAACCACAGCCACAATTGACCTCAGCATCACTCAGTCATGTCAGAGAAACAAGCTCACAATCCAGCACTCTGCCAGGCCAGAAGGCTGTGAGTAGGCAGCGTCTTACTTAAAGGCCAGCCCACTGAATACCTGAATCCTTGTTGACTCCTTCCTCATCACTTCAAAACACAGATCGCAGAAAATGCATTAATTATAGAAAAACAATTTTTTTTGCGGAGAGTACTGGGGATTGAACTCAGGGGCACTGGACCACTGAGCCACACCTCCAGCCCTATTTTGTGTTTTATGTAGAGACAGGGTCTCACTGAGTTGCTTAGCGCCTTGCCATTGCTGAGGCTGGCTTAGAACTCACAATTCTCCTGTCTCAGCCTCCCAAAGTGCTGGGATTCCAGGCATGCGCCACAACGCCTGGCTCAGAAAAACAATTATTAAAAACTGTTTTACACCAATGCTAGCACAGCTACTTTAGCAGGGAAAACATAAGTGCAGATTTTTTTAAGGTTGTCAATGGAACTGTAGATTAACGGAGGAATCAACTTGTTTCCTTGGGGGGAGGAGAGGTGGATTTCCAAGTCATCTAATGTAGTTTAAAATAAAGATCACCGGGCTGTGGCTGTGGCTCAGTGGTATAGCGCTTGCCTTGCTATGCGTGAGTCACTGGGTTCGATCCTCAGCACCACATAAAAATAAATAAAGGTATTGCATCCATCTATAACTAAAAAAGAATATTAAAAAAAATGGAGCAAGCCTTATTCTTAAAAAATAAAATAAAATAAAGATCACCATTTTATTTATTTTTTGTGGTACCAGGGATTGAACCCAGGAGAGCTTTACCACTGAGTTATAATCCATCCATTTTTGAGATAGGATCTTGCTAAATGCTGAGGCTGGCCTCAAACTTGTAATCTTCCTGCCTCAGCCTCCCAAGTTGCTAGGATTACAGGCATGTGCCACCATACCCAGCTGTCAACACAATTTTATAAAGTCTTGAAAGAAAAAACAAAAGGCCATGTTTTGGACTCCAAATAAATCATCCATACAAAAATTCTACCATCAATATAAACTGACCAATTTTCATATAACTGAAATAATTTAGCTGTTTAAATTACCATTTTAAGCAATAAAAATGAAAAACAAAGTAAAACTACTGAATTATACACTTAAAAATAAGCTGTTAAATGTTATGAATACTTTAGAATTAAAAAATCTTTTAAATATTGAAAGAAAGTGCCTTTTGGTTAAAAAAAAAAAAGACAGTTGGGCATAGTGGTGCATGCCTGTAATCCCAGCACTTTGGGAGGCTGAGACAGGAGAATCCCAAGTTCAAAGCCAACCTCAGCAATGGCGAGGCACTAAGCAGCTCAGTGAGATCGCGTCTCTAAATAAAACATAAAAACAGGCTGGGGATGTGGCTCAGTAATTAAGTACCTGAATTCTATCCCGGTAAGCCCTCCTCCCCCTCAAAAAAATTAAGACATGTAACTTTGTAGTCTTTAGTAAGAAAATGAGTTACTTCTCTTTATATTCTGACATCTGGGAGCTCAGTATCAAATCCCTAGATCTCTAAACATAGGGGTGAATAAAGATGAAATATTTAAATAACTCCTCCTCCCCGCCAAGTTTAGACAGACTTAGGAGAGAGAATTATTCAAGGAGTTATAAAAAGAAACACCAGGGGTTTTCAGAAAAATCACTGTTTTTAATTTTTATTTATTTATTGGTGTATCTATTTAATGTATCTATTTTAATATGTTGATCATATATTTTCGTAAACCAGAAAGTAATTTCCCAAGTATTGGAAAATAAGGAAAAGCCTCCCTACCAAATGTTCGGTTATCCTTCTCATTCTCTCGCTTAGAATCATCCTAACTTCCTAGCAGACCCTTACCACATATCAAAAAGGACAGCATAATCTCATGCAGAGCTGATCCCATATTAGATTTGTATCAGGGATGGGTGAAGAAGTCTGGACATGAATTCCAGAGCTGACGCAGACTGACCAAGCCCATGCCATCTACAGAAGGAGGGGTGTCCTTTCTCCAGCTGGCTGTTCCTCCTGGAAAAGCTCTTTTATCTGAGTTAATCGGCCATACAGCCTCTCTCTCAGTGGAGGGATATGGTAGCTTGGATCCAGAATATTCGTTACTCTGCGCTCTCTCTCTTGTTTCCACATCTTGTACGGGTGAGGAGGGAAAAATGGTCGCCCTCTTTCTCTTCGAATCTGTAATGTAATTCCACTTACAGCCAGCATCCCCCATGCTGCCAGAATAATAAAATCTAAAAAAAAACAAAACAAAAAAAACAGTAGAAAAGCACCATGTGAACACTTGTATTTTAAAACCTAACATATAATAACACAACCCTTCATAGTCTAAGTCTGGGTTTTCCTTTCTAATATCAGAGTTGGCCTACCCATGTACTCTTACTCATAATCTAAGTAATGAGTGGGGAAGCCACAGTCTTATCTTTGAAACTAGGAATTCTCTATTACAGGCATCCAAAAGTTCAAACAGGTTGTAAAAGAACCAATTGTTTGGATCCTTGGCATTCCAACATTATGTAACTATGCCTACACGCCAATTTTTTTTTTTTTTAAGGAGGAGGATGGGGGGAAAGGCAGTGATCTAGTTATACTTCACGTATGTTCATCATGGAAACTAGATGCTGCTCACTTCTTTCCCATTCCACTCTCCTATTTGACCATCACTCCAGGTTTTGGATTTAAGAGTCTTACCATTATTTTGAAAAGGCACATTTGTGAAAGCTCTGTGGAAATCCGTGTGGAGTGCTCTCCTAAGTACATTCAAAGTGATGTAGGAAAGACTTGTGTACATGTAACTGTCAATGGCCAAAACCACCACATATGATCCAATAATGCCACAAGACAGGATGTTCAGCTGTGGAAGAGTAGAAGAATTTAGGCATAATCCCTGGTAGAATGAGAGTAGTTTCTAACGCTCACTACCAGCCTCAATCACAGAAGCACATGATAAAGGACCAAGTATTAGAGCTAATAAAGATTACCTGAAAAGATGAGCTTATCAAAATACAGCCATGTGCCACATAAAGACAGACTGCATACACAACAGCAGTCCCACAAGATTATATCACCTGCTGACATTCTCTTATTCTGTGTAAGTCCACTCTATGGTGTTTTTGCACTATGGCAAAATCACCTAAGAATGCAGTTCGCAGAATGTGGCTCTGTTATGAAGCAATGCATGACTGCACTATAGAAAATAATCTTCCCTGTGAAAGAACTTCAACACCAGCATCTAACTAAATGAAAACCCATTCTGGAGTGACAGCTAGAACTAATGCCCCATCAGGTTTTTGCACCTTCAGGTTTTTGTAAGACTACCTTCTCTGCTCCCACTGCTGAAATACATCAACAGCTAATGCTCTGTTTCATGAAAAAACAAAGAACACCGTGTATAATCATACATAGAATTTCCTTTGCTTTCCTAGTACCAAGACTATTTAGAAACAGATAATCATACAGCTCTCCCTAGTGATTAGCTGAAAGCCCAAGACATACAATGAATAGACCCAACTTGTGATGAAACACTTACTATTCTCAGGCAGCCCATGAAAACTACTGGAATGAGGATAGCTATACAAGAGAAAGTCACCCAAAACACACCATCGTCACGAAAAACCTTTATGTTTCCTGAAAGAGCAAAGAGAAATCAAGAATAAACAAGAGGTTCGCCAACTTAAATTTCATTTTCTCATTATGAGAACACAAACATATATTGAAGGCTTAAAGTGACAACTAGAGAATATGTTAGCACTAGAAACTCTGATTTTCTTCATTTCTGTCAATACAATCCCCTTTCAAGGTGGTCTAGAAGGGGAGGGGAGATTATACAGGTAAACGCTCTTCACGTAGTAGTAGGATAATTTTAGAAGAGGCTACAACAGTTCCAGCTATTCCATTCACTATCCCTGTGACTCTGGACCTCAGTTTCCTAACCCATAAAAAGAATAAATTATCTCCAAGCTGTCAATCACCCCTTGTAGTTCTAAAATTCTGTTTCCTGTTTTGTATTGGGGGTGGGGGGAGACAAGTAAAAAGATTCAAAGTTAAGCTATGAACCAACACAAGAATAAGCTGCAAAATCCTCTTTAGATTTTATCATCATCCCATATCCTGCCATGCCGCTGCATACTGGAGGAAATCAGGGACAGAAGCCCTTCTGGCTGCCTGACTCCAATGTGTGGCACAGCTTAGGGTGACCAATAACTAATACATGAAAACTCTTTTATAAAGTGAGTTTAAAAAGCAAGAGCAGGTGTGATGGTATACACCTACAGACTCAGCTGCTGGGGAGGCTGAAGCAGAAATCCGCTTGAACTCATGAACAACTTGAATTCAGGGCCAGCCTGGGCAACATAGCAAGACCTCATCTCAAAAAAAAGAAGTCTGAGCCGGGCGCGGTGGCTCAAGCCTGTAATCCCAGCACTTAGGGAGGCTGAGACAGGAGAATCGCGAGTTCAAAGCCAGCCTCAGCAACGGCGAGGCGCTAAGCAACTCAGTGAGACCCTGTCTCTACATAAAACACAAAAAAATAGGGCTGGGGATGTGGCTCAGTGGTCGAGTGCCCCTGAGTTCAATCTCCAGTACCAAAAAAAAAAAAAAGTCTGATGATTTAATATGACACTGGCACCTTCATTCATCTGTACATGGTGCTATACCTTGGTCCTGGGCAAAGGATCTGAACTTGGGACCCCACATTGTCTGAAAGCCAATTGCAACATGCTGCAGTGAGGTGAATTTATGGATTATGTTCTGAAATTCAACTATATTAATCATTGCCTTTTTTTTTTAAAGTTTGCCAAGCATCAAATATAGTTATAATGCACACAGGTAAAAAATGGACCTTTTCAGAGAATAATCTCTTTGTTACCCACATAAGACGAAATTAGTAATCAAATCAGATCTGAGAGGTCAGCTACATTTTTTCAAATTATAATGCTTAAAAATATGAGTTTGCACCCACTAGCAATAAGGAAATGCTCACCCTACTGTTCTTGAGCTATGAGATAATTCATAAACAAACATATATATGTATGTATATATATATGTGTGTGTGTGTATATCATATGCTAAAATTATTTTCACCAATAGAAATAGTTCATTAAAAACTTCAGAGACAATTGCTTTAGGCTACTTTTATACAAATGAAGACTTCAGTACCTCACTCATCACTTCTGTCCTACTGGAGTTTTACAGGTAATGAAACAAAGCGGCAGTAAGTTTCTTATCCAAAGTTAAAAGCCAGGCAGGGCACTAGGGACAGCTGGAATGCATATTACATTTTTTTTTCCTGACTTCCAAACTTAGGTTCATCGTACTCATCAAAAGCACACTAACAGCCGGGCGCGGTGGCGCAAGCCTATGATCCCAGCACTTAGGGGGGCTCAGACAGGAGAATCACAAGTTCAAAGCTAGCCTCAGCAACAGCGAGGTGCTAAGCAACTCAGAGACCCTGTCTCTACATAAAACACAAAACAGGGCTGGGGATGTGGCTCAGTGGTCCAGTGCCCCTGAGTTCAATCTCCAGTACCAAAAAAAACATACAAACAAAAAACACACTAACTACTAAAAACTCTAACTTCTTACAGTCCCTTCATCCTCAAAGCATTAACAAAAAGGGGGAAACTCCAGTAAGTGGTACTTGATTTAGCACATCTAGGCAAGGGCCTCCAATCTATAATTTTAACACACATCTCCCCATAAGAATCTGTCATTTAGCCAAGCTTCAACACTACTACTTTTCACTAGACTTTCCAAATAAAAGGCCACCTGTAAGGGCCAGCAGGAATGTGCTTGGTAATAGGTTTGCTGAAGTCAGGACAAAAGGCCTTGGATAGTCAGGAAACACACAGGTTGTCAATTCTCTCTGGTCTTAAAAAATAATCTTTAAAGAGTCAAAGGACATATGAATTATACTCTATCAGCTGGATGCAGTGGCACATGCCTATAATCTCAAGCACTTTGAGACTGAGACAGGAGAATCATGAGTTCAAAGACAGCCTCAGGAACAGCGAGGTGCTAAGCAACTCAGTGAGATCCTGTCTCTAAATAAAACACAAAATAGGGCTGGGGATGTGGCTCGGTGGTCGAGTGCCCCTGAGTTCAATCCCTGGTACCAAAACAAAAAAGTTGTCAGCCTCAGGAAACTGTTAATTTAACATTTCCGTCAATTTTAATATTACTATAGGAACTGAAATTACCACAGAAAGGAAACAGCCTAATAGAGTACCTTTGAACGTATTCTTTTCTTCGCATTTTGACAACAATCTGGAAATGTAAGTAATTGTACAAGCTAAGAATGTTAAGTTATTTGGATTTTTTTTAATAAGCAGAAACAAAATTACATAAAACAAAATTCCAGAACCATCCTTGGGCTACTGCCCTAGGGTGATCACCAGCAGTTATCTTAAGAACACTTCGGGTCTGGCAGAAGGCAGGAGTGGAGGTGGAGGGTCCCTGGGAAGGCTGAGGATACAGCTTCAGGTTCCCCGGCTCAGCTGCCATCACAGCACTGCCAATATGTAAGATATATAGGGCTTCTGCTTATGATTTACTTAGAAAGAGTTCCAGAATTATAAAAAAAAAAAAAAAAAAAAGGAACCACTGCTCTGCCACTATAAGTCCTCTTTGGCTCCATTTATTCTTACAGAAGTACACAGGCAGAAAGCCACCTCTACAGACATTCTATGATACACCCAGTACAGCATGCCTCTGAGAAAGTAAACTTTTTTTTTTGGTACCGGGGATTGAACCTAGGGGCACTCAATCACTGAACAACATCCCCAGCCCTATTCTGTATTTTATTTAGAGTCAGGGTCTCATTGAGCTGCTTATTAGCACCTTGCTTATGCTGAGGCTGGCTTTGAACTCACGATCCTCCTGCCTTAGCCTCCCAAGCCACTGGGATTACAGGCATGCGCCAATGTGCGTGGCTACCAGCCTTTTTTTTTTTTTAAATTTTGAGACAGGGTCTCGCCAAGTTCCTCAGGGCCTCACTACGTTGCTGAGGCTGGCTTTGAACTCAGGATTCTCCTGCCTTAGCCTCCCAAGTCTCTGGAATTACAGACACATGCCACCACACCTAGCAAAAGTAGGAATTCTTATTTGTGTAGGCCTTCTCTAAAAGAGCCACACCATCAATGCAAATTCCCAGAACTCTTCAAAAAGTGGAGAAAGGCAGCACCACTCCAGGATCCAAATTCCCGACAAGGCAGTATTTGAGTCTAGAGAGCCCAATTAAAATCTTCCAGACAACTAACCAAACACACCCAACATCAGTTACACATTTCCTACCCAGTGGAGTGAAGAAAGTCACCGAGGAGATGAGGAACCCCAGCACGAGTCCAACACACAGTATACACAGTGGGAGGATTCCAAATCGCCACCATGTAGCCACCAAGATAATCCCTCCAATAGTTCCAGCTACAGCTGTTAGGATCAGGCGAACTGTACAAAGGGAGAAGATGCACTGTTTAATCATGAGAAGCATTCCAACCACATGCTTCAACACCCAGAATCATTATCAGAGCCAGCCTCAGCCTTCCCTTGGTCAGGCTCCCCTGACCCTTTGGCAATGCCATGACACCAGCATGGAGCAGGTCTCTCCACCTCTATGTGGTGCTGAAAATTGAACCCAGTGCCTCACACATGCTAGGTAAGTGCTCTACCACTGAGCTACAACCCCAGCCCCATATTTTTTATTTTTGAGAGAGTCTAGCTAAGCTGTTGAGGTTGGCCTCGAATTTGCGATGCTCCTGCCTCAGCTTCCCAAGTAGCTGATATTACAGGTGTGCACCACCATGCCCCGTTCAGCAGTTTCCATTCTGAACACCCAATTAAACTATCGTTTTCACTTACCATCAAACTTAACAGGTGTCAGCCTTGTGATTAATATGTAAAAGAAGAATCCCATGATGATAAAGCCTATGAAGAATAATTCTAGTAGCAAACCAGCAGGCAAAAAAACAAAACCAAAAAAAACAAAACAAGCTATGGTTAGATCCTCTTTTTACAACGCAGTTTAAAAATCTAATCTACCAATATATGCTTACATTCCTAGAAGAGTCACACATTATGGCATATGGAGTAGAAAAGTAATTACCTAAAAGGTAGGAGAAATTTAGAAGTCATTGGGAGTAATTTTATTATTAAATGAATAAAATATTAAAGTCCAGTATTAACTACCACTCTCTTATGTAAGTCAATTTTAATTATTCAGTGGTTAATTTCATATCTCATTTTAATATTTACATTTTCTACTTAAGAGTACTTTTGTCGCCAGACACAGTGGTGCACACCTGTAATCCCAGCACTTTAGGAGGCTGAGACCAGATGATCATGAGTTCAAAGCCAGCCTCAGCAATGGCGAGGCACTAAGCAACTCAGTGAGACCCTGTCTCTAAATAAAACACAAAATAGAGCTGGGGATGTGGCTCAGTGGTCAAGTACCCCTGAGTTCAATCCCCAGTACAAAAAAAAAAGAGTATTTTTGTGTTTCTAATTTGAAATTACACACTAAATTTCAGCAGTTACATAAACAAAAATAAAATTAATTATATGTAAAAAATAAAGTATTCCAAAGCAAAACGTGACTTTAATATCTCTTTTTAAATCATCTTATCTTCATCCATTAAAATACCTGAAAATAAAATCATACCTATAACTTTGTTTCCCATCAGTAAGTCTAATCCTGATTCAGAAGGACACAGCTCTACCTATTTTCTCATATTCTCAGTTGTTATTAATAATATTTGTCCTGTATTTTAATTTCAATACATATTAATTGATAAATATCAACATAAAAGGAAAAAAAAATAAAAACCCTGGTAATACCTTTGGGATTGTGCCCACCGTCTAGCAATTAATTCTTTGTCATAGAATCATTCTATACTTTGAGGGACTGAGGATTCCTCATCATACTCTTACTTTCTCAAACAAGAAAAAAAATGTTACAACAGAAGGAAAGGAGTTGCTATTTCAAACACTTTATTAGAGCAAATTCAAAGAGCTTCATTAGACGAGGATTATGCTCACTCTACCGTGAAGTTCAGTTATACAGCCCGCTGATAAGAATCTTTTTAGGCAACTGAAAACGTTACAAAAAATGCAACCCAAAGAACTGAAACCAATTCAGTAAGCATAATTTCTATCCCACTCCCCACCCTGTTTCCCTCTGTGGATTCTGAAACTCCCGTGGGCAGCTGAATCTCCCAGGACTGCAGGGAAATTTCAGCCTCTCTACACCACAGCCCCAGAGCCCGACTCGGGAAGTCCATTGCCATCAGCCAAATCCACACGTACTAGGCAGACACTCATTTCTAATCTCAGTTATCTTTAGTCACTAGCAGATGTAGCAACTAAAGTTTACCAGACAAGCCAAACTTTATTCCCCTCTTATTAAAAGGAAGTTGAACTCTAGAGTGAAAAGGAAAAAATAAAAATGCAGGATGGGAATGTAGTTCAGTAGTGGAGTTCTTGCTAGCCTGTGCAATGGTCTGGGTTCAATCCTCAGAACCATTAAAAAAATAAAAATAAAAAAGCATAGCAACTTAGTAGAATCATCAAAAGAACCCAGCCACAAATCTGTGAGAACAGTGGAGAAAAGTGCTCACACTCCTTACTGTTTCTAATTCCCCAGCAGCATGGAAGGCCAAAGACAATAAGGAACGTAACTAGCATCTACATGGATCGAGATACCTGTTTTCCAGAATCTGTGTCCAAAGAAACAAATGAAGAGACCAAGCATGGCAAAAAGAGTGAAGAACACTTTGGTAGATACTCTTCCTGAAAAAACAATGAAAATTTAGTAGATAACACATGAAATTTAACATTCTGTGTTTAATTAGTAAAGATTTGTGGAAAAAAATGAACTGACAAGGATTTATCTCAAACATGTATAATTTATCTTAAAAACATCCTTCCCACCCTTAATGAATTAATCTATGCAGGCAATATCAATGGCTGCTTCTACAACAAAAAAGAAATGAAACTACATGCTTGCTTACAGAGGTATATAATATTAACTATAACATCTTCTTTGTAGTAGGGTGAGCTGTAAGAATGTGCCTACAATAAGCCGGGCATGGTGGCGCACGCCTGTAATCCCAGCACTTTGGGAGGCTGAGGCAGGAGAATCATGAGTCCAAAGCCAGCCTCAGCAATGGTGAGGCGCTAAGCAACTCAGTGAGACCCTGTCTCTACATAAAACACAAAATAGGGCTGGAGGTGTGGCTCTGCGGTCGAGTGCCCCTGAGTTCAGTCCCTGGTACCAAAAAAAAAAAAAGTATGCCTAAAATAACTATTTATTCAACAAACTGGAAGGAAAAATGGGGGTGGGACTATGGAATAAAAGATTTATGAGACATACCAACTCTAAACAGTGTACATTTGAAGCCTGGTTTGAATTAACTTGTGGAAAACAACTGGGATGCTACTAGGGAAATATAAACTCTAAGTGTTAATTTGATGCTATTAAAGAATTATTTTTAGTATTTAAATTGAAAATTGTGTTAATGATACTATGGTTACATTTGTGTATGTGGTACTGGGGATTGAACCCAGGAGTGCTCTACCCCTGAGCTCAGCCCTTTTTGTTTTGAACCAGGATCTCACCAAGTTGCCCAGGTTGATCTTGAAATTTTGATTCTCCTGTCTCAGCCTCCACAGTCACTGGAATTATAGGAATTATAGGCATACACCACCATGCCCTGCTCCTACGGTTTTATTTTTTTAAAACAACACTTATCCATGACTTATCCATGACTGGTATCTATTATTATTTTAAAAAATAATAATAGATACTGAGAGAAAGAAAGAAAGAGAAATTTGTGAGTAAAATGATGACCAGGGGTTCACTTTAAAATAATCCAGTGATAAGAGAAACCGAAAATGGGAATGGTGACACATGCATATATTCCTAGGTACTCAGGAGGCTGAGGCAGGAGGATCACAAGTTCAAGAACAGCCTCCACAACTGAGGAAGATCCTATCTCAAAATAAAAAAACACAAAGGGCTTGAGATGTAGCCCAGTGGAAGAATTCAATCCTGGGTTCAGTCCCTAGTACTGCAAGGACAGAGACAGAAGCAAGCAGGAATATAGCTGAAACATGATAATGGCCTCAAGTTGAAATTGTTTATGCTCAATAATTGATACGTGGAAGCTCACTGAAGTTTTCCAAAATGAAAAATTTAAACATAAACTCACATTAAGAGAACATTAATGATCCTATAAATCACACGTGTACTAATCACTTCCAATCTTGGGGAAAAAATGTTGCATTGAAGCATATAGCAATATGCTTCATGATGTCAAAGAATCTCTAATCTCATGATCCTTAATAGGTACAAACCTAAATATGAATGCTTTGGCAATGCAAAAGATATAGCTTATTGAAGAGAAATATGTGTTCACAAAATTCCCCATCATCACTGGCCATGGTAGTGCACAACTGTAATCCCATCAGCTCAGGAGGCTGAAGCAGAAGGATAGTGAGTTTAAAGTCAGCCTCAGCAATTTAGCGAGGCCATAAGCAACTTAGCAAGACCCTAAGCAACTTAGCAAGACCCTCACTCAAAATAAAAAAGGGCTGGGGATATGGCTCAGTGGTTAAGCACACCCCTAGGTTAAATCCCTAGAACCAAAAAATAATAATTTCCCCATCGTCATAACTCCTTGAAGAGAAACACAAGAAAGTAATTCCTGAACTAATAATGAAAATAAAACCTTTACATAATCTCATATGAAAAATGTTACAAGCCTGCCACAAATCAAAACATACCAAATCAGGCAAGGGAGCTCAGGCCTGTAATCCCACCAACTCAGGAGGCTGAGGCAGGAGGATCACAAGTCCCAGGTCAGCTTCAGCAATTTAGCAAGGCCCTGAGCAACTTAGTGAGATCCTTTCTTTTTGGGGGGGGTGGGGGGGGAGTGCTGGGGCTTGTACTTCACAATTGAGCTACATCCCCAAACCTTTTAAAGTTTTTGTTTTGAGACAGGCTCTCTGACTGGGAGGGGCTTAGATGTGAAGGCTCAGGAGCAAAAAACGGAGGAGCCTAGACATGATTCCGTCTATCTGTTAAAAATGCAAATACACCTGCTTAGATCTCTTGCATTTTCTCTTTCAAGGATGAGCACAGGCAGTAGAAAACTGAGTGGTGATAGAGATGTGACTATCCTTTAACTGGGCTCCTGAAGTTTCTCACAGGCCCACTGTACTCTATTTTCTTGTAAAATTCAATTTCAGCAAATTAATATAAATCAGATTAGCAAGAACCAGTCCTCCTTCCCCGCATTTGTTATCTAATCACTCAATATCTGATCAGGTTCCTCATCCTCCAACATCCCCCAAGAGGTGTCTCATCACCCTGCCCCGCCTTCAGCAAGAATCCTCTTAGGTCAGACAGAATACCCCTTACCACTCATATTATCTCTCAGTAATTTTCCATTCACTGACCACTCCTCACCCTCACCCCACCCCTGACACCTGCTCCCTGGCTATACATTTCCTCTTGTGCTTGTTGGATTCAGAGCTGAACCCACTCTATCTCCCCCACCGCAAAAACCCCATTGCAATGGCCCCTAAACCTATTACAATACCCTCTCTCCTTGAATAGTCTTCTCTGTGCTTTCATGAGTGTCACTGAATTTTTTCAGTAGGATACAGCTTTAACAGCTCCAGCAGAAAAAAAGAACCCTAATCTCTATCTATAGCACAACTTGTAGAACTTTATTTTTCAGAGCAAAACTCCTTGAAAGAGCTATTTGAACTCATTCTCCAATTCCCATCACCTCTGTTCTTGACATATTCCAGCCACAGCACTCCACTAGAACAGCCCTCAGTGGCACCAATGGCCTCCGTATTGCGGAAGCACAAGTTGGTTTTCAGCCTGTTAGCTGACCTATCTACAGCATCTGACAGTTGATCACTCTCTGTTCCTTGAAACACTTTCTCCTGCCACCTTCAGAAAACAGCTAGGCACAGTGGAACATGCCTGTAATGCCAGCAACTTGGAACACTGGGGCAGGAGGATCACAGTTGGAGGTCAGCATCAGCATCTTAGCAAGACCTCATCTCAAAATCAAAATATAAAAAGAGCAGGGGATGTAGCTCAGTGGTAGCATCCCTGGATTCAACCCTCAGTACCCAAACAACAACAAAACAAAAAATACTACATTCTCTTTGAGCAGTGGGTATAACTCAGTTGTAGATCACTTACCCAAATCCTTGGGTTCAATTCTTAGCACCACAAAAATTAAATAAAAACAAACATCGCTTTCCCTTTACCACTCCTGCTGCTCCTTCTCAGCCACCTCAGCAGGATTTTCTTCAATTTCTTCATCTCCAAACATCTGTGCCCTCAGGGCTCAGTCCTAAGACCCTTCCCTTTTCTATATACTCATCCAACTGATGAAACCATCCATTCTATGGTCTTAAATGCCATATATTTAACCTGGTAATTTCTAAAACAATCTCTAGGCCAGACTTCCTCTGAATTCCAGCTGCTACATATATCCAACTGTCAAATGAACAATTCCACTTGAATGTTTAAAGAGAGTTCTCACTCCCAATCTTTCCCACCTCAGTGAATGGCAGTTGGCTTTCTCTAGTTACTTAGGCCAAAAACTACAAAGTCATCCTTTCCCCTGCTTTCTCCCACCCAATCAAGCCACCATCAAACTCTATTTCAGCCACTTATTGGTCACATCTGGGACAATCTGGACTGAAATCAGGAAAATGCCATTTGGCAATGACCTAGTAATAAATGTTTCAGGCACCGCTGGATGGTAAAACTACCAAGTATGAGTTTGAGAATGAGATCATTTACAGACACTGAAAATATCCCCCCAAAAGATACTTTAAAGGAAAATAATGACTTTATGGTAGAGAAGTCTGGCAGATGTCACTCAACAAGTAATCAAGTTATCACCACCAGTAATGAATCAGATATCAATTGAGAAGAACACATCACTTCCTCTTTCTGCCAAGTATGCATAATCTGAATTTAATCATGAAGAAGCATCAAAGTAACTAAGACTGAAGACTTTCTAAAAAATAAATATCCTGTACTCTTCAAAAAAGGTCCAAGTCCTGAAAGACAAAAATTGACCAAGAAATTGTTCCAGATTACAACAGGCTCAGGAGACATGGCAGTTGAATGCAATGTGGTACCCTGAACTAGACTTGGGACAGGAAAAAAATTATTTTGTGGCTTATAAAGGACATCAGTGGAATAACTAGCAAAATCTGAGAGTATCTGTAGATTAAATAAAAGTACTATATCAATATTAATTTTGTGATTTTGTTCATTTTACTATGGCTATGCAAGGAAATAAATGTATTTAGGGGTGCAAGGTTTTTCTGTCTGCAACTTACTCTCAAATGGTTCAGAAAAATAGTATTATATGCACATACATGTATGTTTTTATAGGAAGACAGGATGAAGCAAATAGAATAATATGGAAACTAAAATTTGAGGAATCAGGGGGAAGATTAGCAAAAATTGTAGTATTTGTGCACCTCTTCTATGAAACTGTTTCAAGATGACACACATGCACTGGTGCCACAACACCTACACTCTTCACTGCCACTCTTTTCCCTAAGCAGCCATCTCTCACCTGGATGATTTCAGTGGCTTCCTAATTCATTCTACTATTTCTCTTCTTGGCCCTCTTTTCTCCAAAAGGAGCCAAAGGAGCCAGCAATCTCATTAAAATGTAAGTCAGCTGGCTGTGGTGGTGCACACCTATAATCCCAGTGGCTTGGGAGGCTGAGACAGGAGGATCTCGAGTTCAAAGCCAGCCTCAACAAAAGCGAGGTGCTAAGCAACTCAGTGAGACCCTGTCTCTACATAAAACACAAAAAAGGGCTGGGATGTGGCTTAGTGGTCGAGTGCCCCTGAGTTTAATCCCTGGCACCTCCTCAAAAAAAAGTAAGTCAGAACATGGCCCTATTTGCTCAAAACCTCCCAATGTCTTTCCATTTCCTTCTGAGTAAAAGCTAAGGCACCTACTATGACCTACAAGGGCACGCTACCAGCACTGTACTTCTGGCCTCATCTCTACTCTGACCTCCTCATTCTCCTCCAGCCACTGTTCTCACTGCCTTTCTTCAGGCAGCCTTCTAGAAGAGGACTTTGGTACTGGCTATTCCCTCTGCCTGGTAGGCCCTGTCCCTAGACATGCACATGGCTTCCTGCCTCCAAGGCCTTCCTCATTACGCTATCTCAGATTTTCTTCTCATCTCTACCAATGTGTCCCTTTTCAATTTTATTTTTCTTCTTAGTGCTCATCACTTTCTCAAGTATTATATACTTTATAAGTTTATCCTGTCTTGTATCTCCCACTAAATATATATCAAAATAAAAATACTTGATATATGTATAAAGTGTGTGTGTGTGTGTGTGTCTGTGTGTGTGTCTAGTTTATTCACTGCTATATTCTAGTGCCTAAAATAGAAAATGCAGGGGCTCAAAACACATTTGCTGAATGATCAGAAAGCATTTTTTAATATTCTAAAGTTCTGTATTTGTGGAAATAGATCTGCAAAGTCAAAGAAGAATCTGTCAAAGTTCAATCCATATACTCACCAAGGGAAGCACAATTACCCTCCAGTGCCTCAAAGCTGCAAGCATATGTGTGAGCAGGAACATAGGCAGCAGATGTATTCAGGAATGGATCCCAAACAATGACATTATAAATGACTCCTTGACCCCGGAGGGAGGAGAAGGATACTCTTGTCTTATCATCAGCTGTCAGAGTCACCACCTAGAGCCAAAAATAATGCACAGAGTTTAGATTTTTTTAAAGCTATTCTATTAAAAATCCCACCTACACATAATATTAAATTGCAATTTTGTTTAAAAGTAAAAATTATACCAACCCATTTAGCTGTCAAAAGACTAGCCTACATGGTTTGTATGTGCTAATATAAACAAGTTCTTACACAAAATACCTCCAAAGTTTTCATTTAGTATGTTAAATGATAGTAAAACCTAATATACATAAAATCTAATGTCTATATATTCATCTAATACAAATAAAATCTGACCTAATATAAACCTAATAAAAATAGTGTGCACATGCTAGTTAGGACAAAGTAAAAAAATCTGTTAGTTTTTTTTCTTTTTTTGGTAGCAGGGATTGAACCCAGGCATGCTAAACCACTGAGCTACATCTCCATTCCTTTTCACTTATTATTTTGAGACAGTGTCTTGGTAAGTTGCTGAGGCTGGCTTGAACTTGGAATCCTCTTGCCTCAGCCTCCCAAGTCACTGGTATTACAGGTGTGAGCCACTGCACCCAGCCACTTGTTATATTTTAAATAACACAGGGGCAAGAATTATAGTTAATTTGCTCACTACTCTTTCTTTAGTACTCAGCACAAAGTATTCAACAAATGTATGCTCAATATAACCATACTGAGCTCAATACCATAATACATAGAACTGTATTATAACTAATACAAGTGAGTACATTAAATATTTGAGTTTCCAAAGAAATAGTCACAAGCCTCCTACAAGGGTAGGTACCACTTTTTAAAATTATTGCTCAGCCTTCAAAATATAGCTCTTTGGGCAAAGGATTAGTCAAGTTTAACAAAATGTTAATCTTACCACCTACATTCCCAAGTTTTTATCATGCAAATCTAAACTATACAAAAAAGTTAAAAGAATAATAAACTATATACCACGTAACTGTCAATATTTTACCATATTTGCTTTTCTATCCCTCCCTCCTTCTATTTTATCCCCTGGGGAATTATTTTAAAGTAAATTATAGACATCATGACATTTTACTTCTAAATACTTCAGTATACATGTCCAAAAACAGTATTTCTCAAACATCATGTGCCTGTGAATCACTGGGAGAATCTAGTTAAATGACTGATTCTGTCAAAGGTGGCTTTTGTTGCTTTTCTAACAGTCTCTCAGGAGCTGACAACACTCTGCACACATCTACCACATTCTGAGTAGCAAGGTACTAAGAACATTCTCCTATCTAACCACAATGCCTTGGCTCACCTAAGAAAATTAATAATTTCTTATTATCTTACACAGGTCCATATTTTTTCCTCAATGTCTTCTACAGCTCTTTTCCTTAACCAACATCCAAGTTTCATGCCTATTTTGCATCTCTAATCTCAGTAATCTAGAACAGTCCTTCCCACCACCCTCTTCAACCTACCCACCACTCAAATTTTAAAGAGATTAAGTCAGTAGTTTTATAGAATATATCACAATCTGGGTTTGTGGGATTGTGCTCAAGGTCTAACTTGTTCTTTTAACCCTTATATTTCCTAGAACTGTACTTCTTAATTTATAAGCATGATAAATTTTGTTTTATTAAGGCTCCTCAGAATTGGGCAATGGCATCCCAGGTGACACACCAATAAAATGAGACCTTGCTCTTCAATAGACTATACCTGAAAGCTAATTATAATACATTGTTTCAATCGCTTTTTTTTTTAATTTTATTTATTTTTTTAGTTGTAGGTGGACAGAATATCTTTATTTTATTCTTATGTGGTGCTGAGGATCGAACCCAGTGCCTCACGCGTGCTAGGCGAGCACGCTACCACTGCGCCACAATCCCAGCCCCCCAATCACTTCTTTCTACATAACCTGGTTAGCTATTAACCTTCTAGGAATAATCATAGCAGTCTAGAAAAACCCCACCCATCAACCATGACTGAAGGATGACCTTGTATGGTATACTGCTATCAGGCACCTTGCAAGATATGAAGTTAAAATCCTGGCCTCCACAAAAGCAATCTAAAGCACTGAGTCTCAAATTCTAATATACACAAGAATCACCTGGAGGATTATAAAACAAATTCCAATTCAGTAATTCCAGGGTGAAGCCTAAGAATCTGCAATTCTAACAAATTCCCAAATGATGCCAATATTGCTGGTCTGTGTTCCACACTTGGAGTAGCCAGGGTTTACAAGGATTTGAAAGCTCAGAGAACACTTTTGCTCCAAGTTACAGACTTTGAGTTTAGGTTCAAATATTAACATCGATGTGCAATTTCCATTATTTAAATACTAGAATCCCCATATTTACTCAATCTTTTTAGCTAGTAGTTATGGGAAGACACAGAAAATCACGACGATTTCCCTCTGTTTCTCAAGCTCATTAGTCATAGATGTAGCTGCAGCTAAAATTTAATATAATGTACCTGCATCTCCCCAAAGGCCAACATCATTCCGGGATATCATTAGCAATGACTCCCAAAATGTTAACAAAATTAAAAGAGAATAAAGTGGTTATCCAGAAAAGATCAAGAACACAGTAAAGAAATAGGCTCCTGACAGGTTCTCCCCTCCTCAACTTTTTCCAAAGATGTCACACTCCAGCCACACAACCATGAGAGTCAGATTTACCTTGACAGCACTGGCCTTCACCTGGGACACCTGGACCATCCTCTGCATGTGCTGGAGCAATACGTCCTCAGTGAGGTCATTCTCAGGCAGGAAATACTGATACACATCATACTGCAACCTCCACCTAAAGTCCCGGCCTGTCCCCACGTCACATGGTGGAGGATCTGCACCTCTAAAGTCAACCAACAAAACTGAACATCAATCTTGTGTGGTGCAAGCCCCATCTACAAAAAGGAACCAAAAGCTCTAATTTCAAACTTCTGCAACAATTCCAATGTAACAGTTCACCTTTTGCAATAGCATTACTGGTACTCCGGAGAAAAGTAGCATGCTGTTATGAAGTGAATGTTGCTGCTACCCCAAAATTCACCTTGAAGTCCTAGTCCCTGATGTAATGGTATTAGAAGGTGGTCCTTCGGGAGATAATTAGGTCATGAGGGTGGAGCTCTCCTAAGTGGGATTAGTACCCTTATAAGACCCCCTAGAGAGCTCTTTAGCACTTTGTCTTGTTAAGGATACCGCAACTAGAAGAGGGCCTGCTCCAGAACTCAGCTGTGCTGGCACCCTAATCTTGGACTGCTAGCTTCTAGAACTGTGAGAAATAAATGTCCATTCTTTATCCAGTCTATGCTACAAGTTGACCACTCTTAATCCAAAACTCTAAAATCCAAAATGTTCTGAAAAGTGAGCACAGATGTAATGCTCAAAACATTTCAGATTTTGATTTTCAGATTAAGGATATTCAACCAGTAAAACCTATGCAAATATTCCCAAATCCAAAAAACTTCCATCATCTGAAACACTTGTGACCTCAAGTATTTCAGAGAAGGGATATTTAACCTGTACTTTGATGTAACAGCTCACATTGACACACCAAAAGGCAAGTGCAATTAAATAATCAAATTCTAATGTCATGCCTACAGTGAACTACCAGCTGTGCCATTTGATAACTGTGCCTGTGGACAAATCAATGCACCTCCATAACCCTTAGAAAAACCTCTGTAAAATAAGAGCAATTGTCCCTTCTTCATGGTTTGGATTAAAAGACAAAGAGCATGTAGTGTTCAGTACTGCATACAATGCACAGTGCTGAGTGCCACATGGAGAATTCTAATGTTTTTCAATGGAATTGTTACTGTAAAAACAGAAACTTAGAAACTGAGGGCCAGGCACATTGGTGGTTGCCAGTAATCTCAGCAACTCAGGAGACTGAGGCAGGAGGATCACGAGTTCAAAGCCAGCCTCAGCAATGGCGAGGCACTAAGCAACTTGGTGAGACTCTGTCTCTAAATAAAACACAAAATAGGGCTGGGGATGTGGCTCAGTGGTTGAGTTCCCCTGAGTTCAATCTCCAGTACCAAAAAAAATTTTTTTTAAATATTTCAGAGCTACAGAAAACTTTCTATATTAAAATACATTATAAAAATTAAGATGCACTTCCAAATTCATAATAGACACATCTGGCTTTTCAAATAAAGAATGAAAGGGCAAAACATTAATCACAAATGACAGTTCAAATATTAGTAATAATGTTTAAATTATACCAATTTCTTCCCCCGTTTAATTCAATTTTACTACAGAGAACTATGGCTCTCAGAAAGTTTTCTAAATTTATACAAAAGTCAGTCATGACTAAAAGCAGTTTTAGGAGACAAAGATGGTCATACCTTGCATATCCTAGGTTTGCTGGGGCAAACTTGATAGTTGTTTCAAAGAAATTATACTCCAAGTAAATGTTGGGGTCAATATCTAAGTCAAACTCCAAATTACAGCCTCCAGGGATAGGATCTGGATGAAAAACATGAAAGTTACTAACAAAGAACTCTTATGTATCCAAATCATGCTCAGAAAAAACAGAATGTTAACAGAACTTCCCATGTGTTAGTTATTAAATATAAACCCAGAGCTTCTACTTTTATACTATTTCATGGATTTGGTTAAAGAGGGTGAAGCTCATGAGGATGAGGACCCTAGACCAGGGACAGCACATCTTTTCTTTTATAAAAGAATAGTGACTATTTTAGGGTTTGTGGATCTGAGGGTCTCTATGGCAACGACACAACCCTGCCTTTGAGGCACAAGAGCAGCCACAAACAATACACAAATGAAGAGGCACAGCTGTGTTTCAATAAAGTTTTATGCACCAAGATAGACAGCAAGCTAGATCTGGCTTGCCATTTACAGCATGCCAATCTTTAGAGTTTAAAAAGTCAAAAGTGACATATTTTTAAAATGAGGTCCAAAAATGGGTTTCAGGGGCTCCATGAACACCACGCAACTGCCAAATATTGAAGTTGTACATTTCCTTGGGAGAAAAGCTTTTATTATATTGTGGAGTCTGTGATCCAAAAAATGCTTAAAACTCTGATGTGGGGGTGTGGGAGTCACTGCCAAAAAGAAAGGGAACTCCACAGGTAACAGAGGTAGGGGGATCCAGCCAGACGTGAGCACACGTCTATAATCCCAGTGAATCTGGAGGCTGAGGCAGGAAGATCACAATTTTGAGGCCATCCTCAACAAGACCCTAAAAGCATTTAGTAAGACACTGCCTGAAAATAAAAAATAAAAAGGCCTGGGATGTAGCCCACTGGTAGAGTGGCCCTGGGTTCAATCCCCATTATCAAAATAAAAAATAAAAGAGATAAGAACATCTACTTTTCATATTGTCTCTTTCAACAGAGAAAAATGGTGTCATCCTCACTCCTGTAGGAACAGTCTTTGTGTTTGTATAAAAGAGTAAAAATAAAAGACCTAAGAGATCCTTTATATGAATTGCACTTGAGTAATCAAACACACGATAGATTTTGGCAATTTGACATTAATAATGTGACTAAAACACCTCTTCTTAGGAATCATATTAATGACCTTTATGCATAACAAAACTTAAAGATGTCACTTGACAGTAGCTCAACTCCATATGAAGAACCGTGTATTATGCACTCATATGAGAGATTAAGACAGTGCAGGTACATGTACAACCAGAGAAATGAAAAGTTGTGCTCCATTTGTGTACAATCAAAACGCATTCTGTCATATATACCTAAGTAGAATTAAAAAAAAAAAGCAGGTAAACTAATTTAAAGATTTAGATTACAACTTCATACACTCATCCATCCATTCTCACAGTTGAGTCTTGGTTTCCACAAACCGTTGCAATTCCGGTGGTGAACTTCAGCCTCTGGTGAGATCTGAGATGGGATACAGTGTATACTTGTATTTCGTGGAATTTTCCCCAAAATTTTTAGCTCTTTTTTTATATTTCCCTTTCTCTGCACTTACAAACATCTACAACACCTAAGAAAATGATATGCATCCCACCTGAAGCTCTACTTTTTTGGGGGCCAATAGGGGATTACACTGTCCTTGATAGAAGACTGAAGTCTATGGATTTTGTTTGTGCGTTTGTGGTACCAAGGATTGAACCCAGGAGCACTTAACCATTGAGCCACAGCCCCAGCACCCTCATCTCTTTTTTTTTCTGAGACAGGGTCTCACTAAGTTGCTACACCTGGCCTTGAACTTGTGATCCTCCTGCCTCAGCCTCCTGGGCCACTGGGATTACAGGCATGCACCACTGTACCTGGTGAGTCTATGGGTTTTTACCAGGTCACTACTCGTTACAGAAAACCTTTCCTTTCCTTCATCCTGATAATCATTTGAATTCTGCCTCCTCTACTATCTATCACTCCTCTCCTTCCCTCTATACCTAAACTTTAAGAGTGGCCACATTCCCTCACCTCACCCGCACTGCTCCATCACTGTAATCTCGGTTTCATCCCTCCTGTCTATGCCACTAAGATGACTCCCATTAAAAGCCACCACTCATGCTTCATTACTATCAGATGGACACTTCTAGTCACTTCTCTGGACCTGTCCACTGTGCTATTCTCCACTCCTTACTAAGGCTGCACCTCCAAGTTCTCTTCCTATCTCCAAGACTACATCTCAGTCTTGCACTTATTCCTGAGCAGTTAATATCATCCAGAAATGGTGCCTGACAAACAGTAGAAACTAGGAAAGTATCTCCCATTTCCCCCTAGATTTTGAAGTACATGCCTGGACAATCTGACTCACAGCATGGGTTTTAACAGCTACTTTGCTGAGTATCTAACCTCACTCCTCCACTCCAGCTCCATGTTAACTGCCCAGCACTGCCATCCATATGTCCTACAAGCATCTGAGATTCATTGTGTCTCAAACTGAAGTCGCCATCTATTCCATCCCACCACATAAAAATCCAATACAACAACCCTGTTCCTCTGCCTACTTCTATCACTATCTCCAAGCTGTCCATATAGGAAGTCTATGTACCCCTCTAATAATCCAATACCGCTGGTCATTGTGCCTTATCAATGCTACCTTCCAAACATCTCCAGACCAGCCCCTCTTTTCCACCCCATCTTCTGGCTTCAGTTCAGATCTTCATTTCCCACTCTGAGCCCTCAAAGCTTTACTGAGTCCTAACTCGGCTGTTCCCTCTTCAGTCCACTCTCAACACTGGCTCCATAGTTAGCTTTCCAAGATGAAATGGAACACATGGTTCCTCGGCCTGGAAACTACGCTTCCTTAGAACTGACTTCAGGATAGAAAGCAAACTTCACACTAAGGCCCTTTGTATTCTGGCTCCAGGAACACCCACTTGCCACACTCCTCCTTCAAAACATAAAGCTCACTGCTTTCTCAACTTAGAAGAATTAATAAACTGCTAAGTTCTGTGTCTTGCCTTTCTGTTTCTGCTTTTCCAAGGGCTCCTTAAATGTACTCTCCCCATCACCATCAGAGCTTTCATTCATCATGTTAATTCTTGGGCTCCCTTGCTATTAAAACATTTCTGAATAAACAGCACTTATAATAAGCAATCATTATAGGATAATTTTCCTTAAATTTTCACAAACACATCCCATATTCCATAGAGTAATAGAGAGTCAAAGACAGGTTACCTCTTTCTGAGTAAGAGAGTGGAATGGCCACATTTTGAACAGGCTCTGCATCTGCAGTCTCCAAATACCAAATGCACATACTCTGCTCTGGTCTAAGAATAAAAACCAGTCCTTTGTCATTGCCTGTCCCTGAGGTATTGGGAAGGAGATCCTGCAATTATAAAGAAAAGTCATTATGAATAGACAGATGAGCAAAACACAGAAGCTGATCTAGTATGCAGGTCCTATTCCAAATATTCTCAAAACAAAAATGGAGGATAAAAAACAGCCCTTCCTTAAATAATTAAGGAATGTTTTTCATCCTTATGTTCACATGCCTACATCTATACATAGAATTCTTTAAAATACACTACTGTCTTAGTCAGTTAGATTAGGTTGTATATAAAGAACAAAAATTTATTTCTTATAGTTCCAGAGGCTGGAAGTCTGAGAGCAGAGTGCCAGCATGGTTAAGTTCGGGTGAGAACCCTCTTCCAGGTTGCAAATCGACAACCTCTGGCTGCATCCTCACATAGCAGAAGTGGCAGCGAGCTCTCTAGACCCCCTTGTACAAAGGCACCAATGCCATTTATGAGCACTCTGCTCTTAGCACCTAACACTTTCCACAGGCCCCACTTCCTAATACCAAGACACCAGGGGTTAGGGTTTCAACATATGAATTTGGGGAGGACATAGTCACTCCATAACGAAGATCTTTGATCATGAGTTACACAGTGGATTTCACTAGCATTCCAATTTACCCGAGTTAAAATTTACTAAGTACTGAGAGGACAAAGACATAAGTCTTGACCCTATCTGAAGGAGTTCAGTTTCTGGAAAGCTTTTTGTAACTAAGTTGTAACTAACATATTATAAACTGCACATGAAGTATATTACTTGATAAGTTTTTTTTAGTTGTAGATGGACACAAATATCTTTATTTTTTTTTTAATGTGGTGCTAAGGATCAAACCCAGTGCCTCACGCATGCAAGGCAAGCACTCTACCACTGAGCTATAACCTCAGCCCCACTTGATAAGTTCTGATACATGCAGACACCTGTAAAACCATCACCAATTTAAAACAATGAATACATGCATGACTCCAAAGTTTCCTATGCCCCTTCCCAATCCTTCCCTACACTCCTACCCCTCTCTTCTATTCCCAATCCCATCTGTTTAGAAATCTTCTTAAATAATAAAATGCTTTTTTAATAATAAAATATTAAGGAAGCAAACTCAGTGCTTTTTCAAAAAAAGGAAGGGGAAGGAAGGAATCAGATTCAATTTGACAAGCATACACACAAGAATGACTCATATATTAATTAAATATAGGGTCAATGGCTT
This sequence comes from Xerus rutilus, assembly GCA_028644305.1. Classification (NCBI taxonomy): domain Eukaryota; kingdom Metazoa; phylum Chordata; class Mammalia; order Rodentia; family Sciuridae; genus Xerus; species Xerus rutilus. Next base: position 75,062,868 of record CM053403.1, on the reverse strand, counting down.
CCAAGAAACAACTGTCATGAAAAACCAACAGTTTCTAGGATACAGGAAATAAACAATTCTCACACAGACCTCTCATTTCTAGCTACACGTAATCTGGTCATCATCTTCTAAGCAATATGAAGAGCGGAACTAAAACTAAATGAAAACTATTATAACTAAGATTTTTCTGCATGGAATCAAGGCCCAAGATGCTGTTCATCCAGACTTCTTTTATCATTTATTATGCTGACATTTATTTATCAAAGATCTGTTTCCTCAAATGCAGGAACTGGCAATACAACTACTTTATTGAGCTACTGTGAAAATTAACTATATGGAAAACCAAACACAGGGTTCCTAACCAGGAGCCAGAGGGTCCCACTGAGTTTCCACAGGCCCCCATGAAATTGCATTTTGCCTGGGAGAGGACCCATGAACAAGCAGTCTCTGGCTTCAGGAGCTTAAGAAACACAGGCTTAGCACATAGTAAGCATTCAATAAAATAAAATGCCTTTCTCATCCTCTTTTGTTATCTTTGTTAACAACTGAATCCTACCATTTGTGACAAGATGGGAAGAACTGGAGATCATTATGTTAAGTCAAATAAGCAAGGCACAGAAAGATAATACCATTTGATCTCACATAATCTCAAAAAGTTGGATCTCACAGAAGTAGAGAGTAGAACAGTGGTTGCCAGAGGCTGGGGAGAGTAGATGAGGAGAAGCTGATTAAGTGGGAACTAAGATAAGAGCAAGTTCTGGTGTGCTATTTGCTCAGAAGAATGAGTACAGATAATAGAGTACTGTTTGCAAAACCGAGAAGAAAAGAGTTTTAATGTTTTCAACATGAAGAAATGATAGATGTTTGAGAAGATATGTTTAACCTGGTTTAAACATTACTCAATGTATACACATATCAAAAAAACACACGGCACCCCATAAATACAGTATGACCAATGCCTATCAAATGCATATGCACTGGGTTGAGACAGGTTTGTTAACCAAATTCCAGAACATTACAAGATAGGCTTAGAAACAAAAAGTGTAACTTTACACAGGGCAAAATTCATTCACTCGTCTAAGAGCTCATGTAGGCTAATATAAATTTGTAAAAAGTTATCATAAATGACTGATCCTAAATAGCTTAAGTTAATCTAATACGTTTAAAAACCTTCCAAAGTTCAGGTTTAGCTTAAGGAGTTAGTGATGATATCTACAGTAGAGTTCTTAATCCTGCTGGGTGTGCAGCGCAAGGCTGGATGAACTGGGTGTTAGAATTCCTTCATTTGGTTCAAAGCCAGCCTTGGCAACCTGGAAAGATCCTGCCTGAAAATAAAAAAAATTTAAAAATAGCTGAGGATATGAATCCATGGTTGAGCACCCCTGGGTTCAATCTCCAGTATTTTGTATTTTGCCTTGGAGAAGGTCCATGAACAAGCAGTCTCTGGCTTCAGGAGCTTAGGAAACACAGGCTTAGCACATAGTAAGCATTCAATAAACTTAAATGCCTTTCCCATCCTCTTTGCATGAGACTCCAAAGGATAAAACTGATCATATAGGGTTCTCATTAAACCATAATAAATAGCTAATGACAATGGAAACACATTAAAATACATTACCAGAAAAATTACCAAAGACTCACAAAAGTGAGAAAATGAAATGGTAGGAAATCATAAGAAAAACTGAAGTGCAAAGAGGCACAAGGCCCCTCTCCTATGACTCAGTTCTCCAGCTCTAAGTCAGGTCATCACACTCAAGAAAGGTGGTGCATGCCTATAATCCCAGTGACATGAGAGGATGAAGCAGGAAGATCACAAATTGAGGACAGCCTCAGCAATTGAGTGAGATCCTGTCTCAAAATAAAAAATCAAAAGGACTGGGGATGCAGCTCAGGTGTAAAGCATCCCTGGGTTCAATCCTCAGTACCAAAAAAAAGAAAGGCCTAAAGTACTAACATCTGCTGCTCTGAATTACTAACAACTCAATCTTTTAAATTTAAGACAAAGGACAAACATGAAGAGACATCAAATTCTAATGTTTATGCTACACATAAGACCTAAATATATAGAAATGGCTTTTTTGCTGAAATAATTCTTCATACATACCTGAGAAAAAGAAAGTGTTGTATTCCGATACTGTGAGTGTATTTGGAAAATAAGGAAAGTCACATTACTTGAAATATGACGCAAAATAGCTTCCTCTGGAAAACGCCTGTTGAGCTCGAAGTATCTAAATTTCCCCACAGAAAATTCAAGAAAATCTACAATGGAAGAAACTTTTCATTACAATACTGTACCTCAAACGCTTGTAGACATTACATTCAAAAACAAATGTAGAATTCTAATTTAACCCTCAGAAAAACTCCTTGAGGTAAATATTGTTGCCTCTAAGTCACTGAGGAGGAGAATAAAGCTTAAAAGGTGAAGCAGGGCCTGGGGATGTGGCTCAGTGGTAGAATTCTTGCCTATGTGCAAGGCCCTGGGTTCACCAGCACAGGAAGGGAGGAAAAAAGGGAAAGGAAGGAGGAAGATAGATGGAGCAGTCCACAAGGTCATTCAGCTACTAAGTGGGGGAGCCGAGAACTAGAATGGATGAAAGGTATTTGAAAAGATATCAACAGCCAGGTGTAATCCCAGCACTTGGGAGGCTGAGGCAAGAGGATCCCACGTTCAAAGCCAGCCTCAGCAACTTAGTGAGGCCCTAAGCAACTTAGTGAGACTCTACCTCAAAATAAAATATAAAAATGGGCAGGAGATGTGGCTCAGCAGTTGAGCAACCCTGAGTTCAATCCTTGGTATGGGGGAAAAAAATGTAAACAATACTAAGTGCTGAGAATGGGGACCAAGACCCTAGAAAATTTTCATCTGGTAGGAAAACAACAATTCTCTTTGGAACAGAGTCTCCAAATTTAAGGTGAGGCTCCTATCATGAATGTGCTACTATTAAAGAGCATCATGGGCTGAGAATATAGTTCAGTTCGTAGAATGGTTGCCTCACATGCACAAGGCCTTGGGTTCAATCCCCAGCACTGCAATCAATCAATAAATGGCACCGTCTAGTGAATTCTGAGAAACAGGGCTTCAACTTAATGCCAGTTTACGGCTGTGTTATTTTTAGGCTAGTTACTGAATTATCTGTCATAAGCCTCAATTTCCTCATCTATCAATTGGATTGTATAAAACTAACTTGCAAAAGCAGGTACCATCAACGTTAACAAAAATGTTTGTCGAGTACCCACAACAGACACTTCACATACAATTGTGAACCACAGGCATTCTGGGAAAAGGAGCTTTTTGCTCATTGTTTTTTTTAAATATTTTTTTAGTTGTTGATGGATCTTTATTTTATTCATTATTTATATGTGGTGCTGAGGATCAAAGACGGTGAGCATGCTTGCCTCACACATGCTAGGCAAGCACTCTACCACTGAGCTACAGCCCCAGCCCCCTTTTTGCTCATTTGTATTAGGATCAAATCCAGAGTCCACACCAGTCATGACAAGGATAGTTTCTCAACACCTCATCCAGACCTCTCCCATCTGTCTACCTGCCCACATTGTCTGGTTGTGTTTAACTCACTCATTCTGTCCATGGCCCTCTCTCAGCTGCACGATGGCTCTTTCTTTTTCCAATCTAATTCTCAGGCAACCACTAAATTAGGTCGCTTTTACTTCTCTGTGGCCCTGGATTCCCAAAGCAGCCCCACCCTCTAGTCAGTATGTATCTGCATAAAGAGCACAAGAGTTCCCAAACATTAGTCCTGGGGGTTCACATCTAAAAGTAAGTGGGAAAAGATCTGAGTTTAATATAGATGAAAAGAAGTTGATGAGAAAGACTAATTCACCTTAGTTGCACAATAGAACCATGTTTCACTTTAGAAGGAGATTAGAGGCAGTGGGTGGTAAAAATAAACTCTCCCAACATCAAATAATTTAACACATTCAACCTTTTTTTCCTAAATTCTAAAAACCTATAGGAATCATTAAGAACAAAAGTTATCATAAATGTTAAATCATTAAGAACAAATGTTATCATAAATGGTCAACCTGTAGCAGGAACTCTAATAAATACAAATGATGCTAAGCCTAGAAAAATGATTAATCTCTAAATTTTCCAGGCCTTTCCATCATCATGATTATTTCATTAGGAAACTAAACTACATATAAAACTAAATGCATCTCAGTAAATGGCACTAAAAATGTCTCTGTTTTGCACTTTAATTTTGGCCCCATCTATCATCCATCTTCTAAGTCTAAAAATACCCATTCTGGTCTGTCAGACTAAAACAGTATAGTCTTTCTTCCTAAGGAATTAACTGGATCTCCATCCTTTTATCATCCAAAGCCTGCAGCTCATCTACTATCCTATCTTTTCTAGTTTCATTTTTGGTTTTTCCTTTCTTTTAATCCTTCTACCCATTTGGCAAATATTCATGAAGTAGTTATGAAACAGTCCCTCTGGTTGTTAGGCATTGTAAACGAAACTGAAAGAAGCAAATTTAAAAAGGTTATTTTTTTTATATTTATTTATTTTTTTAGTTGTAGGTGGGCAGAATATCTTTATTTTATTTTTATGTGGTGCTGAGGATCGAACCCAGTGTCTCAGGCATGCTAGGCGAGCACGCTACCACTGTGCCATAACCCCAGCCCTTAAAAAGGTTATTTAAGACTTCTGTCATTAAAACTTAGATTTACCCTTCAACATATTTTAGAATGGCTATCTCCCAAAACATGGACCTTGAACAGTACACAGCCTTTAAAAGCCCTGGAAGAGATTGAAGCTGTCACTAGTAAAGTCTTAGTGGTAAACTTTCCTTAACCTTTCTTTATATTGCTCAGGAAATGACTAGAAAAGTCTGTACATGTTTAGTACAGGTGCAATGTTTTCAAATGAAAATGGAAAATCATTGGCAATTGGATATGGAGGGCTATCTTAGGACTTGGGCAGATAGCAGCATGTGCATTTCCACATAGGTGGCGGCGGGGGGGGGGGGATATGTTTGGCTTAGCTCATTTAATAGGTTTTAATACCTTTCCATATCAACATTATTCTAGTTGTATCATTTTTAAAGTTATTTAGTATTCTATTCTGCATATGTACCATAATTATTCAACCAATCTCCAAATAATGAACCCAAAGACTGTTATTCCAGTACAAATAAGAAATAAAATAGTTCTATTTTGTGACAGTGTGCACAAGAAAGCACTGACTCAGGCAATCAACTTATGTGCGATTTCTCCTGTGACATCATAATGGATGGCCTTTGATCTTAAATGGTTAAATTGTATCTAAGATTTATTCTAATCTTAGAAATTCAGAAATGAAAACAAACAGCCCAGCAGGCTGCGGTGGTGCACACCTGTAATTCCAGTGGCTCCAGATGAGGCAGGAGAATCACAAGTTCAACAGCAATTTAGCAAGGCCCTAAGCAACTTAGTGAGACTCTGTATCAAAATAAAAAATAAAAAGGGCTGGGGATGTAGCTCAGTGGTTAAGCACCCCAAGTTCAATCCCTGGTACCAATAAAGAAAACAAATAGCCCACATGAAAATATGTAATGATCAGGACTAGAAATTTAAGCTACAGTGTCCTTCTGACTTTTTCCTCAAGAGGTACACTCAACATTTCAGGAACAGTTGTAAGTTTCATCATTTCCTGGGATTCCAGAAAGCTAGAGCAGGATGATACCTTACTAGTTCCTGTCCCCCACATGACTGCAGCATGAACCAGGCAGAAGCCACATAATATGAGGGAGGGACACTGTATGTATTATTTAAAACCTAGTCCCTTGAAAAAAATAAGCAAAATTCATAACAGGTATCTTTGGGGGTATATTTTAAATCATTATTTTTTCTTTATACTTTTTCTTATTTTTCAATTTTTCTACAGTGATCATGAGGTGTTAATATAAACAAATAATAATATATCCTGGCTGTACATGACAGTCATCCGGAGGTAGGTTTTTTTTTTTTTGGGGGGGGCGGGTATTGGAGATTGAACTCAAGGGCACTCGACCACTGAGCCACATCCCCAGCCCTGTTTTTGTGTTTTATGTAGAGACAGGGTCTGAGTTGCTTAGCACCTCGCTGTTGCTGAGGCTGGCTTTGAATTTGCGATTCTCCTGAATTCCCCAAGTGCTGGGATTACAGGCTTGCGCCACCATGCCCGGCTCCAGAGGTAGTTTTTAAAAAACAAAAAAACCCCAAAACTGCTGCCTGTGATCCTTTCCAGCCAGTTAAATCAGAATCCCTGAGGGCTGGGTCAAACTATCAATTAAAAAATATTTATTAAGCTGGGCGTTGTGGCGCATGCCTGTAATCCCAGCATTTTGGGAGGCTGAGACAGGAGAATCACAAGTTCAAAGCCAGCCTCAGCAATGGCGAGGCGCTAAGCAACTCAGTGAGACCCTGTCTCTACATAAAACACAAAATAGGGCTGGGGATGTGGCTTAGTGGTCGAGTGCCCCGAGTTCAATCTCCAGTACCAAAAAAAAAAAAAATTATTAAAATAAAATGCAGAGAAATACCTAAAGTTTACACACCCATGAAACCATCACTCAAGTCAAGAACCATCATTCCAGCATCTTGGTGGTCCTCTGTGGCCCCTGCGAATCACTATATCTTCCTTCTGCCCTAGAGGGAACCACAATTTAATGTCAAACACTAGGATCTGGTTTTGGGAATTAAATGAAATTTACACATGAATTCTTGTGTCTGGCTTTGTATATATGTGTGTGTGTATATATATATATATGTTTACATATATATACTTATATACATATACATGCACACACACACACACACATACTGGGAATTGAACCCAGAGGTGCTCTATCCCTGAGCTATACCCTAAGTCCTTTTGAGATAGGGTCTTGCTAAATTGCAGAGGCTGGTCTCGAACCTGCAATCCTCCTGCTTTAGCCATCCAAGTTGTTGGGATTACAGGCATGTGTCACCATGTGTCTGGCTTTTTAAAACTCAATATTCTATTTGTAAGATTCATTCCAGTGACTATAAGTAATCATAATTATCATTGTTGTATATTTCATGAAATTAACATACCACAATATATTTACCTGTTTTGTTAATAAATATTTGAAGGGGTTGGAGATATAGCTCAGTGGTATAGAACTTACCTAACATGACCTAGGGCCCTGGGTTTGATCCCCAGAACCTCAAAAAAATAAACATTTGGATTATATTTAGTTCAGAATTATTATAAGTAATTCCATTTTCTATACATCTTTTGGTGCATGTAAAAACATTTTCTATACATATTTGTCTTTGATGGAACCCATCAGAATATTCAGGTAATAGGTATTCTTACATTCAGATTTAATAGAAAGCATTAACCAACATGCTTTTGCCAATGCACATTCTTGTCAACGTAAGATAAAGTATTCCAGTTGTCCAACAGTCTCCTCAACATTTGGGATCATCAGTTGTTCTGGATGTATAGTGGTATCTGTTATTTTAATATGCAACTCCAGGGCTGGGGATGTAGCTCAGTGGTAGAGCTCATGCTTAGCATGCCAGAGGCCCTGCATTCAATTCTCAGCACCCAAAAAGAAAAAAAATTAATATGTATTTCCTAATTATTAGTGTTTGTTAAACTACATTTTATTTTGTTCAATGGCTATATGGATATTCTCTTTGTGAAAACATCTGTTCATCTTTTGTCCATTTTTAAAACTGAATCATTTGGTCAGGTATTGGGGCACATATCTGTTATCCCAGCAACTCTGGAGGCTGAAGCAGGAGGGTCCCAAGTTTAAGACCAGACCGAGCAACTTGGTGAGATCCTGTTATAAAAAAGGGCTGAGGATGTGACAGACCACCCCTAGATTTAATCACCAGTACTGGAGAAAAAAAAATTTAAAAAAGAAATCATTTGTTCTTAAATTTTATGAGTTCTTTATGAGAATCCTATCAGGCAAGTGTTGCAAATACCGTCTTTTACTTTTGTAGTTTGTCTTTTTCCTCTCATTACCTTTAGATTAATGGAAGTTTTAATTTTAACAAAGTCCAATTTCTCAAGTTTTTCATTTATAATTAGTCCTTGTGTCATTTTAAAGAAATCTTTATCAACATATTCCAAGATCTTGAAGACACATTCCCCACGTTAACTTCTGAAAATTTGTCTTACCTTTCACATTTACGTCTCAAATCAACCTAACATTGATTTATATGTACAGCTGAGACAGGGAGCAAGGTTCATTTTTCCATGTACATGTACTTGAAATAACAACCTTCAGTAAAAACACCACCCTTTCCCAACTGCTCTGCCGACCCATTTTCATTTAAGTCAAGGAACGAACATATCTGTTTCTTGATTCTCCACTGGGTTCCACTAGTTTACCTGTCTGTCCTGACACCTTTTTTTCTGTCTTAATTCCCATCTCAAATTTGTCCTTCCTCTTCAAAACTGTCTTGACTATTTTATAGCCCTTCTCATTTCCATATAGATTTAGAAATCAGTTCGTCAATATCCACCACCACCCCCAAAAAAAGCCTGAGATTCTGATTGGGATAGCACTACAATTTAGGGAGAAGCAATGTCTTTAAGACTTTTTTTTTTTGGTACAGGGATTGAACCCATGGGTGCTTAACCACTGAGCTACATCACTTGCCCTTTTTTATTTTGAGACAGGGTCTCACTAAATTGTTTAGGGCCTTGCTAAATTGCTGAGGCTGATCTTGAACTTGCAATCCTCCTGCCTCAGCCTTCTGAGTCACTGGGATTACAGGTGTGTGCCACCACATTTGGCTAAGAAATAAAATGAATTGGAGATATTCCTCTACTTAGTTTCTTAATTTATCACAAGAATGTTGTATGGTTTTCTCTGCAGAGATCTCTATTTATCCTAATATAATTATTCCTAAATATTTAATATTTCCTGTTGCTTCTATAAATTTACTTTTTCTTTTGAATTTCAATTTCTTGTTCTCTCTTCAATAGTATGACTATTCAAAAGTTCTCCAGGTGATTCTAATGTTCAGCCAGGTTTGAGAACTAAACACAATAATAAATAAGGGAAGAATAAACACATTTTCTCATCTTTTTTTAAAATATATTTTTTTAGTTGTAGACGGGCATAATACCTTTAGTTTATTTATTTATATGTGGTGCCAAAAATCGAACCCAGGGCTTCATACCTGCAAGGTGAGTGTTCTACCACTGAGCCACAACTCCAGCCCTGTCCTTATCTTTAACCTAACTTCATTTTGAAAATACTTTGGCAGTGTTACCTTGGCAGTTCAATGGACATTTCATAATTTTTTTACAGAAGACTGCATTTTAACCAAACTACTTGTGGTTTCACTCCTGGCTGTTCAGGGCTTTGTCATATTTGATGTTCCAGTGCCTGGCATACACAGTAAATGTTTGTTAAATGTGACCTCAGGCAAGCAATTTATTTCCTCTGGGCTTCTGTTCTCTTATGATAAAGTGAAGGTAACTATGCTACATATATCAGTTGGCAGCTAAAAGTATCAAACAAGTGGGAAAAATGATTTTAAACTATCCAATCCTATACAATAAAACATCATTAGCTTCCAGGCAGTCTTGGATTAGCCTACAAATAAACTAATGGGAAGAAGGTGCTAAACACATATAGGACTTTCACAGAAATGCCCAGCACATCATAAGCATCAAGTTGAGAAAGAGACTTCCCTTCAGGTGACAATGACAGATACTCAAAGTCAGGCTGGGGATGTGGCTCAGTGGTAAAGCTCTTGCCTGACATGCAGGACCTGGGTTTGATTCCCAACACCACCAAAAGAAAAAAGAAAAGAAAAAAATTTTACTGAAAGCCAAAATAACTTTTATAGCACAGCCTGATAGAAATGGCATTTAATCTCTACTCACAAAAAAGACCTGGCAAAAGAAGACATGTACGAAATTTTATCTTGCAGAAGTTAGCAGAAACTTAACTTCACCTCTAAGCCATCTGGAAAAGGATTCATCGGAAGCATTTTATGAGACATAATTAGATCTTATGACTTAGGGAGTGGGAGGAAAAAAGCACATCAAATAACATTACACAGCAAAGGGCCAACATCAAGACGGTGCATTTACAAGGTAGTTCTCCTCTACAAAGAGGTGGTTCTGCTTTTTCTGCCAAAAATATTTTTTTTACTATTGGAATAGAAAGGGATTTTTATTCTATTTTTCACACTCATCTTTCATTCTTGCCCAGAGTCACTCTTCCCTTCCAGTAATTCCATTCCAAGAAAAACTGCCCAATCCTAATCTTTTCCTTTCTTTGCCAATCAGATCCTTTTCTTGTAATCTTAAAATTTTCCAGCTCTTCCTTTCCACTATTTTACTAAAATCTACCTCAGATTTCCCTCCAGTGTTTGTGCTTTAACACAACCACCAAATTCTGGAAGGGATCTGTCAAATCGTGGTCTCGATAATTCTCTTCAGGCACAGGATAACTCAGACACATGGTTAAAAACAACAGTGGTTCAGCTACTTGAGCTGACTGCCATTCAAATCCCCTCCCAATAGCTCATTTTCATTGTATTCTAAATTGTTATTAGTCCCAAAAGTTAAAAGGAAACACAACAATGAACATACAACTTCTCACACACCTGTGAAAGGAACCAATCACTTGCAACTCACAAGTTACTTGTTGCCTTAAAGCATCATCCAAAGCTCAGAGGGCCCACGTGACATCCCTATCAACTCCAATTACTATGTAATTCCATGAGTGTTAGTGGATATGAATCTAAAACAATAATGAAATATGTTAATAGACACAGGACTCCAAGAGAAGAGACAACTATTTAAATGGACAAATCACCTTCCTTACACATTCTAGGAACTCGATCGGCTACTTTCCAAGGTTCATTCAGTATTCAGCCATTCAAGTTGTGCAAGTCAGCTCATCCCACTCAAGATGCATAAATCCTCCTGAACTGCAGCAGTTGTTCATTTCCTTCAATATGTTCCATTAGAATCCTTCACAGCCATCCAGCCATGTTACAAGAGGATCATGCAAGTCTTTTTTTTTAAATTAATTTATTTAAATGCCTTTCAAGTCATAGTACATATATAGAGCTCAATGTTTCCATTTCTCTGGTTGCAAACTAGATAGAGTCACACCTTTGTGTCTTCATACATGCACCTAGGGTAGTGATGACCATCTCATTCAACCATCTTTACTACACCCATTCCCCTTTCCCTCCCCTCTCCTCCCCCCTGCCCCATCTAGAGTTCCTCCATTTCTCCTAAGTTCCCCATTCCCACCCCCCCTTATGTATCAGCATCCACGAATCAGAGAGAACATTTGGCGTTTGGTTTTTTGGGATTGGCTTACTTCACTTAGCATAATGTTCTCCAATTCCATCCATTTACCTGCAAATGCCATAATTTTATTCTCTTTTATTGCTGAATAATATTCCATTGTGTATATTACCATAGTTTCTTTATCCATTCATCTATTGAAGGGCATCTGGGTTGCTTCCAGTTTAGCAATTGTGAATTGTGCTGCTATAAACATTGAAGTGGCTGCTTTACTGTAGTGTGCTGTTTTTAAATCTTTAGGGTATAGGTCAAGGAGTGGAATACCTGGATCAAATGGTGGTTCCATTCCAAGTTTTCTAAGGAATCTCCATACTGCTTTCCAGATTTGTTGCACCAGTTCGCAGTCCCACCAGCAATGTTTGAGTGTACCTTTTTCACCACATCCTCACCAGCACTTACTGTTGCTTGTATTTTGGATAGCTGCCATTCTGACTGTGGTGAGATGAAATCTGAGAGTAGTTTTGATATGCATTTCTCTAACGGCTAGAGATGTTGAACATTTCTTCATATATTTGTTTATTGATTGTATATGTTCTTCTGATAAGTTTCTATTCAGCTCCTTAGCCCATTTAGTGACCAGGTTGTTTTTTTGGTGTTAAGTTTTTTGAGTTCTTGTTCATTTTTTTTTTTTTTTTTTTTTTGGTACCAGGGATTGAACTCAGGGGCACTCCACCACTGAGCCACATCCCCAGCCCTATTTTGTGTTTTATGTAGAGACAGGGTCTCACTGAGTTGCTTAGCGCCTCTCCATTGCTGAGGCTGGCTTTGAACTCGCGATTCTCCTGTCTCAGCCTCCCTAAACGCTGGGATTACAGGCTTGCACCGCTGCGCCC
>CM053403.1:75019286-75050248 GCA_028644305.1 Xerus rutilus | reverse complement strand
TGAGAGATAGAGGTTAAGCTTCATTTTGCTGCAAATGGATTTCCAGTTTTCCCAGCACCATTTGTTGAAGAGGCTATCTTTTCTCCAATGAATGTTTTTGGCACCTTTGTCTAGTATGAGATAGCTGTATTTATGCACATTACTCTCTGTGTCTTCTATTCTGTACCATTGGTCTACATGTCTATTTTGGTGCCAATACCATGCCGTTTTTGTTACTATAGCTTTGTAGTAAAGTTTAAGGTCTGGTATTGTGATGCCTCCTGCTTCACTCTGCTTGCTCAGGATAGCTTTGGCTATTCTGGGTCTCCTATTTTTCCAAATGAATTTCACGATTGCCTTTTCTATTTCTATAAGAAAGGACTTTGGGATTTTAATTGGGATTGCATTGAATCTGTATAGCGCTTTGGGCAGTACGGCCATTTTAATAATATTGATTCTGCTTATCCAAGAGCATGGGAGATCTTTCCATCTTCTAAGATCTTCAATTTCTTTCTTTAGTGTCTTGTAGTTTTCATTGTAGAGGTCTTTCACCACTGTTAGATTGATTCCCAAGTATTTTATTTTTTTGGAGGCTATTGTGAATGGAGTAGCTTTCCTAATTTCTCTATCAGAGGACTCGCTGCTGATGTATAGAAATGCATTTGATTTATGGATATTGATTTTATATCCTGCAACTTTGAATTTGTTTATCAGTTCTAGAAGTTTTCTAGTGGAATTTTTTGGATCTTCTAAGTATAGAATCATGTCGTCTGCAAATAATGATAGTTTGAGTTCTTCTTTTCCTATTCGTATTCCTTTAGTTTCTTTCGTCTAATTGCTCTGGCTAGAGTTTCAAGGACTATATTGAATAAGAGTGGTGAGAGAGGGTATCCCTGTCTTGTTCCAGTTTTTAGAGAGAATGCTTCCTATTTTTCTCCATTTAGGATGATGTTGGCCTTAGGCTTACCATATATAGCTTTAACAATGTTGAGGAATGTTCCTACTATCCCTAGTTTTTCTAGTGTTTTAAACATGAAAGGGTGCTATATTTTGTCAAATGCTTTCTCTGCATCAATTGATAGAATCATGTGATTCTTATCTTTAAGTCTATTGATGTGATGGATTACGTTTATTGATTTCCGTATGTTGAACCATACAGAATGATGGTTGCATCCCTGGAATAATCACGCAAGTCTTGAACTAACTTTGATTTCTGTACTTTCAGCTTTTATTATCACTCAGCAATTAAGTTTCCACATATTGTCCCTCTCCTGCACAGAACAATATTAACACAAGGCAAACATGATAACATTCTTGAGGAAATATCAGTGCTGTAATCAAAAAGGTGCGAAATAGCCAGGGCACAGTGGCGCAAGCCTGTTAATCCCAGCACTTAGGGAGGCTGAGACAGAAGAATCACAAGTTCAAAGTCAGCCTCAGCAACGGCAAGGTGCTAAGCAACTCAGTGAGACCCTGTCTCTACACAAAAAACACAAAATTGGGCTGAGGATGTGGCTCAGTGGTCGAGTGCCCCTGAGTTCAATCTCCAGTACCAAAAAACAAACAAAACATAAAAAAGGTGCAAAATAAGTGTCTGAAAAATACTTATTTCTCAAATCATTACTCCTATTTCTCAACTTTTTTTGGTACCATAAATTGAATCCAGGGCACTGAGCCACATCCCCAGCCCATTTTTTATATTTTATTTAGAGACAACGTCTCACTAAAGTTGCTAAGGCTAGCTTTGAATTCTCAATCCTCCTGTCTCAAAACTGTTGCTGAGGCTAGCTTTGAATTCTCAATCCTCCTGAGCTACTGGGATTACAGGCATGAGCCACTGTACGTGATTATTTCTCAACTTTTCTGTAAAACTTTCTAGACAATAAATACTAAAGCACCAAACTAGAATAAAAAGGTCTGGATACCAGCCCTCCTGACTCAGGGGCTATCCTGGATCAACCACAAACTCAATCTCTCAACTTCCTTACCTGTTAAAAAGGAGATAGCATGTCCTCTACCTTCCTTATTAGTCTATTTTGGAGAATGAGGAATCACCAAAGGATTAAACATAAAAAACAAGGTATTTAATTGGAAGGTGCCCTTGTTGAAGTGGGAGGACAATGAAATTTGCAGGGAGACACACCTAGATTTAAATCCTGCCTGTGCTCCTACTGGCTGTTCATTTGTGTAATGAATGTCTTGGGCCTTAGCTTCATCCTCTGCCAGGTGAGGACAATCATTATCTGTGGGGTTGTTAGGATTAAAGAACGCTGTCTATGAAAAGCACCTGGCACAGTCTGCGCCCAGTGAACATACTCTATTATAAACCAGATTTTCTGCAAACAATAATTGCCCTTTTCAGTTTTGGTCTTAAGTGTATGCAAAGATCCTAGAATTCAGTTTGCACAAGGACTTTTCAGAGATAAGCATGTAGCACAATCACATTATTCAGAAAATATGTTTCAGAACTGCATCTTGTCTCTTAAGCTTGAAACAAAACCCAGAATGTGCCTGATTTCACGGAAAAGCACATGATTATCAGCCTGGCACAATTAGTGCTTTTTACATTTTATATCAACAAAGCATGAGCTGTTGCTAAAACCCATTTCAAACACATGACCCACAGATCTAAAGTCCCATTCTGGGGTCCTTTTTCCTCAAACTCCGCACGCAGGACATCACCAATTTGAAAAGCATCTACATTTCAGAGTGCAAAACAATGCAGCTTGGAAGACCATCAATCATAAATCCTTAATTCCTCTCCAAGCTTCGCAATCCAGAAACTGAGGTAGGCCACTAGGGAGCAAAAGGGTGTTTTAATATGTTAAAACCACAAACATGGCTGCTCCCTATGGAAGATAATAATGTCTGAAAAAAAAGAGGTGGTTATCTCTTCCCGTTTCCCCCGTCTATTTAGGGGCTTAACAGGAAGGCCTCCTTTTTAGCAATGGGAGGCAGGGCTGCCGTCTATTCGTGCCAGTCTTAACTCACTGCCCAGCGCGCACCAACGCCCCAAAAACCACCTTTCTCGATAGGTGTAAAGCCCCCGGGTGGATACTTATCTTGCAAGAAATGCAAAACTAACTTTGGGTTCTATCAGTGAGGCACCTCGACCTTACCCTTGCTAGAGTTCCCGACCGTCTCAGCTCCTCCAGCCAAACTGCGTTCGGACGCCAGCACCGCCAGCACCAGCAGCCGCAGGAACCTCATCGCTGCCTGCACGGACCCGGGCCCACGCCAAGGTCGGGGAGGAAGGCGGGCACGCGCGCCGGGGCCCCGCAGCCTCGGCGGCACTACCCCGGGGCGCTCGTGCCCGGCGCCATCGCCTGCCAGGTGCACTCGCCGCGCACCTGGCAGCCCCCGAGTATGTGGCGTGCGCCCCAACGTGAGGTTAACTCTCGGGGCAATTAACCCAGCCCCGGCCGCGCGCGCCTCCTTCCCGCCCGGCCCCTGAGCGCGTCGCCGCGGCGTGTCCCCGGGCGAGGGCGGCGCTGGGGGCGTTCCCACGCAGCGCGCCTTCTCAGGAAGTTCTGGGGTTGAGACTTCTCACTTTTTAATCTTTCTAACGCCGTTAAAGTACAAAATAGCTTTCTGTTGTGGCTTAACGTCTCTGTCTCGAGTTTAACAGCCCTTTGAAAAAACAGAAGAAAAAGAGGAATCCGGTGGTCCTCTAACCCGTCGTTACTTTTTTTGCAATCATTGAAGACTGCTTCCCCGTAGCAACTGCCTTAGCAGCCAAGGTTAGTATAAAAATACCAGGGAATGCACCTTGTAGTTGTAACTACCCTGGTTCTGAACACCACATCGAAAAATAAAGTTTCGTTTTCTCTAAGCGAAATATCCTCGAAAACTCAATCTTTACCTGAACTTCCGCTCTCAAATCACATACCCGAGTGTTGTTGAAGACACAGTAATCCATGCAACAGATGGCTCGTGAGATGATGGAATTAGATTCACAGAGTCAGTTATTTGGGGATGATTGCCCTGCTTTCTTTCCATGCTAATTTAATTTCTCGTGTATGTATTTTTTTTTAATATGGACACAATGTCTTTATTTTATTGCTTTGTATGTGGTGCTGAGGATCGAACCCAGGGCCTCACACATGCGAGGCAAGCACTCTACCGCTGAGCTACAATCCCAGCCCCTCTCGTGTATGTATTTTAATGACAAACTTTTTCTAGAAAAATATTTGTCCAATTGCTCCACTAACAGATAACAATCTATAACAATTACCATAATAGTAACAGGCACAACTGTTACTATGGTTGCCGGTCCAAATTTTCAGAACTTTGGTAGCTTATTCACTCTCCCATATGCCCCATTCATATATTTATATATGAATATATGTATTTCCCCCCAGGATGACCTTGAACTATTGATCCTCTCACCTGCAACTACCCAGTAGCTGGGATTACAGGTGTACACCATCAATGTCCAGCTAAGAGATTTTTAAAATGAAAAACAAGGCAGATTATGTCAGATATTTTGAAGCAATAATCCTTGGCCACAATTATTAATAACAAGAATAGCATCAGTCCAAAGTTGAACAGTCAGTTGCTGGGCAGAGATCCTTTTACAAGTACTTTTTATATAAGGTTGTGGTGACCTCTGTGCAAACATCAGGTTCTGACAAGTCTTTTGTGATAGTTACTATTGGGCAATCATGCATAAGAACTCTTCTTCATAACCTCCTGACTTTATGAAGGCTGTTGGGGCATGGTGGTGCATGCCTGTAATCCTAGATACTTGGGAGAATGAGGCAGTAGGATCGAGAGTTCAAAGATAACCTCAGCAAATTAGCAAGGCCCTCAGCAATTTAGTGATACCCTGTCTCTAAATAAAGATACAAAAAAGAGCTGGGGATGTGGCTCACTACTTAAGTGCCCCTAGATTCAACCCCCAGTACAAAAAGAGAGAGAAATAAAGTCCATCTTCCTGAATATGTCACACGTCTTTTATAATGTAGCTCCTGTCCACAGTTCCATGTTCTTACTGCAAATAAACTCAACTCATTACTAGCCACACTGAATTGATTTCAATTTTCTGATATAATCCCATTCTCTGCCCTCCATACCTTTGCACTGCAGTGCCAGCAATTCCCCCATGCCTGTGAGACAGCTGATGGCAGATGTGTCAGTAATCAGAAGAGGGCTTCATTACCTGGGAGAATGATTGGCTGGAGTTCCCTGCTCATGTCAGAGTTCCATGGAGATCTAAGAAGCAAACGTAGCAGCTTCTTAGATCAGCAGCTTTGTAAATTAGTTGGTTTTTCTATGTATTAAAAGAAAATGCAGAAACTGAAAAAGTTCTCAGATTTAATAAATGCATAACTAGAGCCCTAAAGTCTGTTTAAAATTTAGAAGAGGAAAGAAGGGAGGGAGAGAAGGAAGGAGGGAAGGAGGAAATCTAACATAGATTTTTAGATAAAACCCAAAACACCTCAAAATGGAGAATAGGAGCAGGAATCCAGGCAAAGGCAGGAATGAACTTCTGTGAAACTGTGCATTTATCCATTCCCACTCTAATCTCACTCTCATTATATATATGTATATGTATACATATATATAGTTTTATACATTTATATATTCTATATATATACTTTTTTTACTTTCTATATATATACATACATTTATACTATACATATAGTATGTATATATACACACATACTTTTTTTTCTCTTAAGCTCTTCCCATGAGTATAAATTTACCTTACTTGGACTGTTTGCTAAATCAAATTCACTAAATGTGCTTATTATAACTATTATATGCAAATGATAATGTGATAATGCTGGGAAATTCATTCATTCAATCTATAGATATGCATTCAGTAGCTTCTATATGCCAGGCTAAATGCTGGGTGCTAGGTACTGGAAATGTGGAAACAAATTGTTTCCTGCCTGCATGTAGCTCATGGTCTGGTGAGTGAATTAATTATTCATGTGCCACATAACATCTGGGTCAGCAATGGGCTGCATATAAGGTTACAGTGAATGTGAAAAAGTCCTGTTGCCTAGCAATGTCATAGCCATCATAACATCATAGCACAATGCATTGTTCCCATGTTTATGGTGATGTGGATTAAACAAGCCTACTACACCACCAACTGTATAAAAGTGTAGCACATGCAATTCTGTGAAGTGCACAATATTTAATAATAATATAAGGACTACGTTGAGCTGGAGTTGTGGCACAGTGGTAGAGCACTTGACTCGCATGTGTGAGGCACTGGGTTGATCCTCAGTACTACATAAAAAAATAAAACAAAATGAAGGTATTGTGTCTATCTACAAATAAAAAATTAAAAAGGACTTTGTTACTGGTTTATGAATTTACCATATCATTTTTGAGTGTACTCCTATTTATTAAAAAAAGTTTACTATAATACAGTATGCCTTGTTAAGCCTATAGTAGCCTCATAAATCTGGTGTTCACTCCATCTCTTGATTGCATCAGTTTCTTTTGTGTTTAATTTAATCTTGTGTTGTTTTGTTCATCATGGCCCTAGGAATAATAGGCTGTACCATACATATACAATCCATATAGCCTAAGTGTGTAGCAGGTCATACTATGTATGTGTGTAAAAGAATACTTTATGATGTTTACACAATGAAATTGCTGAACTATATTTTTCTGGAATGTATCTCATTAAACTATGCATGGCTGTAATTACACCTCAGTATGTTAAGTGTACTAATAAAAGTACGAGGACCAATTGTGGTAAAGGTTGGGAGTGATTAACTTACTCTTGGAATGAGGAAAGGTTTTTTTGGTTGTTTTTGTCTTTGTGGTGCTGCAGATCAAACTCAAGGCCTCATGCATGCTAGGCAATTGGGAAAGTTTTATGAAGAAATGTTTAGACTAAGATTTGAAGGCTAAATAGACAGTCACCCAGGGAATAAAGTGGAGGTGTGGGTGGAATTGTGTGAACTTCATAAAGGGAAGGGAGAATTATATGTGTTTTGTATATGCATAGGAGATCATGTTTAGGGAACTACAAGGAATCTAGTGTAGCAAATGTTTTTATAGTATTTCAGCCTATTGCTGGGTCATTTCAGACATTTAGTAGATTGTCACTGAGTTAGTGATAAAGGTATCTAAGGATCTGGAACGTCAAGTTAAAAAATCATTAAGGTGGGGCTGTAGCTGTAGCTCAGAGGCAGAGCATTTGCCTAGCATGTGTGGGTTCAATCCTTAGCACCGCATAAAGATAAAACAAATAAAATAAAGGCATCCAGCTGGGCGTGGTGGTGCATGCCTGTAATCCCAGCACTTGGGAGGCTGAGACAGGAGAATCACAAGTTCAAAGCCAGCCTCAGCAAAGCCAAGGTGCTCAGCAACTCAGTGAGACCCTGTCTCTGCATAAAACACAAAATAGGGCTGGGGATGTGGCTCAGCGGTGGAGTACCCGAGTTCAATCCCCAGTACCAAAAAATAGATAGGTAGATAGATAGATAGATAGATAGATAGATAGATAGATAAAGGCATCCTGTCCATATACAACTACAAAAAGTTTTGAAAAATACTCCCAAATTTAAAAATCATCTATTAAATATCATTTTTTAAAGAAAAAATACATTACTACAGGTTAAAAAAACCAACAAAGTGCACATGGGCCTAGAAGAAGATTCATCAGCATGACTAAAGTTTTGCCAAGCAACTGTAAGTTATCTTGTAGTGGCTTCTCTAATCTAGGTACCCAAGTTCTCTTCAACCAGTCTGCAAAACTTAACATTCTAATGTAATGGACTAGATTACATCTAATCAGTCACTAATCCATATTTTTTCTTTAAAAATGTTTTAACTTTTCATCCTCTCATATTGAAGTCAACACCATAGACTAGATTCAACTCATCTCACTATCTCACTTTTAGACAACTACAAAACTCTCCTCCTAATACGTCCTTGGCGTTTTTTTGTTTTGTTTTGTTTTGTTTTGTTTTAAATCTCTGCAAACCCAGCAACCAATATATTTCCTGGCACATGGCAAGCATTCAGTAAGGTACTCTTGCAACAGGGGGTGGGAAGTTATAGATTACTCCAAATTATAGTTAAAACAAGCTAGTCATCTTTCATTACTCTCATTTATTGGGGAAGTACTCTACCTATAGAGGTTCCCAGTTAGGCTGCAGTAGGTAAATAGACTGCTTCAGGATGGGGATGGCTGTGAAGCAAAAGTGCAAGAGTTGGGGTAAACCACACAAAACACTGATGTGGCCAGATGCAGTCCCTTAGTCTCTCATTGGCGGCATGTGGATTGTTGAAGAACCCACTAGAATGTAGGCTGCACAGGGACAGAATTCTCATCTTCTTTGTTCTGGGTTCTAAGCACGGTAACCAGGATTGCATAATCCCTCAATAAATAAATGCTGCACTCAGAACAGGGGCAACTGGCAAAAACTTTAGTATTCTCTCTGTTTCTTGCACTCCCAAAATGTATGGCATTATGTTCCTGAGAACAGACTTCTGGTTGATAAAACTGTGCACATGGGGCCTGGTGAATATTTACTTTGATTCCAAGAAGAATGAGACTAAAACACTTTCCTTTGCCCACCTATTTTGAGAAGCAGCTCTGGCATTACTCCCACAGTACACCCAAGAGAGGAAGTGACCATAGAATGTTGAGTTACTCAAGTCAGAAGTCCTCAGTTCCAATTTCTGGTGGGTCACTTACTGACTTGAAGCACAAAGCAGGCAGATCACTTGATCTCTGAATTTGTTTCTTCATTTGTAAAATGTGAATAAATCCTGACATGTCTTCTTTGCTATGTTGTGAGTTTCTGATGAGTGAAAACACTACAAAAAGGTCATTACACAGACTTCCTGAGGCCAGAGAGCTTCTCTCAGTAAAGGCTGCTTCTTTTGTAACCATGAAGTGTCTGGATGTTAACACAGAGCAGAGGCTGCCCAGTTGGTTTTTATTGGGAATTGCTGAGCAAAGGTAGCAATAATATTCTAATTTTAATATTACTATTTCAACTTACGTGGGTTCTAAATTTTCCAAAATAAAAAGTTTGGAGCCGGGCACGGTGGCGCATGCCTGTAATTCCAGCACTTTGCGAGGCTGAGACAGGAGAATTGTGAGTTCAAAGCCAGCCTCAGCAACAGCGAGGCACTAAGCAACTCAGTGCGACCCTGTCTCTACATAAAACACAAAAATAGGGCTGGGGAAGTGGCTCAGTGGTCAAGTGCCCCTGAGTTCAATCCCCAGTACCAAAAAAAAAAAAACAAATTTGAGAGGGCTGGGGCTATAGTTCAGTGGTGGAACACTTGCCTCGCATGCATGAGTCACTGGGTTCGATCCTCAGCACCACATAAAAATAAATAAATAAAATAAAGATATTTTAAAAAATTTGAGAAATATTATTTTTTAAAAAAATAATTGAGTTTAAACCCAAGGTGAGTTTCTCAAGGATTGTTCCCCCAATGCTAGGACTTCAGAGCATTATCCAAATTTCATGTGTTGGAATATTAATTTCCAAAGTCATATGTTAATACCATTTGAGAAGTGAGACCTTTGTTAGGTGATTGGGTCTTGAGGGCTCTGCTGCCATGAATGAACTAATCTATTCATGGATTAATGGACTATCAAAGAAGTGGCTTTGTTATAAAAGTGAACTTTCTCTGGCTCACTTGCCTTCTCTCTCCACATGATGCCTCCACCCACCCGCTATGTACAGCAAGAAGGTCTTACTAGATTTCAGCACCTTGATATTGGATTTCCCAGCTTCCAGAACCCTGAGCTAAATAAACCTCTAATCTTTATTTAGTCTGGGGTATTTAGTTATGACAACAGAAAATGGGCTAGAACACCCACCTTGCCCCCAACCCCAGGAAGGTAATCAGGGATATCAGCCTGAGAAAGATGGTATAAAAGTTTGTCCAAAGTACATAAAGCAGTCATTGCTGATTCCAAGCCCCTCTCCTTTCTTTTTGCGGGTATTGGCACTAAGTTACATCCACAGTCCTCTTTACTTTTTGAGGCCAGACCCAGACTGGCCTCAAACTCATGATTCTCCTGCTTTAACCTCTCCCAACCCTGCCCCCAGTGCTTGGAAATACAGGCATGTGACATTGCACCTGGCTCCAAGCTCATTTCTTAAACAGATTATCCCTAGATTCACTTTCCTTAAATATCATTTCTACTATTACTCATTACACTTAAACTCCCAGTAGGTCCCGACTCTAAATCTAAATTCTAAAGCTGATCCTTCTTAAAATTGAATCTGCTTTACTGGCTTATTTTCCAGAAACTTCCTCTCTTTGGACTACACACTGTGGATCCATTACTTTCCTTTCCACTGTTGTTTCTCACACTAATTTCCTCATTGTCAAGCAAACAAAGACGTTTATTAGTCACTTATGTTAACACCTTAACATTGTGTTACCACTTACCTCCAAAAGCTCATCTTCCAGCCCGGCGCGGCCGTGCAAGCCTGTAATCCCAGCACTTAGGGAGGCTGAGATAGGAGAATCGCGAGTTCAAAGCCAGCCTCAGCAACGGCGAGGCGCTAAGCAATTCAGTGAGACCCCGTCTCTACATAAAACACAAAATAGGGCTGGGGATGTGGCCCAGTGGTCGAGCACCCCTGAGTTCAATCCCTAGTACCAAAAAAAAAAAAGCTCGTCTTCCCCTTTCTCACCTTTGCCCAGCTTTCCTTCTTTACACAGTGATATAGCCCAGTTTAATACTTTCTGAGCTTTCCATTTCTGCTGTGTCAGCTTCCCCAGCACACCCGCACTTGGAATTAAAACACACAGCCAGGGGCTGGGGTTGTGGCTCAGTGGTAGAGTTCTTGTATACCATGCATGAGGCACTGGGTTCCATTCCCAACACCACATTAAAAAAAAAAAAAAATTAAACAGATGTATTTAAACACACACACACACACACACACACACACACACACAGAGCTAATCTCCACGGGTAAATTCCCTATGCCCTAAAACAACAGAGAAGCAGCCTAATTTAGTCTTCCTGCTTGACTGGCGGTTATTAATGTGTTGAATTTAAAATCGATATCATGACTCTAAATTATTTGTGAATTGCTTGCTGGGATGTTTTGTGGTCCGCCTGGAAAGCAAAAGCAACAGAAAATAAAAATTCAAGGTGAGGCTTTAAAAAAAAAAGTATATATATATGTATATATATATACATATATATACGTCTATATATGTATACACACACACATATATATATGTAAGAGGAACCACTAAATAATCCCACAGAGCCAACAATCTCCGTAATGTTGAGCACCTAACAACGTCGAGGAGTTTAGCCCCCAAAGCGATTCGACATCCCTAACCGTCCGCTGCTTATTCAAAAGCGGTCCAATCACCAGCCTGTCTACATCAAGCAAGCCCGAGACAACTCCCAGCTACTCCCGGAACAGTGTTTCCCCACGCCCCACCCCGCTCAAGAACGTAGGCCTGTGATTGGTCCTGACGCGTCCTAAAGTTGCCCAATCGCGCGCAAGCAGTCGCCAGAGCGTCCCTTTACGTGCAGGAGGAACATGGCGGATCGGCTCACGCAGCTGCAAGACGCTGTGAACTCGGTGAGGAATTTCGTTGGATTTGTCTCTGGCTTGCTTTTTTGAGGTAAAGCTGAAGACGGTAGGGGCCCGAGAGACAAAACTAGGAAGTGGGGAGCAGACTGAGTCAAGGCGTGAGTGAAAAGTGCTCGCTGGTGGCGGTGAAAGCGCCGCCGCGAACCCTGGGATGTTGGTGGTGGTGCGCGAAGCTACGGGAGAGAGCAGCCTTTCTGCAGACTGGAAGCGAGGAACTCTCCCCACACGCCTCCAGGATTCGGACTGCACCGTCCTGTTGTGTCTTCTGCGAACAGTTTTGTCAGTAGTGTTGTCTGGGATCTTTCTTTTTGTGGGGTGGGAGAAGGAGCTTTGTTTGTTTTGCTTTTCCTTAATAATTTTAACCACCCAAGGGGATCCCGTGCTCTTAACTGTTGAGTCTTTTTAGTTAAACGTTAATCGAGAGCTTTTCTTCGCCAGCACTTTCGAAAGGTTGGGGCTGGATTGATTGGTGAGAAATTTTGTTTAGTCTTGGTTCGCTCCTGTAGGCCGACTGTTCCGTCTCTTGGCTACTCTCTAGCAGATTGGGGAGAACTGACATCTTTATAATACGAATCTTCTAATCGTATTTACGTCTACTTTAATGTCTCCCAGAGAATCCGTTGAAGGTTAGGTCTTGAAAGCAAGTTTTCTAACTTTGTTCCTTCTGGTTCTTTTTCTTGCTTGTTGTGTCTGAGTGCAAGCTATATGCAAGCCAAAGGATACATATACTTTCCCCATTAGGGGTTAAACAGTTTTTCTTGGTAGTTATGTTTCTTGGCGTTATTCTGATTGTAATTTGATGCCCTAGGTAAGGTGCCTATACAGAAAATTGACTGGGTGGTACCTATTCCCCTTGCCCATTCCACCCACTCCACAAGATAACAGCTAGGTGTTCTTGTTAATACATCACTCTGCATATACTTGAAGAGTTTGAGTCTACTTGTGAAAAACAGATCCACTCTATATCAATAAAAATAGGAACTTCTATGTCTGGGCCCCTAAATGTTGATGGATTCACCAGGTAAAATCTATCTTGCAGTGACTTAGCTGGGCAGCTAGCCAATCTCCCTCAGGGAGATACTCCTTTGAGGTTTTATAAATAATAATGCTGCTGCATAGAAACATCATTTCCGAGAAAATTTTGCATATTCACATTTGGTAACCAGGATTGTGAGGACGGAATGAATGTGGCCTTGAATCCAGGGTAGGCATGTTGGTAATTGGATTTGAGAAGAATCGTTTAGATTAACTACTATGAGTGCCTATTGTATATATAAGCACTATGTTTACAAAAAGATACTCCTTAAGGGGATTAGAAAGATGCCGTATACTCGAGAGGCATTTAAATGATGCAAAAACTGGATGTAATTAGAGTGTTATAATGATTCAAGTGTTTTCAGCTGTAAGTGTTGAAGTAGATTGGAATATAGCGCTATATGAACAAAGGCAGAAGGAATCTTCTTAGCCTTTATCCTAATCATAATTATATGTTTAACTATTAACATGTGTTTTACCCTCTGAAATCTCTGAGTACAGAAACTGTCAGATTGACTATATCTCTAGAATGCTTATATATTTGACATGCAATATTTGACAAATCGATCTTAATAAATATTACTGACTAAGTGAATAAATGGATCTGGAAAACATTTGCAAAACATAACATTGTGTTGAATATTTTTTTTGTGTTTTTTGCTATTCCTCATGTCAGGGCTGTAATATGAAATGTTCCAATTTAAAAATGAAAAAAGCTAGCTGAGGGTGGTGGGACACACCTGTAATCCCTTCCATCCAGGAGGCTGAGGTAGGAGGTTATAAAGTTTAAGGCCAACCTGGGTTACTTAGTGAAACCCTGTATCAAAAAAAAAAAAAAATTGTGGCCTGGGGTTGTGGCTCAGTGGTAGCGCACTTGCCTAGTACATGTGAGGCACTGGGTTCAATCCTCAGCACCACATAAAAATAAATATCTAAAATAAAAGTATTGAGTCCATCTACAACTAAAATAAAATTTTTTAAAAAATTGCTGGGGCTGCAGCTCAGTGATAGAGCACCCCTGGGTTCAATTCCCAGTATTGAATTCCTTTCCCCAGAGGAAGGGAAGAAAAAAGCTACTTAGGTTAACAGAACTGGTATAAGAATCTAAGTTTGTATAGCTTCTGAGCACTTACTGTTCCATTACAAGTAGTAAAACATGAGCAAAACCATTTAGTTATAAATGCATTTATGATTAGGCAATTATGTGGGAGTAGTGGAAAATGAATAAGGCTTGACTTAGATTATTGAAAGCTTTGAAATATCTTGAAGTTGGAGATTTATCTTGAAAACCATGATGGAGTGACCTTGATTTTTTGAGTAGGGTAAAATAACATGGGCAACTAGAAAATGGTGAGGCTATTTATAATACTGGTGTAAGATAACTGCACTAAAACAGCAGCAATAATGATAAAAAGCAAAGGGAAGGATTTGTAGTGTTAAGATTTGAAGATGAGTGGAAATAATCAGAAGTTACACTTGTTCACTAGTAGCCTGTCAATACAGGTTAGATATTTAACATAGGAAACAGTTGGCTTTGAGTTCTGTCGTGAAATAATGACAGAGAAACTCAATGGAAATTCTTATGTGCTGATTATAAATAGAAATTGAGGTTTGAGGGGTCAGGACTAATGAGGGAAGTTAGTGGGAAGTATATTAGTGTTTAGTTTGGAGATAGTAAGGAATTGATATTCTGTTTTCAGAACTGTTTAAGGAATATATTTTTAGTATCAAGAATTTACAACTAGAGTTTTGAAGAATTATATATTTCTGATTACTTAAGGTTTCTTTTCTAGCAGTTGTTTTCTCATTGTTTCTTTACACTTGAAATTACTCTGTTGTAAGAAAAGGAATCATATACTTTGCATATGAATAACATTGTTTTAAACCTGAGCTATACTTAGATATTTACCAAATTTGCTTTTTTCCACCACTGCCCCTCAAAAAGTCTTTACTTGTTGCTTTTTATTTTTTATTTTTGGTATTGGAGATTGAACTCAGGGGCACTTGACCACTGAGCCACATCCCCAGCCCTATTTTGTGTTTTATGTAGAGACAGGGTCTCACTGAGTTGCTTAGCGCCTCACCATTGCTGAGGCTGGCTTTGAACTCGAGATTCTCCTGCCTCAGCCTTTTACTTGTTGCTTTGAATAGGTATTGGCATGTATATCTCTTCTCAGACTATTACCTTCAGAAGAAAAGAAAGGTTATTCTGTATTTCTTTCTTTCTTTTTTTTTTTTTTTTTTTTTTTTTGGTACTATAGATTGAACTCAGGGGCACTCAACCACTGAGCCACATCCCCAGCCCTATTTTGTGTTTTATGTAGAGACAGGGTCTCACGGAGTTTTTTAACTGTTTCAACTAGATTGATGCCAAACTTAGTTTCTTTGTACAATTAAAACATTTAATGTGGTTGGGGTGTAGCTCAGTGGTAAAAGTGTATGCATAACATGCACAAGACCCTGGGGTAAATCCCTAGCACCATTCAAAAATAATAATCATCATTAATCATCACTGGTTTATTTTATACAAAATTACTTCTTTTTTATTCCCTTACTCAGAGATCATTATTATTAAAACTTGTTGCTATTACTGATAAAATCCTTAAAATTGATAAATCTTTTCTAACCTTAACATGTTTTCTTTGACTCAAGCTTGCAGATCAATTTTGTAATGCCATTGGAGTGTTGCAACAATGTGGTCCTCCAGCTTCTTTTAATAATATTCAGACAGCAATTAACAAAGACCAGCCAGCTAATCCTACAGA
This sequence comes from Xerus rutilus, assembly GCA_028644305.1. Lineage (NCBI taxonomy): Eukaryota > Metazoa > Chordata > Mammalia > Rodentia > Sciuridae > Xerus > Xerus rutilus. The sequence goes on along the minus strand of CM053403.1, from coordinate 75,034,905 downwards.
AGGTAAATAATCTTCCTAGCTTCTCTTGGTTTGACTCTGACATTTGTTGTAATCTTTTATTTGATTTACTGAGAAATTCAACTTATTTATGATTTCTTTCTAAAAATGTTGTTTGAGAATATTACTACAAATTTTGTCATAAAATAAATGAATTTATTAGCTCATTCACACTATATTTCATAATTGTATTCATATCAGAAGCAGGTTGATTCTCCTTTAGAGAAGAGTTTGTATGAATTTAGCTGAATTTTACTTGAAGGACCTTAAGGAGGGCATCAAATTTACAAATTTTGTTCAACTGACCACCGTATTATCCTAATAAAGGAAATGACATACATTATGTGTAATTCCCAATTTAAGCTAGTATTAAGTTAAATTTGTGATAGGGTTGGTATGTCAAAATTACACTTTAATCATTAGTTATATGAACTTTTCTCATTTCATTAACTTAAAATTAAATTTGTTTTGGGCAACTTGAGATTTTTTTAAAACCTAATTTAGTCATGTCTTTCTCTAGAATATGCCCAGCTTTTTGCCGCACTGATTGCAAGAACAGCAAAAGACATTGATGTTTTGATAGATTCCTTACCCAGTGAAGAATCTACAGCTGCTTTACAGGTATTTTTTTAAAAAAACGAAAAACTCTTTTCCTTTGAGAAATTTACTAGTAATAAAGAATTTTGAATTAAAGGAGGTATTTGATACTATTTGTTACAATACTGAAAGTTACTTTAATATTAAATTTTAAGTTGGTGTTTTGTCAGTTTGAGCTAGAATAGTCTATTGAAGGTGGTGCTGAATAAACATAGTTGTTCAGTTTTGAGTTTTAAGGTAGCCTCCTATATTCTTCATTTTGTCCCTTTTCCTAGCAAAGAATGAAAGGAAGGTGGAATTCTGGATGTGGCGTAGAATAATAATATCCAAAAGGAGCATGGAAGAGAGTTACGTATAGATATTCAGATATTTCTAATTGAAAATCCATTCTTTTAATAATTTAGGAAAATTCTTAAGTTATCCAATTTTTAAAATTCCTCCTACTAAAAAATATATCACAGTGGTTGGAAAGTGATCCAGATTTTAAAATAAATTCCTCTTCTGTCTTTCCTTCTGAACTCTAAAGATTTAAAAATTTGTGTCTTATAAAGGCTGCTAGCTTATATAAGCTAGAAGAAGAAAATCATGAAGCTGCTACGTGTCTGGAGGATGTTGTTTATCGAGGGGACATGCTTCTGGAAAAGATACAAAGTGCACTTGCTGACATTGCACAATCACAACTGAAGACAAGAAGTGGAACCCATAACCAGTCTCTTCCAGACTCATAGCACCATGTAGCTAAGAAAAGAACTGTTCAAATGACACTAAGAATTCTGCATCAGATTTAGATATAAGCCTTTCCAACAGTTACAGAAACTGACATGTGTTACCTTTTTAGCTATTTTTAATAGTCTTCTGTTTTTGATCTTGGTAAATACACGTATAAATTTACAATTGAGCCAACTATAAACCATCATTATGCCATCATTTTTTTTATCTGAATGAATGTTCACAATACAATTAAACATATGCTGTAAAGTTTTATCTTTTCTTTTTCTTGTATCTTTTACAGCCATTTTACAAATGAAACTATCCCTCAAGCCAGAGATATGGGACATTTCATTTTAGATTGGTGTCCTGCCTCTTGGGAGATTGCACTGTGTAATTTTTGAGATTTGAGTATAAAAGATTCAGAAACTGTGTTGCCTTTTTTTTTTTTTTCAGTACTGGGGATTGAACCCAGGGCCTTATGAATGCTTATCAAGCATTTTACCACTGAGTTACATCCCTAGCCCTTTATTTTGTTTTGAGACAGTTTTGCTAAGTTGTCCATGCTAGCCTTAAATATGAGATCCTTGCATCTTCACCTCCCAAGTATCTGGTACATGTCCCTGTGCCCAGCAAACTGATGCTTTTTAAGAAGCAGTGTAGCTAGATGGGAGTAAATCACTTATGCAAATATTTTTCTTTCCAGAACCTCATACCCATTCTAGTTCATGAAAAGAACTAGAATGTTTGCTTTTACTAAGAAATCATCTCTGTCTATAGAGTTCCCATTGCTATTGTGAGAGAATTTTTCTTCACCTTGAATTTTTTTTTTTTTTTTTTTTTGGTACTAGAGATTAACCCAGGGGCACTTAACCATTGAGCTATATCCCCAGCCCTTTTTATTTTTTATTTCGAGACAAGGTCTTGCTAAGTTGCTTAGTGCCACCATGCCCAGCTGTTTTTAAATATTTTTAACCTCTTTTTTCCATCCTCTTTAATTTGCTTGTCATCAGAATGATGTTTCCTGAATCAACTTTTCATTCTGTTTATTTATCTGAAGGAACTGTCTTCTGACATATTAACCTCCCAGTCTTTATTGCTGTATTCTGATTAAACCAGAATATACTTCTATAACAGGTCTTTTTATATTGTTTTCTCCATTTGTGTTAGGCAGCTTTTTGTTGCTGTGACCAAACTATCTGGAGGAAAGATGTATTTGGTTTACAGTTTCAGAAGTTGAATCCATGCTTGACTGGTTGGTTATAAGGCAGAAACATGGTGGAGAAAAGCTGCTTAGTTCATGGCAACCAGGAAGTATGTAGGGAGGGTGGGGGATAAATCCTCCCAAGAGATGCCCCCAGTGACTTACTTCCCCCAACTAGGCCACACCTCCCAGTATTCCATTCAGCTGTCAGATTCATTTGATAGATAATCACTGATGAGGACAGAGTCCTTATGATCTTATCATTGCCTAAAAGCCGCCCCCCCTCCCAACCTTGCTGCACTAGGGATCATGCTTTCAATACATGAGCTTTTAGGGGGACACTAGATCCAAACCATAACACCATTCCACCTCAGTTTGTTGTTATTAACATTCAAGTCAGCGTTATCATCTATGGGTGTTTATCCACCTCTTGGATCTCACCAATTATCTTCTTTGGAAAGCTGCAGTGGAAATGTGTTCCACACTAACTGGTTCTACCTCCTAAAGCTTCTTTTAATATCCTGAGCTATACTTGTTGCAATTTGCTGCTATCCAGTTTTTGGAGAACCCTCAAGAACAATAGAGCATTCTGCCAGCTAATTTCATTATAATTAAGCTCTTCTACATTTCTAGAAAAATTACTGTGTTTCAAAGTTTGGAACACTAGTATTAGCTACAAAGTTGTAGCAATTTATTGGTTAGGCATAAAAATTTTGAACTTACAATTTTTTGTATGTGTATTATCAATAAAGTTTAATAACAGTTTGCTCTTGTAGTTATTCAGCATAAACTTATGCTTTTTACTAGAATACCTATTGGAAGAGAAGATTTGATCAGAAAACAATTTTTAAAAATACATAAGGTAGGGGCTGGGATTGTGGCTCAGTGGTAGAGTGCTTGCCTAGCATGTATGAGGCACTGGGTTTGATCCTCTGCACCCACATAAATAAAAGCATTGTGTCCATCTACAACTGAAAAAAAAATTTAAAAAAACACAAGGTATTATGAAGGATCCAGGCAGGTACTAATCTGAAGAAGTTATTTTCAGCTAAGTTAAAGGAAGGCTTAATATAAAGAAACCCAAAACTGAGTAAGGGTAACTTTTCAATTTGACAAGCTGTGGTCCCATTGCTTTTTCTTCACTTTCCACTTATTTCCTGGCCTGGGTGCTACCACAGTTGTTAGAATTGTGCAGCAAAGCAGGTTAACTAAAGCCCCAGCTTTTTACCTAGAGGTCTGTAAGGGTGAGCTTCAGGGAACCTGGAAGTACTGGGAAACTAAAGAGAGTGAGGAACTTGGGAAAGCAACCCCTTAAAATTGTTTTTGAGTACCTACTCACTGTTAGGTTACACATGTGGCTCAAATACACATACTTTAATAAGTGACCTACACAGAATGAATCAGACATAACTTTCCTATGTTTATATATAAATACATGACCAGTGAAACTCCATATCATGTACAACCACAAGAATAGTATCCTAATTTGAATGTTATACTCCATGTATATATAATATATCAAAATACATTCTATTGTCATGTATATCTAAAAAGGACAATTTTTTTTAAGATTCTTTTTTTTAAAATATTTATTTTTTAGTTATAGGTGGACAGAATATTTTTATTTTATTTTTATGTGGTGCTGAGGATCGAACCCAGTGCCTCCCGCGTGCTAGGCGAGCATGCTACCACTGCGCCATAACCCCAGCCCCTTAAAGATTCTTAATCTCAAAAAAAAAGAAAAAGAAATGATCTACAGAGAGATGGCTGGCCAAGTCCCACACTGACCTTTGGGTGTTACGCACAAGAGACAGATCCCAATAGCATAGTTCAGTTTTGAAAACTGAACTGATACTGGAAACAGCCCACAGTACACTGGTTGGAACTTGTGGCCTGAATCCAACTGGGCTGATTGCCTGGTAAAACAAAATTAAAACTGTATGTAGGATAAAACAAGGCCTACAAATTAATACATTCAGAACATCAGGGACACAATCCAAAATTGCTTAGAAAATCTTAATATGCATTAGGAAAAGAAATCAGTCTAAACACAAAAGACAGATTATCTGACAAAGACTTTAAAGTAGCTGCTGTAAAAATTTTCCAAAGTAACAATAGATACTCTTGAACTGGAAGATAGTTTCAGCAAAGATACAAAGAAGAACCAAAGGGAAATTTTAGAACAGAAACAGTAATAGACTCAGTGGGTAGGCTCAATAGAATGTATATGAAAAGCAAAGGCAGTGAACTGGAAGATAGATGAGTAGAAATTACCAGTATGAATGACAGACTAAATTGAAAAAAAAAAAAATGGACAATTCTCAGGTCTATGGGCCAATAAGAAAATATCTATTATTTATGTAAGAGGAGAGAATGCAGAGCTAAAAAAGTACTTGAAGAATAAATTAGTGACAGAAATTTAACACTCAAGAAGCCCAGGAAACCCCAAGCAGAAAAATTTGAAATCTGCATCCGAACATTTCATAATCAAATTTCTGAAAAGATAGATACTGAAAGCAGCCATAAAGAAACTGGCTACAGGGCTGGGGTTGTGGCCCAGTGGTAGAGCACTTGCCTAGCATGTGTGAGGCACTAGGTTCGATTCTCAGCACCACATAAAAAAACTAAACAATAAAGGTATTGTGTCCATCTATAACTAATAAAAATATTTTTTTAAAAAAGAAACTGGCTACAGGGAAACAAAGATGAAAAATAACAGTATATTTCTCACCAGAAACTGAACGTCAGAAGGAAGTAGCATAATACAACATTTTTTTTTTTTTTTAAATATTTATTTGTTTTAGTTGTAGGTGGACAGAATGTCTTTTATTTTATTTTTATGTGGTGCTGAAGATCGAACCCAGTGCCTCACGCGTGCTAGGCGAGCACGCTACCACTGCGCCATAATCCCAGCCCCATAATACAACATTTTAAGTATTAGAAAACCAAACCAAACCCCAGAACCTTGTATCCAGCAAAAATACACTTTGGGAATGAAGGTGAAAGCAAGATATTCTTCAAATGAGAAGGAAAACGAACAGAATTTATCACCAACAGACCTGCTATAAAAGAATTGTAAAAAGAAGCTTTTCAGAAAGAAGGGAAATAGCCCCAATAGGAAAACTGTAAGAATAGTAATGAAAACACAACGGAAAGAGTAAGTATAATAGACTTAACTGAGGTTTTAAAAATTATATTTAATGATTGAAAGAAAACAAATTAGCATTGTTATCTCAGTGTATGTAGAGGTAATATTGAAGTCATAAAGGGAGAGGAATTAAAGCAATCTAAATGGTAAGATTTCTCTTCCATTTTAATTATTTTGGTGCAGGGAACCAGGGCCTCATCTGTGTCAGGCAGACATTCTACCACTGAGCTACAACCTCAGCCTATATTCCACTTCAAATGGTGAAAATATTGATTCTTGTAGACTATAAGGAGTTAAGTATTTGTATTATCCCTAGAGCAACTACTTAAATTTAAAAAAGAGATATTTTCAAAAACATTGATTAAAACTGTTCAAGTAACAGGACGGCAGGGAAGGGGATATGGAAGAATGAGAAGATAGAGAAAACAAATGATAAAATAGCAACCTAAATTCTATTTTAATACATCAATTATTACACAAAATATCAAAGGTGTAAGCTAATTTAAATCTAGAAATGGGGGCTGGGATTGTAGCTCAGCGGTAGAGCGCTTGCCTCGCATGCGTGAGGCCCTGGGTTCGATCCTCAGCACCACATACAAAGCAATAAAATAAAGACATTATGTCCATCTACAGCTAAAAAAATAAAAATAAAAAAAATAATAATCTAGAAATGGGCGAGTACCTGTAACTCTCTTAAGGTGATTAAAGTTTAACCTTTATCAGTAGATCTATAGTTTAGTTTGTTTTTCTTTTTCCCATGTAAGTCGAGTTTTATAGCCCAGGGGATCAAAATCAATTAACCAACTCTTAAGGTCTCTGTAGATTGAAACCATTATAATTACTGCCCTGGTCCTGATGCCAACTTCAGTAATCAGATTCTTCCTTTCTTGAGGTTCAGTCCTTCTAAGTATCTCCTGCATCTCTTATTTCCCATCATCTCTCTCTCTCTTTTTTTTTTTTTTTGGTACTGGGGATTGAATTCAGGGGCACTTGACCACTGAGCCACATCCCCAGCCCTATTTTGTGTTTTATGTAGAGACAGGGTCCCACTGAATTGCTTAGCACCTCGCCATTGCTGAGGCTGACTTTGAACTCAAGATTCTCCTGTCTCAGCCTCCCTAAGTGCTGGGATTACAGGCTTGAGCCGCCACGCCTAGCTTTATCTCTCATTTTTAAGGAGCCAGTTTCAACAGGAGCATATTTTACTACCATTAGCAGACAATAGCTATTAGAATCTTTCAAAGATATTATTACTGTCTTCACCAATGATTTTTTAAAAATCTTGATGAAGAGAGAGCATAAGTCATACTAATTAATTCACTCCAACATTTCCATCTCTTTGAGTCTTTAGATACCATTCTCTCCACACCACAGATATTCTGGTATCTCACTTTCATTTAAGTTGATCTTTCTTCTATGTTACTAGCAAACCAAATGACTACATGTGAAAATTTAAGCAACTTTACCATGGACTGTCATTTACTACAGCAATAGGGACATTAATGCCTTTTACTACAGTGAAATCAGAGAACAGATTCCTGATTTCCATTCTTAAGGTTCTGTGTTCCTGCTACCATTGCTCGACCAAAACTCAATAGAATAGGCTCAATAGAATGTAGCCATGAAAGAAAGCATTACACATAATCCAGGAATTGGGGTTTGGGGAATTAGCATTTACACAAAATGTGGGAGGAGCTGGGGAATTGAAGGACTGAAGGGAGAATCTGAGGGGCAGAGAAAATTTCTAACCGCATCATCCTAATGAAATGATGTGGAAGGATATGTTGAGATGTGTGAGAAAGTGTAACAAGCTGTGTGTGTGGCCACCAAAGTGTGAATGTAAAGCAGAAGCTCATGAAGAGATTTGTGAAAGCTACTGCTTCCTAGGAAGTCCCTGTCTATGCAGAAACCACTATTTCTTCATCAGGCTTGAAGCCAAGCTTCTAATAGTCACCAAGGTCAAAAGCTGGGAAGATAAACTGGATGAGGAGAGAGAAGAGAGAACAAGCTGGGCCCACAGTTCACCTTTGTGTCTTTCATTGTTAGAAGCCCATAGCATTCTGAGAATACTCATCTCTGCTTCATTTCTACCTTTCATATATCGTGTGAGTTCCTTTCATTGGCCAACTCTTAATGGGGAACTTTTCATGTACAAAGTTATCAGGATTTCCAGGTTAGTCCACTTTGAACTTCAAAGTCCTTGTTCTTCAACTCAAATTATCCATGGCCAGGGCAGTAGAGAGATTACAGGACAGAAGCCTTAGACAGGACTGGGGATCCAATCCAGGGCCTTGCACATGCTAGGCAAGTACTCTATCACTGAGCTGCATTCCCAGCTTTAGATAGGACTCTTTTTTTTTTTCAGTACTGGAGATTGAACTCAGGGGCACTTGACCACTGAGCCACATCCCCAGCCCTATTTTGTGTTTTATGTAGAGACAGGGTCTCACTGAGTTGCTTAGCGCCTCGCCATTGCTGAGGCTGGCTTTGAACTCGCGATTCTCCTGTCTCAGCCTCCCTAAGTGCTGGGATTACAGGCTTGCGCCACCGCGCCCGGCTTTTAGATAGGACTCTTTAACAACGTAATTAAATGATCTTTAAGTTTCAGATAGTATTCATCTCCTTTGAAGTAACAGCCAAAGTTTTAAAATTGGCCCACAATGTGCTGGGTAACCTGGCATTTTGTTACTTGGCTGCTCTCACCTATTTTCTCCTTCATTAATTATGCTCCACGTACAGCAGGCCTCTGTCCTGATGTTCTTGCCACTTGGATGCCTGTCTCACAGATCATCCTGGGATCCACTTCCTCTTTTCCTTCACTCCTTTATGTAAACATAACCTCAGAAAGACCATCCATGACCTAAGAGGGTAACCTTGTTGTCCCACTGTATCCTTTTCCCTTCTGTGTTTTTGTTTTAACAGTCTACCTAAGAACAATAGCATTAAAAAAATAAGGATTCAAGGAATAAATACAACAAAAACATAAGACATCTAGGTATAAATATAACAAAAATGAAGGAAAATTATAAAACATTTAAAACAGTTTTTAAACCCAAATAAGTGTATAGTAATACCCAAACGGATAATAATCTTCTGTTTATAGCTAAATTTCCACGTGGGATTTCTGTGGAACTTGACAAGTTATTTCAAAAATTTATATGGAAATACAAAAGGCCAATAATAAGACACTTAACGAGAAAAAATAACAGAATGATGGAACTTGTTTTAATAATATGTGCAGGAATAGGCAAATAGACCAATGGAAGTTAATATAGAGATTAAAAAGCAAATACACACAGATAATTTAAACTTGATTTGGGACCAATGATGGTGCAAGTCACTTGGGAAAGAATAGAAATGGTGCTGGGTGCTAGAAGTAGTTATATACATGTCAAACATTAAAGTCAATGCTTACGGGGTTGGGTGGGGGTGATAAAGATGATCTGAAATTAGCGGCGATGTTACACAACTCTGTGAATATAAGGACCACTGAGTTGTATATTTTAAAATGGTGAATTTTATGTGAATAATACACCAATAAAACTAATAAAAGTATTAAAAAATTGGGTTGGGGATATAATTTAGTGGTATAGTGCTTGCTTAGCATGTGCGATGCCCTGGATTGGATCCCCAGTGCCACATTGATTTTTATATTTGTGTGATTTGTAAATGCATATAAATCAATGCCAGATGGATTAAAAACTTCCAAGTGAAGGGCAAGGATCTAAGACCAAACGCAAACAGCAATCTCTCACCACAAGAGGGCAGTTTGACCTCGAACTTTGGCTCTATACAGATCAGGGTTGGATAGGTGTTTTTGTGACTCAGAGAGGTCTCTAAAGATTAGCTAGATTGGTAGCAGTGGCCATAAATTAAGATTCCTCAGAAATTCTCGTGATCAAAGCTAATGTTACAATTCTGATTTCAACTAGTATTTTCCTGAAGCCAGTAACCTGAATGTGATGACCAAATACTGTTCATTTTCATCTGAAAGCAAAATAAAAGGACATGGACACAAATTTATGGTAAGACACTCTAGGCCAACCATAAAGAGGTACTAAGCATAAGCATGTGCCACAAAGGAAGTTATGTGAGTACTTTGCATGGTAAGTCATATATATATACATGCACCCCCCGCCTCATATTTAACCTAACATTTCAAGGGAAAGGGAATACTTAACAATAAATGAGAAAATCACATCTGCATTTTGGAAAAAATGCCTTTCAAAGACATTTAGCAAGAGATATTTGGAAATATTTTTATCATTATGGGATTTTGTTGCCAAAAATTATGTTATCTTTAAAATTATCTGAAGAATTATAGCTTTATAATGAGGTTATCAGATCTATTTTTAAATCTTCCAGAAAGTTAGTTTTGAATACTTTCACTTAAAATATGAAAATGCAAAAACTTTGCAAGAACAAATTTATTGATGTCCTGGAAAATGAAAATTGGCTACTTAAATTTCAATAAAAATCTTTTTTCTATAAAAATATTTTTATAATTGGTGGATGGACTAAAAAATTAATACTCTAGTAAATGAAGCCAACTTTTTAATATGAATTCATAATTTGCAGGAGTTTTTAGCTAGGAGAGCCATTAATGACAAATATTAAAATAAACTTAGCAGTGGCACATGCCTGTAATCCCTGCACTTTGGGAGGCTGAGACAGGAGAATCGCAAGTTCAAAGCCAGCCTTAGCAGGGGCGAGGTGCTAAGCAACTCAGTGAAACCCGTCTCTACATAAAAAAAACAAAACAAAACACAAAAATAGGACTGGGGTTGTGACTCAGTGGTTGAGTACCCCTGAGTTCAATTCCCAGTACCAAAAATAAAGAAAGAAAGAAAGAAAATAAAATTTAGAACCAGAATTTCATATCACTTAATCTTGTGGTATAATACCTGGATTTTATAATAACAAAATATATTAAATTACATTTCTCTCACCAAGTGTTTTTTTTGGGTTGTGGTTGTTTGTTTTGACAAAGGCAAAGAAATGTTTTATTTATAATAAAATTAAACATATTTAAGAATAGTTTTTAGGGCCAGGGTTGTAGCTCACAAGTAGGGTAAGCACTTAGCAAGTACAAGACCCTGGGTTTGATCCCCAGCAACACACACACACACACACACTTGCTATCTTATCCTTTTAAAATTTATATTTTTTGAAGTATTACATTATTAAATAGCATATCACTACTTACATAATTTATAAAAAATAAATATGCATATATAAAGAATATCAGCTCAATATTTATTTTGTTAGAGTACCTAATAAAAATGTTTGAGGATCATAGGTCTGTTTGCTGGCAAAGCAAATCACATATTTAATTAAATATCACGTCACCTCCATAACAAGGTATTATTTATCTAAGGTAGATAAATAATGTTTTCCAAGGGAAAAAAATCTAGAAAATAGTACATCTCAATCCAGATATTAATGTACTATACTAAAGAAAATGATTGTTTTTAATTAATTAGTTAATTTAGTTAGTTTGAGATGGAATTTCACTATGTTGCCCAAGCTGGTCTTGAACTAACTCCTGGGCTCAAGCAATGCTCCAGCCTCCCAAGTAACTGGGACTATAGGTACAGACCACTATGCCCGACTAGAAAATAATTCTTAAAGTGTGATTCATAGACCCCTGAGAGTGTTGAGTCAGACCATTTTCATAATAATGTAAGACATTATTTGCTGTTATCATGTTGGCATTTGTACTGATGATGCTAGAGCAATGATACATAAAATTGCTGAAGGCTTAGCATTAATCAAGGCACTAGAACAAAACTAATCATTATAGTCTTTATTGTCACACGCTCTCAAAAAAAAAAAACCAAAAAGCTTATTTCACTTAATGCCCTTGATGAAGCATTAAAATCTAACTATTAAATCTTGATTCTTGAAGTGTCTTTTCATATTCTGTGTGACAAAATATAAGCATACATAAAACACTTCTGCATTATTAAGCATAATAGTTGTATTGAAGAAAATGAATTCAAGCTGGGTGCTGTGGCACATGCCTGTAATCTCGTGATTCTCCTGTCAGCCTCCCAAAGCACTGGGATTACAGGTGTGCACCATCGCACCTGGCTATGAAAGTGTGTTTCTTTGTCAGAGTTATCCAAGTGTTTACACTGCTTACATTCAATTTTAAGACGCAAGTTTAGCTAAAGTTGGACTATTATTTTTAAATTACATTTTTCTTCTGCCAAAGCTAAAATTTTAAGAAAATCTCTAGATAAAATGGCCATATCAATGATCTTGAAAGTATGATTCTCAACAAACAATGAAGAAATTGTTTATTAAAAACAAGTTCTTCCCAGCACTTTGGGAGGCTGAGACAGGAGAATCGCGAGCTCAAAGCCAGCCTCAGCAACGGCAAGGCACTAGGCAACTCAGTGAGACCCTGTCTCTAAATAAAACACAAAATAGGGCTGGGGATGTGGCTCAGTGGTCGAGTGCCCCTGAGTTCAATCCCTGGTACTAAAAAAACCAAACAACAACAAAAACAAGTCCTTTCCAAAGGAACAAAAAATTTAATAAAAGATTAAACATGTACTATAATTTTATAAGACATTGAATTCTGTCCTGACACAGTATGCTCCCTGACGCTGGCTTATTCTAAATGCTTCAGCAAATAACAGGAGAGTACAGTAAATCTGTATCCTTTCTAAGAGCCTTGCTGGAAGATATCTCTCTCTAACCCTGGTTAAGGTGTTCATTATATATTACATGGAATAAACATTATTCCCTTGATTTCTACTTACTCTTTCTAACAATGGTTGATGCGTAGAATTCAGAAAGGCTTTTCCAGATTTGAGATGCAACTTCAATGTTAGCTTTTTTTCTCCATCTGACTAAATTGTAAACCAAAGAAAATAGTTGCCAACTAAAGCACACTATGTAGAATGCAGGACTTATGTGGTAAGTCAGCATTGAATTTTACTCTCATGATTTCTCTGGGAATTAGGGGCAATTTCTGAGAATAATAATAGCATTGACTTTAGGATCTGTAGGCCTAAACTGAGTTAAAGAATGTTAGAATCTTACTATGCAGCTTCCTGATCTTTGCTACACGAACTTCTTAGTCAGAATATTATTGATACATCATCCTTAACAATTCCTTACTGTTCAGAAAACATAAAGCATAATGGATTAGGGCACAGGCTCTGGGTTTGAACCCTGGCTACTTACAACTGTGTAACCTGGGTTAAGTATCAATGCTACAGTTACTGTAGCCATAAAATAAGAATAGTAATCAGCTACTAGGATCTTGTGGTTTATATGAATAATAATGTCTTTTTAAAAAAGTTCTTTTCTTTTTTTGCGATATTGAGGATTGAACCTAGGAGTGCCAGTGCTCCTATGTATAAAAGTTTTGGTTCTCAAATATCTGCTGAAGAAAGACTAATATATATTCTAGTACTATAAGAGTCAACAAGCTGAAACCAGCCCTTAAGTCAAGGTCTTGCTAAATTGTACAGGCTGGCCTGGAACTTGAGATCTTCCTGTTGAGCTCTTCAGCCTCCCAAATGGTTGGGATTATAGGCATGCACCACTGGCCAAGCTGCTTTTGTTTCTTGAGACTTTTGTTTCTTAAATCTGTTATGGGGCAGATCCCTAAAAGTAAACTGAGACTCAGAAGTTAATTGTCCACTTACCTAGCGCTTGTCTGTGACAGGCTGTCTGATTTCCAAACAGGGTACTTCTCAATATGCTATCCTAAACCTACAAATTTCATTCATTTCTTATAGGAATCATGAAAGTTTGATCTCTTAAAATTTTAGGCCCTATTTAATAAATTCAGAGGATTTACAGAATTCACAAGTATGTAAATTTAAATTTGAAACTTTTTGAACAAAACATACATTATTTAATTATTAAGTTTATTTAATTTTCTATTAACTGTGTTGTTTTCTTGCCTTCACATATTACAATCAATTTTTCCTTAATGGATATTTATGGACCAAAATTGTTGCATTTGGGAACATTGGCTTACACTTGATGTGCTAGTTTCTCAAGGTTCTAGAGGGCAGAGGTAATCTTAACACTGTAGAGAGTCCCAACACAGTGGCCTGAATAATTGAATACACAAGGGGAATTCACTTATATATTCATTAATCCAGAAAATATTTATTAAACTCCCACCATAAACAAGTGCCATCCTGGAATACAGCAATGGATAAGCCAAAGTTCTTGTTCTTACAGAAATCAACTTATGGAGGAAGGATGTGAACACTCAATTACTAAAGACAGCAAAAAGATATTTTTAGTTGGTATAAATAACAGCTAAGAAGACAATAAAACAGCAATGGAATATAAGCAGATGTGAAGAGACTGATAAGGATAGATGGGTGGTGTTTGATATAGTTGTCTTGGAAGAACTATCTGTGGAAGTGGCATTTGAACTCAGAGCTTCGATCCTTAGAGAAAACTAGCTGAGCAAAAACCCGAGCTTGTGCAATGAGGACGGCAAATTCAAAGACTCTGAAGAGGGAATGTTCGTAGCATGTTGTAGGAATACTAAAGAGAGATAATTATGAATACTGAAACTAAAAGTGCTTCTGAGACCTTTTTTGTCAGTTTAAGGAAAGTACAGGTTTTGAGTCATCAATTGCATTAGTCACCTTTATTTACCTTCTAGGAAAAAAGGCTAGGAGTGGCTGAGTGTACTTTTATTTTGAAGTAGTTTGAAGCATAAAACAGGTTTCAGCTTGTTGACTCTTTTTACAGTGCTAAAATATGTACTCGTCTTTCTTCAGCAGATATATTTGTGAACTAAAACTTTCGCTTGTAGGAACATTGGCAAATATGTGAAATGTTAATTTCTTTTCATAAACTTCACCAAGGGCCTGGAGTTCAGTATCCTTATTTATAGATCTGACCTCCATGCACAAGGAAATACAAAATCTTACTCTATCCCCAATTTTTTATCTCTTTGTCATTTTATCTTCTCAATGTGTTACTCAAGATTTTGCTTTTTTCCTTCTTACTCTCTTATACACACACACACACACACACACACACAAACACATTGAGTGCATTTTTCCAAATGCTTTTGTGAAATGTCCAAAATAGCCAAATATACAGAAATAGAAAGTAGACTAGTAGTGCCTAGGGTCAAGGAATATTGGGGCTTGAAGGGTGATAATGAAGTAGTGTGCAATTTCTCTTTGTGATAATGAAAATATAAAAATTGTGACAGTGAATACACAATTCTTTGAATATACTAAAAACTGTAGAATTGTGTACTTTAAAAGGGTGATTTTCATAGTATGTGAATCTTCAATAAAGCTGTTTAAAAAGTTAATAGAGGAGGAAATAGAATAATAATAGTGTGATACAAAACAAAGCAAGAGAAGTAAAAAATAACAGATAAGCACGCATTTTGATAATTACATAATAATTAATTTGATAATTAATTTTGGAGTAAAAACTCTTTGAAAATGTATATACATGAGTGAAAAGAATAAAGAAAGCATATAGGATTAAATAAAGAAGTACCTATGGAAATGCAGGAATAAAGAAGACAATTATGGAGGGGGAAATACTAGAGGCTTTAAACTTTCAAGTGTAAGACTATAAAATTACAGTAATGAATAACAGAGTAATATTGGTGCAAGAATAGATCAGTGGGACAGAATGCTGAGTCTAGAACAGATCTACTACATAGTCACACAATTTATTGGAAAGAGGCCAGTATTCAGCAAAGGAAAGGATGGTATCAGGTTCATTAGATATGCATGTGGAAAACAGTTAATCCTCATCCTGTTCTGTACACCATAAGAAATTTTATGTACTTAAAAGAAGTGAGTGCTATCAGATAGAGCACTGATCTCCAGGATATATAAAGAGCTCAAAAAACTTAACACCAAAAAAACAAATAATCCAATCAATAAATGAGCTAAGGAGCTGAATAGAAACCTCTCAGAAGATGATGTACAATCAATAAACATATATAT
>CM053403.1:74973386-75018786 GCA_028644305.1 Xerus rutilus | reverse complement strand
GATAGATGACTGGATAAAGAAACTGTGGTATATATACACAATGGAATATTACTCAGCAATAAGAGAGAATAAAATTATGGCATTTGCAGGTAAATGGATGGAGTTGGAGAATATCATGCTAAGTGAAGTAAGCCAATCTCAGAAAACCAAATGCCGAATGTACTCGTTGATAAGTGGATGCTGATCCATAATGTGGGGATGGACATGGGAACAATGGTGGATCTCTGTGCATTGGGGTGTAAGGGAGGAGGGGGCATGGGGACAGTAAAGGTGGTGGAATATGATGGTCAAAAAAAAAAAAAGAGTGCTGTTTGGTTGGATTGTATCATATTACTTCCTGTTCAATGCCATTAAACCCCCCTCCCCCAGTAATTGAAAAAATAAAATAAAATATAAGAAGGAGCCAAGCATGGTGGCATACACCTGTAATCCCAGCACTTTGGGAGGCTGAGACAGGAGAATCAAGAGTTCAAAGCCAGTCTCAGCAATGGCGAGGCACTAAGCAACTCAGTGAGACCCTGTCTCTAAATAAAACACAAAATAGGGCTGGGGATATGGCTTAGTAGTTGAGTACCCCTGAGTTCAGTCCCCGGTACCAAAATAAATAAATATATAAATAAAATATAAAAAGGATGGGGGATGTGGTTCAGTGGTTGAGTGCTCCTGGGTTCAATTCTTGGTATCAAAAAAAAAAAAAAATCACAGAGACTGCAAACTGTAATAAACTGTTAACTTCCTCTAGAATTGAGGAAGAAAGATAAGAGGTTGGAATTACTAAAATGTACAAACTCAGAGGAGGAGCCAAGTGGAGCTGAAATACATATGGGTGCTGCTCAGCCAGTGCTGGTGTCTGAGGAGGCGATGCAGCTAGTCCTACAAATGTTAGGAAAACTGCAAACCAGACCAACTGCTGCTATAGTGAAGATGTGTTAATGGGGCATGGCTGGCGAAAGCTACAAACATACAGGAGGTTCACAGGAAAAGCAAATCCTTTTTTCCTCCCCAAGCCTCCAGTCTCTGTCTTTCTAGTGTCCCCTGTTGTTGGAGCTGGCTGTCAAAACTGAAAGGGACTGTTGAGTTCTAGCAGACCACACTAAGATCAGTGCATGAGGACACCTGGCTGAGCGAGCGAGGGAAGGCTGCAGTCCAATCTTTTCTCTTCTTGCCAAGTGCTACCCTCTTGTGTGGGGCTGTGGAGAAACAATAACCTTTTCCTAATTTGCACAGAGATGTCATGTAGCCCAGTATATGCACTGATTCAAGCATGAGCAATCAGATCTTCCATCCATATACTTGGCTGTGAAAAATGCATGCTTAATTGTATTGTTCTGGGCGAGTTTACATGAAATCAATGTACAAGCTTTGGCAGGTTTGGATACAGCCCTCCCTTATATATACCATCCAAGATTTATATGGATTCGTTTGAATTTTGTTTTCACCTCCTCCACCCTTCCTTACCATGAGTGAAGCCTTTAGTATGCAGGTGGGTTCAGGCCCCTCCTTTCTCATATGCTGGACTTCCAGCTGAACACCCAAAATGAGACTTGATTGTTTCCAAAGGTCTCTTTTCTTATTTTCTACCTGTTGTCTTTTCACTGGAGTTGTGTTAGTGAACCACTGTGTTCTTAGTCTTAGCCTATCCTAAATATGTTCAGCATTTTTATTATTTATATATAAATGAAGGATTAAAAGAGCTTACCTCCAAATTTTTTATGACAAAAACTGGAGGGCTGGATAAAATGTCAGATTATAAAATCAGGTTTCCTAATGATTTCTAAGCTGTATTAGTCAACTTTGTATTGCTGTGACAGAAACACCTGACAAGAACCACTTAGAGGGGGCTGGGGTTATGGCGCAGTGGTAGCGTGCTCGCCTAGCACGCGGGAGGCACTGGGTTCGATCCTCAGCACCACATAAAAATAAAATAAAATAAAGCTATTGTGTTCACCTACAACTAAAAAATAAATACGTAAAAAAAAAAAAAGAACCACTTAGAGGAAGAAATGTTTTTGCCTCACAATCTCAGAGGTTCAGTGACTGGTGGGCCAAATCCATTATTTTGGACCCAAGAGTGGGCAACATGTCATGGGGGAAGGGCCCCACAGAGGGAAACTGCTTGGCTCATGGTGGGGTCATGAAGTAGAGAGAGGGACAGAGGGACAGAGGGAGGAAGAGAGAGAGAGAGAGAAGAAGAAGGCGAGGGAACTGGGAAAGATGCACCTTTCTAGAGCAGTCCTCTAGTGACTCACCCCCTCCAGACATCTACCTGCTTACAGTTATCACATGTGTGTGTGTGTGTGTGTGTGTGTGTGTGTGTGTGTGTACACGTGTACTTATACAACAACATATTAGTAGTGGTTATCTCTGACTCAGGTTGGTAATTTTTAAATTTTATTTTACTGCTGAAAATGTTATTTTTCTCTATTATATAAGTATTACTTTGTAGTAAGTATTATGGTTTCAATGTGAGGTGTCCCCCAAAGAGCTTAGGTGTGAGACAATGCAAGAAAGTCTTGAGGTGAAATGATTGGGTTATTAAACCTGAACCTAATCAATGCTTTAATCCACTGATAAGACAGAGTGTGGCTGGAGGAAGTGTGTTATTGTGGGCATGCCTTTGGGGTTTATATTTTGTCCATAATGAGGAGAACTCTCTTTCCCCCCACCCCCTCATTCTTTGCTTCTGTTCCCAGCTGTTTTCCTCTGCCACACTCTTTGACCATGATGCTCTGCTTCATCTCACTCGAGCCCAGAGAAATGGAGTCAGCTGTCTATGGACTGAGACCTCTGAAACTGTGAGCGCTAAAATAAACTTTTCTTCCTCTAAAATTGTTTTTGTCAGGTCTTTGGTCACAACAGTGAAAAAGCTGACTAAAACAATAAGAATAAACGTTTTAAAAATAAAAATAACCAAATGAAAAGTGGCCAAATGTGTTTCAAGTTTTAGTAAAACTGATAGGAGATGTATCATCTTTACAATGATTTAAAATAGATAATAAAACAACGATTGGAAATAAAATCATCTAATGTGCTCCATTCAATGAAATATAAGCGAGGAGTAATTTGATATATAGCTACAGATTTCCAAAGGGAGGGAAAAAGAATAAATGTGAATCTATAATAGCAATATTATAGACCTGCAAATGAGAATCCACAAAACATCCCTTCTTAAATAGAGGATATATTTCAAAAGGGTAATTCATTTGATAGAGAAGCAAAATGGTGAAAAAATGCTGAGATTGTTTTTCCGCCACTCTTTTCTCTCACTTAGATAATCCATGAAAACAGGCAGAGGAAAAAGAAAAACCTCTAAAATGTATAATTCTTGGATAAGAGATGATGAGTATTTCCTATTAGATGGGAAGGAACACTTTGGGAAAATGGATCTAGATGACATTTCTTCTGCTCATCTTTAGACTTAACAAATTATGTAGTTTATTACAGTGGTCTTATGAAAGGAGATTAAATCTGAGGCTACAAATCCAGTCTAATTTTGTTCTTGATGCATTGTTCCCTCAGATAAGTCCTCCTTCTCTAGGCAAGGTTCCTGTCGTATGTGCTGTCCAGGACTATATTCTTTCTTTAGAATAATGAACCTTAGTCCAGAATTATACCACCCTCTGGGCTAGGGGTATAGCTCAGTGATAGAGTGTGTGCTTACTGTACATGAGGCCCTGGGTTCAATCTCTAGCACACACCCCTAAAATGCACTGACACATTTATACCACCATTAGTGTGATTATTTGATTAATAGCTGAATACTCTACTTGATTATCAGCTCTTGATTATAGGAGTGTGGCCTCTGCCTGTTTATGCTCACCATAATGTTGCTATAGCCTAAAGTGACTAAAATAAGTACTGAATAAGTATTTGTGAATAAATAAATGGATGAACCAAACATTTTAAATGCAAATAATTATTTAGAATAGATTCTGGGGAGGGGCATTAGAAAATTTGAAGTTAACTTTTTAGATACTCTAAGAGAATATCTTTAAAGTATTTCTGGTGGACGCAGTAGGAGATAAAAGTCAACATAGCAGAAAAAATATGAAAAACTATCAGACTTCCAGAAAAGAAAAAAACCCTCTGGTAAATTCCTTATATAGTTTAAATTAGTTTAGTACTTTTTCTTCTGAGCTCTCTGAATATTTTTCTAAAATACTGTTCCCTTTTTAATGGTATAAAAAAACTGTCTTTAGCCGGGCATGGTGGTGCACGCCTGTAATTCCAGCACTTTGGGAGGCTGAGACAGGAGAATCAAGAGTTCAAAGCCAGCCTCAGCAACGGCGAGGCGCTAAGCAACTCAGTGAGACTCTGTCTCTACATAAAACACAAAATAGGGCTGGGGATGTGGCTCAGTGGTCGAGTGCCCCTGAGTTCAATCCCCGGTGCCAAAAAAAAAAAAAAAAAGCTGTCTTTTTTGTGTGTGTGTGAGTAAAATATTTCCCTAATCTAGTTAATAAAATAGTTCATGATTAATAAATGTCTTTATAGTGTAATATTTGGAACAGAAAACCACACTGAACCTTTCACTAAATAAAGAAGTTAGATTACAAAAGAAAGCTTTGCCTTACTTTTTATTTATTTATTTTTAACCTCTGTGATTTTCTGAGATTTCTTTACAGATATTAGTAGATTGTCTAAGTAAAAATTTCAACAACTTTTGTACCTTTTAAATTTCTTTCCAAAAATTCTAGCTAAAACAAAAACAAAACAAACAAAAACCGCCTTTCCCTACTATCTTGTAGCTTTGTACTACATGATTCTCACTGTGGGTGAACAAAATTTTTATTCACTCTGGAAAACTGGGTCATCTTTGTTTTAAAATCTTTTTTCTCCCCCAATTTGAGGTCAGATTCAAGGGAGCAAGGCAGAAAGTTTTCTACGGTCCAGTGGGGAATTCCTCTTAGGGACTAAAGAAGGAAGCTAGCCAGACAACATGGTTGCACAGGTATTTCTCTTGCTTAAAAACATGTGTACATTTGTAAGTTAACACTTGATTCAATGAGAGACAGAAATTAACCTCTCAGTTCTGTGGAGGAACCACAATCAAACAACTTCCCTAAAATCTGTTCATTTTAAATGTATGTGTTTATCTGTTTCCCAATGTACTGCTTCTTTGTGGCTTTTAGATTTATGATTTTTTAGTGTGAGAAAAAAGATAATCCTCACCAGGCAAAAGAGGAGGAGATGGCATTTCATCAGGATTCTACTTTAGCCACAAATGAGACTGGAAGAAACCAACAACTCAGCTTAAGGAGAAACCAAGTCACACTTGAAGCAAGACAAAAATCAAAAGCAAGCTAGGAACATCTCCCTAATGATATGATAGATGTCTTACAGCTTTGCTCTCTGGCTGTTGAAAGATTTATCTAATGTAAGTAGTTATCTGTCTTGCCTCATAAATAACCCTTGAAAGTTTTCATTTCTGTTGTTTGTTAGACTGAAAAAACTTAGTTAAAAATTAATCTACCCACTATCTATCTCAGTTCTCAGATTTGGCATAATGAATTTTGGGGAGCTATGGGGGCCTCACTAAGTTTCCAGGGCTGGCCTTATAGATATGAGATGGTTCTATGGACCAAAATAAAATCTCTCTTTCCATGTCCACTTGAAAAGAATATGTACTCTACTATTGTTGGCTGGAGTACTCTATAAATATCAATTCAGAAACTTTTTTATCTTTTAATACAAATGGGGTGATATATCAAATAGATTCATTGTCCTCTTCCCCAAATTGATAATAGGAGATTGTTAATCCTGCCAGCTGTTTCTTCTAGCTGAAGAAGTCTAGAAGAAACTGTAATGACAGTTTGAACTGAAAAACATTCTTTCATTTAGTCCACTAATCAGCCACAAAGATTACTTGATTGGACACTTATTAGGAAATTAAATGAAGTTGCTTGTAATTTTTCAAGCATCCACAGAACTAATTAAATTAACCCTTTACTGCTTGGCATACCTGGAGTATTCTCCTGTGACACAAGGAGCCCCAAATCCTTATTGAAAACTATTGACCTCAGCAACCAGATATTTCAGTCAATTTCAAAGGAAGTACTTTATTTAAGGGGCATACTAAGTACAAATAAAAATAGAGGTTATGCAACAATAGTTCTGTGACAACTTGAGTATTCCTTTATTGATAGTATCCTGAGGGTCTCTTTTTTTGAGACAGGTTGTTACTAAATTGCCCAGGCTGACCTTGAACTTGTGATCTTCCTGCATCAGATTCCCTAGTTGCTGACATTGCAGTCATACACCTCTATACCTAGCTTAATGAGTTGTTTTAAAAGTATGGATA
This sequence comes from Xerus rutilus, assembly GCA_028644305.1. Taxonomy (NCBI): domain Eukaryota; kingdom Metazoa; phylum Chordata; class Mammalia; order Rodentia; family Sciuridae; genus Xerus; species Xerus rutilus. The sequence goes on along the minus strand of CM053403.1, from coordinate 75,012,485 downwards.
TAGGTGGCGCACACCTTTAATCCCAACACTTTGGGAGGCTGAGATAGGAGAATCACAAATTCAAAGGCAGCCTCAGCAACGGCAAGGCACTAAGCAACTCAGTGAGACGAGACCTTGTCTCTAAGTAAAACACAAAATAGGGCTGGGGATGTGGCTCAGTGGTCGAGTACTCCTGAGTTCAATCCCCAGTACCAAAAAAATAAAAAAATAAAATAAAATTGAGGCTCAATGATTAAAATATCCAAGTTGATAAGTGCAAGATTATTTAAAGCACCTTTCAGTGCCTTAGGACATTTCACACCATACGTTAAAAATATCTCTTCTTTGCTAAGTTTGAGGTTTATGGAAGTTGTGATTATATATTATTATTTCATTAGAAAAATAATATATATTAGAATAATTAAATATTTCATTGTTTTCCTTAAGGATTCTCATGGAGAGAAAATAAATTTCCACAATCATAAAACTATATTTTATTGATAATTTTAATTTCCTTTTATAATGAATATTCTTGGAGATAATTTAGAATAGTTTTTGTTTGTGGTTTTTTTTCTGCTTTTTGTTTTTTTGTTTGTTTGTTTTGTTTTTGGTATTAGGGATTGAACCCAGAGGTGCTTTACCACAGAGACACACCCCCCAGTCCTCTTTATTTTTTGAGACAGGCTTTTGCTAAGTTGCTTAGGGCTTCACTAAATTGCTGAGGCTGGCCTTGAACTTGCAAAACAGAACTTGGAAAATAGAAGTTCATTGGATTAGACCAAGGGGAATGAAGGGAAGGGAGGGGGAATGAGATTAGGAAACACAGTAGAATGACTTGAACATAACTTTCTTACGATCATATATGAATACATGACTAGTGTAACTCCACATCTTGTACAACCACATCTTGTACAACCACATGAGTGGGATCCTAATTAGGATAAGTTATACTCTATATATGTGTAATATGTCAAAATACACTCTCCTGCCATGTGTGTCTAAACAGAACAAATAAAAAAAAAAAGAAAATGGGAGCATTAACGTAGTTTCGTCATTGTATCACATGAACATACTGCTGTCTTTCTATGCAAATGCAAACTGCATCAATCTTTCTTTTTGACTGATATGGAAAAGAGTATGTTCACTAGATCAATAACTACATTTTACATACTCAAGGCTATCAATCTTCTCTGGTGAAGACAGCATGCCCAGCTTAACAGCTGCAATTGGGGCTATTCCTTGCTAAGCTCAAGTAGTCCACAATCACCCACCAGCTGGGTTTTATAGATGCCAAATGACAACCGAATGGGAGCCAACAACTCACATGCTTGTGATCTTTGAGCGTGGCTCGAATCTGTACCGTGAGCCTCTGAGATGAGAGATGGTTTTTATTTACTCTCTTGATAGGATGGGGAAGTGGGCAGGGGGCTTCTATTTGGCCTTTTCTACTACAGTTGCTCTGACTCTAAAATAAAAATGAAACCTAGGTCTCACAATATCCTAATTAACGAGTCACAACTTGAAGAACTAGCTATTTCCATCCCTGAACATCTTATAAGGCTACATAAGGCACAGCCACACCCATCCTCTCCTTTTTTTTGTTTTTGTTTTTGTTTTTCACTTCAGTTACTTGCCAGAGTCTCACTCTAGCTTCTTCTTATCCCTTCGGCCAAACGTGCAAACCTGGAAATAGGAGGGAACTGACTCGCCTGACCAATGGGCAAGGGAGCGGTAGATGAATCCTCCCCTGTCATGTCCCTCAGGTGGACAATAGTGAGGCCCATTCCATGTGGCTCTCTAGAGAGATTTCTACAGAGAACACTCTGTTTCCCACGGTGGTGATCAGCTTTGTACACACCCTTCATTTCACTTTCCTTTTAGTTCAATTTTACTTTTCCACATACCAACTCGTATTCCTTGAGATTGCTGACTGAAATTAAGTAACTACATGCAAACTCTTGTCATAGAGTCTACTCTGAGTATGGTGTGGAACTTTTAAATATAGGATTTATGCCTGTTGTTAAAGAAAATCAGAAAACACCTGTAGGTATTTAAAAGAAAAATTCATGTGAGATCCTATTAGCCAGACATAAACTTTCTAGACTGTTGTCTATGCATATACTTTTATAGTATATATATATACTTACATATATATACTATTTTACATGAATACTTTTTAACATATATATTATTTTATATATATGCTTATATTTTTATACTTACTATAAAAGTATATATATAAAAGTATATATATATGTATACTTTTTTAGTTGTAGGTGGACACAATACCTTTATTTTATTTATTTTTATCTGGTGCTGAGGGTTGAACCCAGTGCCTCACATGTGCTAAGCAAATGCTCTACTGCTGAGCCACAACCCCAGCCCCTATGCATATATGTTTTGAAAAAAAGGGACTAGACTTTTTTCAAAACTTGCTCTCATCTTATATATTATAAACATATTTTTATGTGCCTCTTTATGATTTAAAAAAAATAACTGCAAGAGCTGGGCATGGTGGCCCACTAGACTCTAAACTCTGTAGCCTTTAGGTATTCTTAATATAGGAAGACCATTGTCTGATATTTAATTGCTGCTTAATAAATGTTTGTTGAAACGATTCTTAAAAACTGAGTTTAAAGTCAGGTGTGGTGGCACATGCCTGTAATCCCAGTGACTTGGGAGGTTGAGGCAGGAGGATCACAAGTTTGAGGCCAGCCTAGATAATTTAGTGAGACTGTCTCAAAAATAAAAAGGGCTAGGGGTATAACTTAGTGATGGAGTGCTTGTCTAGCATGTGTGAGGCCCTGGGTTTAATCTCCAGATCACCTCTCTTCCCCCCCAAAAAAGACTGCATGTGTATAGGTACTCTATCACATAGTGCTACCACAATTGGTCTAAATCAGACTCTCACACTTAGACATTAAATTGTTTCCCAGTTGTTTTTGTAAGCTTTGCCTTGTTGTGACCAAAAGACCTGACAAGAACACCTTAGATGATTTGGCGCATGTTTCTGCAGTTTTAGAGGTTCAGTCCACAGTCAGTCAACTTCATAGCTTTGGACCCAAATCGAGGCAGAACATTATGGAAGACGGAAGCAGCTCTGGACATGGCAAGCAGGAATCACCAGGGACAAAATATAAACCTCAAAAACATGTACCTAGTGACCCATCTCTTCTAGCCATACCCCACTGCCTACAGTTACCACCTAGCTAATCTATTCCAGTGGATTAATCCACTGATTAGATTACAGCTCTCATAATCTTATAATTCACCTCTGAATGTTTTTGCATTGTCTTACACACGAGCTGTTGGGGGCTACCTCATATCCAAACCAGAACGCCAGATTTGTTATTCTAATGCAATTATCTGATTTATATACTTAAAGGTGTTTAAGAAGTAGCAGTATATCATAATGATTGAAAACACAGCCTCTGGAGTCAAACTGATGGATTAAAATATTCTGTTATATAAACTGAAACATGTTGCTTGACTTCACTTAGTCTCAGTCTCTTTGTGTAAGAATGTGATAAGAACAGATAATAATAATATAGGTGATGCATCATAGGGTGCTATAAACATTCAAAGTTAATTTGTACAAAGCACTTGGAATAATGCCTATGGCACAATAACTGTTCAATAAAAGTTAATCATTATTACAGATTACTTCCTCAGGATTAGTTCCTAGGAGTAGAAGTTCCTGGTCAAAAGGTATATGTTTTTGGGCTGAGGTTGTGGCTCAGTGGTAGAGGGCTTGCCTCGTACATGTGAGGCACTGGGTTCGATCCTCAGCACCACATAAATAAATAAAGATATTGTGTCCATCTACAACTAAAAATAAAATAAAATAAAATAAAGGTATATGTTTTTGAAGTTTTGATATAAGTTGCCAAATTTAGGCTATATTAATAGTCAGATGTAAATATTCATATTGTCACTCAAATCAGTAATATTTGTGTGGATACAAATATATGAATGTTTTTAATACAAGAGAATAAGCATAAATATTCTTAAAAATCACATATTTTGATTTTGGAAAAAGTATCCAGAGTCATCTAGTTAAATCTTTTATCAGTGAGAATAGGCTCACATGTGCTGTGGTAACAATTCCATTAACTCAGTAATTTAAAACAACAAAGGTTATTTCTCCCCCATGCTACCTGTCCTGTATTGTAGAGTAGTGGTGGTGGAAGGGAGGGTGTCTACTACTCACAAGTCATGCACTCAGGCTAATCAGGGTTCCATCTGGTTAGATGCTTCATGATCCATGAGGCAGGAGAAAGGGACAATGGCAAAATATGCAATGATTTTATAGCTTCTGCCTGATCGTGACTCACGTTAGTTCAACTTGTCTTTCATTTGTCAAACAAGATTTGGCCAAACCTGCTTCAACAGGTTGGAGAACTACACTTCTATGTGCTCATGAGAGAAGAAACAGGATATACTTGTGAACAGTTTTAATGACTACAGGCAAACAGACTTCTTTTTGGGTTATTGTCACTTTTTAAATTTGACTATTATTTATTTTTTGAAATAGGTAATATATAGTCACATTGTTCAAAATCAAAAAGGGATATGAGGGTGTAGTTCAATGTAGTGTGTTTCTCTAGGCATGAGGCCCTGCATTCCAACAACAATAGCACTCCAAAGAAAGAAAGAAAAAGAAGAAGAAGAAAAGAGAGAATTCAAAAGGTACTAACTGTTATAGTCTATATCTTACCATCTTTTTTTTTTTTTTATACCAGGGATGGAACTCAGGGGTACTCAACCACTGAGCCACATCCCCAGCCCTATTTTGTGTTTTATGTAGAGACAGGGTCTCACTGAATTGCTTAGTGCCTCGCCGTTGCTGAGGCTGGCTTTGAATTCATGATTCTCTTGTCTTGGCCTCCCAAAGTCCTGGGATTACAGGCGTACTCCATTGTACCTGGCTTATATCATACCACCTTTTTCCTAACTTGAAGTCAACCAATGTTAACAACTGTCTTGTTTCATCTGGAATCTGTATATATATTGTATGTATTAGTAAATTAGTTTATTTTTTCTTAAGGCTGTCTTCTTTTTTCTCCCCAAGAGTTGTGCTTTATTTTTCCCTTTTTTTTTTTTGGAACTGGAGATTGAACTCAGGAGCACTCAATCACTGAACCACATCCCCAGCCCTATTTTGTGTTTTATGTAGAGACAGGGTCTCACTGTGTTGCTTAGTGCCTTGCCATTGCTGAGGCTGGCTTTAAACTTGGGATTCTCCTGTCTCAGCCTCCCATAGTGCTGGGATTACAGGCGTGCGCCACCACGTCGGGCTTATTTTTCCCTTTTAAGGCACATTATTGAAATATACTACACATGCCAGTCAATACTGTACAGTTAGGTGGCTTCATATATATTCACAGAGTTGTGAAACCATCACCATTGTGTAACTCTAGAACATTTTCATCACCCCAGAAAGAAACTTTGGACCCAATAGGAGTGGCTCTATATTTCCCCAGCAGCTACTCATCTACATTCTTTCTCTCTCTATTTGCATATTCGGAATGTTCCCTTTTGTAGTAAGCATATGATATGTGATCTTTGCTGACTGGCTTCTTTCACTGAGATCATGTTTTCAACGTTCATATATGTTGTGTCATGAATCAGTACTCCATTCCTTTTCATGACTAAGTAATGTTCCATTGTGTAGATCTGCCATATCTTGTTTATCCTTTCATCCACTGATGGACATTTGGGTTGTTTCCACTTTGAGGCTGTTATGAGTAACACTTCCGTGAACATTCATGTGCAGGTTTTTGTGTAGACATAAATCCTCAGTTCTCTAGAGTGCATGCCCAGGAGTGTCACACAGTTTGAGGAACTGCCAATCAATCTGTCTTTCCATGTGGATGCACCATTTTCTGTCCCTACTGGTAATGCACAAGGATTTGGCTTCTCCCCTCCCTCAGCAACACTTGCTATTACTTATCTATTTGATGAGGCAATGCTAGTGGTTACAAGGTGGGATCTCATTACGTTCTTGATTTGCTTTTGATGGCTAATGATGTTAAGCATCTTTTCATGGACTTGAAGAATATTTGTGTGTCTTCTTTGGAGAACTATCTATTCTAGTCCTTAGCCCACTTTAAATGGGGTTGTCCTTTTATTATTGATTTTTAAGAATATAGATGGTGGTTTTGTGCAAAAGTTTTAATTTTAATGAAATCTAATATACCCACTTCTATTGCTTGTGCATTTGTTGCTATATCTAAGAAAGCTTTGTTTTAGATTACAAACTTTACACCCATGATTTCTTCTGAGTTTTGTGGTATTGGCTCTTACCTTTGGGTCTGTGGGTCACAGGGTTAAGTCTTATGTTTGTATGTGGAACTGTTCACCTTCTTCCTTTTGCATCCAGTTGCCCCAACACTAGTTGTGGAAAAGGACTATTTTTTTATTTGTTCTATTTAGATATTCATGACAGAAAAGTGTATTTTAACATATTATACATACATGGAATATAACTTGTTAAATTAGGATCCCATTATTGTGGTTGTACATGATATGGAGCTTCACTGGTGATGTATTCATATATGAACATAGGAATGTTATGTCTGACTCATTCTACTGTCTTTCCTATTCCCATCTCCTGTCCCTTCCCTTGGTTGTCTCCCTCTGAAGCTCGCTTGTCTTCAGGATCCCTCTACACTTCAGTGGTCTAGGCTGGAAAATCATTCTTTCCTTCTCAAGTGTTTGTGTTCTGGTCAAAGTGCTCCATTTCTTGGGTAACAAGACAATGTACAGCTCCACTCCACCTGCATGGAAGGAAAGATACTGATGAATTCTCTTCAAAGACCCCCAGTGTTCTGGAAGGCAGGTTCAAAAGTTTTATGAAAAGCCAAAGGAGAGGATTTCAGATCTCATTAGGTCAAGGAGGAAGCTTACTACTTATTTCAAACGTTCCTTTCCCCCTGCTCCAAATGTGGACCCCATTGTTCAGGACCACCCAGTCCTCTTGCTTGTCCCATGGAGGGTGAAGTTCCCCACAGGGGAGTTTCTTCCAAGAAACCAGCATATGAGTTTGAGTGTGCATTGGGTCAGGTCTCCCAGCAGCCTTCCAGGAAGTGGGTGGGTGCTCAGTTGCCAAGAGATGATGATGTGTGGAGATTAAGGGGTTGGGGCTCTGAAGCCAGATTGCTCTGAACCCAGGTGCCTGGGGTAATGATGATGGAACGTGAGCCAGTTATCTGACTGCATGTTATATGTTCTTCTGTAAGACGAGGCAAACAATGAGACTTAGCTGACTGGTTTCTTTGAGTATAAAAGAAACTAACATGTCAAAGGTAGGCATGTGGAAATGAACACAAGACCCTGCATATATTAAGGGAGACTATGATGATTCGTGGAAGCTGGGGCATCCTGTAGGCACTTGCCAGCCTGCATCTCTTGGAGAGTAGGTGTTTCTCCCCAATCCCAGCTCTGTCTATTCCTTGCATAATGCCATTGCAACTCAGAAATAGAGTCACCTTCAACAATCTTATTGAACAGAAACTGGATATTTAAGTCTGGTCAATAGTGAACAATGTAAGAAAGTTATGGCACACTTTATATACTATCTTATTGACTGGAAATGAGGCAAATATTTGGGAAAAATCTTATGAAACTGACAGATCCCAGTGAGCTGAGCTTCTTTTAGGTCAGAGCTATTTCTTGGCTTTGTCCTGTTATATACTGTGTGTGTGTGTGTGTGTGTGTGTGTGTGTGTGTGTGTCTTTAGTTGTGCTTAAACCTCTGCCTCTTTTTTGATAAATATATAAGGGTCACAAAGGCTTCAACTCAGATTTCTGAGGAAGACCTGGGAGGCCAGCCAAAGTGTTGCTGGGTCCAAGTCTCTGCTGGCTTCCCCGGAGAGACCAAGCTTGAAGTTGTAAAGGTGAAGCTGAAGCTGGGATGGAGACCCCAGGAAGTAAGAGATGCCAGTATCATGAACTCTCAGCTCAGCCAAGCGGGAGCTGCACAGACTACCAGGCTAAAAGAGAGCCCATGCGCACTGAAACCAAGCCCTGGGGAAATAAAACTTCATAGTCAAGGGTCCTGGTCCCTGTAGGTGGACTTAGGGGGCCTCTTTGATCAGTTGGGTCTTGGTCTTATTTTGGACCCAGTCCTTCTTCTGTGCTCTAGTCCTTCACTTTGTAATGGGACTGATTATTCTGTGCAATTGTTTTGTTTTTTTTTTTTGGTACTGGACATCGAACTCAGGTGCACTCGATCACTGAGCCACATCCCCAGCCCTATTTTGTGTTTTATGTAGAGACAGGGTCTCACTGAGTTGCTTAGTGCCTCGCCGTTGCTGAGGCTGGCTTTGAACTCACGATTCTCTTGTCTCAGCCTCCCTAAGTGCTGGGATTACAGGCTTGTGCCACCGCGCCAGGCTTGTGCAATTGTATTTTAAATGTGAAACTTGTTTTTGATTTTTACAGGGGATCACAACCAAGAGTTTGTCTTGAGTCTTGGAGGAGACTTGGACTTGGTCTGGACTCTTGGGCAGTGCTAGAGCTACTGAGACTATGAGACTCTTGGAGATAGACTGAATGCATCTTGCTCTGTGAAAAGGATATGAGGTGTTTAGGAGACAGGGGCAGAATGTTATGGTTTGGATGTGAGGTGTCCCCCAGAAGCTCCTGTTAATGCAAGAATATTCAGAGGTCAAAGGAGTAGATAGTGAGCGCTGTAACCTAATGAGTCCATCCTAGTTTGAATGAACTGACTGGGTAGTAATTGTAGGAAGGTGGAACATGTTTGGAGGAGGTGGGTCACTGGGAGTTGTCCCTGGAAGTGTTGTTCTTCCTGTGGCCCCTTCCTGTCTTTGCTCGCTGACCCCCCATCTGTTGATACTTTTCCTCCTCTGGGCCCTTCCCTAATGATGTGCTGCCACACCATGGACCAGGAGCAAGGGAGTCATTTATCTATGACCTTGGAAAATGTGAGCTCTAAATAAACTTTTCTTTCTCTAAGTAGTTCTTGTTATATACTTTTGTTATAGTGACACAAAACAGTGACTAAAACAAGGGCATGGGTCCTTTGGTTTTGTATTCCCTTTTTCTCCCTCCACACATCTGGCTCAAATTGGTTCCTCTGTTGCCATGGTAGCCAACAGTCTCAGAACACAGACTTCTGACAGTTGCACTTCTTAGTTACTGGAATCAGTAGCTGAAGGACTTGAGATACCCCATTTATGCCTCAGGATTTGGCAGCATCTCTTTCCCTCAGGCAGTCACAAGAGCCAGGAGAGACAGAGCCTGCCATGTACGTGTGTGTTTGTGTGTGTGTGAGAGAGAGAGAGAGAGAGAGAGAGAGAGAGAGAGAGGGAGGGAGGGAGGGAGAAAGAAAGACTGAATGAGAAAATGGTTGTGTATGTATTCTCTTCCCCAGTGACTTGCTGGAGCATCACAGGAAATGCTGGAATAAAGATGTCATCAGATTATGGGAGGATGGGCATTTAAATAACTCTGTTCCATCTAGAAAGTAATTAAGTATCAATTATCATAGCCTCAATATATTTATAATCTTTGATCAAATAATCCTATAGGACTAGGTAAAGAGAGACAGAAATATGTGGATTAAGGGGTTCATTATTATTAATTAAGACCATTGTTAATGGTCTTAATAATCTAAGGTCATTGATCAACTCAGTTAATGGTTATTAATAGTTGATCACCAAAAAGAATTAATGAGAAAGTGGTTAAGAATTAGAGAAGAACCATATATATGTTTCCTGTAGGTTGTGCTACAAAGTTTAATAATCTCACTTTCTTTGATGTGACATCTACATATACATGGATGTGTGCATACATGTACAATCCATATGTGTACACATAAAGAAAAATAAGATTATAAAGAAATCCACCCAAAAATATATTCTTGATGGTTATCATTCCTCCTGGATGGTGGAATAGGGGTATTTATTTTCATCTTCTTACTTTTCTGAATTTTTCAAATTTTATACAACTATCTTTAGTGATTAGCTGTTCTTCCAACTCTAGTAATAAGACAAAGCATGAGAGGTACCAGATGGAGATGCTCAGTGCACAGGGTTATTTACACAATAGAATAAGTTTTTAAAGAGAAAGAACTGCCTCTTCTGCCCTTGCCTGGACAGAGCAAATATATGATGCATTTCTGCCTCAGTGGGATAGTTGTGAAGAGAAAAAAAAATACGTACACTCTTGTAAAGTCTATGACTTTCTTTGCAATATCACCTATTTATGTCTTTCTTTTGAAGTTTCCAGTGTTGAGGGAGACTGGGCATTTGAGCCCTTGGACTCCATGGAAGACTTTTCCTCCAGCAGCAACTGCCCTGACACGGAGCACTGCATTTTGGAATCCAGATCCAACCAGAGTCTTTCTGTAGGCCATTTCCCCCATGAAGACAGCATTGACTGTGAGGATATCATACCCTGTGAAGAGCTGACTTCTGAGGGTTCTTCCTGCCACTTCCCCCCTGCTGTCCAAGGGGCATGGGGAACTGAAAGTGTAAGGAGTCCCATGGAAAGACGAAATCCAGTTCAGGACAACCTAGAGAAGCTTGGCGAAAAAGTCATCATCGAGGTCTTGGATGCCTATCTGGGCTGGCACCATGAAGACTCAGGAGCTAACAGGGCTCTGAGTGAAGACCAGAGGATGGACAAGTGCCCACAGGAGAGGATCAACCAGACCCTCTGCAACCTGGATGATCTAATGAAAAATTGTAAGGCATTTCTAGAGAATCAGAAAAATGACAAAGACCATGACCCTGTGCTCCCTGAGTCTCCTCAGGAGGAGGATCTCCATCCGTCCAGCAGTGGCTCTCCCCATACGCATCAGGTCAGTCATGAAGAACCTGATGCTTGTCAAGACTTGCTCACGTGTGGACGACCAGAAAATGGAGACATCGACCAGTTCCTAGAAATGTCTCCTGGGCCTGAGGAAGATGAAATTGTGGAGGTGAGCACATAGCTACCTCACTGCAGAGCAAGGGAGAGGCCCTGTGGGGGTGCCAGGGTGGACAGCATGGTGGACCCCGTGTCTGAGCAGATGAGCAATGGGAGAAGGAGGACAGCCAGGAAAGGAGCTGGGAAGGGGTGTGGAGAAAATGCCAAGGAGCACTGAGACAGGCAAGATGGCAGGAGCAAAGAGAGGACTAATGATTATACAAACAAGTGTGTGTGTGTGTGTGTGTGTGTGTGTGTGTGTTTAATGATTACTAAGTCATGAAACTTTGCATTTACAATTGGCTATTTTTTGTTTAAAAATTAAATTAGATATCCATAAATGACGAAATATTGAGTCCATTGCTGCTGACACTCTACGTCTTAACTCATCCTCTTTGTCTTGGCAGATGCAAAGCCAGGAGACTGACACTGAAGAAACCTCCTCAGTCTCATCAGAGCAGTCAGAAGAAGAGGACGTGCCTTCAGACACCAAAAGAACATGCTGTCTGAATATCCTGATCGGCTTCCAGTGGCTCAGAAAGCGACTGGTCTCCTCCGCACGAGGGAGAAAGTGCCCTGGGAGAGCCAACCAGGGTTCCCTTCTGCTGGCATTAAAGAGAAGGCATTTTTTTGGAGGCAACAGAATCCTACCTCAAGGATCCCCCTAGTTAGCAAACCCTTTATATCCAGAATTGTAATAGTTTTGATAGTCCCTATCGTATAATTGCCATGGTTTTATGTTTTCCTAATAAACAAATGTTCTTGTTATCCATGTCTTCTTCTTCTTCCATCAAAACATCTGGGCCCAGGTTGTAAGTATGTGTGTTGACTAGAAGACTGAAATTGATCCTCAGGACATTCTAGGGAGCATTTTGCTTCCTAAACAGAAAGCATTATTTTTCTCTCTCCTTGTACCCCTTCTTACTGTATTTCCCCCTATTTGATCTATTATGTCATGCATTTTAACCTGTTTTATCAGTAACTCATATCTGCACTGGCAGAGGCAGCAGGACACCTGTGACTCCCACTTGGCAGGATGGTACTGGTGGAACTTCTGGGTCTTGAGCAAGTGGCAGCAGGCAGTGAATCACTGGAAGTCCATTTCCATCAATAGCGTTCAGACACTCAGAAAGCAGTTCTGATGATCCTGGGGAATCAGATTGGTTCTAGCATGTTATTGTAAAATGTTCTGGCATGTTGGTTTGTTCTAGCAAGTTGGCTGGCATATGTGACCCCAGAGGAGGAAAGTGAGGACTGGGATGCCACTTAACCACCCTAAGCCTGGCTTTCTTCATTCATAAGTTGAGGGACATGGTACCATAGACCTCCCAGGATTTTTTGGAGAATGAATGTGATAAAAAAAAAAAAAGCACTTGATAAATACTGTGGCTGGTGGTGATGGTCATGTTCCTGAGGATCTTCCCAGAACACTTCATTCAAGGGATATCTAAAAGAAAGTGTTGGAGTCAGCTCTCATAGAGCTATTTCCCATACTGGAACCATTTTACCAAAACTTAAGGTTTTCAGCAGATCTTGCTTTGACCAGGTCCTCTCTCCACCCACTGCACTGTGCTCTCTGAAATTCCTTTGCAAGTGTCATTCAAATTGTCCCTACAGGTCAACCTCTTTGAGGATGGATGCACTCATCCTTCTTCTGACTCTTCCTGTGTTGTCTTTTCACCTCTCATAGCCACCATCATCTTCCTCACTCACCCACAGGTTCCCTCAAAGGTCCCTACCACCCTGTGTGACCTTCATTGTTCACATTGTGAAAAGCCTATGAGCGTTTAGCCTTAATGGCCTTGTTTTCTTCCGTTTCATCCTCATTATCTCCTTCCTCCCTCCCACACTGAGCACATAGAAACCTCACTAGTTGGGGCTGGGGCTGTAGCTCAGTGATAGAGCACTTGCCTCGCATGGGTGAGGCACTGGGTTTGATCCTCAGCACCACATATAAATAACAAATGAATAAAATAAAGATCCATCAACAACTAAAAAAATATTTAAAAAAAAAAGAAAGGAAGAAACCTCACTAGTTTATCATACTCAAAAAGATGTCTGGATCTTTGGAGTCAGGAGGCTCCTAATTCAAGTGTTAAAGCCACGTAAACATATGACCATAAAGGGTTGGGGTGACAGTAGTCTGTGGCAGGTATAAAAAGGGCACTAAAGAAAGAATAATTCAGCAAGAGCAGGTTGATTTTGAAAGTTTTTGTAAAAAATATGACATAATATCTGTTTACTTTTGCATTTTTTCCTGCATTTTTTATTGTTAAAATACATATGAAATGGCCGGGATTGTGGCTCAGTGGTAGAGCACTTACCTTGCATGTATGAGGCACTGGGTTCGATTCTTAGCACTGCATATAAATAAATAAAGACCCATTGACAACTAAAAAATATTTTAAAAATACATATGAAGTTTACCACTTTAACCATTTTTATGTGTGTAATTCAGACGTATTGAGTTTGTTTGTTTTTGTTTTTTTGGGGGGGTGTAGGGTACCTAGAATTGAACTCAGAGGACCTTGGTCACTAAACCACATCCCCAGCCCTATTTTGTATTTTTTTTTTTTAAATATTTTTTTAGTTGTTGATGAACACAATGTCTTTATTTTATTGCTTTGTATGTGGTGCCGAGGATCGAACCCAGGACCTCACACATGCAAGGCAAGCGCTCTACCGCTGAGCCACCATCCCAGCCCCCTTATTTTGTATTTTTTTTGGAAACAGGATCTCATTGAGTTGCTTAGTGCCTCACTTTTGCTAATGTTGGCTTTGAACTTGGGATCCTCAGAGCCACTTCAGCCTCAGAGCCACTCCGATTACAAGCATGGCCACCATGCCCAAGCTCCATATATTTTACCCCTGAAGTAAAGCAATTTATTAATAGGAAACGGCATGAAAACACACATAAAGTAAACATCCAGTTGAGAATAGTGCTCCTGAGGGAAGTAGGAAACAAATGGAACAGCAAAGGAGGAGACAGGAGCCTAAGTTTTATCTATAATATAGTTTTATTAAAAAATAATGAACCAAATATTGCAAAACATAAACTTTAATGTATTTTTCTTTTACCCTTTTATCTTGACTTCAGTTTATACTTCCAGACAAGTTGCAAGCATACTGATGGGCATCTATATATCCCTCAGTGCGCTGCTCCAATGTTGACATCTTACACCTAGTACAATGAGCAAGGATGTGAACTTTGGTGCAATACCATTAACTCACACAACGGTACTGGCATTGCCCCAGATCTTCCACTAATGTCCTTTTGCTACTCTAAGATCGCATTAGAAACACAAGTTGCACTTCATTGTTCTTTCCCTTGAGTCACCTGCAGTCTGTGACAGGACCTCAGTCTTCCCCTACCTTTCATGACCTGACAATGATCAGATATTTGTTCAAATATCCTACAGCTGGAGTTGTCTGTCATTTTACCATAATCGAAGTAAGATGATCATGTTGGTAAGAATCCCCAGAAGCTTTGTTGAGCCTTCCATGCATCGTAGGAGAGGTTTAGCATGTCTCTTTTTATACTTTTAAACTATATCATAATTTCAAAAATGGAGCCAGCTGCAGCAGTGCATCCTGTAACCCCAACTACTCTCGTGACTGAAGCAGGAGGATCACAAGTTCAAGGTCAGTCTGGGCAACTTGGCAAGACCCTGTCTTAAAATGAAACAAAATGAAAAGGGTGGTTGGTGGGGTATAGGTGAAAGTCCTTGGTTTGATACCTGACAATGCAAGTGAAGGAAGGAAGGAAAGGAGAGAAGGAGGGTAAAGTATCTAATCTGGAATCTCTAGAACAGCAGAATAAATGGGAGATTTTAGGCCAGGCATGATGATGCATGCCTGTAATCCCAGCGGCTCAGGAGGCTGAGGCAGGAGGATTGTAAGTTCTTAGCCAGCCTCAGCAACTTAGGAAGGTTCTATGCAACTCAGTAAGACTCTGTCTTTAAATAAAATAATTTTTAAAAGGAAAGGGGTGTGGCTTAGTAATTAAGCATCCTTGGATTCAATCCCCAACCCCAAAAAACAATAATAAAATAAAAAACATAGAAGATTATATACAAAAAGACAGAAACTTTTACAAGGAATCGGCTCATGCTGTTATGGAGGCTGAGAAGCCCTAGAACCTGCCATCTGCCCACTGGAGACCCAGGAGTGCCAATGGCAATATTCTAGTCTGAGTCTGAAGGCTTGAGAAGCAGGAGAGGTATGGGGCAAGTTCCAGTCCAAGTGCTGAGGCAGGGGAAGACTGATGTCCAAGCTCTAGGACAGTTGGGCAGAGTAGTCTTTTGTTTCATTTGGACCTCCAATGGATTTGGATGAGGCCCACCCACACCTACTGTGTCTACTGGGACAAATTTATTTGTTTGTTTGTTTGTTTGTTTTGGTACTGGAGGTTGAACCCAGAGTTGCTTAACCACTGAGCAACACCTCCAGCCCCCGTTTTTGTTTTTTAATTTGTCACAAATATATATATATATATATATATATATATGAAGAATCTAACTTGAACAAGGCTCAGGATGCAAAGCTATTCACACAAATTGGAAGAGATAAGCCCTGCATTCCCATACTCAGAACAAGAGAGTACTGGGTGAGAGCCACAGGTGGCAACAAAGTGCCATGGGAGCTCAAAGTAATAAGGCCAGGTCAGGCCGATTCTGCAAAGTTTATGTGGAGCATATCACTCAGCTGGAAAAATCAGCATGTTTAGAGGCAGCTCGAGAAAATCATAAATTTAATGCCAGTTTAAATTAAGCTCTTGATGAAAGAATTATTTAACCACATACATAGTCTCTAAAAGTAGGTCTTTCACAAATAGAGAAGTACAAAAGATGAATTAACATATACAAAGTCATGTAGTTTTGGAGCTAATTTCTTGTTACATAATTAAAAAGAAGCCAAAAACATTGATCAGGGCACTTCCTGTGAGCTAGGCACTGTGGGTAATGCAAAAGCATAAAATGTAGCCCCTGTCATTAGTTTAAACTATGAAGATCCAAGATATCAAGTAAAGGCAAGTGTCTGCTACTACCACCCTTGCCCTTTTCTTTGGTTGAGACACCTCAGGCACTTCATCCCCTGCAGCTGCAATCTTAGGCTTCCTGTTACTCTACTGAATTCTCAAGAACATGGTTTTTCCTGAAGAAACTCCTTTCTTCAATGCTTCAGGACAGTTATGAGTCTCCAAATAAGTGGACAGGATATCAAATACTTGATTGACAGCCAATATCTCTGAATGATAGTTTTTCCCCTTCTGGAACCTGACCATGTATTCCTAGATCAGCAAGCAGGCTCATTTGACAGAATACTCTTGGGCCTTTTTTGAAACATCACCTTCTTCTGAATGCTTTCATCACCAAGGATGTAAACTTTGTCTAGGTAAACATCTTGAAAGAGCATGTTCTGTCAGGAGTCAGGTACACAACGGTTTCCAGTCTAAAGCAGTCTTCTGTTATGTCCAGCAGATAAGTAGAGAATCTATCATTCATAGTCAAACATTCTTGAAAGAGGAGACTGAATGAATCCAGTGAGGTAAATCCAAAAGGATCTGTCCACTTTTTTGTTTGAACCATACAACCTTTGAATCTGTCCAGCAAGCATACTTAATTCCTTCTTTGACATGTGATGGGTCATACTGAAATCAATACACAGTGGTGGTCCTTTGGCCTCCAGGAGTTTTTCTTTGGATAAAGATCTCAGAAAGTGTTTGCTGTGCTGGGGGCAGATGCCTGGATTTTCTGCACCATTGGCTTGGCTTTCCTTCTTTCTTTTTCTTGCTTTTTTTTTTTTGCTCTTTTTTGCTGCAACTGTCTTTTCCCAGTGTCTCTGTTTTCTCTGGACATTTTTTCCAGCACCACCTTGTACTGTTTGTGAGGGAGGGGGCTCCCTGTCTGCACAGTCACATTCCACATCAATCTGCAGAAGCTGGAAGCTTTCACAAAGTCCATCTTCATCTACATCCTCTAGGATGCCTTCTTGCCCCTGCAACTCTGGTGACTCTGTTCTCTGAACACTCCCTTCCAATTTCCAGTCCATGTGCTTAGACCTCGACTTCCAATGAAACGTGAAAATTCAAATCACTTAAGCAAATGCTCCTAATATTTTACATCTATTGTTAGTTTTGTTGGTTCGTTATTTTTTTTAGTTTTCCTTTTTTTTTTTTTTTTTTTTGCGAAGCTGAGGGTGGAATCTTTTTTTTTAAATGTTTTTTTTAGATGAACACAATATCTTTATTTATTTTATGTGGTGCTGAAGCTCGAACCCAGTGCCTCACACATGCGAGGTAAATGCTCAACCGCTGAGTCACAACCCCAGCCCTGAGGGTGGAATCTTAAGCCTTGTGTGTGACAGGTTAGAGTTCCAAAAGCACAAGAACACCCAGACTCCAGGCCCGTAGCACGCAGGTCCAGTTTGCCCTACAGCCCGCGAGCACTAGGGGCAGCAGAAAGGGGTAGCACTCAGAAGACTGCGTACCTCCTACGTTGGTCACTCGACCTCAACACCGCCTCCAAGTGAGTGCGCACTGGCACGCGCAAGCTGAGCCTCGCAAGTCTTACCGCACCCAGAAAAGAGCACCTAACATACCTCACAGTACTTTTTAATGTTTTATTTAGAGAAAGAGTCTAAGTTGCTTGGGGAATTGCTAAAATGCTAAGTCTAGCTTTGAACTCGCAATCCTCCTGCCTCAGCCTCCCAAGCCTACTGGGATTACAGGAATATTCCACCGCACCTGGTTTACTGGTATAAATATTAATCTCATCCAGAAACAACCTCACAGACACACCCAGAAAGATGCTTAACCAAATATCTGGAATCCCAATAGCCTGTGGAGCTGACTCATAAACTCAACCATCATGTTAGCCTAACTCACAAATTAGAAACTTCCTCTATGTATTTAGACTCCAAGTTCCATTAAGTCAAATGGATTTCAGGAAGTGTTCTGACTCTTAATGTCACTGTATATACTGACTTTAGGCCTAAAGTATAGATCCACAATATAATATCATAATATCATTTTTAATCCTCAAGAAGATGTGTTATGATCTTGCTTCAAGAGAAGGCATTCGTGCCATTTTAGATAATGAAAGTGTCATCTAAAAGAGCTGGACCAGCAAGTCTGATTAAAGCCCTAAGAAGGAAACCAATGCAAGAGGTATTGTGAAGGAGGACCCCAAGTCCCCTAATCTGTTAGGAGAGGCAGAAGCTCAGTTTTCATTTAGAAGTGACTGCACTCAGAACAGCATCCAAGCTTGATATGTGTTATTGCTATTTCTATGATGCTTTAGAAAAATAATTTGAGTAAATTAATATACACATTAAACTACAAACAGTAATTATCTTTTTTTCTAGGGCAAGAGAGAGTGTGAATGCCAAGGCCATTTACTACCTGAGTTGCACATTTCAAATGAGGAAAAAATGTGTGTGTGGACGTGCTTTTGTGTGGGCAGAGAGCAATACACAAACATATTTCAGAGAAATTCTAAAAATAAATAAATGTTCAATTTTTCTCTGAGATTGTCTCCCTCTGAAGCTTGTTGTCTTCAAGATCCCTCTACACTTTGGTGGTCTAGGCTGGAAAATCATTCTTTCCTTCTCAAGTGTTTGTGTTCTGGTCAAAGTGCTCCATTTCTTGGGTAACAAGACAACATACAGCTCCCCTCCACCTGCACGGAAGGAAAGATACTGATGAATTCTCTTCAAGGCCCCAGTGTTCTGGAAGACAGGTTCAAAATGTTCATGATAAGCCGAAGGAGAGAATTTCAGATCTGATTAGGCCAAAGAGGAAGCTTCCTACTTATTTTAAACGTTCCTTTCCCCCTGCTCCAAATGTGGACCCCATTGTTCAGGGCCTTACTCTTCTTTCTTGTCCCATAGAGAGTGAAGTTCCTCACAGAGGAATTTCTTTTTTTTTTCTTTTTCATATTTTAAATATTTTCTTAGTTGTAGGTGGACACAGTACTTTTATTTTATCTATTTATTTTTATGTGGTGCTGAGGATCAAACCCAATGCCTCATGCATACAAGGCAAACTGAGCTACAGCCCCAGCCCCGCCCCACAGGGGAATTTCTTCCAAGGAATCAGCATATGGGTTTGATTGTGGACTGGGTCAGGTCTCCCAGCAGTCTCAGCCCAAGTAAGAGATGTCAGTAACATGGATTGTCAGCTGAGCCAAGCTGGAGGCTGCACAGACTGCCAGGCTAAAAGAGAGCCCATGCTCACTGCAACCAAGCCCTGAGGAAGTAACACTTCATAGTCAAGGGTCCTGGTCCCTGTAGGTGGACTGAGGGGGCCTCTTTGCCCAGTTGGGTCTTGGTCTTATTTTGGACCCAGTCCTTCTGTGCCATAGTCTTTCATTTTGAAATAAGACTGATTATTCTGTGCCATTCTAGTTTGAATTTATGAAACTTGTTTTTTATTTTTACAGGGGATCACAATCAAGAGTTTGTCTTGAGTCTTGGAGGAGACTTGGACTGGTCTGGACTCTTGGGCAGTGCTAGAGCTACTGAGACTATGAGACTCTTGGAGATAGACTGAATGCATCTTGCTCTGTGAAAAGGATATGAGGTGCTTAGGAGACAGGGGCAGAATGTTATGGTTTGGATGTGAGGTGTCCCCCAGAAGCTCCTGTTAATGCAAGAATATTCAGAGGTCAAAGGAGTAGATAGTGAGTGCTGTAACCTAATGAGGCCATCCTAGTTTGAATGAACTGATTAAGTAGTTATTTTAGGAAGGTGGGACATATTTGGAGGAGGTGGGTCACTGGGAGTTGTCCCTGGAAGTGTTGTTCTTCCTGTGGCCCCTTCCTGTCTCTGCTTGCTGACCCCCCATCTGTTGATACCTTTCCTCCTCTGGACCCTTCCCTCAAGGTCCCCACACCTTGGACCCAGAGCGAGGGAGCCAGTTATCTATGACCTCTGAAAATGTGAGCCTCAAATAAACTTTTCCTTCTCTAAGTTGTTCTTGTCATATACTTTGGTCACAGTGACACAAAAAAAACTGACTAAAGCAAGGGGATGAGTCCTTTGGTGTTCTATCCCCCTTTTTTCCTTGCACACGTCTGGCTCTGATTTGGTTCCTCTGTTGCAACGGTAGCCAACAGTCTTAGAACACAGACATTTGACAGTTGGTCTTTTTAGCCATGAGACTGAAGGAATTCTGTAGGACTGAAGGACTTCTGTAGCCCCTATTTATGCCTCAGGAGCTGGCAGCATCTCTTTCACGTGGGCAGCCATCAGAGTTGGGCATGACAGAGGCTGCAATGCCTGTGTATGAGAGACAGCAACTGAGTTTGTATGCTCTTCCTCCTTTATAACTGGAGAATCCTGGGAAATGCTGAACTGAAGATGCCATCGATGACAGAAGGATGGACATTTAAACAGCTATACTCTTTCTAGAAAGTAATTTAGTATCAACTGTCATAAGATTTTTTTTTAATAGATGGACACAATGTCTTTATTCTATTGGTTTGTATGTGGTGCTGAGGATCGAACCCAGGGCCTCACGCATGCGAGGCAAGCGCTCTACCGCTGAGCTACAATCCCAGCCCTCAACTGTCATAAGATTTTAATCTATTTGTGATCTTTGGTCCAATGATCCAAACTATAGGACTATGAAAAGATAGAGATTTGTATATTTTCATTAATAAGGGCATTGTTAATGATCTTGATCATCTAAGGTTCACTGATTACCTAAACTAATGGTCATTAGTAGTTGATCACCAAAGAGTCACTAATGAGAAAGAGGTTAAGTAGAGAATAGCCACATATGTGTTTCTTGTAGGCTATGCCATAAAATTTAATAATGTTACTTTATGTAGATGTAACTCCACATATATATATAGATAGATAGATGTGTGCAAATATGTATAATATGCAGTCATACATATGTGCACATATAATGAAAAAGAACATATTATAAGAAAATCGACCAAACTGTTTTACTGATGGTCATCATTACCCGCTGGATGTTGGGATAGGGATATTTATCTTCCTATCTTCCTATTTTCCTGTATTTTTCACATTTTATACAACTATCCTTTATGATAGGCAGTTCTTCCAAGTGTGGTAATAACACAAAACATGAGAGCTATCAAGTGGAGATACTCAGTCCAGAGGGTTATTATACAATAAAATAAATTGTAAAAGAGAAAGAACTGTGTCATCTGCTCTTGACTGGAGAATACTTCTTCTTTTTCTTTAAAATTTTTTTAGTTGTAGATGGACACACACCTTTCTTTTATTTATTTATTTTTATGTGGTGTTGAGGTTGAACCCAGTGCCTCACCCATGCTAAGCAGGCGCTCTACCACTGAGCTGCAACCCCAGCCCCTGGAGAGCAATTCTGACAGTTAAGAATGGAAAAAGGAATGAGAATTATTGCCAAAGTACATGACTCTCTTCCCAATATCACCTATTAATGTTTTTCTTTTGAAGTTTCCTGAGTTGAGGGAGACCTGTGTTTTAGTCTTTGGACTCCATGGAAGACTCATCCTCCAGCCGCAAGTGCCCTGAAGAAGAGGACTGCATTTCAGAATCCAAGTCCAACCTGAGCAGCTCTGTTGGCTATTTCCCCTTTGAGGACACCATTGCCTGGGAGAACATAACCCTCTGTGAAGACTCGACTTCCATGACTGCTTCTACCTACTACCACCCTCTTGTCCAAGGGGCTTGGGGGACTAAAAGTGTAAGAAGACCCTTGGGGAGACGAAATCAAATTCAGGACAACCCAGAGAAGCATGGCGAAGAAATCATGACCCTGGTCTTAGATACCTATCTGGGCTCCGACCATGAAGACTCACTAAATGAAGACTACCAGAAGATGGACAAGTGTCCCCAAGAGAGAACAGAACAGACTCTCTGGGAACTGGATGATCTAACGCAAAAGCTTAAGGCATTTGTAGACAATCCGAAAGATGACAAAGACTATGATGCTGTGTTCTCTGGGTCTCCTCAAGAGGAGGATCTCCAGCCGTCCAGCAGGGTGTCTCCCCATATGTATCAGGTCAGTCATCAAGAATGTGAAATTTAGTCGGGTGCAATGGCACATGCCTGTAATCCCAGTGACTCAGGAGGCTGAGTCAGGAGGATTGCAAATTCCAGGCCTGCCTCAGCAACTTAGTGAGGTCCTAAGCAACTTAGCAAGACTCTGTCTCTAAATAAAATATTGTAGAAAGGAACTGGGGATGTGGCTCAGTGGTTAAGTGCCCCTATGTTCAATCCCCTGTGGAAAGAAAGAAAGAGAGAGAGAGAGAGAGAGGGAGGGAGGGAGGGAGGGAAGGAGGGAAAAAAGAAGAAGATGACACTTTCAGACCTTGTCCAGGTATAAACCACCAAAATATGGAGACATCAACCAGTCTCTAGAAATGCCACCTAGGAACATGAACTTGCTGAGGTGAGCACAGAGCTGCCTCACTTCAGAGCAAGGGATAGGCCCAGTAGGAGTCCCAGGGTGGACAGCATGGAGTCAGTCATTCTACCTGCTGTGAAGCAAAGGGGGACCCCAGCATCTGAGGAGATGAGCAATGGGGGAAGGATGACAGCAAGAAAAGGAGCTGGGAAGAGGTGTGGGGGAAATGCCAGGGAGCACTGAGACAGGCAAGAGACCGGAGGAGCAAAGAGAGGACTAATGATAATACAAAAAAAAAAAAGTGTGTATCTGTGTGTGTGTATGTTTAATGATTAATGGGAGCCGGGCGCGGTGGCACACACCTGTAATCCCAGCACTTTGGGAGGCTGATACAGGAGAATCGCGAGTTCAAAGCCAGCCTCAGCAATGGCGAGGCGCTAAGCAACTCAGTGAGACCCTGTCTCTACATAAAACACAAAATAGGGCTGGGGATGTGGCTCGGTGTTCGAGTACCCCTGAGTTCAATCCCCAGTACCAAAATATATGTATATATATTAATGATATATATATTAATGGGTACTGAAACTTTGCATTTACTGTTGGCTGCTTTTGGTAAGAAAAATAAATTAGATAGCCAAAAATGAATAAATATTGAGTCCATTGCTGCTGACATTACACATATCTAATTCATCATCTTTGTCTTGGCAGATAATAAACCAGGAGACCGGCACTGTAGAGACCTCCTCAATCTCATCAGGGCAGTCAAAGGAGGGGGACATGCCTTCCTACATAGAAATCACATCCTGTCTGAATTTCGGGTTTGTCTTCCACTGGCTCAGGAAGTGGGTGGTCTCTTCCCTACCAGGGAGAAAACACCCTGGGAAGGCCACCAAGGGTCTCAGTCTGCTGGCACCAAAGAAACGATGTTTTCTTAGAGACAAGAGAATAGAATCTCAAAGAATTCCTTGAGTAGGACACCCTATAAACCAGATTTTTAAACATTTTGACATCCCTTATTGAACAGTCCCAATGGTTTTATGATTTCCCAATAAACAAAGCAAATGTGCTTGTCATCCACATCTTCTTCCTCTTCCATCATAACATCTGAGCCCAGATTGAAAGTACATATGTTGTCTGGAAGACCGAAATTGGTTCTCAGGACACTTTAGGGAGCATTTTGCTTCCTAAACAGAAGGCATTTCTTTCTCTCTTCCTGTACTCCTTCTTAATGTATTTCCCCCTACTTAATCCATTATTTCATGTATTTTAACCTGTTTTATCAGTAACTCATATCTGCACTGGCAGAGGCAGCAGGACACCTGTGACTCCCACTTGGCAGGATGGTACTGGTAGAAGTTCTGGGTCTTGAGCAAGTGGCAGCAGGCAGTGAGTCACTGGAAGTCCAATTCCATCAATAGCATTTAGACACTCGGAAAGCAGTTCTGATGATCCTGGGGAATCAGATTGGTTCTAGCATGTTATTGGAAAATGTTCTGGCATGTTGGTTTGTTCTAGCAAGTTGGCTGGCATACGTGGCCCCCAGAGGAGGAGAGTGAGGGCTGGGATGCCACTTAACTACCCTAAGCCTGGCTTTCTTCATTCATAAGATGAGGGAGATGGTACCAAAGACCTCACAGGTTTGTTGGGAGACTGAATGAGATAAAGCAAACACTTGATAAATACTGTAGTTGATGGTGGTGGTGATGGTCATGTTGCTGAGGATCTCCTGGGAAGACTTGGTTTAAGATGTACCCAAGAGAGAGAGCTAGAGTCAACTTTCATGGAGCTGTTTCCCATACTAAAAGCATTTTACCCAAACTTAAGGTTTTCAGCCCATCTTGATTTAACCAAGTCCTCTCTCCACCCACTGCACTCTCTGAAATTCCCTTGCAAGTGTCATTCAAATTGTCCCTACAGGTCAACCTCCTTGAGGATGGCTGCACTCATCCTTCTTCTGACTCTTTTGGTGTTGCCAGTTCACCTCCTATGGTCACCACCATCTTCCTCACTCACTCACAGGTTCCCACAAAGGTCCTGGGTGGTAAAAGATCACCACCCTGTGTGACTTTCACTGTTCACATGATAAGCACATGAGTGTTTTGTCTCAAAGGTCTTCCTTTCCTCAATTTTAACCTCCTTATCCCCTTTATTCCTCCCTTCCCCAAACATTGAGCACCTAGAAATGTCTGAACCCTTACAACCTTAACACTACCAAATATGGTAGTTTGAGGTGGAGGACTTTAAGCTGCCAGATACATGAGAATGGAGGTGAGATTGCAGCTGGCTGAACACACATGTGAGAGACATATGCATAATACTGTCCGGGAAAGAACAGAGAGGGGAAGGAAGAGATCCAAGAATAAGACCCTTTGACCAATACAGTGCATGCTCAAGATCACAAGTCTCTTCACAGCCAGACTTCTCTCTTCTCTATCTCTCTGAGAACTCATCCCATTTCATAAGCTCACTCCAACATTCTTGTCCCTTTTCATCAATACCTCGAGTTCCATTACCACGCCTGTCCCTGAGCATCATCCTATATGCCTCCTTCCCAAAATGTGGCACGTCCATCCACCACTTCTAGCCACATGCACAGTGCCTGCCCTTCTCTTCTGCCACATCTGCTTTTAATTTGTGTTCACCCAATTTCCCCAGAGATCACCCTTGCTTCTCAATAGGGCATCATACAAAACCATAGAGATTTCCTTCTCCATTCCCAGACTACCCGCACAACTCATACTTTAAAATTCCTGTTCTAGGATTACCAAGAGGCCAAATTTGATCACCCTAGGTAAAGTTGACCATGCTCTTCTTCAGCTGTACCCTGCCATCCCCACCCTGCCATCCTCACGCCATGACCTATTTTTATACTCTCCTTGTAAATCTATTTTACCCAGAAAGTGTGAGATTTTGAGGGCAAATGCCAGGTCTTAGTTACTTGATACTGGGAAATTTAAACCCTGTGTCAGTGTCAGATTACTCTAGTCCAGATTAATCTGACTCTCTGATTCTATGTAATTCTTTAAGTGTTTTTAATACATCCTACTTCTCTGAAATCTTTTCAATATGAATTTTTAGAAGCGAAATACAGCAACTTAAAGAGTCGCTTTTCTTTACATTGAAAGTGATTAATTCCCAGGATGACGGGTACTAAGGGGAAAAGAAGACCCAAAAAACAAACAAAACAAAAACAAAAAACGCTAGCGAAAATGACCATCAGGACAAGGTGAAGTGGTAGGGCGACCTGCTGATTGAGAAGCCTTTTGAGATCAGATGAATTTAAAACCTAATTTGAAAAGTTTATTTCTCAATTATGGAAAAAAAAAATAGATCATGTACCAAGCATCTCACAGAGATAACCTCTAATCCTTCCAGAAACTCCATGAGGAAGATGTCATTATCTCTATTTCATAGATGAAGCAAAAATGGATTTGCTGCTGCTAGAAATGGCAGGATTCAGGGCACTCACCTGGTAGGTACATAGTTGTGAGATTTTTTTCAGTAGTTTTGAAAAGTACAGAAAATATTCTAAGAGGGAATTAGAAGAATTCAAAAGGTTTCCTAGGTTTGGTGTTGGGGCACTATCAAACTTGGTCAGATGTATGTTGAACCTGATAGTAGGAAATAAAAAAAGAAACTCTATAGGCTTTGAATGTTTCCAACTATTTAAACTATTGGCATTTAATTTTCACCTAAGTAATAAAGAAATAACTGGACTAGGCATGGTGGTGCATACCTGTAATCCCAGCAGCTAGAGAGGCTGAGGCAGGAGGATATCAAGTTCAGAGCCAGCTTCAGCAACTTAGTGAGGCCCCAAGCAACTCAGTGAGACCCTGTCTCTAAATAAAACACAAAAAAGGGCTGGGGATGTGGCTCAGTGGTGAAGTGCCCCTTGATTCACTCCCTAGTACCAATAAAAGGAGAGAAACTGGCTCCATAATGCAAGAGCCTGGCCACAGACCTTGGGGAATAAAACCAAGGCTCTAATGAGGTTCATACCTGTGATCCCTTAAAGAAAGGTTGGCTTTGAAGACTGAATGACTGAATGACATAATCTGTACATGGGCAATTTTTAAAAAGATTTCAACAGGGTCAATTGTGATGCAAAAGTGATAATTATTTATAACTCTCTGGGGAAATCAGCATTGAATGACTATACAGAAAACCAAATCAACTGCAGTATGTTTCTCTCCTATGAACATCAGAGCATTGTCCTTTAGCATAATATCATAATATTCATTGATGAAATGGTGCTCACAAAGGGCTGTGAGTACTATATGGTCTGTCCCACTCCCATATAAGCTCAGCTGGTCCCCTTAGACCCTAAATGCCACAGAGCTGACGTACAGGATGTTGACCACACTCAGTAATATCCTATACTGTAATCTTGCTAAGAGAGTAGACCTTAGGTGTCCTCACTACACACACACACACACACACACACACATAAGCACACACAAATAGCAACTATATGAGGTGTGGAGGTTTTAATTAACATGATTGTGTTGAATACTTCACAACATACACATATATAAATCATTACATGTGCCTTAAATATACAATTTCTACCTGGGAGGGGATTGGTACCCTTGGCTGACTCCTACCAGTCCTGTTTTTAGCCTCTTTGGAAGAAATTTTGTCATCTGATAAGCGTAATTTGGTTTTTTTTGTTTGTTTGTTTGTTTTTTAAGTATTTATTTATTTTTTAGTTGTAGGTGGACAGAATATATTTTATTTTTACGTGGTGCTGAGGATCGAACCCAGGGCCTCACGCGTGCTAGGCGAGCACGCTACCACTGCGCCATAACCCCAGCCCAAGCGTAATTTGTTTTTGATTTTTACATGGGCTCATAAGCCAAGTTTGCCTTGAGTTTGAGGAGATTTTAGAGTTGGACAGCACTTCTGGGTAGCTAGAGCTGGTGACTACGCGGCCCATGGAGATGGGCTAAATGCATTTTGTATTGTGACAACAGCTTTGGGGGGCAGAATGTTATTGTTTGGTTGAGGTATCTCCCCAAAAGTTCCTGTGTAAATACAAGAATGTCCAGAGGTAAAGTGATTGGCTTGTGAGAGCTGTAATCTTATCATTCCATCCTAGTTTGAATGACAGGGTGGTAACTGTAAGCAGATGGGGCATGGCTGACGGAAATGGGTCACTGAGGATGTGCCATGGAAGGGTTCATCTTCCCTGTGACCCTTGTCCGTTTTCTCTCTGTTTGCTTCCTGGCCTCCAGGAACCCAGCAGCACCCCTCCTCCGTGCCCTCTGCCATGATATTCTACCTGACCTTGTGCCCACAGCAATGAAGTTGGCACACCATGGATTGAACCTCTGAAACTGTGAGCCAATAAACTTTTCCTCCTCCAAATCGTCTGGTTAGGTATTTTGGTCACAGCAACAAAAAGATGATGAACACACCACACCTTATGGAACTTTCCTTTGTCCTAAGGAGTCTACCCCCATGAATACATCACCCAGCTTCTTTCATCTTTCACTTACAGTTGAGTTTGGCCAAGGAGAGAAAGGTTGGTCTATGTTTTTCCTGAACTTCTGCTTTAGAACTATAATCAGAGGTTGGGAGTGTAGCTTTAGCTCATGTGTGAAGCCCTGGTTTCAATCCCAGCACCACCAAAAAAGGAAGAAAAAAGCTACAATTGGGATAGAGGTAGAAACAGCCGTCTTGCTGGGTACTCCCTCTCTGATCTTCAGTTCTCACAGAGCTATGGCTGGTAACAGTGTTCATCCTTAACCCATAAAGCATGGATATGGTAATGGCTCCCTGCATTGTTAGTCAAGGTGGGGAGGGGAAGGGAGGCCTCAACATCTCCCTGCCTCTCTCTTATTAAAGCAGCTTGGTTGAGATATAATTCATATTCCATACAATTTACCCACTTAAAGTATGCCATTCAATAGCTTTGTATATATTAATAGACTTGTCAGCATCTCTTTACATTTTCTTAACCTTGCTTCTAACTCTGTAAATAGTTTCTTCATTGAATTTCCTTCAAATTTTCATCTGAGTGTGCTTTTTGTTTCCTACTGGGCCCCTGATTTATTGTCTGTGCAGTGGTAGCTGGCACCAGCTCATACTAACTCATGAAAACCTATTGCTAAATAGATAGGAAATTTGTGAACTGATTATTAAATATAGCCACTATTTTAAAAATTAAATAAACATCAACAAGTTATTAAAAAAGTAAAAAATACTAAAAGTTGGGGCTGGGAGTGTAGCTCAGAGATAGAGTGTATACTTAGCATGCACAAAGTCTTGGATTCAATCCCCAGTACTACCAAAACAAATGCGAAAATTCATCACTTCCTAATTATTGCACTATATTTTATCTTGAGATTATTTGCATCTGTTGCATCTAAATGATAGACATATTATACAGTGATGTGCTTCAAGGTCTGTGCATCTTCTCCCAACTCTATTCAGTGATGACACATTGAAACCTTGAAGGTGGAATACATCTACTACAGAAATCATCAAATCACACAGTCAGGACTTGATCTTTTGTTGTGTTGACTGTCTAGACTTATGAAAATGATGGTAAAATGTTAAAAGTACAAATTTAACCTGAAAGTTTATCATTGAGAACACAAAAATTTCGAGAAAGTACTGTTCTAATATTTGAATTTATCCAATCTAATTTATCCACATATCATTGAAGTGCCATGAAACTCCAAAATGTCTTAATTGTTTCATTTCCATCTTACTTGTCAATGAGCATGCACAGAACTCCACTTGGAGAGTTGATTGCTAAATATTCCCTGTATACATGCATGTGTGTTTAGGCAGACATGCACATATCTGCACACATAGTTTAGACAACATTCCATATCACCAAAAGAGCTTTCTCAATCTTTTTAGGTTTGCATTATATACACCTTATGGACAGATAATTAGACAAAATATTTTGCTGTTATGAAATAGTGCTTCAATATATCGCTTATGATTCATCTATAAATGCATTTGTAATCTCACTAGCCATGGCCAAATTGCTCTCTGAAAATTTTTGTTAATTGATACTCCTACTAGCAATATTTGAGGATGTCTTTTTTTCCCACACATGGAGCAATATGATGTACGTCAAATATTTTGCATTTTGCTATATCATTACTTAATAATTGTTAATCATCCAATAAGATTTTTTTTTTTGGTACTAGGGATTAAACTCAGGGGTACTCGAACACTGAGCCACATCCCCAGCCTTATTTTGTGTTTTATTTAGAGACAGGCTCTCACTGAGTTGCTTAGCACCTCGCCATTGCTGAGGCTGGTTTTGAACTCGCGATTCTCCTATCTCAGCCTCCCAAAGTGCTGGCAATTCTATTTTAAATAATAGTCTCTAAGTGGTTTGCATGAGAGATGGTAACATTTACTCTTTGAGACATAATGTAGGAAGCCATCTTTTTCAAGAGCAGACTGGTCATGCCAAGAAAATAAGAACCGAAAGTTAAAAAGAAATATTTGCAGGTAGCCTATATTGGAAGGAGAAAGACACAGCACTGTTTTGAAGATCTTTGCTAACAGGATAGATTGGGTAAGTAAAATTTTGGTTCATTCTGTTCTCTCACAAAAGCAGCTATGGGGGCATTTTTCCAGAAGACACTGGAAAAAATGAAAGAAAAACATCAGAATGTGTAAGAAATGTTAGTATAAATGAAGTACTTGTACGATTGTGCTTGAAAATCTGTACTATCTCCTGAGCTCCATGCTACACCAATCCCTGGGAAGGTGGGGAGAGATGCAGGCAGCCTTGTTTCTGCTCAGATGCAGCCAAACCCACTACGACTTTGAACACAGCTTCCACTTACCCAGTGCTATCAGCTGAGGTTCGAGCAGAAAATGTGCATTCATATTATTGGACTTTCTCAGCATCTCTCTTTCCCATTCCCTTTTTTACTTCATAAAGAAATAAAGTCTTCTATAGATGTAACTGATAGAGATTTAATCCTATGGGCTTAAAAGTCTTAAGATGGAACTCAGCCAAGCATGGTGGCACACTCTTATAATCCCAGCGGCTCAGGAGGCTGAAACAGGAGGATTGCAAGTTCAAAGCTAGCTTGGGCTACTTAGTGAGACCATGTCTCCAAATAAAAAATAAAAAGAGCTGGAGATGTCGCTCAGGAGTAGGACATTCCTGGGTTCAATCCTCTGTACCATAACGGCGTGAGGGGGAGGTACTGGACCAGAAAGAAAGGAATAAGCAAAGAGTAAAATTGACTGGTACATTTCTTGAGACACATTGCTTATGGGTGGTCAGCTTTTCCTTACTTTTCAGCATGTCCATGACAGTAGGAAGTTACTTGGCCTCTTGACCTTCAATTTCCTCATCTACAAAGTGAGGATGATAATAGTTTCAACCTCATGGGGTTATTGTGAGGAAATGAGATAATCCATAAAATGTACAGAGCAGGTGTTTGACAAATGTGGTATTGCTCAGTATGTGTTATCCATTATTTCTCTAAAAATACCTATTGTAAATTGTGTGGACCCTCATTAAACAGTGGAGTTGTTTACAACAGATCTTTCTGTTGCTTTTATGAAATCTAGAGCTAAAGAACTCTATAGTCCTATCCAGAGGTCATAGGTGAAGGAGCTTTTCACTCCACAGAGTTGGTGAAAGTAGAAAACAGTCTCTTCGCAGCCACTATAATGAGGCCTATTTCTGTCTGGGTTGGCCACGTGAGACATGTGAGTTGATCTAGGCTTATTTTTAAGTAAGCATTTATTTTACTGAACAAAATTAGAGCTTATATGCATCCATTATATTATAACATATATCCAGGCTCTATTTAATCTTCCAGGAGAAGAAGTTCACTAAATGATACCCTCATGTCATAGAAGAGCTTACTCAACTTAACTGAGGGGCCCTTTACTCCCATAGACCAGGTTAGACATTCTGATGTTTTCTGATCTTTACATTGGAATGCAGCTGACCTGGGAGTTGGCTGAGTGCAAAAAAAAAAACACAGAATACCTCCCTTTGCCTACAACAGTTTAATTATGTATAGAGAGCGGAAGAGTGTCGCCACAAAAGCCTAAATACGGCCCAAGATACAATAACCTAATGACAGATAATGTTTCTCTCTGGCTCTCTTCCTATCTATCTGTCTTGTGTTGGTCTCTCCTCCTCATGTCTTAAGTAGCAAAGCAACTGGACCTGTTTAGAAGACTAATGTTTGAAAAACAGGCTCAGTTCAGTTGAGAGAAATGTTTTTTAGGACACAATTATCTGTGAGGCACTATGCTGGGCAGGGTGAAAAACAAAACAAAAAGGATGATGTCACTGCTCTCAAGTCGCCATCTAAGGAAATAGACAAGTGCAAAACGGTAATAAAATGTGGGAAGTGCTGCACTAGTAGCACAGGAAAAAATGTTACGGAAGCTATGAGGAAGCCACTGATTTCACCAGACAGCAGGGAGGAGGGTCCTAAGGAAGATTTTGCAGAAGTGACACTTGAATTGGATTTTGGAAGCTTTGCAAGGTTTTCGAAGGAGGCAGAGAGTGGGGAGATAAAAGAAGCATGAACGGGGCAGAGATGCTCCATGGTGGGGATAAAACTCAAAAGATTTGCTAGGATGAGATTCTGGAGCATTTATTCATCTTCTAATGTCAGCTGAGTGTTATCCTGAAAACAACAGAGAAAACTGAAGGTTCTTAGTTGAGGCAGTGACCTGAACAGGCTTAGTTTGAGGGTAGGTCACTGAAGTAGATGTGGGGAAGCTGGGAGATCTGCTAGCCCAGGGGCTTGTGGACAGACCTAGAAGGCAGTGCTGGAGAACAGCTAAGGGTGAATTGTAGAAGAAAACAAAAGAAGAGGGTTCCTAAGAAGTTATCTTTAGGGTTCAGAGACTCATGAGACAAGCATAAGGAGACAAAGGAGAGAGGAGCAAGAAGATGAGGTGACCTATATTGTCAACTACTCTACAGTTCCAGGTGCAAACGAAAAAAACAGAAACAAAAACAAAATTAAAAAACTATTGGAGCCGGGCACAGTGGCGCTTACCTGTAATCGCAGCACTTTGGGAGGCTGAGACAGGAGAACCACAAGTTCAAAGCCAGCCTCAGCAACAGCAAGGTACTAAGCAACTCAGTGAGACCCTGTCTCTACATAAAACACAAAATAGGGCTGGGGATGTGGCTCAGTGGTTGAGTGCCCCTGAGTTCAATCCCCAAAAACTATTGGATTGAGCAACTCGACCATTTCTAGGAGCTTTTTTTTTTTTTTTTTTTTTTTTTTTGAGAAAGCACTTTCAATAGAATGAGCAAGGTGGAAACTAGATACTGTCAGACATGGAAAAATATTTATAATGTACAGGAAATTTTAAGATAGACAGGAACTGATGTTGCCCCTCTCAAGAAGGGTAGCATTTAAGAGCCACTGGCGGAAATCATGAGAAATAGGAGCTAAAAAGGTCTAATCCCCAAAACCAGACAGACAAGAAACATTTGCAAGATGATGTCATCTTCCCTCCTTGGATGATATCATTTTGTCCCTCAGATGTTTAACCCAGACTGCATGAGTCAACATCTATCTTTGGGCATAAGGAGAACTACCTTTTGTATTATGTGCCAGTTCAGAAGTCTGTTTGTGCTAGTCTGGTTTAGATCTGTCAAATTATTTTAGGCTATGACTTCACTAGCAGCCCCATGGTAGTTAATCTGTTTAATATCACACAGCTTGAACTTTAGCAAGCTCATTTTCATGCAATGTAGTCTTAATTGTCTTCTTTTCTTCTTTGCATTTGGAAGACATTAAGATTATAAGTACATTCATAACAAAAATTTAAAAGGCAAAAGTGGAAATATCAGAAGCAACCATAAATAGACCAAAGAGCTTATGTGGATTACTGGGCATGCCTAGAATAATAGTAATAGCTTCCATGAATTAGTGCTCAGTGTCTGCCAGTCTCACTATTGCCTTTATATATAGCTATAGTTTCCAGTAACTTGAAAAAGTAACTTGCCTATGTTCACTTAGACAGCAAATGGAAGAGTAGAAACTCAAGCCAGACCTGACCCCATAGTCCACGATCTTTTACCACATTGCTCTCTCTTCTTCAAACTATCATTGTACCCATTATCACAAAAGAAAAGCAGACCAAGTCCTCTCAGTGTGTTCACAAGTGATGGATGAGTCACTAATTTATAGAAGATCTTATTAGATGTAAATTACTCATCTAATATTTGGAGGTAAATATTACCAAATGTGGTCGACCAAACTGAATATGGAATGACTCCTTATCTTTGATGAGACATCAGAAAAGAGGGCAAGGAAATAAAGAAGACAGGAGGATTATACAATGGAAGATATGCCTGAAGGGAAATTCCAAGTTTCAAAAGAGCTAAAGATGGGTTCTTATAAGATCATAACTCTTCTGAAATGGTTTTTTCTTTGTCTAGTCATGAGAACATTTACCAGAATTTTATTTCTTTAAACCTAAACTCATTGCTATGGACAATAAGAAAGTGTGCAATACTTATTTAGGAAAGAAAAGAAAACTAACATTTAGCCAGTGCCTAACTCATCAACTGATGAGTTGCTCAGTAAATATCAATGAATGGATGTCTGCTTCATCCCAGACACTGTGCTGGAAGGTTTTGTGTGTGTGTGTGTGTGTGTGTGTGTGTGTGTGTGTGTGTGTTTTGGTTTTGGTACAGCAACATAGGGTTTTAAATAGAAGTTAATGAGAGGGTCATTAAAGCACTAACAAGGTATTTCAGGCTGAAATACTGAGTAATCAAGTATATGATATTTACAATATTTGATACTATTATGGGGTTATTTCCCAATGAAGCACACCAATCAAAGAAATCATTTTGAGTAGGCCTTAGGGACATCAAAGTCGTGTTGATCTGCCTTGTCTACATAGACCATGAAGAAATTAAATTAAAAAGGATGGGAAGCAAGAGAGATACTGCTTTGAAATTCTAGTACCTAGCACAGTTCTAGCATGAAGGAGACAATCAACTTTTTTTGGGTGTGCTGCTAATCACTTTATTATTTTATTTTCTTTTGGGGGGGTACTGGGGATTGAACTCAGGGACACTCAACCACTGAGCAACATCCCCACCCTATTTTGCATTTTATTTAGAGACAGGGTCACACTGAGTTGCTTAGCGCTTTGCCATTTTTTTTTTTTTTCTTCAAAAGTATTGTCAATTTTAATATTGAGGAGCGCTTTGCCATTTTTGAGGTTGGTTGTGAACTTGTGATCCTCCTGCCTCAGCCTCCCAAGCCACTGGGATTAGAGGCGTGGGCCACCGCACCCAGCTGCCAATCACTTTATAATCCATGTAGACTGTGTGTCCTTAACTCAGCTTTCTAGGATCACATTTTCCTTTATAACTAAACAACAACATAACCCTTCAAATTAATTCTCATCCTGCTTGATTGATAATGAAGTTCTCAAGAAAGAAGAGCCTCCTTTTGCTTAGCATTTCACCCCATAATGGTAGTGGTCATATGAAAGGCTTAGATGAATGTTTACTGGGTGAGTTAATGAATGCCGTGTAGAGATAGATTCTGTCTCCAAGGATTTCTTTTTTTCCTTTTCTGGTACCAGGAATTGAACCCAGGGGTGCTTAACCACTGAGCCACATCCCCAGCCTTTTTTACTTTTTATTTTGAGACAGGGTCTCACTAGGTTGCTGAAGGCTGGCTTTGAACTTGAGATCCTCCTGCCTCAGCCTCCTGAATGGCTGGGATTACAGGTATGCACCACTGTTTCCAAGGATTTCTGGTTTGGGGTGTTTTTTTTTGGTACCGGGAATTGAACTCAGGGGTAGTCAACCACTGAGCCACATCCCCAGCCCTATTTTGTATTTTATTTAGACACAGGGTCTCATTGAGTTGCTTAGCACCTCGCTGTTGCTGAGTCTGGCTTTGAACTTGCGATTCTCCTGTCTCAGCCTCCCAAAGTGCTGGGATTACAGGCATGCGCCACTGCACCCAGCTGTTTCCAAGGATTTCTAAGCACATCCAGATAGTCTTGGTTTTCACATCATCTTAGATCTGGACTGCAGATCAACCCTCTGGTTAGCTATTATTTCTCTTCAAACGGCTTTGCTTAATCATGGACCCAACCACTCTCTCCTTTTCCTGAAGTACTTCATAGCAGAACTTAGGAGTTTAACAAATTTGACTTAACTGTTGAAGAGAACACAAGGAATTGACAACATTGGGAGCAAACTTCAAACTGTATAAACTAATGATATTGGTCCTAGAGTCCGCAGCCCAGGACTCTCAGGGCATCTCGACATTTTGCCTTCTCTTTAGCCCCATGTGGCACCAAGTTGTTAGGGCTTATATCTTCCTACCACTGTGAGTTACAGTTTACCCTGTCTATTGTGAGTTGAATAAGGTCTGCCTAAATTGATGTCTACCAGAACCTGGACGTGGGTTCCAGTCTTTACAGATGTAAGCAAGTTAAGATGAGGTCATATTGGAAAAGAGTGGGTGCTAAATCCAGTGATTGGTGTCCTTATAAAAAAAGACGGAAGGGTCTGGAGATGTAGCTCAGTGGTAGGGCACTTGTATAGCATATGCAAGGCCCTGGGTTTCATCCCCAGTACCAGCAGAAAAAAAAAAAAGAGTTGCTAGCAACCACAAGAATCCATGAAGAGGCAAAAAAGTATTCTTCCCTAGAACCTTCAGAGGGAGCATGGCGCTGCCAACAACTTGATTTTGGACATCTAGACTCCAGAACTGTGAGAGAATACATGTCTGTAGCTTTAAGCTACCTAGCTTATGGTAATTTGTTGTAGCAGCCCTAGGAAACAAATATGCTTCCTGAAAACCAAGGCCATGACATCTCTTTCCTTGACACCCCTACAGGAGAAATGAAAGGGGGTGGGGGACGAGAAAGAGCTTAATTTACATCAAAAAGATCTCCTTAAGATTATTTTGCATTCTTTCCTGCCTTTGAAGAAGGATTTTAGCAGGGATGTGGCTGGGGAGATGGCTCAGTAGGTAGAGTTCCTGCCTAGCATGCACAAGGCTCTGGGTTCTACCCCAAGCACCACAAAATAAAGAAAAAAGAAGGCTTTGTCATGTTCCATTGCAAAGTTCTGCCTGTTTTTCTCAATCCCTCCTTGTCAGCTTGGGGTAGGAGCGTGGCTCACCTCTGTAGGTCTCTTCCTCCAAGAGATCTTCCCCTTTGGCACCAAATCTGAAGTCATCCCCCCAGACACTCCCTGACAAATTCTTGAGTTACAACTTTTTCATGGCAGTACCTGAAATCATCTTGTTAGCTCTTCTCCCGCCCCTTTGCAATGAACTGGATCATTCCCACTAGATTTAAGCTCCATGAGAACAGACTTTGTCTTGAGTTCACAGCTATATCTGAAGTGGCAATAATGGTGGCTGAAACATATAAGTGAAAAAATCAAAAAGAATTTGCTCACCCACTGAATGAATGTTATTATTGCCAAAGGCATGATAATGTGAATTCCCAACTTAATGTGGAGATCTTCACTCGAAATAAATTCTGCATCTTCCTAGAAAGCTGAAGCTGTTAGAGGGGTGGGGAGTGTTAGATTAACAGACTACAAAAGGAAGACTCAGGAAGATGGTATGATAATAAGAATATATGTTTGGAGTTCAAAGCCAGCCTCAGCAATGGTGAGGCGCTAAGCAACTCAGTGAGACCCTGTCTCTACATAAAACACAAGCAAAATAGAGCTGGGGATGTGGCTCTGTGGTCAAGTACCCCTGAGTTCAAACTCCAGTACCAAAAAAAAAAAAAAGAATATATGTTTGGTTTCTATCCCCTAGATCCTGACCCAGAGCTTCTGAAACCCTGGGAATTTCCTGAGTGACAAGGATGTTGGAGTGTCTTTACTATTCATAACAAGTCCTTCACAACCATATCTGAGTTTATATTAAGAAAATGACTCTTGGTGGGTCTCTAGGTAGTTTCAGGTTGGGGGCTGTTTGCCAGAGGAACCAACTATGTGATTACACAGTTGGAACTTTTAGCCCTATGTAATGAAGCCTACATAAAAATGGATCTACCTGTAATCCCAGCACTTTGGGAGGCTGAGACAGGAGAATTGCAAGTTCAAAGCCAGCCTCAGCAATGGCGAGGTGCTAAGCAACTCAGTGAGACCCTGTCTCTACATAAAACACAAAACTAGGGCTGGGAATGTGGCTCAGTGGTCGAGGAACCCTGAGTTCAATCCCCAGTACCAAAAAAAAAAAAAAATGGATCTAAACAATAAGATCTGGAGAATTTCCAGGATGGTAGCACATCAAGGTGCTAGGAAGGTGGCAGACCCAAAGAGGGAGTGGATACTACACCACCTCCATGCCTTGCCCCACATATCTCTTCCATCTGGCTGTTCCTGAATTGTGTCCTTTATAATAAACTGGTGATAGCAGGTAAAGTGCAGTCCTGAGTCCTGTGAGCTGTTCTAGGAAATTATCAAACCCAAGGAGGGGGTGGTAGGAATCCCCGTGATTTTATATCTGATTGCTCAGAAGTATGGGTGGCTTGGACATGCAATTGGTGTCTGTGGTGAGGACGAACTTGTGGGACTAAACCCTTGACCTGTGGAGTCTGAGCTAATTCTGGGTGACATCAGAATTGAATTGAACTGTGAGACATTTGGTTATCTGGAGAGTTAGAGAATTGATTAGGGTGAGGAAAACATCTACACTTGGTGTCAGAAGTGCTGTGAATAAAAACAATTCACAGGTGACTTATTACAAACATGAACAGAGCTGATTCTAAAGAATCTCCTTCCTGGGGGTGCAATTGTAGCTTAGTGGTAGGTATTTGCCTAGCATGTGTGAGGCACTGGGTTCGAGCCTCAGTACCACATTAAAAATAAATAAAATAAAGGTATTGTGTCCATCTACAACTAATTGTGTGTGTGTGTGTGTGAAATTCCTTCCTTACAAGCATGAAGGGTGAACCTATAGGTATATTTGCTTAGTTCAGTCTTATTATTCAGTAAAATAGCAAGCATGTGAGTGTTGCTAAATCTATGCAAATAATTTAAATGTTGAATTTACTAGCCATTGTGCAACACTATTTTGAAGTCAGAATTTTAAAGGCAATCTTGCATAGTGGGAAGTTTTTAATCTCACTAGGGTCTTATGGCATAGAATATCTTATTAGCTCTTAGAACTCTCTGTACTGGAGTGTTTCCAAAAAACAGAAGTAAAATGACTGGCACTTCTTGCTTTGATACAGCTAGATGCATTAGGCAGATCGCCTTTTATAAAGTCCATTCGCTGAGTTAGAAAATACAGCCAATCTCCACTTGAACTTATGTGGTGGTCAGAGGCCCATGAGCTTTCACATGCCCTTATGCTTTCTTCCACTAAATTTCTGCTTAGTGCTCCAAAGGGAAGCTTGTTCCGTTTTTGGACAGTCTTTGAAAAAGCATATCTTCCTAATGAAAAATGGTTATTGTATTGCCCAAAACTGAAATCACACACATAAAGTACATGTATTTTTCCACAGCTTTTTCTAATGTTGAGAAATCATTCTAATTAAACAGGCATATTAACCAAAAATTGAACAAAGGATTTATGGAAATATAAAGAAGTTAAGTGAAAGAGAACAATGTGATTCACAAAGGAGGAAAATCAGAGAAATCTGGTTTTTGACAACAGTATCATACCATTTGTTTTTTCTAATGCTATAAAACAAACCATTTAAAACATTGTATCTTCAAACAATAATAATTATTTGTTTGTGGTTTTGCTGTTTGGTAGGAACTTGGTGGACACAGTTCAGAGGTGCTCCATCTGGGGGCATCTGGTGGATCAGTTGCTACTGGAGAATGGAGCATGAGCATCCACTTTC
>CM053403.1:74942570-74972886 GCA_028644305.1 Xerus rutilus | reverse complement strand
AAGGTCAGCTGGGCCCATTGTAGCCAGACCTATCAGTCCAAAGGTCACTGACCACCCAGTGACTTCACCCATCCCCATCCAATCCTATTGCTGTTTCCCCTGCGCGCGCTTTCCCTTACCCAATCATGTAACGCCAAGGCATGTACTCCCCTACTTGGGATTGTAACCCATAAAAATCCCTGCTCCCCTAGACTCGGGGCCGTGCTTCCTAACCCGCTGTGTCGGTGTGGGTTGGCGGACCCTACTCGAGTTTGAATTAAAGACCCTTTTGTGATTACATCGGAATCGGACTCCTGGTGGTCTCTGGTGGTCTCGAGTCTGGGCATTACACTTATAGCTTAGCAGCTGGGTTCCAACAGGGAAGAATTAGAAGTTGCCCATCTTCTCAAAGATTAGGCTCACAACTAACACAAAATTATTTGTCCTTTATTCTATTGGCCAAAGCAGTCCCAGGCCTATCTAGATTCAAAAAGGGGCAGAGAACAGACCCTGCCTTGAGTTTTGGGTGGAGTAGGGTGGAGAGGGACAAAGAATTTGCCATCTTGTTTACTCTAAACATTCATTTGTATATTAATCAAGCATTTTCAAGGAACTATTAATTCTGTGCCAGGCATTGTACTAGGATACCCATAGGAATTCATTCAAAGTTGAGTCAGAAATAGTTTCTACTTTCTAATAGTTGACATTCTGGTGGGGGAGGCAGATTCCTTATGAGATGATGTATTAGGCTGAGGTTGTGGCTCAGCAGTTGAGCACTTGCCTCACATGTGTGGGGCACTGGGTTCAATCCTCAGCACCACATAAAATAAATAAAGGTATTGTGCTCATCTACAACTAAAAAAATATTTAAAAAAAAAGAGATGATGTATTAGTTTCAGGATGAGGGAAGCTTGGAGTTTAGAGGCAGCATAGAGAAAGAATACTTCATCCGACCTTGGCTAGAGCTGGGGGTCAGTGAGGATTTCCTAGCAGGTGTGCATTTTGGCCAGAATTTCAGATGATGAGATAACATTAGCCAGGAGAAGACAGGATAGGGGGCAGATAAGTATATTTCATGTAGGGATAGCTCCTTAGCAAAAGCAGATTCCAGAGACAGCATGGTGTGCAGGACAAGACAAAGCAGCTCAGTGTAAAAAGAAAAAAGAAAAGGGAGGAAAAAAGCTGGGAGAGTTGGATTATATTCTGGGGATCAAAACAAGTAAGTACACAGAATAAAGGCTGCCCCTCTTTCTTCCCTTACTGATAGACATTTGTAATCCAGGTAACACAGGACTCTAAAAGGTACTTCCAAATGATGGGAGGTTTTATCTAATGCTATAAAAGAAAACATTTTAAATCTTTGCATCTTAAAACAATAACGATAATCGGTTTGTTTATGATTTTACTGTTCATGAAAATGCTTTGCTACAAAAGCTGTAGAAAATGGAAAAACAGCTGGGCGCGGTGGCGCACGCCTGTAATCTCAGTGGCTCGGGAGACTAAGACAGGAGAATCGTGAGTTCAAAGCCAGCCTCAGCAATGGTGAGGTGCTAAGCAACTCAGTAAGATCCTGTCTCTAAATAAAACACAAAATAGGGCTGGGGATGTGGCTCAGTGGTTGAGAACCCCTGAGTTCAATCCCCAGTACCAAAAAAAGAAAGAAAAGAAAAAGAAAATGGAAAAACATTTGAGTCCAAGTATGGACACAGAGGGCCTCAAGTTAGAGTGTTATATAGAGCACTGGACAACCAATTCAGGGTGGATTTGAGAGAACAATACTGGATGCAAGGAGAAAAGCTGGGGTTGATGGAGTGGTCCAGATGAGAGGAAAGGGCAGACTTAACCTGGACTCAGGAGCATTGTTTGGAGAGGAAAAGATGATGCTAGAGCTATTTAGGACTTGGTGTGGTTAGAATATGTGGGATTATTTGGTTATGTGAAAGGCATAGAGGAAAAGAGCAAAGATATTACATTA
The DNA here is from genome assembly GCA_028644305.1 of Xerus rutilus. Lineage (NCBI taxonomy): Eukaryota > Metazoa > Chordata > Mammalia > Rodentia > Sciuridae > Xerus > Xerus rutilus. The sequence goes on along the minus strand of CM053403.1, from coordinate 74,970,932 downwards.
TAAATCATTTAAGGGGCTGGTATTGTGGCTCAGTGGTACAGTGCTTGCCTCACATGCGTGAAGCACTGAGTTCGATCCTCAGCACCACATAAAAATAAATAAAAATAAAGATTGTGTCCATCTACAACTAAAAAAATTTTTTTTTAATCATTTAAGTAATTTTTCCCCTCTCACCTTATTTTCTGGGTCAGACTATGGACTTTTGATGTATGTAGGGACAATGCAAAAACATGGCCAGGTTCCCAAGAGTAATGAGGTTTATTTGCACAAGAAAGAAATGGTCAGAAGGCATCAGAGAAGGTGAAGAGTCTTCAAGCAGAAATGTTGTCAGGGAAATCTGAGGGATTTTGGAGACAGCAAAAAGAGGTTGGGATAGACAGGAGCTGTCAGCCATCAGGTTTGTGAGTCTGTAAAGAGACCAGGAAAATAGATTTCAAGAAATTTGGCTATGTATGAAATCTCCTGAACTGTTGTCCTCTGAGAGAACCCTCAAAGGATGTGAGTTGCTTTCCAATTACTTTGTGTTGTCAGACTAGTATTTCCTCGAATATGATTGTATGTTTCAGTTGAACCATGGGTAGCTTGACATTTTGCAGCCTATATTTCCAAGCTAGATATGTAAGCACAATTAAGGCAGTTTCTTAGGTTTCTAGCTTGAGTGCTTGAGTAGTGCCACTAACAGAGAATGGAGGAAGAGTACCTTGTCAAGAAGGAGGAAATGTGGGACACATTAATTTGCAGTGTTTGTGGTGGCAGGTTCCAGTGGATATGTTGAGCAGGAAGTTAAATTTCTAAGTCTGAGGATTCCAATGGAGGTACAGCTTTGGGAAACTCAGCATTCATGTAGCTGTTCAAATTATAAAAGTGTGTGACCCTACCTGGGAGGACACATAAAGCACAAAGAGAAGAAAGATAACTAGGGACAAAACAGGGGTGAACAGAAATAGTCATGGTTTGGCCAAGAAGGAAGGTCAGAAAGGTTGAGGAGCATCAGGAAACTATGGTGTCACCAAAGCCAAGGTTTGAGAATTTCAAGAAGGAAGATGTGGTCTAAAGCATTACATTCAGCAGAAAGATTCACTCATATAAGGACAAAATATAATGGAAGGATTGCTCAGTAAAAGATCACTGGGAACTCTTTTTGCAAGCCATGTTTTAGTAGAATAGTTGGGACAGAGCCGGGCTACAGTTTGAACCCAATGGGAGGTGAAGCAGCAAAGACCACCAGCAAGTATTGATTATTTCCTAATTTTTTCAAATTCAAGATGGATGGAGGAAGAGAAAGAGATGGTAGCAGAGACAGAAGAGGGGATAGGGTCAAAGGAAGGTTTGGAGTATTCTACACTTCTTTAATAGAAAAATGTAATTTCCCTTTCACTTTGAGCAGATAAAATGGGACAGTACTGTCAAAGGCAGTAACTTTAAAATTATGCAGATGTGTTGTCCTCCTTTCTGTTAAAAATTTTCTTGGTAAACTAAACTAACCAAACAAAAACAAAGCACATACACGGAAGTCTGCCTTTTGTTGGGTCCTGTTGGACGTGTAAGAAAACTAAACACTCTTGTGTTCTATATATATTTATTCAGAATTATAGGGATCCAGCTTGACATGACTACCACCATCTTACACCTAACTGCCATTTTGCCCAGGTGACCCTGGCACACATCCAACCCTACAGGAAAAAGTCATTAAGATAGTCAGCCAAGGGTAGAGCTCAGTTAGTAGAGCATATGCACAAGGCCCTGGGCTTGATACCCAGCACCACACACACACACACACACACACACACACACACATGAAAAAAGATAATCACTGATGTCTGGGCAACATAGGTTGTTTCCATATCTTGGCTATTATGAATAATGCTGCAGTGAACAAGGAAATGTAGATATCATTATGAGGTGGTGATTTCATCTCCTTTGCATATACACCCAAAAGAGTGATTGCTAGATCATATGGTAGTTCTATTTGTAATTTGTTTAGAAACCTCCATTCTGTCTCATAATGGCTGTTACAATCTAGATTCCCAGCCAGGCATGGTGGTGCACACCTATGATCTCAGCAGCTCAGGAGGCTGAGGCCAGAGGATTACAAATTCAAAGCCACCTCAGCCACTTAGTGAGGACCTAAGCAATTTAATGAGACCTCATCTCAAAATGAAAAATAAAAAGGTCTGGGGATGTGACTCAGTGGTTAAGTACCCTTAGGTTCAATCCCTGGTACCAAAATTAATTAATTGATTAATTTTCAAAAGGCAATCTGCATTCTCATCAACAGTATACAAAATTTCCTCTTTTTCCACATTATTTTTTAGTTTAAGCAAGATAATTCTCAGAGTTGGAATAAGTGGTAGAAATATAAATTCTTACAACCTTTCTGTATCAGAACCTTTAAAATTACTATCCTTTAACTCAGTAATTCTAACTCTAAAGAATTTAGGTAGATAAATAATTACATGTTTCCACAAACATTTAAGTACAACAATCTGTATTGAATATTGGGAAAAAACAATATGAATATCCAATAATGTGAATTATTAAGATATTAGGGCAAATCTATATGTTATAGCCAGTGAAGTCAAATTTTTCAAGAACATTTAATGACCAGGGAGAGTATTTGTGATAATGTAGAGATTCAGGTTGTATTTTTTTCAGTGTGATCTGACTTTCATGAAAAGAAAACACATACATACATATGTATATATATATATGTATATATATACATATATAAACGTATATACATATATATACATGTGTACATATATATATATATAATCTAAAAATTGTCTGAAAGAAAATGTCCTTAATAATACAGCAAGATACAATTCTACATCCAGGTAGGTTCCCCTTCCCCCAGTTCTGAGATCCAGGTGGTTTTATTATTGGTGATTTGCATTTTTTCTAAATATTTTTTTAGTTCTAGATGAACACAATACTTTTATTTATTTTCATGTGGCGCTGAGGATTAAACTCAGTGCCTCATATGTGCTAGGCAAGCGCTCCTCCACCGACCTACAACCCCAGCCTCTGCATTTTCTTATTGAAAACCTCTATGTATTCCTAAATTTTCTACAGTGACATGCATTGTATTTGTCATCAGAAAAAAAAATGTTAACAAAAATGATATTATATATGGTGTTTGACTTGTACATCCGCTGACTATAGGACAAATTCATCAAGTTTGAACTCAATGTCACTCAAAAGAACACTTGGAGTTCTGAAGTGCTGGAATATCATTCTGTGAATAACACTCTCCTTGGGAGCAAATAGAGCAGTAGGCCCAGTGCTTCAGCAAGCCACCTTTACAGGTGCCAACCTTAGAAAATTTTGATTGCCCTATTTAAGAATGGTAGAGTATTGGTACCTCAATTAATCACACAGTGGCTGATTAGAAGTAGATTACTGTAGCATGTTTGCCCCAGAGACAGTGATAAATCACGTGCATGGTAACTATCATTGCTGATGTTGACATTTTCTTCCTCTGTGGGTAGAGTTCTCCTGAGCCTGGGTGTCTGGAAAATGGCAGGGATTTCCTTAGAACAGAGCCACTCCTTACATCTGATTCTTTTCTTTCATCCTTTTAAGTTTGGGTTGAATTTTCTTCAAGACTTATTTTATTTTTCAGGACTTATTTAGAAATCTAGACTAAGAAAGTATGTATCTCCATCCTGAGATATATATCTTCAAATCCAGCAGAGTGACATTACCTTCAAACTTCCATCTCTCTACATCCATCTTCATACCACCTTCTCTCTTAGATGACCACTCACTTGCAAAGTGTAGATGGATGAAGGAAGAGGGAGATGGTAGCCGAGATAGAAGACAGTGTAGGGCCAAAGGAGAGTTTGGACTTTTCAATAGAAAATGAAACAATAATAATTAAATAATAACTAAATAATAAATTGTTAAAATGGGTCTCAGTGCCACTCCTCGGTATATACCCAAAGGACTTAAAATCAGCATACTATAGTGACACAGCCACATCAATGTTCATAGCAGCTTAATTTGCAATAGCTAAACTGTGGAACCAACCTAGATACCCTTCAATAGATGAATGGATAAAGAAACTGTGTTATATATATGCAATGGAATGTTACTCAGCATTAAGAGAATAAAATTATGGCATTTGCAGGTAAATGGATGGAGTTGGAGAATATCATGCTAAGTAAAATAAGCCAATCCCAAACAAACCAAAGGCCGAATATTCTCTCTGATAAGTGGATGCTGATCCATAATGGGGTGGGGAGCATGGGAAGAATGGAGGAACTTTGACTGGGCAAAAGGGGGAGGGGAGGGAGCATGGGGGCAGGAAAGATAGTGGAATGAGATGGACATCATTGCCCTAGCTACATGTATGACTGCACATATGGTGCGACTCTGCATTGTGTACAACCAGAGAAATGAGAAGTTGTGCTCCATTTGTGTACAATGAATTGAAATGCATTCTGTTGTCATGTATTAATTGTTAGAACAAATTAAAAAATAAAATAAAATGAACCTCAGACCCATTTGGATAATTCAAGAAAATCTCATCTCAAGACTCCAAATCAATTACATGTGCAAATTCTCTTTTGCCATAAATGTAATAATCAGTTTCCAGAGCTTGGGAGGTGGATGTCTAAATTTTCATGGTAGGATTTGTGGAACCGTGAAGCCTACCACACCATTAGATGTTGGCCAGTGGCTGCGGCCTTCAAGCACCATGAATTAAACATGCCAGGGCTCTCAAGAGTGTTTTGTAAAATGTCAGCCCACATGTGAGGTGCTATTTCCATCCTAGAATAAGACCTGAGAGCTGGAAGTAGAATAGCAGAGTAGGTTCTAGAGTCAGATGGTCTGGATTTCAATCTGGGTCTCCACTCCTTAACCACTTAAAAGGTATGTGACCCTGGGAATGTCACTTGACCTCTCTAGTCTATTTCCTCATCAATAAGATGACATCCTCTCCCAGAGTCATTGTGAAGGCTAAACGAGACAATGCTTGAAAAGTGATTAGTACAGTGTGTGATATACAGAAAAAATATTGGAGAGTGGTTAGCTCTTATAGCTGTGATTAGTCTGTCTTCCTTCTTTACATACAAAGATAAGAGCTTAGAAATATTGAGTGATCTATCTTTGCCTCACTCCCTTGCCCTCAAGGGTTAAAGCCAGGACAAAATCCTACACGGACCTCAGAGCTATTTGGATCTGACTGAGGAACCCCTTCCTGTCTGCCCCAGAGATGCCATGCTGCCTCACTCTCGCAGTCCCCCACGCCATTCCAGGAGTGCATCTGGGCCACTGGCCTGTACCATTCCTTCAGTCCTCTGGAAGAAAGCCAATTCCTTGACACCATAGTGCCTGCCAACTATACATATGTGCTGGCTAGTGTCCTGGTTCGTTCCCCACACAGACCCTCAGCCTTGTCTTTGGAAGAGGCTGTCACTATTTTGGTTCATAGTCCACTGTTAGGAATCTCATTGCTATTGTCTACTGGCTTTGCCTGGCACACACCTGTAATTGTAGCAACTTGGGAGGCTGAGGCAGGAGGATCACAATTTGAAGCCAGCCTCAGCAACTTAGTGTGACCCTGTGTCAAATTAAAAATAAGTTAAAATACAAAGGACAGAGGGTGTAGTGCAATGGTAAAGCACTTCTGAGCCCATTCTCCAGTACCAAAAAATAAAAAATTCTTTTTAATAAAAATTGTTTTCTGTGCACTAGGCACTGTTCTACATGTAAGTGTTAATTATCTTAACAGCTTTATGATGTAGGTACTCTTATCATCTTTCTTTTAGAGACAAAGGACAACTCCCCTTCTAAACAATCCAAGCTCCTATTGCTGTATGATCCCCTTTCTCTGTAAGTATGTAGAGCATCATGGAGGAAGTCCTCCTGTGTGTGTATCTTTCTGGTCCCACCTTTTCTGGGGAAGATCACTTGAGGGACTATGTGAGCTCTGCTACCTCTGTATTTGCAAGTTTTCCCCAAATAAACTGTATACTGTATGGCTTCAGTGGGGTGTGTGTTCATAGCCTCTTGGCAGAACAGTTAGATATTTCTGTACTGGATAACTTTATCATTCAAAAAGAAGCATGATCTCAGGCCAATTAAGCATGCCATATGAGTGAATATAGTGAGCCAGGCGCGGTGGCCCACACCTGTAATCCCAGCACTTTGGGAGGCTGAGACAGGAGAATCGCGAGTTCAAAGCCAGCCTCAGCAATGGCGAGGCTGCTAAGCAACTCAGTGAGACCCTGTCTCTACATAAAACACAAAATAGGGCTGGGGATGTGGCTCAGTGGTCTAGTGCCCCTGAGTTCAATCCCTGGTACCAAAAAAAAAAAGTGAATATTGTGTTTATGGAAGTTCTTAAAACAGATTTCAGTCCATTGATACCCTGCCTCTTGCGCTCCATGCCCTAACCTCTAAACGGCATTCTGCTTCCTGGAAGAATGACCTGGTTAACATGTCTCTTGGCTTGACTCTAAGGCTGCCTGTATTTCAAAGTGGTCTTTGCTTGGAGCTCTAACTTCCCACCTGGGTGCCAGGGAACACTGACTTCACCAGAAAAAGGTGTTTGGAAGAAAAGTCAAAATCCTCTCCTTTCCAAGGGACAAATACAGCAGAATGAGATACAGATGTTCTTTCCCTTCCTTAATATGCCAGAGCCTCTCCTTCTGGCAGTTCCTTCTGCTGGTTTTAAGCTTTTGGTTTGTCTGTTTTTTCTCCAACCCTGTTAGGATTACATTCAAAACCTTTTATTTTTTATTTGATATAAAAATATGGGTCAAAGAATTTCACATTCCAGATCTGTTCCCACCGTCTCTTTCAGCTATGTGTTTTATGGGTCAGTTTTAGTTTAGATTCCTCTTGAGCACCAAAGTCCTTTTAGAGGTGATTATGTCATTTGTTGGTTTTTCTGCTAACAGTTTACATTCTTTGGTATTTCTTAGAACCATTTACAATTTCCTGCTGGAGAGGATTCTGTGCTGCTGAAATTCTATTTGTGGAGTTTTTCCTATTAGTTTAAAAATACACATATACACACAGAGAGTGTTCTCTCTCCCATCACCCTTCCTTCAGTCATTAGCTTTGGCCTCTGAGGCATTCTAGAGCATAAGACTTTCCAGCTCCATCTCAATGGGAGGCTGTCCCAGGGGATCAGCATCTACAGCAGAACTGAACTTTAATGCATGTGAAGTTAGAGGGTCAGAGCAAAGGTGGCTGCTGCACTAACTAGCGTGTGGTGGCAGGGCCTCTCTGTCCTGGGGAGGTTCTCCTGGGCTGTTGCAGCATAGGAGGGGTGAAGTCAGCGGTGTGCAGGGTGGGGCAGGAACTGGGAGACCGAGAGATTAACAACCAGACCCAGTCACCACCCAAGTGATAATGAGATCTTTTGCTTTCCTTCATCTTCTTTCTCTCTTTCCTTTCTCTCTTTCACCTTTCCTTTCCTTGAACTTCATGCAACCTCCCCCTGCCCCCAGTACTGGAAACTGAACCCAGGGCCGCACACATGCTAAGCAAACATTCTATCATGGAGCTACACCCCCAGCCCCATGCTGTGTTATTAGCTCTCTTGAATGTAGAAGAAACTATTGGCATGAAAATACACTACTCACAGGGGTATTTGCAGAGCAAAATTCACCAGGGCAGGGCAGGACTTTGGTTTGCCTTTCCTCCCCTTACTTCTAGTCTTGGTCATTGCAAAGAAACAAGAGGTGGAGGAGGTGAGAAATATTGCTGGCACATAAGTCAGGTCAGTTGCACAGTCCATCCCTGCTTTCCCAGGCCTCTTCCACAGGAAGGCCTTGCTGCTTTCTTTAATTCATATTGTTGCCTATCTGTGCCAGGTATTGGCACTGGGGGTACAATGGTAGTTAACATAGAAAACAGTCCCTGAGGTAATTGCATGTGTGATGACTGTTACCCCAAAACTATTAAGGATGCCGTGGGAGATTGGGGACATAGCTCAGTTGGTAGAGTGCTTGCTTAGCATGCACAAGGCCCTGGATTCAATTCCCAGAACCACAAAAAAAAGTCATGAAAGCCCACAATGAAGAAACTGATCTGGTTGCCTTTTACCTATAGGCTCAGTCTTGTCTGCAATATCAGGCTTTGCCCAGTTGGTGACCCTTAGACTCATACCTAGAAAGCCCTGGGTGTCCATGTAGATCTTCCACATGCGGCCTTCCCTTGCCCTCCAGTAAGTCCAGGCATTGATCTCCATCCCATCGGCCTGCATTCTAGTTATTTGCTGGTTATTTGAACCTTTTCACCCTGCTTAATTCTTGCCAGGTTTCTCCTCTCTGAGTCCATATCTTTTCTCTTGGATCTTCAGCTTCTGACTGAGTTCTGCCATGGCTGGACGGCTCTGCATCCACCTAACTTTGATCCTAGCCATCCACCAGAACTCCCACTGTTGTATGATGCCCTCCAGAGTAGTTCAACCTGACCAGACCAAATGCAGTGGCACCATGGAGAGTTTCCAAAGCTCCTAGGATCGGCTTTCAGGCATTCTTCTGACTCCTGCTTTTTCTTTCCACTCTATTTCATTTTGCTGTGACCCAATAGGCTTTGTGGATAAGTCTGAGTTGTGGCATTGTTATCCAAAATGCCTGGGGCTTATTGTCTGTTGAATATTTACATTTGCTCTTTCTCCTTTGTACACTGTAGAGTATTGCCTAGTTTTTCAAGAAAATGTCCTGAGAGCCCACAATATACCACTATTCTGAGCACTCAGGAAATATTAGTGAACAAAACCTGGATCCCTGAACTTCTCCTCTCCCCCCTTTTTTTTCCCTACAGAGAATTGAACCCAGGAGTGCTTAACCACTGAGCCATATCCTCAGCCCTTTTTATGTTTTGATACAGGGTCTCAGTAAATTGCTTAGGGCCTCACTAAGTTGCTGAGGCTGACTTTGAACTTGGCAATTCTCCTGCCTCATCCTCCTGAGCCACTGGTATTACAGGCATGCACCACCATGCCCAGATTGGTCCCTGGACTTCTAAACATATCCATTCTATGTGTACTCACGGGGTTTATAGAGTTTTAAAATCAAGTGCCCTCTGATCTTAAGAGCTGTTGGACCCTCTACTCAATGTCCAAGACACGCTGTACTTTCAAATCTCCAAATTTCCCAAGATGAAGGGGCCCACCCAGGTATTGCCTTAATTCCAAGACTCTTACTTCCTCCATGAAAAATGAATCTCCATGTGGACTATTTCCAAACCACCCTGCTCTGAAGCATGACATCACCTCACAAATTACCAAGTTTATAAACCACAAATGATAAATGAGTTTCAGCCTTGGAAATCAAATAATTGCTCTTTGAGACCTGCAGACTAGACAACACAAATTGCTCATTGCTGACCCAAAGATTCCAAACTAAGATTCTCATTTCAGAGGCTTTAGCTGTGCTATATAAGGAAACACAAATTTGACTTTTGCTCTGATTACAACTTATCATAATATTACAGAACCCTGATGGATAAATACACCTTGTTCTCCTTCCAACAGTAATCATAATTTGGTGGCATGCATACACACACACAAACACACAAAGTTCAGTGTGGGGTTTATTGCCCTAAACATACATGTAGTTGTCGATGCAGTTTCTTTAGTTGTTTTCTTTTTTTGTTTGCTTCTCTTTCTGGTTTCAGAGTTCTCATATCAACTTGGATAATAATTGAGCAAATATTACCTAACAAGAAACAGTTACTATCAAGCAGAATTTAAAAATCATGCCCTAGGTCTGAACGATTTTCTTGATCCTTGAGACACATACTGCTTTCCCCCGCCCCCACTAGTGAGTGGCAGAGAAGCTGAGGTCAGGCTGGCCTCCTGGTGCTGCCAGTGAGCAGAGGAATGTGCCAATGATGTGAGGCAGAGCAGGTCAGATGTCAGATAGGTGGAGTGGGTAACTGGGCATGTGGCGTGATGCGACAGATTCCCAAAAAAGGTACTAGACTCAGAAAATCCTTCCTCTCTACTACAGACAAGGGCTGTGATTATTGGACAGGGCTATAAGGTAAGCCTTACCACTCCCACTCCTAGCCTGCAGATCCCCATATCTCATTACACAGGATGTGAATCCCAGGAGGAGCCCCCAGCTACTGACGTGGGGCTGAGTGATGATCCTGGCCTGTTCTGGGTTCTAGGCTGAGTTCTCTGACCTCTACCCTGGAATCCAAGGAAGAATACAGGGAACCTTCTTTTTCTCCCTCCTTATTTTCCCAAACATTCAGCAGAGCCTTCTAAGAGCAAGGCACCATATTAGACACTGAGAACAAAGCCAAATAATACATATGTCCTTCTCTCAAGGATCTGATGAAAATAATAACAATAAAAAAGAAACTTTAATATACAGATCGACCAGGCACAGTGGTGCATGGCTATAATCCCAGAAGCTCAAGAGGCTGAGGCAGGAGGATCACAAGTTCAAAGTCAGCCTCAGCAACTTAGCAAGACCCTAAGTAACTTAGTAAGACTCTGTCTCAAAATAAAATATAAAAAGGGCTGGGGTTGTGGCTCAGTGCTCAAGTACCCCTGGGTTCAATCCCCAGTACCAAAAGAAAAAAGAAAAAAGAGAGAGATACAAATGAGGGTGATCTTTGTCATGATCGAATATTTCTGTTTCTTGATTCCAGTGGTGGTTCCATGAATCTATACCAGTGATAAAATGACATAGAAGTATATATATTGTTTCCAAGTCAATTTCCTGATTTTGACATTGTACTATAGTTATATAAAATGTAACTGTGGGGAAAACCCAGTGAAGAGTACAGGAAACCTCTCTGTACTCTGTACTGTCTTTGCAACTTTCTGTGACCCCACATTATTTCAAATAAACCAGTTTTTAAAAGGATAAAATAGGTAGATGCTCTCTTTCCATTTCATACTCAAGAACATAGGTTAAGAGAAGTTTAATAACTAGGTCAAAGTGACAGAACCAAGTGTGTGCATTAAGCACATGCATATTTAAGGCTGGAGTTCAGGGGCAAAATCTGGGCTGTTTCTAAAGAGCCAAGTGTCATCAGCATTGGCATGGGAATTAGAGCTGTGGAAGCAGATGAGACCCCTGGTGAAGAAGAGATGAATGAAGAGGTGGAGTGGGTGTGGTGTGGGGGGAGGAAGTGAACGAAAAGAGTACCTACCATGGAAACTGGAGTGTGTGTGTGTGGGGGGGGAATTTGTAGTCATACTGCTGAGAAAGCAAGAGAGATAAAGAATGGTGTCTCTGATTTCTGCCACAAGAGGCCATTTGTGACCCTGGTAAGAGCAGTTATCATATAGAGCAGCAAGAACAAGAAGAGAGAGACTGGAGGCTGCATATATAGGTGATCTTTCAGCAAGTGTGGTGTGAAGGGGAGAAGAGGGATGGGGACCTTGGATGGAAAGGGAGGGGAACAGGGCGGTCTGTTGGTTTTAAGGTGGAGGAGAGAAGCAACGGAGACATAGTTTGAAGACTTGTTAGAGAGGGAGTGCTCAATTGAGGAGAGTCACCAAGCAGACAGAAGGGACACCTAAGAACAGCAGGGAAATTTGGCCTTAGAAAGAGGAACACCTCTTCAGTTGAAGACAGGAGAAAGAGACGTGATGGGTATGGATGTGGGTGGGTGTTAGAATCATTGGCAGGAATCCAGTGGGTTCCTTTCTGAGATTTTAGTGCTTCTCTGTGAACTAGGAGGCCAGGTCATTGGCTGAGAATGAAGGGACAATAGAGTGAGGGACAATAAAAAGCATCAGAGGTCTGAAGTGACTGGAGGAATGTTGAAAGTGTTGTAGGGAGGGGCTACGAAGGTGACTGGGGCAGCATGGTAAAGACACTGGGCTACCACGTGTGCTGTGGCCGCCCAGCCGCTCCCCCACCCCACCCGCCCCAGCACTCAGTTCTGGAGAGGACATGCTGGTGGTCTTCTACCCTGAATACCTACAGCTCTGCCTGAGAGTGTTCTTTGGCTGGGAGCTTGTGTGGCCTGGGCACAAGGCAGCCTGAAGGAAAGGGAGTTAATGCTGCTGAGAGCAGTCCTCAAAGACAGAGAGGAATGGGGTGGGACATTCACTGCTGCACAGGTCCTCAGTGGAACTGAGCTCCAGCTGCCCACAATGGTAATCTGCTCATTAATACATCTTGTGTTTGTGTTCCTCTTTCTCTCTCTTATCTCTCTCCTCTTTTCTTACTCTTCTACTTGGGTTTATCTCCAAACAAACTATTTGCATTAAAATCCTATTTCAGGATCTGCCTTTGTGGGAAAGGAACCCAAGACAAACACATAGTTGAAATTAGTGAGTTTCAATTATAGTGTTCCTATCTGCCAGGATGTGATACCCTAGCAGTGCTTGGTAACCTGATGTGAAAGAGAGGGGAGTAGGGGATTTTGCAATGGGAATAATAAGGCAAAATGTTTAAGACCTTGGCAAGAGAATAATCAAGAAGTTTAATTTGTAGTACTGGGAATTGAACCCAGGACCTTGTGCATGCTAGACAAGGGCTCTACCCCTGAGCTACACCCACCAATGAAATCTAGTCTGAACAGATTTATCCTCCAGAAGTGGACTGGAGGACCTGAAGCAAAAGGAGAACAAACGTGTTAGGACAGTTGAGCAGGCCAGATGAATGGGTAAGAAAAAGTGATCAGAAAAAAGGATGCCCAATTTCATCATTTTAGAGATAGGGCAGTATCAATTCTACCATATTTCATTATAAAAGAATTCAGAATATCTCAGATTGTAAATGGATGGTTTGTCCACGCAGCTACGTAAGTCACTTTGGATGTAGTAGTTTGGAAGACTATGAGCCAAGTGCTAAAGTCTATGATGAGCAGAAGTAGAATTATCAGAAAGTCTGATAGCGAGCAAGGATGACACTTGATAGAATTGAGAGACATGGGCCTCCCAATCTTTCTGTTGACATAGACTCACAATACTGTTCTTAAGGGCAGCATAGTATTCCATAGGTGCTTATACCACAATTTACTTAGCTAGCCTCTACTGAGGGACATTAAGGTTGTTTCTGCACAATTAGAAAGAAAGCAAGCATGTTTTAGGGACTGAGGATATAGCTTGGTTGGTAGAGTGCTTGCCTTGCACGCACAAGGCCCTGGTTTCAATCCCTAGCACCACAAAAAAAAAAGAAAGAAAGGAAAGAAAAAGAAAAGATGTGTTTAAGTTTGTATTTTATCTCCTTGGAAACAGGAGAGGGTCCTACATGTAGATTTGTTGCATTAAAGAATGGATATATGCTAGTTGGATACAGTGGCATACTCCTGTAATCCCAGTGGTTTGGGAGGCTAAGGCAGGAGGATCACTAGTTGAAAGCCAGCCTCACTTTGTGAGGCCCTAAGCAATTTAGTGAGACCCTGTCTCAAAATAAAACATAAAGAGGTCTGGGGATGTGGCTCAGTGGTTTAGCACCTCTGGGTTCAATCCCTGGTGTTCCCCCACTCCAAAAAAAAAAAAAAAAAATATATATATATATATATATATATATATATACAACCATGTTCTTCAAAAGACATATATATATGCTGTGTTTGCATACTTTCTTTTTTGTCAGAAGATATAGCCCTTTCAGGGAAAAAAAAAGTTGGACCATTTGACATATTCACAGGAAAAGTACAGATTATGAATTTCTCTCATCCTTGTCAATGCAAGAGTTTAATCAGTTTTTTAAAATCTTTGCTAGTCTGATAGATGAAAATTATTTCTAACATTTTAATTTGTCTTTCTGAATATTAGTGAATTGAATCTTTTCCATGTTTAAATCCCATTTACATTTTTAATTTACTTGTTTGTGACTTTTGCCCATTTTTTTCTAATGGACTTTTATTTTTTTATTTTTTTATTTTTTTTTGGTACTGCAGATTGAACTCAGGGGCACTCGACCACTGAGCCACATCCCCAGCCCTATTTTGTGTTTTAGGTAGAGACAGGGTCTCACTGAGTTGCTTAGCTCCTCGCCATTGCTGAGGCTGGCTTTGAACTCTTGATTCTCCTGTCTCAGCCTCCCTAAGTGCTGGGATTACAGGCTTGAGCCACCGCGCCCGGCTGGACTTTTATTTTTAACTTACATAAAATCTTTTATTATTATGAGTATTAACACAATGTTGCACAGTACTGTTAATATTTTCCTAAGCTTGTCAATCTTGATTTTTTTTTTTTTTTGGTAGTACTGAGGATCAAATCCAGGGCCTTGCTCATGTTAGGAAAGTGCTCTACCCCTGAATAACACCCTTGGTGCCACCTTGAAATTTTCAATTGACTATATTCAACATTAATTATTTATCATTTTTTTCTATATTCTTTTATATTTAAAGTGTTTGCATTTAAATTTCGACTTGTCTCTAATTTATTTAGAGGCAATACAGTAAGAATCTCATATTTTCCCCAAAATTACCAGTGAACATTTCTGAAAGTTTCAACCTTTTCTTTGTTAGGTCTGGTCAGGGTCCAAGATGCTCAATTAGGGGGACTGGTCAGCAAGCCAGACGCTGACACCACCAGTAGACACGCCTCCTGTCAATCAGCGGGTTTTCCTGACCTATCCAGGAAGGACTCTGGTCTTCTCTGCCTGCCCCCAAGCCCACCCCTTCCTGACGGGGCCCGTTCGAATTCTGTGCATGAATCCCCAGTGCCATTTCTCCCGGACATGCTCTGATAGACGGGTAGATTTGGCCAAGAGTGTGTATTCCAATAAAGACTTGCCGAGTGGCTTTAATTCATCTCCTCCTGGTCATCTAATCTTTACATTCTTCAGTGATTTGAATGTCATTTTTGGCCACATACTCACATAACTAGTGCCTTGGTCTCTCCCACCTCCCCAGTCCCTGCAATCTGGGGCAGTACCCCAGTGCCAGAGTATGAGACCCAGCCCAGGCCCTAATTCTTGGTGCAGCCAGGAAAATTGAATAGTGTCTCAGCTGGGGTCCAGGAAGTAGGGGAGAGGGTGGAATGTATGTGGCATTGCGGCAGCACTGGGGGAAAAGACTGACTCACACTGACTGGAACATTCATGGGCGGCTCCTTCAGAGCACCAGAATAAATGGGAATCCAACAGCAAAGTGGCAGGCTGTTTGGGCATGTATTTCCTGGACTACAGCTCCAGGATGGTGGCTCCCCTATTCTGGCCACGGCCTTAGGCACTAGTAGTGATAGCCACTTGCAGCAGACCTGTCCCCTGATCATATTTCCAAGATCTGCCCAGGTGAACAAGGATCTCCAGCTGGAATCGGAAGACACACCCAGATTGTGGTGCCACTGCAGATCCTGCCCCTGGTTGCTTTCCCTCCCTCTGTTCTGGCTTCAGATTGCCATTGCCTTTCTTTGAGGCACCCACCCCAAATAGACTAATTCCTCCACTTTTTTGCACAATGCGGGTGTGGCTTCTTTTTTTAAGAGGGGCTGGTTTATAAGCAGGGATACAACCTTACACAAAGGGCATTCCTAAATCCTCATGTGACTTTTTCTAAGGATAGCTTCCTCAATCCTTATACAACCATGTTCTTCAAAAGACAGTTACTTTTAGTGTTTCAAAGGTTAAAAGGCAAAAACCAAAATATATTTTATCTCTCTCAAGGCATTCTGTTATGTAAATTCTGGAACAACAAAAAAAACTTAATTGGAAGAACTCATGCATGGACTCTCATCACTGCTGTTCTTCAGATCTTTCCCAGAACCTTGGCCATGCTAAGTGTACTTCCATTCTTGTTCTGCCAGTGAAATTGGCTACTGGTCTCTTTACTCCCAGAGATGCCACTATAGCTTGGTTACCCAGAAATGGACTGTTCTTCCCTAGGAGCCTTAGAATTCAGCCACTGTTGGTCTTCCATGCTGTCTTAAATCATCAAGCCCAAGCTCCCACTCAAGCCTCACTTTCAGCAAGTTGGACATTCTTGCTTTCCTGGAAGAGGCAGCTTGCCTACCCTCCCTCCCTCTGGGTAAACCAAGACTGTCTTGATTTTTGTGCAGTGTGGGCCCAGTACAAGGGGATCTGGCTGAAGGACAGGTAGAGGCTAATTTAGGTATTGATCCAGGAGTCTTGGCTTGGTGCTGGGCATGTGAGTGCATGCTGGTCTGCCATGAAGAAAATGTGTTTCTAATTTGCACAGAAGCCCTGTATGGGCTGGTGGTAGGCTTGGGGTAAGACTTAGAAAAGCCATGGGGTAGCCTGAAGTTTTAGCCTTTTGTATTAGGAAAACAGACCAGACCTTCTGATATTTACTGGGAGCATCCAATCTGGGGGTTCACATTTTAGGAACTTAATGTGACTTTCTCTCAGTGCCCCGCAGTGGGAAGCCTATTGTCAGTGACTACAGGTCAGATGAGTGTGAACATTCTACCTCCCTTTGCCTTAGCTCAGAGGCACCTGTGCTACTGTGATGAACGTCTGTGCTCTGAGATGAAGTGTATGCCTCTCTATTTGCCCTCTGTTTTGTCTTTCTAGAAGCTTCAGACAGCAATGTTCTTAAAAAGAGGGCAGAGAATATATATGGACTTTTCCATCCAAGTCCCCTTCCAGGACTGTCTCTCCTCTACCCTTTCTCCCCTCCTCTTTCCCCCACAGCTATGTTAGGAGCTGTCATGTTCATATATCACCACATCACTTAGATTTGATCCAGTATAGACCCCAAATTCCCCAATTAAAATGGAGAGGGATTGTCCTTTTCAGGAGTAAAACTGTAAGGATTTAAAAAAGAATAAAATGAGTTGTGGATGGCTAAGTTTCCTTCCTGGTAGAGAAGGTAGATGTACAATGAACAGGACCAAGGCAGCAGGTAGAGAAAAGCATTTTCCAAATGGAAGAGAGTCCTGGCAACATTTCAGTCCCTGGTTCCCATTGTTCCTGAGGCCCAGCTGCATCCCAGTTTTCACCAGCATTTGGTTACTCACCTCTTTGTTGGATTTTTGTGAATAGCAACCTCCACCCCAACCATTTTCTTTGGGCTAATTCAAATAATGTGCCCTAGGGATGTTGTGCTTTTATGGTTAGATTCCACTAAGCTTGACTATAAACATTACTTTACATAGGTGAAAAGCAGATGTCCATTGGATCTTGTCACTTGGATGACTAGATAGGATTCATTAACTGCTGATGGTTTACAGTAAAGTGAACAGTTAAGAAAATAAGTCCAGAAGAGTATTTTGGCTCACAATAATGCTGATTTCCTGAGAAACTTGTTTGACTCCAGACAAGGCATTTTCTTTTTCAAGAGAATTGTTCTGTTTTTAAATAACAGCACTATTGTATAACAGGCATTCTTGAAACAACTTCCTTTCTGTACACATATAGGAACAAATTAAAAAATGACATAAGCAGAATAACCAGTGATGAAAATGTATGTGTGTGAATTACAGTATGAAGAGTCTCTGTTGAGGTTTATCCCATGGTGTCACAAGATCAATGTCATTATAAACCATTTTTTTAATGTTTGCATTCATGACATTCCAGTTACCAGTTGTTGATACCTACTTTGAAATAACTCTGTGGAAGCCACGGAGTTGGACCAAAGAGGTTCTCAGGGTGTTCATAACCTTGTCTGAAAGTACATTTGTGAAAAAACTTTAACAAGGCCAGTTGAAATAGATGCTATCGCAGAAGGAATGAAGTATTCCGGGAAGTTTTTGCGGAGGAACAACTATCTGCAGCCGGGGGAGAGTACAAATGATTCTCCACATGGCAGATTCACATTAACCAAGCTCAGAGAAATTGTCTCCAAATTGAAAATGGCAGGTTATTATTTTTTAATGATAATTATTTCTGACAAGGGTTTAGACACCTCTGTGACTGCATGTGAGCTTACTACAGGGCCCTTAAGCCAACACTTGACACTTACTGAACTGAGATTCTATTTCATGATGAATGTCTCTCAAAATGCTTCACAATCCTAATGCCTATAGATGTCGTAAGGAAAGAAAAAGGGCAATTCAAGTGTTTTAATGGATAGAATCCAAGGGACAAATTTCTTTTCTCACTAAAAATGAACAAGCGTTGGCAAACCTTTTCTGGAAAGGGCCAGATAGTAAATATTTTCAGCTGTGCAGCCTGTGAGAGCTCTATCACAACTGCTCAACACTGCTCTAAGAGCACAAAAGCAGCCACAGGCAATGCATATATGATGATCTTGGCTGTGTTCCAATAAAACTTTATTTATAAAAACAGATAGATAAAATTTTATTGGCCCCCAGGCTGTTGTTTTCCAATTCTGACCAAAAACAAAGGGTAGAGGTTATGAGCATTTAATAAAAGAGCCTATTAGCATTTTGTTGAGATAAAGATGCAAGAAGACACACTCTAAATCCAGTACCATGGAGGAAATCTAAGTAAATAACTAGAATACAAGGCAAGACAGGGTAAGTGTCTTAAGTGAGGAACACACACCTCTGAGTTGGAAAAGCCAAAAAGCATGGGATCTACTTACCTGGAGAAAGGAGTGGGGGTTGTAGGAAGGGAGAGTTATGTGAGCAAATGACCAGGGCAAAAGAGTGGCAGGAAGACACAGAAACGGAAGGAAACTTGGAAACACAATTTTAGACCCACATTTTGTTTTCTGTCTTTGCTTCTTCTTGAATTCTGAGCTTCTTAACCAAAAGAGTGCTCCCCTCCTGAGAGCCTGAAGAAGGTCACTGGGAATTGTCAGTTGAGATCATTTTGAAATACAGTCAGGCAAGATCCATTCAAATAGTGAGGCAGCCCCTTCACACCTATTTCTCCATTTCACACCTGTTCTCCAGGTAGATCCAGAATTCTTTTGTAGTCTAGAGTTACCAGAGAGAGAAGACCCTGTGTTGATATTCTCCCAGACTTACCCATACATCATAAACATCCTTGCCCCCAGTAAGGACTTTTACCCTTAGTAAAGCTAAGGGAAGCCTGTGAGAAACCTGGGCACCACTGGCCATGACCATAGTCCAAGGGTGGCCCAGGAGCAGAAGGGCTTTGATTCTCCAGGAAGGGTTCCCTGTGGTACTAAAAGTTCCTATTCCAATAATCTCAGAAGGCTGTCTGTACCAAAACTAAGTTCAGCTCTATCTTATAAAGTAATCAAACAAATGTAAATGAAAACAAAAGGAAACAATTTTAGTCACAGAGGTTAGCATGATCATTTTATAAATGATCATAGTTAATAAAGATATTCGGAATGCATGTTCTCGTTTCCTGTTGATGGAAGCTTTCACTGGAACAACCGTTCTCAGATGCAATTTATAGTTTGTACAAAATTCATTTTGGTTCAGCATTTTTAGTGTTATAAATTTATTCTAAATAATGGCTAAAAGGTGATATACAATTTGGTGATGTTAACTGTAGTGCTTTTAAATAGAGGACAACATAAATTTCCAGCAATAGACTCATTTAAATGAATTATGGTACACTGGGATGATACATATCATTTCACCAATAAAATTAATATTTTAAAAACTAATACCATAGGAAGTACAATATTTTGAATGCTAAAATAGTGTACAAAATAGGTAGTAGAATCATAACTTTATTGTACATCTTTTAATATATTGTAAAATTTATTTTTAAAAGACAAAATAGATTATTTTTCACTAATAATTGTAAAATAAATTGTGGTCCACCCACACAATGGATAATTATGTGGCTATTGAAGAATGAGATTGATCTATATGCTGATGTACAAAGATGTCCATGATACATTATTAAGTGAAAAAGAAGGTAATGTAGTAATATATATAGTATAAGCTCATATATATTTTTTAAAATTTTGGCCAATTTCTTTTTAAAAATTTTTATATTTTTAGTTGTAGATGGACAAAATATCTTTGTTTTATTTATTTATTTTTATGTGGTGCTGAGGATCAAACCCAGTGCCTCACGTGTGCCAGGTGAGTGCTCTACCACTGAGTCACAACTCCAGCCCTTCAGTTGTATTTTTATAAAAGTTTATATATGTATTAAAAGTCTTCACAGGGCCAGGTGTGGTGGCACATGCCTGTAGTCCCAGCAGCTTGGGAGGCTGAGGCAGGAGGATCACAAGTTCAAAGCAAGCCTGAGCAATTTAGCGAAGCCCTAAGCAACTTACTGAGACTGTGTCTTAAAACTAAAGATAAAGGACTAGGGTTGTAGCTCCGTGGTAGAGCGCTTGCCTGGCACATGAGAGGCACTGGGTTCAATTTTCAGCACCACATAAAAATAAATAAATAAAATAAAGATAAAAATAAAAATTAAAGATTAAAAAAAGGGGCTGGGATGTGGCTCAGTGATTAAGAGCTCTTGGGTTCTATACCTGGTATCAAAAAAAAAAAAAAAAAAAGTGTTTACAGAGGTACTTCCAACTAACACTTGTGATTCCACCTTGGGTGACAAACCAAGGCACTATTCTGGGTATTCAATGTTGTGTAATAGCTCACCTTAAAATGTGACTGCTTTTATAAATTCTACCTGTTTATGTGGATCAGGAATTTGGAGCTGCTCAGCTGGGTAGTTCTGACCCAGGAGTTCTCATGAGATTATTCTTGTCTGGGGCTGGGGCCATCTCAAAGGCTTATTCATTCACAGATCTGGTGCCCGTACTGGGAAGGTGTTTTAGTCAGTTTTTTGCTGCTGTGACCCAAAGATCTGACAAGCACAATTTTAGAGGAGGAAAAGTTTATTTCGGGGCTCAAGGTTTTAGAGGTATCAATCCATAGACAACCAGCTCTATTCCTTAGCAATTGATTTAATGCAGAGCATCATGGCAAAAGAGTATGGTATAGGAAAGTGGCTCAGGACTTTACACCAGGCAAAGAGAGAGCTCTGCTCAATAAGAACAAAATATATATTCCAAAGGCACGCCCCAGGGACCTATTTCCTCCAACCACACCCTACCTGCCTACAATTACCACTCAGTTAATCTTCATCAGGGGATTAATTCATGGCTTGGATTAAGGCTCTCAAAACCTCTAAACCTTCTTGCATTGTCTCACACATGAGCTTTTGGGGGACACCACATATCTAAATTATAACAGAAGGCTTGAAATGCTGGGACTTCTGGGGAATCTCTGTCTGTATGTGATCTTTCCAGTGTAGAGGCTTCAGAGCAGTGGGATTTCTTGCATAGCACCTCAGGGCTCCAAAGACACATTTCCACAGGGAGAAAACCAGGTAGAGGCCATATTGCCTTTTATGACCTAGACTTGGAAATCACTTCTGCTACAATCTATTGGGCAAAGATGGTTTCAAGGTCTTCCCAAGTCCAAGGAGAGGGAACATAGACAACACCTCACCACCCAGATGGAGGAGTGTCAACATTTCATCATAAGAAGAATATGTGGAATGAGATATGTATTAGTGTATCCTTCTTTGGAAAATCCCATGTACTGTCGTATATTTGCATTGTTTTAATTTCTTTTTACTTTTTCTTTTTGGTACCAGGGATTAACCCAGGGGCGCTTAACCACTGAGTCACATCCCCAGCCCTTTTTTATTTTTGTTTTGATACAGGGTCTCACTAAGTTGCTTTGGGCCTTGCTAAATGCTGAGGCTGGCTTTGAACTTGTACTCCACCTGCCTCAGCTTCCCAAGCAGCTGGGATTACAGGGTTGTGCCACCCTGCCCAGCTGCATTATTTTAATTTTGACAATGAACACATATTATTTTGGAAAGAGCACAAACAATGTAAAATTACTTCAGTTTTAGTGTCAAAAAGATAGCAGCCATATTGCCTTTTGTGACTTAGCCTTGGGAATCACTCCTGCTACAATCTATTGAGCATATTGGGAATATTTCTTCTATTCTACCAACATGAAGAGATTTAAAAATCATATTACATATACTGTAGTACAGTATTTGAAGTTGGAGCAATTCTATTGAAAGCAGAGAAGATAATATACCTTATAATTATCACAAAGTGATCTATTTCAAAGCAGCCCCCTTTAAAACTTCAGTTGTGTTATAATGGCCTGATTCAAAATAGGCTCTGAATTAGAGGTTTATTCATTCTGCCCAGGACTCTTTCAGACTATTTTCAGACTATTACAAAGAGAAGTAATCTTAATTCCTTATAATAATGATATCAATCAATGTTTAAAAGCAAATAAATTATTCCTAGTGTGAATCATTGGCAAGGACTTACCAAGAAGTAAAGCCTACCTCACTCCTTGCTTAGTGTGATAAGCACCAGGAAGCCTGCTGTCCAGGAAGACTGCTGTCCCAGAGAGTTTCTCTGACAACTGAGATGGAGAGTTCTACTCTCAGTTTTGTTCCTTGACGTAAAAGTTTCCTACTTTTAAATTAAAAAAAAAAATCATGAAAAAGTAGCACTTAAAACTTTATTAGTAATTGATAGCTAGGCAAATAGATTTCTGATCCCAGATAAGAAGGTTCTGAAAACTGAGTACAGCCTTTGCCTTGTTCACTGACTGTCAGAGGCCACTCTGTAGGTCATAACTACTGATTAATTATAACTGCTTTCTTGGTACATCATCCTGCTGCTCCAAAAAGATAAATCCCTATGCATGGTCAATGTCTCTTCTTTACATTTTAATATGCAGTGAATTAATTCAATCACAGTGTTGTTAAAAAAAATCAAATACTACAAAATGATTTATGTTGAAAAGCAATAGTTTACCAGGTATAATCCCAGCAACTCAGAAGGCTGAGGCGGGAGGATCTCAAATTCAAAGCCAGCCTCAGCAACTTAGCAAGGCCCTAGGTGATTTAGCAAGACCCTATCTCAAAATAAAAAATAAAAAAGAGCTGGGGATGTAGCTCAGTGGTTAAGTGCCCCTGGGCTCAATCCCTAGTACCAAAAAAAAAAAAAAAAGAAAAAGAAAAAAGAAAAGCTGGGGATGTAGCTCAGTGGTAGAGCATCTCTGGATTCAATCTCTAGTACTAAAAATAAAATGACTAACTAAATAAATGAATAAATGAAAAAATAAGTTTCCTGTCCCATTCCACCAAAATCCAAGGAAACTTTTAATATGACATGTATATTTGATTATTTATGACTTATGTTAGACATGTACTCTGGGATATAAAAAAACCTCGACTACTGGATGTTGTTGTATATTCACTTGCCCATAGTGGATGATGACATAGTGTGTTTTCCACACCTTCCCTAAATTCCCCAATGCTTTTCTTTTAATATAAGTACATCACCATTTTTGTTCCCATACTGGTTACCTTAAACTCAACTATTAAAACACAGAACTAAATGCTAAAAAGCTGTCAGATAGGAGACATTTTATGTAAGGAAAAGGATTCAAAGATTTAGACAATAAAGTTATGAGAAATCATAGAATTCAGTTGCCTGTAACAACCTGTTTGAGCGAAACGCCACTCTCAGTTTAAGTTTCAAGGGAAACTTCAAACACACAAAGGAGTTTATTGTGCTGCTAAAAATAAAAACATTTTAATATTAGAAATGAGGTGAGTAGCTCAGGAGGCTAAGGAAGAAGGATTTCAAGTTCAAAGCCAGCCTCAACAACTTAGACCCTATCTCTAAATAAAATACAAAAAAAGGGCTGGAGATGTGACTTATTGGTTGAGTGCCCCTGGGTTGAAAGAAAGAAAAAGAAAGAGAGAAAGAAAGAGAAAGAAAAAAATAGAGAGGAAGGAAGGAAGACAGAGAGAAGTGAGCGGGGGCGGAAGGAAGGAGGTCATATGGCAGGAAATAGGAAATCTTAGTAAATCTAAAACTGACTAATTAGGGATAGGGAGAGGAAACTAGACTTAAAAAGTAGAAGACCAAGCAACAGATTGAAAACGGAAAGATCCACATGGCATAGACTTCTAGCTTCCTGCTCAGCTTCCAAATAGAACCTCCATGTTGTTGGATGTGGAGAAATGTCCAGTCAGATAAAAGTATTATGGCTCTTAGCTTAGCAAATAAGACCACAGGACTCTCATTTAAATATGCATTTCAAATAAACAATGAATATTTTCAGTATAAGTATGACCCATGCAATATTTTATCTGGCATCCCTGAAAAGTATATTTACCAACTTCCCTTGCAAAGAGATGCCAGATAAGTCACTGGGTGGAGCATCTAGGAAAGTTCTAAAAGGGGATTTACCTAACAGCACCCATTTGTCCTTTCCTCTTCCTTCTTCTTTCTGCCAAGAATGCTAATGTGAACAGCTATCTGGTGACCATGGTGCAACCCTAAAGATAGAACCCACCAACATGGACAGGACTGCAGGTAGAGAAAGGAGACGAGTAAACACTGAGGACATTACAGAGCAACTCTACAGCTCAGATTTATCTTTGTGACAGAAGACAGATTTCTAACTTGTGGAAGCTAGTTTTCTATTTTAAGTATTTGAACTCAATCCCAATCCAAACATTCCATTCATGTGCTATGTTATAGTTTGGGTGTGAGGTCTCCAAAAGCTCATGTGTGAGACAATGCAAGAAAATTAGAGGTGTAATAATTGAGTTATAAGAGCCTTAACCCAATCAGTGAATTAATACCCAGATAGGGATTAACTGAGTGGTAACTGAAGGCAGGTAGGGTGTGGCTGGAGAAGTGGGTCATTGGGAGAGTATCTTTGGGGCATATATTTGTATCTGGTGAGTGGGGTGTCTGCCCCATCCCCACCCCCACTTCCTGGCACCTTGTTCCAAGCTGCTTTCCTCTGCCACACCCTTCCTTCATCATGTCTATGAACTGAGACCTCTGAAACTGTGAGCACCCATTAAACTTTTCCTCCTTAAAATTGTTCTTGTCAGGTCTTTTAGTCACAGCAGCAAAAAAGCTGACTAAAACGTGCCATTAGCAAAAAGTCAGTTCCATTGTCAAAATGAACCATGGCTACCCAAGCAGTATAGAACAAGATATCAGCAGAGGACAGAGTTGCAGATAATGAACAAAGACCCATATGGATAGGCGATTGGCAGCAGAGGGGTCCAGAAACACATCAAAAACCTGGTCAAGGGGCTGGGGTTGTGGCTCAGTGGTAGAGCGCTTGCTTTGCACGCGTAAGGCACTGGGTTCGATCCTCAGCACCACATAAAAATAAATAAAGATACTGTGTCCATCTACAACTAAAAACATTAAAAAAAAAAACTGGTCAAAAAGATTGGAAATCTTACCCTTGTGGAAAATTGGGTGAAGGCAAAGACTTCCTTTTAGAAGGATATGGTCATGAAGTCAGATCATAAAGTTAGGTCAAGATGGAGGAAAGACAACCTGGAGCAACATCCTGACTTCTGTTGTTCTTCCCTGAGACAAAGCCTGGCTTTTGAAATACTCCATGCTGTTGCTCAGCTGCTAACAGCCAGCTCACAAACTTGTGTTGCAAAATTTCACAAGTTTACTATGAAATAAGATAAAGTCTAGGTAACTGGGAGATTGGACCTCAAGTACTAGATTTGAAGAAAGGATCCTGGCACTGAGTAAAAGGTGAAGCTAAATAAATAACTGCCAAGATTTCTTCTCACTCTTAAGATTCTTGTATTTCTTTTTTCTTTTGTTTTCTCTTCTTCTCTTTCCTCTTCACATTTTCAATATACCACAATAAGTCTTACACTTCCCACTAGAATCCGTTGCTATTGCTTTATTGATGGAAACCAAAACCACTTGGGTTTGGCCCCAAGACTCTCCGAATCTGGTTTCTGCATGATTCTTCAGCTGAAAATCCAGCCTTTCTTTGTAGTCCGGAAATTCAGGTACGGAATTCTATTCTGCCTCCTACCTCCAAACTCCATCTCTAGTTGTCCTATATTTCAACTTGCCTTTATCTGGAGGACTCCACGTAGTCCTTGATTTCACTTGTTCTACTTTTAACTCATCCATTCTTTGTTGGATTAGTCAGGCAGCTACCCAGGCATGAATCTATAAGTGGTACAAAATATATCGGAAAAAAGCCTGGAAATTTGGAGCTGATGAACCTAGATTCCTTATTGCATAAGTGGAGACATTGAAATTAGTCCAACTCTTACATTAGTGTCTATAATAATCCATTATTTTGGATTTGAACATAGAAGAGGAGAATTTATTGTTAATTACCCTTCACTGACTTCCAAGGAAAAAGGAATCTAATTAACTAGAGCACTGGTCTGAGGGTCTTCAGCACACTGGCATAAGTGGTATTAAAGGGCTGTTGTGCAAGTTTGGAACCAGGGGCTGAAGCAGAGCTAAAGAGTTTGGCATAGAGAAAATTTGGGCAGAAAGAGCGGAGAGATCTGAGAAGGCAGAGATAGCTGTCGGGAAGGCTTAAAGCAAAGGGAGAAAATGGTTTGAAGGCCAAAAGCAAATTTTGAAGGAAAAGAGAAGTAATAGATAACTAATTTCCTCCCCCCGCTTCCCTCCCTCCCTCCCTTCCTTCCTTCTTTCTTCTTTTTTAAAGGCTATGTATTATCGCCCAGTGAAATTTACAGGAAAAAATCTACTTGAATCACTAACATTATTGTGATATGAAATTTGGTTTCAGGGGAGCTTAAGGAAGAAGAAGGCATAAGAGTTAAAAACATGGGGCTGGGGTTGTGGCTCAGTGGTAGAGCGAGTGCCTGGCATGGGTGAAGCACGGCCCTCAATCCTCAGCACCACATGAAAATAAATACATAAAAATAAAGGTCCATCGATAACTAAAAAATATTTTTAAAAAAACATGAAAAAACAATTTAAATTTGCAGAAAGTTTATCTCTGAGACAACAAAAAAAGTTAAGAAAATATCTTTAAGATATTAGTGTAAGCTGGGCACAGTGGTACACATCTGTAACCCCAGCTATTTCGGAGGCTGAGGCAGGAGTATTGCAAGTTTGAGGCCAGTCTTGACAATTTAGCAAGACCCTGTGTCAAAATAAAAAGAGCTGGGGATATGGCTCAGTGGAAGACCAGCCCTGGGTTCAATCTCCAGTACCAAAAAAAAAAAAGAAAGAAAGAAAGAGGAAGAGAAGGAGGAGGAGGAAAAGGAAGAAGAGGAAGGGGAAGATGAAGAAGAGTAGGAAGGAGGAGAAGGAATGGGGAGGGAGAGAAGAAAGAGATGGAAAAGAAGATGGGCACGGTGGCGCAAGCCTGTAATCCCAGCACTCAAGGAGGCTGAGACAGGAGAATCGCGAGTTCAAAGCCAGCCTCAGCAACGGCGAGGCACTAAGCAACTCAGTGAGACCCCGTCTTTACATAAAACACAAAATAGGGCTGGGGATGTGGCTTAGTGGTCAAGTATTCCTGAGTTCAATCTCCAGTACAAAAAAAAAAAGAGATGGAGAAGGAGAAAATGACAGAGTAAAAATCTCTGGTTGTCAGCATGCACCTAAAGACCAGTCAAGATTTGAGCATGGTTGGGGGATCCAAAATGGGGAGACTTCAGGGAGAAAATGAATTTGATTAAATAACTGATGTGCCTGGTGTTTGGAATATTACTATTACTAGAAGTATAGTAGATTGACAGAAAAATAATTAAGAATTACAAACACTGAACAAAAATGAAAAAATAAGGCAATGGTTAACTTTAGGAAAAATAAAAAGATGTAAAACAAAGAAACAAAAATTAAATGATCATAATACATTATTTATTTTGATAGTAAATAATAGTTACATAGTTATAGTAAATAACTATTATAATAATAATATATTTATAATAATAGTTATAGTAAATAACTACTGATTTATCCCCAAATTGTTGCCTAATTTTATTGAGTGAATAAAATTAAGGATGTAGAGTTAGACTTTTTTCCTCCATGAAAAGAAGTCAATAGATTTCTAAATTTGATAAATCTAGAAATAACAATATAAGCATACTATTCAGAAATATGCTAAAAGAAAGAAATAGATAAAAAATGAAAGAATTGATGGCTGTAACATGTTTTTGGGATTGGAATTGGTGAGGCAGGAATTGCTGTTTTTCATTATAATCCTTTTTTATTATTTGATTGTTTTAACCATACATATGTTTCTTTGATAAAAATTCAATTAACTCATGAAGCAATAATGCTTTTGAAAAGCATGTGACTACCTACACCTTTTACCTATGTTCTAGGAAATTTAAGTTATCACATGCTAGTGCGCACCCCTTTTACATGTAAAATACATGATACTGACAGATCTTGAATGAACTTTTGAAGATAATGCTTCAAACTGCCAGAAAAATGCCACTTAAAAGACCTACCCATAGGGAGGTGTATAGTACTATAGCCCACCTACCAATGGCTAATTTTTATTTCTGCCCTGCTTGAGGGCTCTCTCCCTCTGTATGGACTCTCACCCTTCAGTTTGGATACTTCTGTTAACTCCAAAGTCTAGTATTTTTTTCCAGTCTAGGGTACTTTGGCTTGCCTCCATGAAAAAGTCTCTAACCCAGGGATGCAAGGTTGGTTCAACATACGGAAATCAATACACGTAATCCATCACATCAATAGACTTAAAGACAAGAACCACATGATTCTATCAATTGATGCAGAAAAAGCATTCGACAAAATACAGCACCCTTTCATGTT
>CM053403.1:74923105-74942070 GCA_028644305.1 Xerus rutilus | reverse complement strand
TAGGGATTGGTCATTTTAAAATTGGGGGCAGGTAAGCAGTGGCGGCCTTCTCTCTGAACAGTTAGGCCTTGTTTTTCCAGGTGGAAGATTCGGGAGCGGAACCCCCTGGGGCAGGAACTGCCTTGGGCTTTTAGAGAGGGGATGTGAAAATTAGAAAGGGGCTATTTTTCACCTTACAGGTAGGAAGAAGAGAAAGATCCAGAATAGCCAAGACAATATTGTAGGAAAAGAACCAAGTGGACACTATCTGACTTCAAGGCTTACTATAAAGATATAGTGGTCAAGACAATGTGATATTAATTATAGAACAGACAAACAGATGAATGGAACAGAAAAGAGATCCCAGAAATAATTCACATAAATCAACTGAAATCATTAATAAAGGAGCAAAAACAAAAAAGGAGACAAAAGATAATTTTGTCAAGAAGTGGTGCTAGAACAACTGGACATTCACACAGAAAAAATTAAGCTAGACACAGTACTTCTACCCTTCACAAAAACTACTTCAAAAGGTATGTTAGACCTTAAGGTAAGATTAGGAAACAATATAAAATTCCTAGAAGATAACACAGGACAAAGTCTAGATGATCTTGGGTATAGCAATGCCTTTGAAAATACAACATCAAAAGCATGATCTTTGAAATAAATAGTTGATAAGCTAGACTTCATTAAAATTAACACTTCTGCACTGCAAGAGAATAAGACAAGTCACAGATTAGAGAAAATATTTGTAAAAGACATGTCTGATAAGGGACTGTTACCCAAAATATACAAAGAACTCTTAAAATTCAGTAATCAGAAAATGAACAATCTCATTGAAAATGGGTGAGAGACCTTAACAGACACCTCATAAAAAGATATAAAGATGGCAAATAAGCACATGAAAAGATGCTCAATATAATTTGTCCTTAGTGAATTACAATTTAAAATAATAAGATACCAGTACATACCTATTTGAAAGGCTAAAATCAAGAACACTGGTAATGACAAATGCTGGTAGGATGTGGACAGATAGGAGCTCTCACTCATTGTCCATGGGAATGCCAAGTGGTACAGCCACTTTGGAAGGCTGTTTGGTGGTTTCTGTAAAATTAAACATATTCTTAATATATGGTCCAACAATTGTGCTACTTGGCATTTACCTAAATGAGTTGAAAAATTATGTCCACACCAAAATTCATCCATGGATGTTTATAGCACTTTTATTGATAATTGACAAAACCTGGAAGTTACCAAGATGTCCTTCAGTAGTGAATGGATAAACTAGAGTACCTCCAGAGAATGGAATATTATCCAGTGTTAAAAGAAATGAGCTATCTAGCTATGAAGAGACATGGAAGAACCTTACTAAAGGCTGTAGTAATATGCACTCCTAAAGTTTCTTGTGTTGAAGGTTTGGTCTCTAGTCTGTGGTGCTGTTGAGAGGAGGTGGAACCTTTAGAAGGGGGTCTAGTGGAAGGAAGTTAGGTCATTAGAGGTGTGCTCTTGGAGGGAATATAAAGACCCCATCCCCTTCCTGTCTCTCTGCTTCCTGGCTTCCATGAGGTGAACAGAACTTCTCTACCACATGCTTTTGTTTTTGTTTTTTGGTATGGGTGATGAAAACCAGGGGCATTTAATCACTGAGTCACATTCTCCAACCCTTTTTTTATATTTTATTTAGAGACAAGATCTCATCAAGTTTCTTAATGCCTCACTAAGTTGCTAAGGCTGGCTTTGAACTTGCGATGCTTCTACCTCAGCCTCCCAAGCCTTGGGAATTACAGGTGTGTATCACCGCTCTGCCACATGCTCCAACCATGATGTACTGTGCTGCCAGAGGCCCAAAGCCATGGGGCCAAGTGATGAAGGATGAAAACCTCTGAAATGAAACCAAAATAATTTTTTTTCCTTTTAAGTTAATTTCCTCAGGTATTTTGTCATAGCAACAAAAGCTGACTAACACAATAAGTGAAATAGCCAATATGAAAGGCTGTGTACTGTATGATTTCAACAATATGCCATTCTGGGAAAGTAAAGAATTATGAAGGCAACAAAAAATTCAGTGGTCAAGGGTTAGGGAGGAGGTAAAACTGACTAGGCAGAGCACAGAGGATTTTTAGGGCAGTGAAACTAGTTTTTATGATTCTATAATAGTCAACACAGGCTATATGCATCTTTGAAAACTTACAGAATACACAACACCAAGAGTGAACCCTCATGTAAACTATGGACTTTGGGTGATGATATGTCAATGTAAGCTCATTAATTGTAGCAAATGCGTCACTTAGGGGCTAGAAGTGGATATTAGAGGAGTTGCGCTAATGTGGAGGCAAGGGGTAATGGGAATTCTCTGTATATTCTGCTCAGTTTTTTAAAAAATATTATTTTAGTTGTCAATGGACCTTTATTTCTATGTGGTGCTGAGAATCGAACCCAATGCCTCACACATGTGAGGCAAGTGCTCTACCCCTGAGCCACAACCCCAGCCACCCATTCCACTCAATTTTATTGTAAACCTAAGCTGCTCTAAAAATTAAAGTTATTAAAAATGTATTTGTAGGGGCAAAAAGACCATGGCGGCAGCAAACTATGCAAGTCATGGTAGGCTTTATTCGGGAACAAGATTCATCTGTGGAGGTGGTGGACCCATATTCCTGGTGGAAAATGAGACCCTAAACAAAAGAAGGGACTGGGTCATCAATTAGTTTATCACTCCTGTGTGGTGATAAGCCCCTTCCTTCCTGGTTTTGCCTCAGGAAGGCATCTGTTTAGGGGAGGTGTTAACTGCTGGCTTGATTAACATCAAAGAGACAGATCTGGGAAAGCTAGGGTAGCTGGCATGATTAACATTAAAAAGACAGTGCTGGGGAAGGTGGGAGCTGCCAGCATGACCAACATCAGGAAAACATGGTTGGGGGAAATGCAGGTAATGCTTGGCCATTCTTCTTTTCCTCAGACTATATTATTTTTCTAATTCCCATATCTATTAGTATTAACTTAAGAAAATTCTGTGATGAGTCAGTGAGAGAGGGATAAAAAAAAAAGTATTGAGTAGCAGAGGCTGGTTTTCAGCAATGTTGTCCTATTAAGGAAAGTTTGCTTTCTTCCCAGACATCTTTCATTGCCCAGTGCATCCCTACTTACACTCTTGTAACCAGTCACTTCGCTTTTCTCCATGTGCTCATTATATAACATTTGATCTCATATTAATATTTCCATATTTTTGGATAGATACACTTCACAGCTTAGATCATAGACAGTCCATGCTGAGACAGTCATGGAGAGATGGGCTCATCCCTAGCTAAGCATAATCCTGTGTGTGGCTCCATCTGTTTTCTCTCACACCTCCCTGTCCCAGCCCCTCCTTTTCTCTCCCAAACTTCCATTGCTCTGGATCTAGAACTCTTGGGCCCACAATGTAATAGACATGCTGGGCTAGACTGGACATTGCCAATCCCAAGCCTCTGAATTTCTTTTGCTTTCCCCAATTCTCCCAAATCTGAGCTTGCTCTTTTTGGCAAGAAAGGGGTAAGGAAAAATCTTTTCCTCCCATCAGTTACATTGCACTTCATAGAGCTTGACCAACTCCTGCAGTGAGCTGCTTCTGTAGGATTTCTCGGTGGGCATGTCATAGGCTACAGGTGTCTATGAGTTGTAGATAACTTCACATTTTTATAGACTTAAAAATTTTTTAAACCTTTTAGCTGTGCGTGGTGGGGCACACCTATAATCCCAGCAGCTCTGGAGGCTGAAGTAGAAGAATCACAAGTTCAAAGCCAGCCTCAGCAATTTCTCAAGGCCCTAAGCAACTCAGTGAGACCCTATTGTCTTAGGGACAGATGAGACAAGGCACCAAAGATAGCAGGAAACAATTTTATTTGACTGCAGCCGGTTCAGAGGGTACAACTTTCGCTATAATCTATTAATTCCCCTGAACCCTGAGTTCAGGCTGTTTCAGAACTATACACCCAGCGTTTAAGGGGTGGGGCTCAGAAGTTCACACAAAAGCAGCTTTTTCTTTCACTATTATGGGCAAGTTAACCCTTCAAGGACAGCACCTGAGACGAGGAGAGCTTCTTCTCCCCTTTCTTTCCTCCCCCTGCCAGCTGTTACTATGGAGCCCAATTAGTAACATCTTTTCTTATCTTTGAAATGTAAACATCTCTGTGAAGCTCAAGCCCAACGCCAGAGGCCTTGTTAAAGAATCTCTCTTTCCTACCACACTTTGCATCTGCAAATACACTTCTATAAAATATTATATTGTTACTATACGAGATAGTCCATAAATGTTTGTGAAAAAAGTAAAGGGGCATTCAGCACCTGGAGTGCTGGTCTCTTTCAGGCTGGTGGCCAAGTAAGATAGAGCAACAGGAAATAGGAAGCTTAACTACATTGAACTCTTGTAGAGACTCTTTTCTTGATAGTCCTAAAATCAAATTATGGTGCAGATTTCTGGAGAAGCTTACTTAAGATTTTCTGTGGAGGAGGGGATGCCACTACATTATCTCTAAATACAATACAAAAAAAGGGATGGGGATGTGGCTCAGTGGTTAAATGCCCCTGGGTTCAATACCCAGTACAAAAACAAAAACAAAAAGAAATTTAAAAAAATTTTTTTTAGTTGTTGATGGAACTTTATTTATTTTTTATTTATATGTGGTGCTGAGAATCAAACCCAGCGCCTCACACATGCTAGGCAAGCGCTTTAACACTAAGCCACAACCCTAGCCCCCCAAACAAAATTTTAAACCAATAAAAAACTTTGCAGTGTTTGATATTTCTTTTCTTCTTATACTGGGGATTGAACCCAAGGCCCTGCACATGCTAGGCAAATACTCTATCACTGAACTACATTTCCAACTCTCCTTTAAAATTTTATTTTGAGACAGAATCTCACCAATTTGCCCAAACTTTTGATCCTCCTCTGTCAGCCTCCTGAATTACTGAGATTACAAATGTGTGCCCCCATACCTGACTGAAATTATTTTTGTATTTGTAGATAATAACGATATCATACAAAGAAAATATGTTTTCACTAAGATTCATATAGTCTTCCCAAATGTCTTCTAGATTACAAATGGTATACGATAAACTGAATTACTGCCTGAAAGTCAGCATACCTGAACTGAATCTCAGTTTAGTCTATGGAGAGTGTGTGGGATTATTCACATTAAATAACTTCTTCAGATCTTAGCTTCCTCACACACAAAAGGAGGGGGATGAAGTGAAAAATCAACTTCCTTCCAGCTTTAACATGTTACGATTTCTCTATGTTAAATGCGAACACAAATGGTGACTGTTTAAGGGAGCCCCACATCCTCCTGTGTCATATTTCTGTCAAAGTGGAAACCAAAAGCTTCCTATAAAAGATCACACTTCAGATTTCATCAACTCCCAAAGCAGACTGTTCAGGGATCAAAATTTCTCATCCTGAAATCAAGCAAGTCCTGACTTATGCGAGTCTTTCCACTCAAATGCAGATGCTGTTCTTGTGGAAAGAGAGTTTAGCCAGCCAGAGGCCCCATTCTGAGGGGACTGAAAGGTCTCCCCAGGCAACCATTTCCCAAAGTGGGCTGAATTTCTGTAGCGGTCTCCAGCCTGAACAAACAGCCTCTCCCAAGCCCTGGAGGCTGAACTTGTTCAGGGACCACCCTTTGGCATTGAAGTCCACTGCAGTGGCCAGCCTGCCCTGGACAAAAATAAATGGGAAAAAAAAAGTAGTCCCTGGGGTTTGACTCCATGGCAGCCCCAGGAACAACATGCCTTTTTTAGTTTAGCAATAAATAACCTGAGACTGTGCCAGGCCTGGAACACATTCCCTGCTCTACCTCAGTTTAAATGTGAGTGTGAGACAGACAGGAATTGCGCTGGCCCTGGGGAAACAGGAGCCAGGACTCTATTTGTTGAAGTCTGGTTTGGGGCCAAATTGTGCTTGTTTGTCTTAGAGTCCTTCTACTTGGTTCTCCTCTACTTAGGATGCCTTCTGCTCTACTGGCAAATCAGCCCCTCCCCCATCTCAGCTGCCTAGCCACCTGCCTTTGTGTTCAGAAAGGGACCAGGTTTCAAAAGGTTTCAACAAAATCTCTAGTAATGGATTTCTATACCTGTAGGAGAGAGAAATTTGTAGGGAACATTTTTTTATTGCCCTCTATCTTGCTTTATAATAAAAAGAAACACAGACCAACTATGTACAGATATTGTTCTGTCTTATATGTTATACATTTTAACTTATTCATTTTTTATGTAGGCTGTGTTCCTTCCAGATGGCGGAATGGGAGATGACGTATGATAGAATACACATATTTAGAATCAAGGTATAGATTTAAGGTAGAGTCAGCTGCAAGAGTGAGTGCTCAGGTGGTGGCTATTAATTCTGCCTCTTGACTAGTGGTGTTAGGAGGCAGAGGGGCAGCTTCAATGATTTTCGAATGAGAGACAATAGTGTATCCTGCATGGCATTGGCCCTCAGCAACAAAAGAGCTGCTGTCCAAGAACCAAGTGTGCGATGCCTCAGGCAAGGGAACTTCTGTGATGTGGGAGGGACAAGGAAGGAGGTAAGAAAGGAGCTTGAGGCAATGATGTGACAGGGGTCTTCGGTCCTGGGAAGAAGAGTAGTGGGGTTAAGGGAAGAGCAGGGCAGGAAGGATATAGAGTATCCTCCAAGAACGAAACTGGGAGAGACAGAACCTGACAAGGGGGAAGGGTTTTTAAGCCATTATATGTGAGTAATTTTTTGAGATGATGTGGAGATAGGATAATTGTGGGAGCCCCACAAGTGAATTTCTTTGCTTCCAATAGGAGGACGTGGGCTGCTGATAGGGCTCTTAGACAAGGTGCCCAGCCTCAAACAGTGGGATCAAGACGCTTTCAGAGATAGGTGATGGAAGCCAAGTAAGGGCCTTTTCCCAAAATTCCCAAGGCCAGGCCTTTATCTTCTTGGAGATACAATTTGAAAGTCTGATTGAGATTAGGGAGGTGGAGGGTGGGGCCTCAAGAAGTGCCTTCTGTAGGGTGTGGAAGGAATGAGCTATGGAGGAGGGTAAGTGTTCATGAGGACTCCTCTTTGCTATATCATATAAGGGCTGGGCTAGGAGAGAGAAGTTGGGGATCCAAGTCCTAAAGTAGCCTGCAAGGCCTAGGAAAGAAAGGATCTCCTCTTTGGTATAGGGTACAGGAGTTTCTCAGATAAGGTGTTTTCTGTCACAGGTAATAGCCTTCAAGTCATGGGAGATTTCCACTCCCAGGTATGTGACCTGGAGTTTGCATAATTGGTCCTTCTGAGTGGCTCAATAACCCTTAGAAGCTAAGAAGTTCAGAAGTGTGATAGTATCATGGACAGAGGTCTGGAGGGAGGGACTACATAGGAGTATATCATCCACATATTGAAGGAGTGTAGAATTAGGAAGGTGGAGATGTTGGAGGTCAGTTGATAATGCTTGACCAAATAAATGTGGACTGTCTTGAAATCCCTGGGGAAGGACTGTCCAAGTCAGCTGGGTGGCCTGTTGAGTTATCAGATCCATCCAAGTAAAGGCAAAGAGGTCCTGTGAGTCGGGATGGAGGGGAATAGTGAAGAAGGTGTCTTTGAGATCGACTACTGAGAAGTGGGTTGACCTGAAGGAATGAGGGAGAGAATAGTACAGGGATTAGGGACCATTGGGTGAATGAGAAGAACAGCAGAGTTAATGAGGCGTAGGTCTTCTACAAGGTGAAAGAAACCATCATGTTTCTTTATGGCTAGAATAGGAGTATTATAAGGAGAGGCGGTGGAGCGGAGAAGCCTCTTTTTAAGGAGAGCTGAAATGATGGGAAGGAATCCCAGGAGGCTGGATTTGGGAAGAGGATATTGAGATTAATTTGGGAAAGTTTGGGAATCCTTAAGGCAGATGCAGACAGGCTCGCAGTATGCTAGTGAGGGAGTTGAGACATCCCAAATGGCTGGGTCAATTTGAGAATTAAGGGTCAGGAGGTGGGGTCAGGGTGGCAGTCCTGGATGTGGGGATTATCTATGACAGGTGGGCTACCCACGGCAAGTGATAGGGCCAGGAGGGTTGTAGCAGGCAGGGGCAGGTGTAGTGTAACTGTGGCCCTAAACTTAATGAGAATGTCTCTGCTGATAAGTGGAATGGGACATTGAGGCATGACCAGGAACTGATGAGTGAAAAGATGACCTTCAAGTGAGCATGTGAGGGGCAGAGTGAGATGTGGGCATAAAGTTAGTCCTCCCACGCCGACAATGGAGGAACTAGATGGCTGTATGAGTCCCCAGAATTCCCGGAGCATTGAAAATGTAGCTCCCATATCCAATAAGATGCTTATGGGGTGCCAATCAACCAAAAGGGTGACCCTAGGTTCCCGTTGCTCTATTTGAGCCATCAGGAGGGAAGCCGGAGAATCCTGTCAGTCCGTGGTAGCCAGTCCCAGGAGGTTTGGGGATGAGGTTGAATGGCCAGCTCTCTGACCAGCCAGGCAATCAAAACCCCAATGGCCCATTTGGCAACAATTTGGGCAGGGCCAGGAAGGCGGACAGGGATTAAGACATTCTCAGGCCAAATGTCCCTCAGTTCCGCATTGGAAGCATGGCCCTGGAGATACCCCGTTGACAGATTTTACCTTAGGTATTCAGTTTTGAGGGGTCAGTGGGACTCCTAGGACTTGGGCTAACATCTGATATTTCTGTTTTTTAGAGCGTTCCTCATGGCTATAATAAACCTTAAAAGCAGTAGCTAGAACTTCTGTTTGAGGGGTCAGAGGGCCTCTTTCAAGTTTTTTTAGTTTCATTTTAATGTCTGGGTAACTTTGGGAGAAGAAATAAGTCATAAGGAGCTGTCGGCCATCAGGGGTTTTGGGATCTAAGTTAGTATGTTGTAGCAGGGCTTTGGTTAAATGATCTAAAAAGGAGGAGGGGTTGCCATTTTTGTCCTGAATAATCTCTTGAAGATTTTCATAGTTAATGGCCTTCTGGGCAGCCCTACACAGACCAGAAAGAATACAGGTAGAAAACTGGGTCTTGAGCTATGATACTTTGATTAGTATTATAGTCCCAATTGGGATTGGTCTCAGAGACTGCCTGAGCCCCAAGGGAGTGTACAGGTGTGGTCTGATGTACCTCATCAGCATAAGTGTGAGCCTGTTCCCATAGGCATCTGTGCTCCTCGGGAAGGAGAATATTTGCAAGCATAGTATATATGTCATGGAAGGTGAGATTATAGGCCTGGAGGAGATATTGAAATTCCTTGACGTATGAGGTTGGGTTAGAAGTATATAAGCCAAGCCTCTTTTCTATTTGTGAGAGATCGGCAAGAGAAAAGGGAACGTGGACATGGATGATGCCCTCAGTTCCTGCAACCTCTCTCAGAGGGGTGATGACCCTTGAATTGTGAGAACAGGATCAAATGGTGAGGGGACTAAAAGTGGAGGCGGGTGGCTGCGATGTAGGAGAGGTAGGCTCCGGGGTGCAGGGTGGAGTGCTGGGCTATTGAGGGGATGGGTGGCTATGGTGGTAAGGGGGAGTTTCATCTGCTGGGTCAAATTCTGGAGCTGACAGAGATTTGAATATATCTGGTTTGCAAGCCAGGAGGACATGGTGGGGCTTACAAGGGGTACAAAGGGAAGGATTGGCCCAGAGAAAAGAAAAGGCCTGGATGAAAAGGATCTCTGCCAGTTTTTCTGATCACTCGCAATAGTTATGTAAATCTCTAAGGAGATCAGGGTCTAGGAAGCCTGTAGGCAGCCATGAATGGAAATTATCCAATTGGTAGGTGGGCCAGTCTTGAGTACAAAGTTTCATAAGTTTTTTCAGTTTAATATTGGGAAGGAGACCAAGAATTGAAAGATATTTAAGAAGGCAACATAAGGAGGAGTCTGCCAGGAAGGAGGAGCTTGATCCCATCCTGCCACCTGGAGTCTAAAGCGTGTTCTGGAGGGCGTCCCCTGGCAGGGCAGGAATAGACAATTAATGAAGAGACTAGCCAGACTAAGTGGATTGTCACCCAAATCGCTGGAGTCAGACCTTTCCCAGAGAGGTCAGAGTCACAAATCACCTGGGCCCAGGATTTTTGAAGAGCCCTCCCAGAGGGGCCAGAGAATTCGATCCGGATGGCAGAGGGAGTAAACAAGGAGGGGTCAGGATACTCCTGCTGGCAGAATCAGGGGTAAAAGGAAAAGAGGGAAGAGGGAGAAGGTAAAGAGTCTAAGGGGTGAAGAATCTAAAAGAGTGGATGGAGATTCTGAAGGTCCACCGTAACCTTGTAGATTGTGGTGGGCTGAGTTCCTCCCTTTGGGGCAGTCAGGCTGGACACTCAACAGCTGGTCACCCCTGGGAGTTTGCCCACAAAGTTATAATCTCCTTGAGAGGGAAACTCAATGAATGAAGTTCATGGTGGGCGCAGAGAGGTGGCGATGGAAAGAATGGGCAAAGGGCAATGAGGGCACAGTCAGAGGTCCAGGATGAGGGGTTTCAGTAGAGAGTAATGCTCATCCCGGGTTTCGGCACCAATGTAACGGTTGTGACCGGAGCAGACACAATACACCTCATGCGACCAGGAGATTTTTATTCATGGGGATCAATGCAGATGGACGCCTGGGGAGAAAAAAAGGGAAGAGGGGGTGTGGAGCATGGGATATTATAGGGTCTGCAGTAAATGCATCGTGGACTATGGATTAGTTATTTCAGGCTGGTGTGTCACATAAGGATTGGTGGTCTGGCTGTGACACCTCTGAGGTCACTTGTAGGAGTTGAAGGTTAACTTGGGCAGTTAGGGTTTGTTAACTTGGGCAAGAAGCTCTGGTGGGAAACTGCCATAAGTTTTAGAAAAGGGAGGGCAAAATTAGATATGAGGATGGCTGTTTCTACCTTACAATATGCACTTTTTTTTCTTTGTGTGTGTGTGTGTGTGTGTTACTAGGTTGGGATCAAACCCATGGCCTCGTGAATGCTAAACATAAAGCCTTCCCAAACTACATCCCTAGCCTCTTTATATATATCCTTAAAAAGTTATATTCCTTACATTAGCTATTTTCTCCAAGATCACTTCTATTTGTTTTTCTTCTTTTTTCTCTTTAGTGTAGAAAAGGCCCTTTTAGAAAATTGTATCTATTTACCTTGTAGGCATCTATGTAAACATGTTTTCCTGTGAGCTGTAATTAGTCTTAGTTATTGAAAATTTCATGTTCTCCACTGAGAGATACTGGAGCTTTCCCAGGGCAAAATTGGGACTATTTGAGATAAAATTAGATAGTACTGTTTAAATTGAACATTTTACCTTTTTATACTTAAATATGACAACATGTGTGTCTTAAGAACGAGGATATCCTCTATCTTAACCACAGAACAATTATTAAAACCAGAAAATTCACAATAGTATTACCTAATTTATACATCTTTATTATATTTTGCCAGTTGTCCCACTGATGTCCTTTACAGCAGAATAATAATAGTAAACCTCTGGCCCAGTATCCAATTAGAGATTAAATGTTGCTTTTAGTTGTCTTTTTAGTCTTTTGAACTCATGAACAGTTTTTCAGTTTGTTTTGTTTTTTATGACATGGACATTTCAAATAGTGTGGGCCAGTTAATTTGTGTATTATCCCTCACTTTGTGCTTGTCTGTTTCTTCATGACTAGATTGAGGGTGAGCAGGGTAATACAGAAGAAATGTGACCTATTAAGTCATATCAGGAGGCAAAATGGAACATTTTGGAAGAGTTGTATTTGTGGCTAGTTTATGGATATGTGCAATATGATAAGCCTAGGACCAAGCCCCATGCTTTCAGTGGGTGGCAGTAGATGTTGTGCTACCCCACCCAAAGTCACCTTCTAGGGCTGAGGCTGTCACCATCTCAGCTGCCAGAAGCATTGGCTTCTGATGGCCATGGCCAAGTCCCTCTCCAGTTACTGCTCGCAGCCAAATAAGCTGTCTTTCCCACATCCAACAGCTGTTCAAGGTTGAGGTAAAGGTAGGACTGGTACTTCATCCAGGACAACTCTGCAGGGCCATCCCAACTCCAGAGCTCCCTGTGGGAGAGGCTGAGACCTCCACTGGAACTGCTTCACAGTTTAGCTGCTCCCTCTGCCTAATCTCATGCCTACTCTCTCTCACCCAAGTTGTTCCAGAGAGTACTCCCCTAATAAAACTCTTGCACTTAACCTGAGAGTTCCAGGGTCTTCTCCCCAGGAAAACTGACATAATACTGGGTCATTTTACATATATGAGTGAGTCTTTTTATAAGCAATCCAAACAGTAAAACAAGTCTATTTATAAACATTTTAAATATATACAGCATGCATATGAATCATGTTATTGGAATTTTAATTCATTGTGATTCAACCAGACAGACTGTTGTAGTCAGAGACCAACAACACAAAGATGTTAACATGAGATTGGTTCTAGATTGTTAAGGGTAGTTAGGGCTTGATGCTTAGGTTTGCATATCCACAAGTTTAACTTTGTCAGAGGTGACCAAACTCAGAGAAACCAACCCAGAGTAAAAGTAATCTAGCCAAGAAAAGAACAGGTGGCGATTTATATTGAGGGTGGCAATTTAGAATGAGATCTATAATTTGCAAGCCAACAAAAATTTCTATTGGCTAATGAACACACTCTTACTCCATAAAGATATGTACATGGGAGGTCAAATCAGAAATTTACTTGATGAGTAAGAGGTTTATCTAACTTTAATTTATCTAATTTACCATGATCTGATAATCTCTGCACTAAAAGTAGGCCAGATGTTCATTTCTGCCTACTAAGGATCTTG
The DNA here is from genome assembly GCA_028644305.1 of Xerus rutilus. NCBI lineage: Eukaryota > Metazoa > Chordata > Mammalia > Rodentia > Sciuridae > Xerus > Xerus rutilus. Next base: position 74,929,330 of record CM053403.1, on the reverse strand, counting down.
CCTCATTTTATAATATACAATTTAAAAGTTATGAAAGTCAGCCTACTGCCAGGGGCAGCAGCACATGCCTATAATTCCAGCTACTCTGGAGACTGAGGCAGGAACATTGCAAGTTTGAGGTCAGTCTGGGCAAGAGTGAGACATTGACTCAGAAAAATTAAAAGTGCTGGGTAGAGTGCAATGGTAGAGTGCCCCTGGGTTTAATCCCCAGTACCAAGTAAATAAATAATTCAGCCTCCTAATGGTCCATCAATATCCACTCTGGCTCCCTCAGAGCAGTCATCCAAAGTAAGTGTCAGAGTATTTTTTTCAAATGCAAATTTATCATATCATCCTTTTGACTAAATCCCTACCAGAGCTGCCCACTGCTATTATTTATGTGAAGATAAATTCTTAACCTTATCTGCAAGGTCCTGTGTTGTCTCATCAGGGAAAAAACAAAAACAAAAACAATTCTTTGAAAGCCCCATTTAGGTTACTTCCTTCAGGAAACCAAATCAGCGTAGCATGCCTAAGACTAACCTAAAAGCAACAACCCCAGGCCTGGGAGGGTGGGGGGTGGAAAGTGTGGCAGAATGACAGGCAGATCTAGTTACTTCTCTTATCTCTGGTTTTATAAAATGGTTCAGCAAAAAGAAAATTCATAACCCACTCTAGAAATGATCTTGCCTGCCTTACATGCTTCTAGAATTCTTTATATTTGAATAAGCCACAGGTTTTGTGGCTTACTTCTCTTCACAGGTCTTGTCCTCAACCTTAGCCCCAGAGCTGAAACCAAAGAGGAACTTAGATTGCATGATATGAAGTGACTGGCATTTTACCTCACCTCTTTAGCTCTCATGATAACCATCAAATGGTGAGAGAGGAGCCTTTCTATTTAGGTATTTATTATTTGAGTCCCTAATTGTTACAAGATTGTGCCAAGAAGCAAAAGTCATCAAAACATGAAAATAATCACTAACCAATTGACTTATTAAGATTAGTTCCCACACAAACGTAACTTCTGCTTAACGCTAGGGCCCATCACTGACTCTCATGCTAAGGTCTTGGACTCTTTCTTTATGGCAAGATTAAAAATAAGGACAAAACCTAGTGTGAGCAAGCATGCAGGGAAATGGAAATTTTCTTTATGCTTGCTGGGTAACATGGAAATTAGTGCAACCTCTAGACCGTAGTTTGTCAGTAGGTTTAGAAATGTAAAATGTGCATTGCTTTTGAGTCACTCCTGGGGATTTGCCCTAAGTTTCACAACCTCTAATGGGAAGAAAGAATCAAGAAGGAAGTTAGTATATTAGAGGCTGTTGCAAATAATAGTTTAAAATAGAAAAATATGAATATCAAAAGTTGTCAGAGAAATAGCTATTCTTTTAAGAGTAACCCTCTACATGATTATAATGTAATATCAAATGTGAACTGTGAGTTATTGATCCATAATATCATAAAATTATCTTTAAAAAAAAATCTTTAATGTGATTCAATCTTTCTTTTCTTCTCCAGGATACAAATTTGTGTTTTGCATGGCTACAATTGTAACCTAAATTTTAAAAAGCAAATTTATCTTAATAATGTTTAAGTTTTATTTTTCAAGACAAATCTTCCCCTAAACCATCATTCTTTTTATATTTACTATAAAATAATAACCCTCCTTCCAATATGCATATATTTTTCTGGCAACAGTTATCTTCTGATAATAAAGATCTAAATTATCCCCATTACAGATAAGTAAACTCAGGTTAAGAGAGTTTAAGCAATGTGCCTAAGATCAAGGATCCAGCCCTTAGTCCAAATCTGGACCCCAAATGTGATTGTCCTTCCATTATACAATATGACTTATTAAAGACTCTGCCCTGTTGCCCCCTTGGTCTGTCCTGTACTACATCTATAAGCAGGGACCTCAGAAATTCGACCTTTCCTCTAGGCTCAAAACATTGTGGGAACATCTGCAGACACCCAGACCACTCCTGAGGTGTGAGTTAGAGAAATTCATCTGGCCTGTCTGCCTAATACTAAGAGTTTCAACATCTAAAAAATAAAAATAAACAGATAAAGCAGATGGCTGGAGCAGTAGGACTTGTGCTTAGGGTCTCTGAATGGGGTGGCTGTAAGAAAAGGAAAGAAATATCCACCCCAAAAGAAGGGAAGTGTAAAAAGGAAACTCCCCTCTAAACTCATTTAAGTTTACAGATTTTTCTAAGACCTGACACCATCTCTAAAGAGTTAATTTTAACAATTCAACTAGACTTTGAAGCAGTCATGACTTATTTTAAAAATTAACTATTTTACATATTCCATATTAAATAGGCAAATAAATGGTAGAGGAAGGACCAAGTAAAGAATAGAAACTCTATCACAGATCCAGAAACCAAATTATACAAGCAGGTGACTTCTATTTAAAAATAGGAGTGGAATTATTAAAATTCTTTTCTTTTCTTTTTTTGTGATGCTAGCGATTAAACCAAAGGCCATACACATGCTAGGCAAGCACTCAGCCTCTGAGCTATACTCCCAGACCTTAAAATTCCTTTGAAAATGAAAAAGCAACTTCTTTTTAAACACATGATATTTTTAAGTGCTAGAATCACAGGAAATGAACAAATCCAAAAGGTGACTGTTGTAAGGTAGAAACAGCCCTCCCCATACCCAGTTTCAGCCCTCTCTTCTCTAAAGCCTACAGCAGTTTCCTGCTGAGCTTCCTATCCAAGTTAAACCCTGCCTGGGGTTAAACCCTAACCTTCAACTCCTAAAAGTGACCTCAGGGGCGTCACAATCAGACCACCAATCACCTGGCACACTAGCCTGAAATAAACAATCCATAGTCCATGATGCGTTCACCACAGGCCCTATAAAATCCCATACTCTGCACCTGCTCTCCCGGGTTTTTTTTCTTCCTGGACGTCCACGTACACTGATCTTTGTGAATGAAGATCTCCCGGTCGCATGAGGTGTACTGTGTGTGGTCCAGCCATAACCCTTACAACTGTAATAATTTCTTACGTTATCCTAGGAATTAAAATTTTTAAAATCTTTTCTTGGGCTTCCCAAATCAAACATGAATGAATTTTTTTTTTAATATTTTTTTTTAGTCGTAGATGGACACAATATTTTATTTATTTATTTATTTTATGTGGTGCTGAGGATCGAACCCAATGCCTCAGGCATGCAAGGTAAGCACTCTACCACTGAGACACAGTCCCAGCCCCAAACATGAATGAATTTTTATAAATCAGATTTTACTATTATAATGAAAACAGACTTTGGGGAAATTCTCTCTCTCTCTCTTTTTTAAATTTATTTATTCTACTTAGGTATACATGATAGCAGAGTGCATTTTGATTCATTGTACACAGATGGTGTTTTCTTTCTCTTATTTGAGAAACGAAATTTTTGGACTTAACCCTGAAATTAGGAACAAGGAGTATGAGATTTTTAAAATAAAAAGGAAATTTAATTATAATGCCAATAGTAGTTTTCTAGTGTCAATGATAGTAATTCTTAGGAAACTGAAGACACCAATTTTTTTTTTTTTGAGATTCAAAAGTACTATCACAATATATTATAGTATCTTGCATTTTGCTTTGTACAGAGCTTAACCAGCAGATTTTCCTTAAGAGGTAGAGGAAATGAATCATAATATCTACAATTTGGATAGTTTTATCATATATGCAGTACATGGTAGTCATTTGTACTCTTGCCAGATACTTCTGGTTTTCTCCCCTTCCTGGAATATCGAAAGATTATACCTCCTCACTCCCTTTTTTAAATTACCAGAATCTTCTGCAAAGCTTTTATGGGGTTGTATTGACTACTTCTAGCCAATGGGTTATAAGTGGAAATCTCAATTGACATTCTCCAATCTTGTCCTTTCCTTCTGGTGTGGAGATTAGCAATATTCACAATGACACCTGCTCCCTTATCCTGAATTCCTGAGTGACTCTGAAAAGCAAAGCATCACTGGCTTCTGAAGGACATAGAACATAAGCAATAAATAAATCCTTGCCATTTTAAACCACTAAAATCTGTGATTGTCTGTTACTGAAGCATCACTTAGCCTGTTTAAACTTATGCAATGTATTTCCTATCACACAGATGGAAACTCAGTTGTGTCTGTGTCTCTGTTAGTACTGGGAATTTGTAAAAATTAGTATATAGTAGATAAGAATTAGAGCAAGAAAGATTCTGACAGTTCTTTTTCTCTTTTCATGGATTTAAATATTGTTTTTTTAAAAAAAGTCATTAAAGGGAACGAATCCATTTAATTTGTGTGTAATAAAAGAAAAAATGTTTCCATCCTGACACATGTATTTCTGTCACATAACTAATTATTATTATTAATGATAATAAAAGTAGCTATCTTGCATTGAATGTGAATATGTGCTGGGTCCCCTAGTAGGTGCTTCATTTATATTATCACATTTCGTTTAATCCTCATTGAAATCCTAAAAGGCAGTTATTATTTAAAGTGAGGTCTTTCTTCAATATTCTTTCCATATGGCGGTGGTGTTTTATGGTTTGCAAAGTGCTTTTACCATACAAAACAATATTTCAGCTCTGCAGCGAGTATGATGTTATTTTTCCATTTTACAGGTGAGGAAATAGGACTTGAGAGAACTTTTGTAGTTTTGCGCAAGGTTATACAGCTAGTAACAACCAGGTCCTTGGAATATAAACCTCATGTAATTGTTACATTTGCAGAGCAATAAACATAATGCAAAGAAATATTTAGACAGTGTATTTTCCACTTTTCCTTAATGGTTTCCTTCAGGTTTCTGATTTACCATTGCATTTACTTTTGAGGAGAAATAACTTAAATCTTTGAAGTTTCAAATTTTAGGTGAGGATCTGGGCATGGTGGCTCACGCCTGTAATCCTAGCAGCTCTGGAGGCTGCAGCAGGAGGATCACAAGTTCAAAGCCAGCCTCACCAACTTAGTGAGGCCCTAAGTAACTCAGCCATATCCTGACTCTAAATAAAATATAAAAAAGGGCTAGAGAATGTGGCTCAATGGTTAAGTGCCTCTGGGTTCAATCCTTGATACCAAAAATCAATTTTAAAAAATTCTAGGTGAGTGCTATGGTTTGGATATGGTTTGAGTTATCCCCCAAATGCTATGTGCTGGAAGTGTGGTCCCCATTGTGACAGTATTTAGAGGTGGGACCTAGTGGAAGGTTATTAGGTCATGGAGGAATTACCCTTGGAAGGGATTAATACCCATCTCACAGGAGTGCGTTAGGTCTGGTGACTGGACGAGTTCTTTTTTAAAAAATTTTATTTATTCTAATTAGATATACATAACAGTATTTTGTACACAAATGGAGCACAACTTTTCATTTCTCTGGTTGTACACAATATAGAGTTATACCATATGTGCAGTCATGCATGTACCTAGGGCATTGTTGTTCATCTCATTCCACCATCTTTCCTACCCCCATGTCCCATCCCCTCCGCTCCTTACCCTTTGACCAAAGTTTCTCCATTCTTTCCATACCCCCTCCCCCATTATGGATCAGCATCCACTTAGAACATTCGGCCTTTGGTGTTTTGGGATTGGCTTACTTTGCTTAGCATGATATTCTCCAACTCCATTTAACTGCAAATGCCATAATTTTATTATCTTTTAATGCTGAGTATATTCATTTTGTATATATACCACAGTTTCTTTTTCCATTCATCTATTGAAGGCATCTAGTTTGGTTCCACAGTTTAGCTATTGGGAATTGAGATGCTATAAACATTGAAGTGGTTGGGTCACTGTAGTATGCTGTTTTTAAGTCCTTTGGATATAGACCAAGGAGTGGGATAGCTGGGTCAAACGGTGGTTCCATTCCAAGTTTTTTATGGAATCTCCATACTGCTTTCCAGATGGGTTGCACCAATTTGCAGTCCCATCAGCAATGTATGAGTGTGCCTTTTCCTCTACATCCTCACCAACACGTATTGTTGCTTGTATTCTTTTGTTTTTTTTTATTTAAATGCATTTCAAGTCATAGTACATAAACAGAGCTCAGTTTTTCCATTTCTCTGGTTGCAAATCATAAAGAGTCACACTATTTGTGTCTTCATACATGCACCAGGGGTAGTAATGACCCATTCGATCAATCATCATTACTATTCCCATTTCCCTTTCCTTCCTCCCCTCTCCCCGCTGCTGCATCCAGAGTTCCTGCATTTCTCCTGTGTTTCCCGTTCCCATCCCCCTTATGTATCCTCATCCACTAATGAGAGAGA
>CM053403.1:74889181-74922605 GCA_028644305.1 Xerus rutilus | reverse complement strand
CCTCAGCTCAGGAGTGGAGTTCTGAGTTATGACTCCCAGCCGAGCCGCTGGTACTGCCTCCTGCAGACGCGCCCAGGTCGCTTTGGGTCTCAGTTGCTGGAGTGGAGGAGCCACTGTGACTGCCTCCCGCAGACGCACCCGGGGCCGCTTTGGGCCTCAGCTCAGGAGTGGAGGAGCCGCTGGGACTGCCTCCCACAGACGCGCCCGGGTCGCTTTGGGCCTCAGCTGCTGGAGTGGAGGAGCCGCTGGGACTGCCTCCCACAGACGCGCCCGGGGCTGCTTTGGGCCTCAGTTGCAGGAGTGGCGTTCTGAGTTATGGCTCCTGGCCAAGCTGCTGGGACCGCCTCCCGCAGCCACGCTGCTCCTGGCCGCTTTTGGCCACAGCCGCTAGAGTCTCGCTGTGTCTACGGCTGCTGGCTCTGCTTACCCGTGCGAGTGAAATTTCATTCCGTGCTGTCCAAAAGCTGGGTGGGAGAAGGTTGTACCGCAGTTTCTGGTCTTTTGTTTGGGGAGATTGGTAGCTGCGTCCCTCTAAGCCGCCATCTTGCCGGAAGTCTCCTGTTGCTTGTATTCTTAATAACTGCTATTCTGACTGGAGTGAGATGAAATCTTAGAGTAGTTTTGATTTGCATTTCTCTAATTACTAGAGATGTTCAACATTTTTTCATATGTTTGTTGATCAATTGTATATCTTCTGAGAAGTGTCTGTTCAGTTCCTTAGCCCATTTATTGATTGGGTTATTTGTGTTTTTTTGGTGTTAAGTTTTTTGAGTTCTTTATATATCCTGGAGATTAATGCTCTATCTGATGTATGTATGGTAAAGATTTTCTCCTACTCTGTAGGTTCTCTTTTCATATCATTGATTGTTTCTTTTTCTGAGGAGCTTTTTTGTTTTAATTCATCCCATTTATTGATTCTTGATTTTATTTTATTTAGTCAGGGCCTAATCTGACACGATGAAGATTTGGGCCTACTTTTTCTTCTATTAAGTGCAGGGTCTCTGGTCTATTTCCTAGGTCCTTGACCCACTTTGAGTTGAGATTTGTGCATGGTGGGAGAGAGGGGTTTAGTTTCATTTTGCTGCATATGGATTTCCAGTTTTCCCAGCACTATGTGTTGAAGAGGCTATCTGTTCTCCAATGTATGTTTTTGCTCCTTTGTTTAGTATGGGATAACTGTATTTATGTGGGTTTATCTCTGTGTCTTCTATTTGGTACCATTGGTCTACATATCTACTTTGGTGCCAGTATCATGCCGTTTTTGTTACTATCGCTTTGTAGTACAGTTTAAGGTCTGGTATTCTGATGCTTCCTGCTTCACTCTTCTTGATAAGGATAGCTTGGGCTATTCTGGGTCTCTCATTTATCCAAATAAATTTCATGATTGCTTTTTCTATTTCTATAAGGAATGACATTGGGATTTTAATTGAAATCTCATTGGACCTATATAGCACTTTGGGTGGTATGGCCATTTTGATAGTATTGATTCTGCATATCCAAGAGCATGGGAGATCTTTCCATCTTCTAAGATTTCTTCAATTTCTTTCTTTGGTGTCCTGTAGTTATTTCATTGTAGAGGTCTTTCACCTCTTTTGTTAAATTGATTCCCAAGGATTTTATTTTGTCTTTATTTTTTTGAGGCTCTTGTGAATGAGGAAGTTTTCCTAATTTCTCTTTCAGAGGATTTATTACTGATGTATAGATATGCATTTGATTTATGGGTACTGATTTTATATCCTGCTACTTTGCTGAATTAATTTATTAATTCTAGAAGTTTTCTGGTGGAATTTTTGGATTCTTTAAGTATAGAATCATGTTGTTGGCAAATAATGATAGTTTAACTTATTTTTCTATTTGTATTCCTTTAATTTCTTTTGTCTAATTGCTCTGGCTAGAGTTTCAAGGACTATGTTGAATAGAAGTGGTGAACTTGTTTCTGTTTTTAGAGGAAATGCTTCCAATTTTTCTCCATTTAGGATGATGTTGGCCTTCAGTTTTGCATAGATAGCTTTTATAATGTTCAGGTTATGTTCCTAATATTCCTAGTTTTTCTAGTGTTTTGAACATGAAAAGGTGCTGTGTTTTGTCAAATGCTTTCTCAGCATCTATGGAGATAATCATATGATTCTTGTCTTTAAGTCTATTGATGTGATGAATTACATTTATTGATTTCCATATATTGAACCAACCTTGCATACCTGGGATGAAACCCATTTGATCCTGGTGCACTACCTTTTTAATGTTTTTGTACGTGATTTGCCAGAATTTTATTGAGCTGGATGACTTATTGAGAGAGAAATTTCATTTTTTCAATTAAGGAAAAGAAAATTCTCCAAAAGACTCCCTCCTCTCTTTCTTTCTCTCTCACCATGTGATTTCTTTCAAAGGCCCTCGTACAGTGTGGTGCCATGCACCACGAAGCCCTAAACAGAACCAAGCTGATGCTGATATTGTGCTCTAGAACCTACAAAACTGTGAGCTAAATAAACCTTTTTTTTTTTTAAAAAGTACCTAGTCTCAGGTAATTAGTTATACAATTCAAAACAGACTAAGACACTGATTAATAGTTTGCAGTTTAGCAAAGTGCTACATGCAGGCCCAGATGTTAAAGGCTTGATCGCCAGCCTGTCTGTGGCACTATGGAAGATGGTGGAACCTTTAGGAGGTGGGGCTTTGTGGAAGAACTTAGGTCACTGGGGGCATGCCCTTGAAGAGTATATTGAAGTCCCAGCAGCTCCTCCTCCTCTCTCTCTCTTTCACTTCCTGACTGTATACTCTGCTACATACTCTCACCATGATGTACTGCCTCACCATAGGTCCAAAAGCAACAGGCTAAGTGACCATGGGCTTAAAGCTCCAAAACTGTGAGCCAAAATAAATATTTCCTATTTGTTGTTTATCCCAGGTATCTTGTTATAGTAAAGCAAAGCTAACTCACAAATTCAAAATTAGAGCAGGTATTAATTAGAAGTTATGGTTTCCTGATTTATAAAGTGATTTGCAGAACATAGTCTGATAGTTCTTAATGGATTGTTATGTGTATTATTAAATAATCCGTGAAAGTCCCCTGCAGCTTGTTGACTAGAGTCTTTATTTTTAAACAAACTCAACAGCACTTAGCTGTCTGGTAAGGACTAGAGTGCCTTTGAAACTCAGTGATGAGAACAGGAAGCAGGAGTCAAGTACTCTTAGTGTCAAATCTTAAAAGCATATTCATTTTTTTTTCTTTTATCCCATCAACTTGCCATTTTTTTTCCTCAGTAAAACAATTAATGGATTTCCATTAGGACAGCATTCTAGGAGAACTGAAAAGTACATTTTTTGTCTATCTCCTCCTTTTCGAATCTATTTGTGTAACTCTACACCATAATATTTTATGCTTTTTAAAATCTCCATATCTGTAGTTACATCTTTATTATTACTCCTACAATTTGTATCTTTTCCTTTTTCCTCAGGATTAGTCCTGCAAAGATTTTCCTGTTTACTTTTCAAAGTATCACTTTTTGGTGCTATTAGTCAATTTTAGTTTTTATTTTTCCTATTGCAATTAATTTCTGCCTTAATTTTTTTTTAAAATATTTTTTTAGTTGTTAATGGATTTTATTTTATTTATTTATTATTTATATGTGGTGCTGAGGATCAAACCCAGTGCCTCACACATGCTAGGGAAGCGTTCTATCACTGAGCTACAGCCCCAGCCCCTGCCTTAATCTTTTGAAACTGTGTTTAAAATAGTTAATAATAACAAAATTTATATCCATTTAAAAATAGTAGTTTATATGAGAATGACTATTAGCTTTATATTACTTGGTGAACATAAGGACCATGAACCCTGGGAAGAGTTTCTTCTCTAATTTTTATGTCCTTCTACTTTCTTTGGATTTATTTTGTTTTCTCTTTCAGATTTCCTGAGTTGAAAACTTGGTTCATTTGTTTTTCATTTTTCGTGTTTTGTGTTAACCACATTTAAACATTTATACATTATCCTCTAAATCCTGCTTTGTCCATATTTCACAGTTACAAAATTGTACACAGAAGAGCAGTTTTATGTACTTGGTGGAAGTGTTTTATTAACACTTTTTCTTCTGTTACTTATTACTGCTATTTGACATTCACTGGTTATTTACTATGTGGTAGGCCTGGGAGAGCCAAATACTCATGGGTCCCTATAGCCAAGGAGCTAAAAATTTCATGTGCTGAAAAAAAAAAATCAGACGAATTGAGTATTTGAAAAGGTTTCACCATGATTTTTCTCTATCTGGCCTACAACTTTAGCTTGTTTACATATATTTAGCACAGACTTGGAGAAAAGGGAATAAGTGGAGGAAAAGAATAAGAATGCATATTAAACCACAGGGTAACAAGATTATCAATGGTCATGATATATATCTGATACCTGGATATTCATGTAAATCATTACCTAAACTTTAATTCTATTGTTTGAGAAAGTTGGTGAAAATAATTTTAGAAGTTCCTACAAATGATTTATTATGTAGGTCAAGAATTTTGGCCTATTGATGAAAAAAATACATATACAAAATATGTATACAACTCGTCTATTTAACATGTGTTCTATGTATATTTACATTTTTCACTCAATCCTTACCGAAAATTAATATTTTTTCCATTATGAATGTAGGCAGGAAACCACAGAAATACCTGTGACTTTATATTTTTCTACTACATTACAGTTGCTATAGATATCTCAAAATATTGTTTGTGTATCACTACTGCAAAATTGCTGTAGGTCTTGATCTTGTTATTTAGTGCATTAATAAAGAAGCAAATATACAACTCTTTTAGTTATCTATCACTGTGCAAAAAATTGCCTCAAAAGTTTTTGCCTTAAACAATAAACATAGCTGGGCACGGTGGCACATGCCTGTAATCCCAGCCATATGAGAGGCTGAGACAGGAGAATCGTAAGTTCAAAGCCAGCCTTAGCAATGGCATGTGCTAAGCAACTCAATGAGACCCTGTCTCTACATAAAACACAAAATAGGGCTGAGGATGTGGCTCAGTGGTGGAGTACCCCTGAGTTTAATCCCTGGAACCAAAAAGAAAAAAAAAGAAACTTTTAGCTGGGCAGGGTAATGCACATGTGTAATCCCAGCTCTGGAGGCTGAGGCAGGAGGATCATAAGTTCAAAGCCAGCCTTAGCAACATAGCAAGGCCCTAAGCAACTTAGTGACCTTGTCTCAAAACAAAAAATAAAAAGGGGGATGTAGCTCAGAGGTTAAGCGCCTCTGTGTTCAATCCCTGGTACAACAATAACAACAACAGCAGCAAATATTTATTATCTCATAGGCTCTGTGGGCCAGGAATCTGGGCTTAGCTTAGCTGGGTCTGCTGGCTCACCGTTTGGTTTCACAGTGTAGGAATTAGGTAGGGTTATAGTCATCTCAAGGCTCACCTGGTAGAGAATCTGCTTTCAAGTTCATTCAGTAGTTATTGGTAGAATTCAGTTCTTCATGGGTTGTTGGACGGCCTTAACTTCTTGGTGGTTTTTGACTGAAGATCTTTGACAGTTCCTTGCCATGTGGGCTTCTCCATAAGGCACGTCCCAGCAGCAGCTGGCTTCCATCAGAGTGAACAGGTGAGAGCAAGAGGGTGAGCAAGATGAAAGCTAGAGTCTTTGGTAACCTAATTATGAAAATGAAATCCCACCACATTTACTGTATAATCTTCTCCTAGTTACAGGTCCAGCCCACACTCAAAAGAAGGGAATTACATAAGGTAAGAATATCAGAAGGTAAGAGTCATTGGGTGCCAGCTTAAGAACTACCTGCCACATAACTATATCACAAATTCACTTTTTAGTATTTTGATAATTTAACATTAATATAATCAACTTGCCTTGTAGGCTTAGGCAATTTAGTTTACTCATTTCAGACTATTATTTTGTAAAGGGGTCCATAGGCTTCACCAAGCTTCCCAAAGGATATATATCTATAATTTGTTTCATTTCAGGTACCTTCAACAACCTCCTGAGCTAATTTGTTTAGAATAGTCTTAATTAATAAACTAGTGGTCAAAGCTTTTTCCTTAATCTAATCTGATAATATAGACTAGTTTATATTATCCTAGTGCCATGAAAAAAGCATGACACATTTTAAAACTCAAATTTGCTATAAAACAAACCATAAACTTCTGCATCTTACCTACTTGAATTGGTATGTGTATGTATGCAGCACAGGGAAAGCAGCATTTAGGTCTCTGTCAAGTCTTTTTTATCAAAGGTAAACCTCCTATGCTTGCATATACAATTGTCATTTGAGCCTCAAAATGACCATGTAAGTAGAGTTGGTATCCTGAAGACTACTCTTGTTACCAGACTAGTGCTTTTCCCAAGCTGTTTAAAAAAGAACAGAGGGTAAGAAAACAGAAGTGATGTTCTGATTTTTCCTTCATACTTAGGCATGTGTCATCAACTCTTGGCAAACCTAAAGATAATGATTGGCATTTTAAAATTATATTTTCTGGAAGCTCTATACCAAATTCATATGTTGTCTTAGTGGTCTAAAAACTAAGGATATTTTGTAAAACTTTCAATATTCTGATTAAGAATACGTTTGTCAACAATAACTGGGAGTGAGTCTCTTATTTGGCTTGCCCAAAGGCCAGTTTCGTCCACAAATGCAAACTGCATCATCTTCCCAAAGTCATCCTCATGAGTCATCCTACAAGAAAGTGGTTTTCTAAATACAATAATTCCCTCCTTTTATCCACAGTTTCCCTTTCCCAGTTTCAGTTGCCAGCATCACGGTCCAAAAATATTAACTGGAAAATTCCAGAAATAAACCATTCCTAAATTTAAAATTGCATCCCATTCCGAGTAGCATAATGAAATCCTGCACCATTCTACCCTATCTCATTTCGGAAGTGAATCCTTATTTGTCCAGGGTATCTGCAAGGTATATGCTGCCTGCCCATTAATGAGCAGCCCTCAGTTATCAAATTAACTGTTATGCTATCACAGTGCTTGTATTCAAGTAACCCTTATTTTACTTTATAGCTCCCAAAAGGTAAGAAAAACAACTTTGGCAATTTGGGATTTCAGAAAAGCTGTGAAGTACTTCCTTTGAGGAAAAAGTTGAAAATTTTTAACTTAGGAGCAAATGAAAAAAAAAATCGTAACATGAGGTTGTTCAGATCTATGGTAAGTTGTTATTGTTAATTCCTTACTGTGCCTAATGTATAAACTTAAATTTATCATAGATATGTATGTATAGGAAAAACATAGTAAGTGTATTATACTATAGATATATATAGTATACTATATATAGTTTAGTGCTATTCTGTTTTGGGCATACACTGGGGAAGTCCTGAAACATATTCTCCTTAGATCAGGGGAGACCACTGTAATTCTCGGGTCAATACTGTCATTTATTTTAGATTTTCCAAGATAACTCAAGCAAGTTTTTCACGTATGCTGTAGTTTTTTGTGGCCTTTCCAAATCCTAATTTCTCTCAAGTCTCTAGAATTCAGTCATGCTGAAATCGAAGTCATGGAATTTGGTTGGCTTCTAATCTCCACAGCCACTTACTGGGCAGTTGTTCAGCCAATCCATCTTTGTTGAGTACAATCTTCTAATCTGCAAATTGTGTAGAATTGTGATTATTTCTAAACTCTTTTCCATTTCTAATATTGTTTGCATAGAATTGTAAAGTACTGAGGAAAAACTCTGACGACATTTAAAACATGTAAGTAATATTGCAACAGAATAAGCCACTTTCAAGCGAGTTTTGAGGGGAGGACAGCGCGGTGAGGCTGGTAAAGAGAGGAAAATGCTAACCACCCATTCTACTACGCGACCAGTTCACGTTCCATCAAGTGGAAAGGGGGGGGCGGAGACCGGCGTTGACGACAGAAAGCTGCTTCCGGCTGGGGTGCGTATGACGTCAGGGCGAGCAGGACCAGCCCAACCACCAAGAAGCCGAGGAGGGAGGGCTCGCGAGAGTTCAGGGCGGCCGCCCCGAGATTCCGGCGCGGCCGCAGGTCCCGCCTCTCGGGGGCGGGGCGAGGGCGGAGCGGACTGAAGGAGCGGACGGGCGCCCGGCCGGCTGCGGTCCGTGCGGAGGCTGAGCCGGCCGCGGGCGCGACTGGAGGCAGGTGAGTGCGCGGATGCAGCGCTCGGGGGGCTGGGCTACCGCACCCGCCCCAACTCTGCGAGCGAGAGCAGGAGGAGATCTTCTGTGTCTTTGGGTGTCCAGGGAAAGCTGAGCTAATTTCGGGGCTGGAAATGTCTCCCGGGAAGCTCCGGCGACGGCCTTGGCCCTCTTGTTCCCCGGGGTGATACTGGCCCGTGTGTCCGAAGAGGTGGCCTCGAGCCTGGGGAGGAATCTTTGTATTTCCCTGCTCCTTTCCCCTTTTACTCCTCGACCTCTGAGCACCCCACTTCAGGTCCCTGCCTGGGCTTCACAAACAATAACAAATGTCGCGGATGCCCTCCCGGTCGCTCCTGCCTCCCGTCCGGTGCCCTCCAGCCGATGTCACCGAGAGGACGGATTGTAGGCATGGCTCTTCAGTTGTGGGGGCTGTTTGTGTACCATTCCTAAAAACTGATGCGTCAGATTGCTAAACATTTCTCAGACACAGTAAAGCCGCCCAGCTGCCAGAAGCCTCGGAATGTTCAAAACTGGTCTCAAAATCGGTCCCTACCATCCGAACGTAGACCCTTCCTTTCAGCATCATTTTCTCCCGCTCCCCCCCCCCCCCTTTTTTTTTTTACCTGTAGAGTCGAGAACGAGCGAGTGGTTGTTTAGCATGGGAATAGGACAGATTTTACCTGATTGAGTAGGCGACATTTCACCTTTAAAAAGTTGCCAGGTTGACAGCAAAAGAACAAACTTTGTTCTCAAAACCAGTGTACTCCCGTTTACTGATGCTACTTTTGTTTTATAGGATCGCTTTTCGGGTTCTAAGTTTGGAGAAATGATATAAAAAGAAATGGGAGGTGGGGGTGGTGCTGAAAGTAGAGGCTTGTCCAAAAGTGTAATACTGTTGTTCCTCAGTTGTTAAAATGCAGAACCAACACTTTTGCCTATTTCACACAATTTGTGATAAGTTTTGATAGAAGCCACTTACTTGGAAGTGGTCTGCTTGCTACTAAAATCTGAGGAAACAACTTGAGTGGTTTATGTTCTGCCTTTTGGTTTTAAGACAGGGATTGATGAGTGAGACCTTTTCTTTTTTTTTGGCGTGGGGGCTTAAATTTGACAGGTCTCCCTACTTTAAAGGAGAGTCTTTTGTTCTTAACCCTAATTTTGCTTACTTAATGCAGATTTTTGAAATTTATTTGTTTGATCTTAGATATATAAGATCCTGGAAACCTCTTTGAATTTGACTGGCCTTTGTCTCTTTGCCTCAGGATGTGTAAAACAATTAAGATTATTATACTCGGCAGTGTCTTGGAGGTATTGTATTTGGTTAGCTACTCTTGTGACTATTTGGGGAGAAAGTAATTAGTCCAGAATATGATGTTAAACTATGATATTTATTCATAGTCAGTATTATAATATTTATCTGAAAAATCCTAATTTCAAAAGAGATTCAATGGATAAAATCTTTTTTGTTTTGACCTCACTTAGCTTTGTGTTCTTGTTGAGAAGGCTGATAATGTTTCCCATTTGGTTGGGATGTGTTTAGAACGAGAAGCAAAGTTTTGTGTAGTTTTTGTATTCTTTTAAAAGGCCCTGCTATTGGGGAATGAACAAATTAGGCTTATAAAAACTACATTAAATAAATATAATTCTTCTCTAGCACTTTGTTCTTGAGTTTGTTTAAAAATAAATTAAAAAATAGAGACTAAGATTTGTGGAAATAAGTAGGAGTTCTCAGCAGTTTTTATGCTGAAAATTTAATTTTGAGAGGTAGGATATGATAAAAACAAAGGAAAAATTCTACTTTCTAGAAAATGATAAAGCAATGGATTCAGTTTGGCCATTTGTTTTCAGAAAAGTTCTTTCTCTCAAAGGAAGGGGAATATTGTTGTCCTAGCAAAGTTGCATGATACTTTAGCAAGTGCTTTACCAGTAATCTGGGAGAAGTTGGAGACTTTTTTTTCCTTTTTTTTTAAAGAGGGGTTAACAGGGCACAAATCAAAACCAGAAAGATTTACATCTCATTGTAATGCTAAAGTGATTTTATTTTACATAAATAAGTGTGGGGTGAATTAAGCAAACATATTGTCATCTAGCACCCCTAGGATTACGTTAAAAATCAGCAGATGGGCAAGTTATGATTAGGTTAGACTTGACATATGCAGAAAGTATGCTACTGCATTTTTTATATTAAAAGCATCATGGGCTTTTTCAGTGAGATAATGAAAGCAAGTTAAAGCATAAGAAAAATTTTAAAATTAAAATGATATCTTTGGTTAGTGAATCTTCTTTTCCTTCATCCCTTTGAACATTCTTGTTCAAAACTTAAGGGAATATTTAGAAAGATACGACTATTTTTTTTCTATGTACTGATTACAGAAGTCTTCTGTCTCCAGGTAAAGGTTTGTTAATTGACAGGATATTATTGTTCAAAACCTTTAGAGGGAGAGAAGTGAAAGGCAACAGTGGGCAGTGTTTGCTGCCTGGTACACATAGATGAACTGTGGTCTCTGTCCTAATGGGAGGAAAATGGGCCCACCCAAATAACTATAATACAAAATGCATTTTATGAGGAAGCCAAACAGGGAGAGATTAAATTCTACCAGAGCAATTAAGGAAGGCTTTGAGTAGGAAAAGGCATTTAGATGGTTTGTTGATAATGACAGTAGGGAACATTATATAATGCTGCTTGCTGCTAAACTCTTTCCTTATATTATTTACTTGGGTTTAATCTTCTCAACTGTATAGTGTAGATGTTTTTATTATTTCCATTTTGTTGATGGAGTAACTGAGGTACCCAAGGTCAGAGAGCTAGTAAGTGGTACAATCAGGATTCCAACTCAGGCGTTCTGGCTCATACCTATACCTATAGCTTATCTGCTATCTTTATTTTCATTATTCTTCTCACATTTATAGTTTCAAAGGGTTGATTGGGAACATGCATTCCTCTAGCATCTAAATTTTGGGATCAGTTTTCTAGAAACAGCTCAAAATAAATAAAACCTAGGTAAACAAAATATATTTTTTTGGCATGTTTGATATTTTAACCCATTTTCAAAAGTTGCTTTTGGTGCTAATTAAATGTAACCATTGAGTAGGACTTCTGATAATGTTTACTTACTACCTGTCAGTAGTCACAAAGCTTCAGAAATGAGAAGTTACAACTCCTTGAGAGAAGCATTAACTCCTTTGCCTAATGGGATGTTTGAATCATTGTGTACATTGTCTTGTAATTTTTAAAAACCACTTGGCACTATGTTTTTGTATTGAATTATGAAGTTGAAATTTAGTTAATGATTGAATGGTTATCTCAGCTTTTCAGTTTTTATTTCCACAAATAGCTGTGCTGATAATGGCAGAAACAGGGTTTGAATTGAGTGTTTTAAATGTATAAAATGAGATAAATTCAGTTACTGATACTGTATCTTGGGGCAGCTTTGAAACTTCGTTGGCGTTGTGAGGTGCCGTAGAATTTCTGCTTCTCATAAAGACCTCTTAGTAAATGGTTGTTGAAAAAAATGGTCCAGCAGATGTTACTTACGAAGTTGCAGGAATAGTCCATGTTTGTTACTGGTTGTCTAAAAATTGAAAAACAGTCCATTCAGCTGGATTCAAAAGGGATATGGGGGTGAATGGTGGTAGGGCTGTTGCCTACTGTTACCTGCCTAGTGAGATCCAGCCTCTTCAGCTCCTTTGGTTCCCTGATTGACCATACTCCAGGCTCTTGAGGACATTCTTTGTGAAGTAATAGAGTTATGTTCTTTTCTTGACTGAGTCGGGTAGGTGGTAGAAAACTCCCATGGTAGGATAATTTATGGCTGAAGTTCTTAAACCTAATGAGAAAAGTAGCAGATCTATACCGGGATTTAAACCCACATATTTATAATATTAAAATAAAACAAAGATGGCAAAGCAGAAAGGTTGTGTGTGTGTGTTTAAACACACCTTAAATTAGTAGTGATAGTATACTGTTTCTATTTACCAACCTCAGTTGACAAAATCTTCTAGATCATCAGCCTGTAATTTCATGGAGATGCTTATAAGTCAGCTTTGCTCTGTTATAAAAAATTTATAGCTTTCTGTAAGTACAGGTTGGTTTTGAAAGATTGTTCTTAGTAAAAAGGAATATGAGTTGGTCTGTCAAAGGGAAACTAGACATACTCTTATCTCTTTGTGGATAGAAATTTGGGGGGCATCTTTCCCCACAATAAAAGTTTTGTCTACAGTACAAATCCAGTGAGGCGATTAGCCTCCCTATTAGATGATCTCTGCACAGATCTTAGGGAAGACTAGCTCTTACAGGTCATTTAGTGACCTGACCATTCATATTGATGCATAAATTCAAACATCCCTTAGCTTTGTTAATTGTCTGTGGCTTATGATAATAGTACTTGTACCATGCTTAGCTTTTAAATTCTTGAACAATCTCTTTGCCTTCTCCTGAATTGACACTAGACCATTTGGCAACCCAAACTGAATGTTGATTCTTTGGCTACGTGCATAAGGAGGTTTCTTGTTTTCCTTATCTTTTGCTGATTCTTATTGATTCTACAGGCATACAATTTCAACGTATTATAATATGTAAATCTCTAATCCCATATGCACAGACAAGTTTTTTTTTTTTAACCTTTTTTAGCGATTTGCTATCTTTATATCTGATTCAGGAGAAGAATTTATTCCCTCTTTTCTTATTTCTGGAATAATTTAACTGCTTTTTCAGTTTCTGAATAGGAGGGAGTTAATACTATTTAACACCTCAGATCAACCACAAATACAACACACTTCCTTCCAATAAGGCACAAGATGGCAGCAACTGAAATGACTGTGCATAATTGCTGATACCATCTATTTTTGCCGTGCAGAGTTGCTGCATCTTTGCTATGGAATCTTGCTTTCATTTGGTCTGTGAAAGTTTATAAAATTGAAAGGTTGGGACAGACAAGCTTTTATACACATTGATGAACACTTTTTTGGGGGGCGAGGGTTTGTTTTTTGTTTTTTGTTCTGATCTGGTTCTGCCATTGCTGTTCTGCTCTTATGAATGTAGTCATTGCTCTTCTGCTCTTATGACTTGAAGTTTTTGCTATAGTTCTCTAGATTCCTCAGTAATCCTATAGACACAGTAATTTTTACACTTAATGTAAAAAATGACTTATGTAATCTTTATTTTTCAAGCTTTGTTTCCCAGTGGTAATACATAGATTTAGCTAATTATCATTTTCCCCTCTTACATATTTTTGGTTCCTTTTTCTTCCTGAAGGTCACCCATCAGGGTCCATATCAAATAATTTTATAAATAACGATAACTATGTACTTACTACTTGCTATGTAGCAGACATAATGCTAAGTACTATCGCTATGTGTTTATATATAAATAAATGTAAATATTTTAAAATCACAAGTATAAACTGTATATCCATCCATCCATCTGTAGGAATCCTTTGAATTTTTATCTCTTTTTTGGGGGATGAAGGTACTAGAGATTGAACCCAGGGGTGCTTACCCACTGAGCCACATCCCCAGTCCTTTAAAAAAATTTTATTTAAAAACAGAGTCTCCCTAAGTTGCTTAGGACCTTGATTAGATGCTGAGGCTGGCCTTGAACTTGTGATCCTCCCGCCTCGGCCTCCCAAGTCACTGGGATTACAGGTGTGCCCAGCTAAATATTCTCTTCTTACAAATGAGGAAACTGGACCTTAGAGAGGTGATGTGACTTGGTCAGTGTCACAGGGATAGATAGTAAGAGGTAGAGTTGGAAATTGATCCTTAAGATCCAGGTTTGATTTCTCTAGTATTCTTTTTTTTTAATATCTTTATTTCATTTATTTGTATGTGGTGCTGAGGATCGAACCCAGTGCCTCATGCATGCGAGGCAAGCACTCTACCACTGAGCCACAATCCCAGCCCCTCTCTAGTATTCTTATTTTGCTACAGAAATTTATCCTTTGCCATTTATTTACCCACATGACTTTTATTTCTTCCCTCTCTTCCCTCCTTTTTTTGTAATTTCTTCTTTAGGAATTTTTAATAATTTTGCATGTCAAACACATTTTCTTGGGAAAAGCATATAGAAATAATTCAGCTATAGATTGAGATTTCATATAGTGGAGGACTTGCTCTTAGAGCTTATTTGAAGAATAATTCTAGTAGCATCTTATCTTTGTACTATGCTTGATAGTTTTATGAAGCACTTACACATTTTAAAAAATTAATCCTCATAGCAAACATGTGATGTAAGTGCAGTGAGAATATGATTGTCACACCTATTTAAAAGTAGAGAGGAACTCCTAAGTGACATGTCTGAGATCTCAAAATAAAAAACAAAACCTGAATTTAAACTTGGATCTTTTGACTTTAATATAAACACTTGGTTTGACACATCAGTCTTCCTAGTACATTAAAAACCACTATGGGCAAAGTGTTTACTGAAGACTGTATAAAACTAGTTGATGAGACATGGTTTTTGCCTTCAACAGTTTTCATACTGAAATAAATGATATAATCAAATGTTCTGACTTCATTTAAGCCTATTAAGAGTGGATGAATATCATTGTAGCATAGTGTTTTTCTTAAAAGGTGTTATAGTTTTGAGCCTTTGGCTTTGCGTTTTTGTTCTTGTCAAAATCAAGAAGCTGGAATATAGCTGGGTGCAGTGGCACAAGCCTGTAATCCCAGCACTTAGGGAGGCTGAGATAGGAGAATCTCAAGTTCAAAGCCAGCCTCAGCAATGGAGAGGCGCTAAGCAAGACCCTGTCTCTACATAAAACACAAAATAGGACTGGGGATGTGGCTCAGTGGTCAAGTGCCCCTGAATTCAATCTCCAGTACCAAAAAAAAAAGAAGCTGGAATTTTATTCCTGCATTTTTAATCATGAAATGTAACATTCTCAATCCTTAGTTGTTTCCTACCGTGTCCTATACTCAAGTGCTTCCTTTCTCATAAACAATTATAATGAAGATGAAGAAATGAGATGGAGGAAGGACAGATATAAACATTAAAAATTAAAGTAAATAAATTCTTTTTTTACCTGAAAATGAAATTGAGAATCCCAACAAGGTCTTGATGAGGTACCTTATAGTGGCCCTGTTGTAGGAAATTGCATATGAAATTCAGAACATAGATAAGCCCCAAGTGCTTACTTCTGGAAAGTTATATTCTTTGAGAGATTGAGAGCTTATTTAATAATCCAGTTTTGAATTATCTTGTATCAATATCTTGTTATTAAATTTAATTTTTACTAACCGTGGACATTTTTACTTTGATTGTTTGCTCATGGACTTGCCCCCTTTGTGGAAACTTCACACATTGTTTTCCCTTCATGATTTTTCTTTTTGTCAGCAGGGACTGGTTTGGTTGCCTAGTTTACAGCACAAGGGAGTTGCCCTTTGTTGTGTTTTTGCAATAGAAATACATTTCATTTGGACACATCTTTCCAATCTGGTTGAGGATATTCTCCATATGTCCACTATTATCTAGCCAAACAGAATAGACTTTCTATTTTTGTGGCTAGAGTGGAAAAATTTTAATAGTGAGTTGCATGTACTTGTCCCACTAATATTCTTAATACTGGCAAATCCTAAAGGAATCACAGACTCATAATGTTTTAGTGAGGTTAATCATCATAATTCAACATTTATCAGTGTTTGCAGGGGATTGTGTTAGTTACCTGGCAAAACAGAGACTAGCAAAATGTATTGGTCCTTCATTTAGAATGGTTTAGTACTGTAAGAGGCATAATATATGAGTACAAGTAATTGTAATTCAAACAAAAAGTGGTAAATAGGTAACAGTGTTGCCAAAAGCTCGGTCCTTGTCCCCGATGCCAATCCAATAACGAGGACATGGTTTTGAGAAAAAGGAAAAAGATGGTTTGTTGCTTTGCTGGCAAAGGAGAAACACAGGGGACTCCTGTCCCAAAGGCTATGATTCTGCCCATCAGCAGAAACAGGGGGCTTTTATAGAGGAGATTCAGAGAAAATGAGATTAGAGAGAGATCAGGAAGGAGATGATCAAGGAGGTGAAGGTTAGGGAAAAGATCAGGGAGGGGCTGGGGTTGTGGCTCAGTGGTAGAGCACTTGCCTTGCACATGTGAGGCACTGGGCTGGATCCTCAGCACCACATAAAAATAAAATTAAGGTATTATGTCCATGTACAACTAAAAAAATTTTAAAAAGAAGATCAGGGAGAAGGTTGGGAAAAAGAAAAAAATGTAAGTTTCAAAGCCACAGGGGATATAGTCAGAGCATCAAGTGAACCCCTGTTACAACAGGACACTGGAAACAGAAGTAGGAGAGATTACTCTTGGCTAGACAGGATAGGAAAGCTTCCTATATAAGATGAAATATGAAATGATCATTTAAGAGTGAAGGACATGCCAGGTGGAGGTATTAGCATAAGTTGGGTGTTTCTCTATAGTACTTGATAAGTTATATATTATTTACTTTTCTCTCTGTCCTATTGGATTAGAGCCCATTGAGCTTAGAGGAAAGGTTTTTCAGCTTTTCATTTTCTGTATCACCAACTGCTCGGCCTGGTGCATTCGATTACAGTTGTACTTTAGTAATATTACAGTGGTAGTAGTGCATATGGAATAGATTCAAGGGAAGAGAGACCAGAAATGGGAAGACCTATGAAGGGACGAACTAAAATAATCTAGGAGGTAATCAAGTTCTGAACTAGATGGTATCGGAAAGGAGAGACTGGAATGAATAGGGGTTGCAACTTACATTTAGACTTAGGGAATTCTTTCACCCATGAATTACCAATGAGTACCCCAGGTGACATGAGGATGGAAAGACATGGTATTCCCTCGGAAAGGAGGAAGGTGACTGCTGAGTTGTGTTCACAGCTAGAGGAGCAGTTAGAGTAGGGCACAGCTGCTGTAATGAAGGAGCAGTGAGCATCTAAGGAAAAGGAGCACCTATTGGGAGAGTGAGAGAAGCTTCCCCAGGAGGTGGGAGTGTTTGAGCTTAGACTTGAAGGGCAAGTAGGAGATTTTCAGGCCAACAAGCCACAGGAAGACGTTATCGCATGATGATGTAAGAGACTAAAGCATATTTAGGGAACCACAAGAACCTGGATTGTTTTAGTGTTGGGGCATGAGGCTGGAAAGGATAAATGAGCCTTTTATTTGCTGTGCTTTTTTTTTTTTTTTTTTTTTTTTTTTTTAATATTTTTTTAGTTGTAGATGGAAACAATGTCTTTATTTTATTGCTTTGTACGTGGTGCTGAGGATCGAACCCAGGGCCTCACGCATGCAAGGCAAACGCTCTACCGCTGAGCTACAATCCCAGCCCTGCTGTGCTTTTTTGATGTTTATTTTATCCAGCCTGAATACTCTGACATTTTGAAAGGAAGCTTTTCTGTTGCCTCTTAAGTGTACTGGAAGCACCTCTGCTGTTTTTCATTCCAAGTCTGCAAGTAAAGTGCCAGTGAGAATTTTTCTCTTGCTTCCATTTTGTGAAATTAGACCAAAAGTGATGATACTATCAGCTAGAGAGATAAAGGGAAAAATAAATCTATAAAAACTCCTTTTCTTGAATGAATGCTTGGAGCTACTAGGGTTGTCATATAAAGAGAAAGCTGCATCAAAGCATAGTTTCAAGAGTACTTGACTTGAGGGAGGGGATTATGGTAGGAACATAATCATTTGTCTTTCCCATAGGGTTTTATTGAACCCTAAAATTTCCCAGGACTATAATACTGTAATACCTGAAGTGCTTTCATTCTGGTTCTAGGCTTGATTTTTTTTTTTTAAATCTTCTCTGACCCTTATAATATTTTCAAATAACACAGTTTAATAATGTTGCATGACTTTAAACTTCAATTGGTGTCAAACATTGTCTCTAGCTCCACCCCTCCCTCCCCCTTTTTTGTCACGCAGAGACCTGCATATGTAAATCATGATTCTGAGCTACATTTTACTTCTGGAGCTAAAAAGCTTTACAGGTCTTTTACATAAATGTACTTTCTAGAATGGCTAGTTTTTCTATCCTGTGGATTAAGCCACTGAAACGGAATCTGGTTGTTTTCTAAGGACAACCAAAAAGTTAATGGTATATTCCAGTAAGAATTATATCCATTATATTTCTAGGCCAGGGGTTGGCAGATATGTTAACTTTAGTGCCATTACTGGTAATGGTAAAAGTTTATGGGCTATGGGCACTGTCAAGAGGAAAGTGAAAGACAAGAACAGAGGGAAAAGGCGGCTTGCAGAGTGGTGGGGGAGACATAGGGTGGGACAGGAAGAAAAGTACATGTTTAAAAGAGTTTAAGTACCTTTAATACCTATTCCAGGTGCCACTTTGTGGGAGCAGTGCCATATTTCTGGATTAAGTTGAACTGCCAGCAGTCCTGTCTCAAAATACACGGGGCATATTGTTTTGAAAACAAAACAAAACAAAAAAAGAAGTTAAAAAAAACCAACCAGTTTGTTTTAATCAATATAGATTTAATTTTAAAAATTTCGTGTCTACCAGAATCTGTTTTTTAGAATTGAGCAGAAAGAGAAAAAAACAAAAACAAAAAAACCTAGTTTGCTTTAAATACTAGTGAAAACTATAGGCACATTTCTGAAATGTAGTAAAAAGGTAAAACATTTAAGATCTCAATCCATAGAGTATGTACAGCCCCAGTTGGGCAGAAAGTGGCTGAAAGTAAAGGGAAGAGTAAATAGAAATGTGTGTTTTGAGTTTTTGATGATAGTAAAATTGCATTTTCAAGCTGACCAAGAATATAATTGGACCCACAGAAGGAAAAACAGGGCAGAAATTAGATCTGGATCTTGTGTTCCCCTGTCCAAGTAAACCAAGTACTGCTTCTCTTTCAGAAAACAACTTTACAAAAACAACAAAACATTTCTCCTTTAGTATGTTTTGTGTGTGTGTGTGTGTGTGTGTGTGTGTTTTTCCATTATTGGACTAAAAAGCCAAAGGATTAAAATACCCGTGATTTTAGTTTTTCTGTAATGGTAGTAAAAAGTTTTTTCTCAGAAATACTGAAGTTTTTGACTCATTTTCAGAGTTGAAAGATGTTGTAGAGGTCATCTTGTATAATTCTCTGCTGTAAATTCCCTCTCTATGATACATAACAAGTAAATGTCTAATCTTTGCCTGAATATCTAAGTTCTGTCAAATCACAAGGTAGCTAACTTGCATTCCCTTAAATGGTTGGTTTTCTCCAGCCTTTTGTCTGTCAGTCCTCTTCTCACTCCACTCTGGGGGTGTGGGTAATCTCTTACATTCTGACATTTTCAATGGCTGCTCTGTGATGGTAACTTTCAAACTGATATATCTTGCTCACATCTCTCTCCTGAACTTGAGACACCTTGGTGTTGGCTTCAGTTTATCCAGAGTTGACTTTATGTTCTCTCTTCCCTGAGCTTTTTTTTGCCTCTCTCAGTGCAAGGCATTTTGCATTTTTCTTTACTTGGTGACCTAAACCGAAGTCCTGGAAATCATCTTTGACTTTTCTTTTATCACTCACACAGTTAATTATTAAGTTCTCCTAGTTACCCCTTCAACGCTGTCTTCATTTAGGCATCAAATTACTAGAACAGTCATGCCCTCTTCAAATCCATCTTCCTGTTGGCTTCCAAAACATTCATCTGATTATGTAATTCCCACACTTAAAATTTCCAATGATTCCCCATCGCCTTCTGCCAGACTTCTTAGCATGGCATGGAGTCCCTGGGTCCCTTTATGATGCAGGGCTTTTTAAATTTTTTTCCTTTATCTTTCATAACTCCTACTCACCTCTTCAGTCACATTCCTTCTTTAAAGGAAGCCTTCCTTGACTTCTCACCTCCTGTCAGTGTCTTTTACATGTCTCTTTCATGACTTTTTATATCCTAAAGCAGAATAATAGGTAATTTGTTGAGCGTTTATTGTGTGCCAGGCACGGGACAATGTTAATTGGAAAGTTCTTCTTTATGTAACTTTCAGCTGGTTCTTATCATAGAATTAGAGATAATGTATTATCACAGCAAGAGTGATATTTGTAGATGCCTATCATATATCCTCTTTGTTCCAAGCTAAGTTATATTCATTTCTTTTTTAGCTTCTATTTATTTGTTTTTTTATGTGCTGGGGATTTAACTCAAGCATGTTCATTTAATTCATTCAAATACCATGGATTCCTAGACCTTTTACCTTTCTGGTCAGAACCCTCTGTGTGTGTTTTTTTTAATTTTTAAATTTTTTTTAGTTGTTGATGGACCTTTATTTATTTATGTGCATTGCTGAGAATCAAACCCAGTGCCTCGCACATGCTAAGCAGGCACTCTACCAGAGGTACAACTCCAGCCCCCTTCTGTGTGTTTTAATTTGTTAGTTTTCTCTCTGAAAATATGTGGTTTGGTTTTAGATAAAATAGAGTTGTCATAAAGAAAGGCAGAGCTTCATAGATGTTTAGAACCTGGATATGGATGGCCATATTTAAGGTATAAACCTAACTTTTCCAGGTTTATACCTATGAATTTTCTTCTTTGAATCCAGAGGTCATCAGAATTATGTGGAAAAAAATATATGTATATGTATATACATATACAAAATATATATTTTTATCTTTTAATAAATATATGTGTGTGTATATATATACATATATATATATGTGTGTGTGTATATAGATATATTTTACAGGGGGCGTACTGAGGGTTGAACCCAGAGTCACTCTACTGTTGAGCTATACCCCCAGCCCTTTTTATTTTTTATTTTGAGATAGGATCTTACTAAGTTGCCCAGGCTGGGCTCAAATTTGCAGTCCTCCTGCCTCAGTGTCCCAAATTTATTTATATTTAACAAATAATTGAGATATGTAAGAACAAGAATGCTAATGAGTGCATTGGTTAATATAACTGTGAGTAGAATGGAAGCTTGCAACATTTGGTCAGCACTTTCTTACCCCTACAGGAGAACCTACATGGGAAACCAGTCATCTAATCAAGTGGATAATCTTAATGCTGAGTGTCACTAAGTAGGATAACTCAATGGATCCTCTTTTTAAGGATGCACTTGCTCAACACTGTTCTGAGTATAGTCAGTGTACTTTGACCTCAGACAGTGTTGAGGGTACACAGGCAAAATCTTGCTTGTTAAACTCCTGCCTCCCCCACTCCAGACTAGCAACCTTCTAGATAGCAGTCTTTTCTTCAGCCAGAAAAAGAAAACACAATCAAAAAGCTTCACCTTTCTTAGTTCACATTCTAATCCTTCCTCCCAGAAATGATACCTTACTCACTTTTGATTAGGCTTGAGTACTCCAAACCTTCTCCTTTACAAATTTTCTTGGAATTACTTAGGTTGATTGCTAATTTCTACCATTCCTTTTGATTCGTGTTAGTGTTACTTCCAGAGGGTAACTTAATTTTTAAATTCTGAGAGCATTTGCATTGCCCCTTTTTATGACTGCTGGGCCTTGCCAGTTGTTAAAAACTTCTCCAAGTACAAGCCAACCAGTACAGTTCACCTTTTTTATTCTTCGACTTATATGTATATTGACTTGGTCTAAGATTAAGATTGCATAAATTTGGGGGGTGATCACTTCATTCTTTTAGTGTATGTCAAGCTTTTATTCAATGAAAGTCTTGTTCTTTCCATTTATAAGTTTGTCACTTAGTATTTGATTTTTTTAATCCAAACATAATATTTTCTGTATTAAATTTCATTTATTAGAATTAAGCTTTCAAAGTTGTTTTGGATTCTGACTCTGTTGCTCCACTTTTGATTATTCTCTTCAGTTTCTGATCTTCCGTACATTTTGATACGTATGTTGTCAAAAATTTTTTCCAAGCCAGGTACTGTGGTGCATGCCTATAATCCCAGCAGCTCTCAAGGCTGAAGCAGGAGGATCATAAGTTCAAAGCCAGCCTTAGCAATTTAGTGAGGCCCTAAGCAAATTAGCAAGACCCTGTCTCAAAATAAAAAATGAAAAAGGGCTGGGGCAAGGGGCGCAGTGGCACACGCATGTAATCCCATTGGCTTGGGAGGCTGAGGCAGGAGGATTGCGAGTTAACCTTGCTTGTTAAACTCCTGCTTCCTCCAGCAATTAGCAAGGCCCTAAGCAACTCAGCAAGGCCTTGTCTCTAGATAAAATATAAAAAAGGGCTGGTGATGTAGCTCCGTGGTTAAGCATCCCTGGTACCAAAAAAAATTTTTTCCAGATCATTGGTAATTATGTTGTCTAAGTCCAGTGAGTCTTGGAGAACTTATTTATGAGCATTCTGAGTTTTGTTTCAATCACTTATAAATACATTTGTTATTTAGCCTGTTTCTCCTCAAAAAGAAGTGTTAAGTGGAGCTTATTAAATATTTTTCAGGGTGTCATATGGATTTGTCCTGTATCTTTGCTAACAATAAAAAGTACTTGGCAAGATTTGTTCATCCTGAACCTATGCTGATTCTCAGTGATCAGTCATTTTTGTCTGTTGAAAGACATTTTTTTATAATCAATTCTAAAATTTTCTTCAGGATAGATGATACAAGAGTTTTTGGTAGTGTCCATATTCTTCTGTAATGTTCATGTACTTTCTTCACTTTGCAAGATCAGTAGTTTGCCTCCTGTCTTTTGGCAAAGCTCTCTAGTCTTCTTAATTTCTGAGCGTATTTACAGTTTCCAGCAAAATTCACATGCAGGTTCTCAGTATGAAGCTGGCACAGTCAGAAGATATGCAGTGCATGGGGGCAGCTCTCTATGGCCTCACCCATCTTGGTCTTCAGGTGTTTCCTGCCAACATTCCAATTAGAGTTGTAATCTCCTTGGTTGAGAAGAGAAGGCAGAGCGGTGGTAGGGTGCTTGTGGGAATGCGAGTTTGAGAGAGGTGATCCTACTTCTTAAGGCGGTTGTAAAATAGAAATATATAAAAGGTGGTATTCAAGTGTAAGATTTTTTAAAAGCAAGATTGAAATGGAGGTTTTCCCTTTTTTTTTGTCATGCATTAACTATACCATTTACCTTAACCAACATAACCTGGCCTTTTGTAAATTTTCATTTCCAGACATAAATTCAGAAGCTCCTTTTGTAGTCCTTGGAGGGTTTCTTAAGTTCAGCTCATGGTGGACATTTCACTTCCTGAAAGCAACCTGTGTTTCTTTTATAGCCATCTATGTTAAATGTCTCTCCTATTTTTTCTGTGTTTAAAAATCTTAAGTTCATCAAAGAGCTCTCCAGTAAACTGCCAGTCTTTTCAGGCTCTTCCCCTTCTCTGTCATTAATATTTTTTGCAGTTAACAGCCACAATGCTATTTCATAGACCAAACCATTCCAAGTTTTAATCTTTTTGTGGCTGGAATGAATAGGAGCACCCCTGTTTGGTTATTAACTCCTCACCCACTTTTTGACTGATTTTCTTTCTTTCATACTCTCTTTTATCCTTTCCTATATTCTTCTGGTGATGTAACTTTAGGAATTATTTATTATAAAACCAGAAATTTAAATCTGGCATGTTAATCAAATAATGCATAGGTATACAAAACTTCCCTTATTATTTTAAGTTCATTTTTTTTTTAGCTTTCAGGTTTTATTTTATTTATTTGTTTTTAGTTGTAGATGAACACAACACCATTTATTTATTTGTTTGTTTGTTTTTTATTTGTATGAGGCGCTGAGGATCAAGTCCAGTGCCTCACACATGCGAGGCAAGTGCTCCTGCGGTGAGCTACGACCCCAGCCCTTAAGTTCATTTTTGTTCTGTAATTCAGTTTCAGCAGTTTAAAGTGGATACTGTCTTCAGGGCAGTAATCATATTTTCTACTTCCTTTGTATTTTACTCACAATGCTTAGTAAAATGTAAATATTTCACAAGGAAATTTAGTTTTTGTTTTTGTTTTTGTACTGGAGATTGAACTCAGGGGCACTTGACCACTGAGCTACATCCCCAGCCCTTTTTTGTGTTTTATGTAGAGACAGGGTCTCACTGAGTTGCTTAGCGCCCTTGTTGGCTGGCTTTGAACTCGTGATTCTCCTGTCTCAGCCTCCCAAAGTGCTGGGATTATAGGCATGTGCCACTGTGCCCGGCTGAAATTTGGTATTAACAGTGCCTAATAAGTGTGAATTCTTATAATTCATGAGTAATCTAATGTCCTTACATCTCCACAAGATCTTATACATCCTAAAAAAAAAAAAAAGATCTTACACATCCTGTTACCTGTTAATTTTCTGAACTCTTTTCTTAGCACTCGCAGTCACTCATTTTATCCTTACCTTACTAAACTCTGTTTCTTAAAGGTTTACTCCTATTCAGGGTCTTTGCACGTAGTATACTCTGAATGGTCTCCTACCCCCAAGTTTCAGAATCACATTTTTTTCATCTCATTCAAACTAACTTCTTAATGAAACTTTTCCTGATGACCTTATTTAAAATTTTAATGCCACTTAGCCTCCCTCCCTTAGAATGTAGATAGAATGTAAAGCTCCAGATAGGGCAATATCACCTGTGTCAAGAGCATACTTGGCATAGAGTATTTGTTTAATTAATTAATCAAGGCAAATGTAGCTAGAATTCTGTTCTTGAGAGCTTCCTAAAACATATGACTCATCTTTCCTTTTAGGGAATCAGACAGGATTTGCTTTTCTTTTCTCTGAACATTTTGTAATTTGTGTTTCCTAATTGCGACCCTCATTTTCATTCCCAGGTATGGCAAGAAACTTCAAAATTCCATGGTTGATTGATTACTCTCCAGTTTCCCACTGCTTCTTTTGTCAGCAGATTTCCTTCCAGTGGTCACATTCATGTCCAGAATATTTTTTTTCCCTTTTTGAGACATGATGGAAGGATTAGCATGTATTTATTTGTGTTGATTTTAGCTGTAGGAGAATTCTGTAGTTGAGGTTTTTATCACAACTCATTTTTCCATTACCCTCTGTCTGTGTACAACATGTTAAGTTCTTTGTTTCTATTTTCCGCGGTTGTTCTATTCTAGTTCAGAGGCCCATTCCGTTAGATCTCAGTGATGCTTCATGATATCATATCAACTTATTTTTAAAATGTCAATTTCTTTCTTTGTATAATACCCATATTTTGGGCATAGGTTTGCTGGGACCTGAGACCCCATTTGCTGACTCCTTTACCATCTCTTTCTGTAAAAAACAATTTACTTAACCATTCCCATTATTGTAATTTTCTTTCACAGTTACAGAAGTATCTGAACTTTTTCTACCTCTTCTTTCACTTTTTTAGCTTATGATTTTCAAGTTTACTTGATCAATGAACCAAAATTACATAGTCCTTTTCAAAAAAGCTCAGAATACACTATTTAAACTGTGTGCCCTGAAAAAAATTAAATTACTTCAAACTTCTAAACTTATTTTCTTATTTGTAAAACAATTGACTATACTATTCTGGGCATGGGTTTGCAGGGAACTAGTACCACATGTTGCTGACATACCTCCTATTTGTTTTCTGCCGCAAATAATTTACAAAGTAATTTAAAGTAATGCCTGCAGGATTTATAAAGCATTTATCTTCTTTTCAAGAATTAAATATAATACAAAGATGAGGATGATGACTTTGATGTAGGGTTTACTATTTGCCAAGCATTGTTTTAAAAGCCTTACATATATTAATACACAGTGCATATGGTATACGATGTGTTTATTAGCACGTGGTTGGCCCAATAAATATGGAACATCTCTCTGTGCCAGGTATGGCTCTTGACACAAGTGTTAGTAAATATGTTTGTTTATTTTTTTAGTAAATGTTAATTTTTATTATCAGCAGCAGAAATAAGACTGGTATGAAGTATGAGCCAGACATTCATGTACCATTCATACCATTCTCTAATGCTTTCCTCTTCTAGAAGAAACCTCACATTAGTCCCTTCTGTCAAAAAAATTATGTATTTTAGGTTTGAGGCCCAGACAATAATAATTTTTTTATTGAGAACACAGTCATCACACATTTAAATTACATTCAAAGTATGTCTTTAAATTTAAAGTAAAATTTCAGCTTTTAAAAACAGAAATGTTGAATATTAGTTTTTGTAATTTACATTTACTAAATTCCATATATTTTAGTTTATTCAGTACAAATGGAGAGATTGAAGTAGCTCTTTAGAAAGGGAGAAAGCACTGGAAATTTTCCAAGGTGTTCTAAAACATTACATTTTTCTATGGAATAAAATTGAAAATCACTGAGTAGGCAATTTTTGAAGTAGATCTTAATTTTATAATAATGTAATTATTTAAAGTACACTCCAAATAAAAGAAATTGTTTGTTTTGTATGGACTCTCTTTAGTAGGACACTGAAAATATTGCTTATTAGTTGACAATTACCATCTCCTAACTAATAGCAGGATGACACCTCTTGAGTGAAACTAAGACTTGATGAGATTTGGTGATTTATGTAGTAGCATCTTATGAATAAGCTGATTTGATTAGGTCATTTGTTTCATTATGTGATTCTCTTTGACATTCACTTGCTTTCAAAAGACCCAGTTCCTATTCTCATTGAGATTAGAAGGTATTTGAGATCTGCCATTGCTGTTCTCTTGGAAGATACTTGGAGAACCCCAATTGTCATTCTCAAGAACTCTCTTTCTCTTGTCCCTGGTAAAGGGCTTAGAGACTGCCTGTCATTTCTCCCTTGTTATACCTAAAGGGCCTGCATAATAATGTGCTTTAAAAGTCTTCTGTTTTCTCTTAGGTTGGTGCTTGACCTGCCCAAATTGTAATGTACGTGTCAAAGAGAGGCTAGAGCTGAAGTTTATCGTTCCTTGCTGGTTCAGTCAACAAGATAAGAGCATTTTGTGTGCTCTGCTTCCTCCTAAATATTGTAGGTGATATAATAAGCTATGGCTCCCTGCCTCAGGGAGTATGGAGTTTAATTGAAGATTACAACATATAAATCTACCTACATGGGAGTATATAATTAAATGCCCGATTGTGAGATTCGCAGTAAGTGCTAGACAAGGTCTGAAAAGTGAAGCCAAATGAAGTTGGAGAAATCATGAAAAACTTTGCAGAGAAGGAAACATTCATTAGTTTCTTTAAATACAAATAGAGGGAAAAGGAAGGACTGTCATTTATTTATTTATTTGTGGAATTAAATCCAGGGCCTCACATGTGCGAAACACATAGTCTACTGCTGAACGACACCCCCAGTCCTAAGAAAGGAGCATTTTTAAATTTAGATATTCCAAGGCTTGGTGGTGAGATTGATTATGGCGTGTCTATTGGTTGATGAGGGAAGAGACTGGTGAAAGGCAGAAAATAAAACTAAGTAGTTAGGGTGGGCCAAATTATGGGGTTCAATAAAAGCCAGGCATAGGAGTTTAAATTGGAGTGACTTTAAACTCCTTGGAGCCAAGGAATGGCATCATCCCAGTTCTATTTAAGGAGGAGTGATTTAGAGATGGAGAGAATAGCATTGAAATGTTTAGCAAATAGTAGAATAATATGAGACTGGCTGATGGAAGAAAAAGAAAATTCAGGTGTTTCCCAGCCTTGCTGAGTGTTGCTTAAAGCCACAGGGAAGGATGAGCACTCTCAGAGTTCAAAGCTAGAGGTTCAAGGACTGGCATTCGTGCATAATTTCTAGTGGATAAATCTGAAGAGTTCTTCATATGTATGTTGACTCAAATTACTTTAAAATTAATTCTTCTCCTTATGATAAAAACTACTTTGGAAATTGGAAAATACAAAAAGGTTTAAGGGAAAAAAGTGACTTTCCTTTTCACTCTTTTCTTATGCATATAAAGGGATATGAAATATGTACACGTGTGTAGAATCATGCACTATATATCCTTTTATAGCTTGCTTTTAAAGTTTAACGTTATATCATAGTAATTTTCCTTTGTTATGAATTACTGCTTGAAGATACAATTCTTAAAGGGCTCTATTTTCCTTCATTTGGATTTATTATTACTTAATTATAGCTCTATTGTTGAACATTCAGATTGCTTTTGAACTTTTTTGCTCTTACTAATAATCAACTTCTGTGAAAGATATAGTCTTCACCTATTACTTAGATATGAGCTCTCTGAAAGCACAGATCTCTGTATACTCACAGCTAGATGACTACCTGGACATAGTAGTAGTTGCTTAATTTAAAAAATTAATTGAATGAAAGAACATTAAGTGTTCAGTTACTTTTTATTTCCTTATTCTGATTCTCTGTATACCCAGGAACTTTTGATTATGACTTAGCTGTCTGTATAAGTCTGGCTGTAATGAAAGTATTAGTCACACACACACACCACACACACACATACACATATTAATATATATTTTTTAAACCAGAAATTGAGTCTAGGGCTCTTAACCACTGAGCTACATCCCCAGCCCTTTTAATTTTTTATTTTGAGACAGAGTCTTGCTAAGTTGCTTAGGGCCTCACTAAGTTACTAAGGCTGGCTTTAAACTGGTGATCCGCCTGCCTCAGCCTTCCAAGCCACTGGGATTACAGGTATGCACCACTGCTCCTGGGTGTCACAGTTATGTTTGTCATTCTACATTAATAAATTTGTGTTCTGATTTCTGTTGAACTTTGGTTAATTTTGTTTGCTTTTAAAAGATGGAGCTACCTTATTGATGCTGATAAAAATCCAATTTCTGAACATGTCTGAGTTGTGGGAAGTAGCCAAGGTAAATAAATGATTGCCACTCTGCCAAGAGCCCTTTGAACAAGACAGTCTGCTAGCTTTCACAGAGCAGAAACTTCTGGCAGTACCTTATTTTCCAGTTTGAATTACCATGGTACCTTGAAATGACAGGTTTGACTCTTTGCAAGTCATATTTTAACATATTTTGAGATGGCAAAGGCATTGTAACTGACAACTTTTTTCTTAAAAATATATTTCATTGCCACTTAGAAGTTAGTTTATAAGAGATTTAAACAAGTTTATGATGGTGATCTAAAGAATTGTTAAGAATAAATGTGCAGTATTTATATCTTTTCTTTCAAAGGGCATTATAATTTTATTTTCCTATGGTAATAAAAGCACATTATGAAGAATTTTCAGATCCAGGTCACACATTTCGTGTACCTGGGTTAATTTTTAGTAGAAAAGCAGAGAGTTTCTTCTTTTAGAGAAAATTAATGAAAAAACCTTTTAACGGAGGGATTTGATTTGAAAAAAAATTCTTGTGCTGGAAGCCTCTGTTAAACTCAACCTATATCAAAAAGACCCTCTATTCATCTTTCATACCCTAACTGTTGAAATTCTAATATCTACCTGGATCTTTTCTGTTGTATTTTGTCTGTACTTGTTTTTGGGAGACAGAGAAGATCCCAGAGGAATCACAGAAAAGCTGTGACCATTTTTCACAAATAGAAAGTAATCATCCAGCCAGGCGCGGTGGCTCAAGCCTGTAATCCCAGCACTTAGGGAGGCTGAGACAGGAGAATCGCGAGTTCAAAGCCAGCCTCAGCAATGGCGAGGTGCTAAGCAACTCAGTGAGACCCTGTCTCTACGTAAAATACAAAATAGGGCTGGGGCTGTGGCTCAGTGGTCGAGTGCCCCTGAGTTCAATCCCCAGTAACAAAAAAAAAAAAAAAAAAAAGAAAGTAAGTAATCATTCATTTGGTTACTAAAGATTTCTTTTTGGTTATGAGGTTTGATTTCAGTTGTCCAGGGTTAAGGTTGGTAAGTCAGCTATTCAGGATTAGGATGTCTGAGTACCTTTTACAGGAGTATTTCTGTCTTGTTCTTCCCTTGTTCTGGAAGACAATATTCCATCTCGTATAGCCTGTTAGAAAATGTTGCCCAAATTGTGTATATGAAACACAAATCCTAGAAGAATCATTTTGTAAATTGCTATATAAGTAAGATTCCAGAGTCAAGGACTTGGGAATTCTATTCCTTCCTTAGGAGAGTCACTCATTTAGCCTAGTATTTTCCAAATTTATTTTACTCTTAAAACTCATCTTTCTCAGACATATTTAAGAAAATTGTGTTTTGTAGAACACTTTTGGAGAATTATGCTTTCTGGTTTTTCTGCTTATGAATTATTTTGACTTAGTTTTAGGATTTTATTTCTGTTGCAGTTTTTGAGTTTTTCTTATATAGTTTATCTTAAAATAGTTGCTTTCCTAGTTTGAAATGTATATATTATTCCAAAGATGAATTTATCATGTAGACTTGCCCAGGGTTCCTCTAAAGGAAATAAATACCTGCATGGAAGTATCTACCTGGAGATGAAGCAGAACTTTAATGAATATGATACAATGAAACCCACAGTTCTGTTAATTAGTATGTACTAATTTTTTTTTAAAAAAGGAGAACTTGACTAGTGTCCCCATGTATTTTTTTTCTTCAAAGCAGCTACTGTCCTTAATTTATTAATAAGCATTTCTTTGCTTTTATTTGTAGTTTCATTACTTAATGATAAATCTCACAAAGTCACATATTTTTTATCAGCTTGAAGGAACATTAACTCATTTTAGTTTTACTCTGTTTTAAAAATGTGATGGTGAGAGAATGGGAAAGCACATTTATAGCATGGTACATGGGATCATGAACTTTTAAAATAGGAGCAAAGCTTGGAGTGGGGGGTTACCTGATGGAAGTATATGGTGGATCAGGCTTCCATGTAAACAGCTTTGGATCTTTGTGAGTGGATCATGACCTATGAAAGATTTCGGGAAATTCATAGTCTGTAGTTCAGTCCTCTATATACCATATACAAATATTTGGAGTGTAGTCAATGCACAGTAGTTAAAAAATACCACAGAGGAGTCCAGCCAGTTTTTTTTTTTTTTTCAAAAAAAAATTTTTTTTAGTTGTACATGGACACAATATCTTTATTTTACTTATTTATTTTTATGTGGTGCTGAGGATCAAACCCAGTGCCTCACACATGCTAGGCAAGTGCTCTACCACTGAGCCACAACCCCAGACCCCAACCAGGTTTTGAACTTGGATAGTTACTTTCCAGTCGAAGTAAAGCCATCCTAAGACTGCAACATAGAAACTCTTATACAACTATTTGGGAAATAGCTAAACATTTGAATAGTATCTACTCAGCTTTAGATTAAAAGTATATTCCTCAGTCGAGCACTCTGGCACATGCCTATGATTCTAGCTACTTGGAAAGCTGAGGCAGGAGGGTCACTTAAGCCCACAAGTACCAGCATGGGGTTCATCATGAGACACCCCCTTTCCCATCTCCAGTTTTTTCCTCCCATTTCTCATTTTAGATATAAACATTCTAATTGGTTCATAAAGCAGTTTTCTTTAGGTTGCTGTTATTACTTTTGTTATTGGCTATTTTTAGATAGTTTTCACTGCTGGGGTTTGTTTATTTAGCTATAGATTAAGACTTGAGTGGATAAAGATCAGTGTATTTATTTGCTCTAAAAACTATAGGATTCAATGAGTAAGCAGAAAGAATGAAACACGTTTTTTCTTCTTACCCATTTAGTTTCAAGGAGAATTAGCACAGATTAGATGGCCATGTATAGGAAAGATGGTACTGAGGTGATCCACTGTGGGCTCTTAGGCCCAATGACTCAGCTTGGGTGTGTATATTAATGGAAAAATTTCTAAACTTTGCTGTAGGCCTTAAATATTATGCTTTGTCCTCTATTGCTTCCCCCTCAAGGAAGGACTTAGAAAGTTGCTCTTTTCCCCCTTTTGTATAGTCATAATAAAGGATTAAAAATTAATTAATTGTATTCAAAGAATCATACAGATTAAATTCCATATTTGTCTTGGAAGGAAATTCAGGCTTCTGTTGTGACTGAATCTGTACTTTGTGGGACTGGGTGCAACTTCCGTGTATTCAAGGGCGGGATCATCTTGTCAACAGCCAAATGCCTTCGGAGATGGAAGTCACTTGGGAGAAATTAGCCCCCTAAGTGTGGTTTGTTTTAATGCCTCTTTCACAGCCTGTCCTTCCCCAGTACAATCCTCAGGGAAGCAGAGGAGTGTTGCACCTGTGTGCTCCTCAGCAAGAGATTCTGTGACGATGCCTTGTAGATATTGTTTCCCATGTGGGTTGGGGGACAGAAAACTGCTCTTTAACCTTTTCCCCAGTCTCTGATACATGCTGAAAATTTTGGCAGCTCATTGTGGACTCTAAAAGATACATATCAAGAAATATTGGGAAAGCAAAAATAAACTCACAGACTAGAAAGCTGAAATGCTTGTTTTCATTAGCATGATTTCACTAGCTACCTTTAATATTTGAGTTAAAGATGACCTTGATGTGTCAAAAAGAAACTGGTTAAAAAACAAAACAAAACAAAACTTCATGACCTTTATGCTGTGTTGACAAAGCCATTTGTGTTTCACTGTTTTCTTCTTTATTGTGTGTATTTATCTTTTTCCTTTTAAACAAGGATGGAGCTTTTCTACTCTGCTGATCCCTGTGGATCAATTTTGATTTGTTTCATAGAGCAAGTCCAAGCTTAGAAATCCAGTGAGAGGGGTCCTGGATTAGGAGTATCCTGGTAGCTTGAGTTCTAAATGTGTTACCTTAGGTAAATCTTGTAAGCTTCCTGAGCCTCAGATTTTAACTTTAAAATGATGGTGTTAATACCTATCTGCCTGCCTCACATGGTTTGGGAGGAGTAGGTACTGCATGGTGAGGAAGAGTCCTGAGCTGTTGAGTCTCTGGTTGTATAATTGTTGGAGAAGATAAATATCTCCCTTGAGCCGCAGTGTTTTCTGCTGCAGAATGGCAGTAATATTATGTACCACTTCTTAGGGTGAATGTGAGGATCACAATCAAATGAGATAATGTATATCAAGTATTAAGTATATTACCTGGTACACAATTAATGTTTGGTTATTATTAATTACATATTGTTATTATCAATAACATTGGGGTTGCTATTAAATTTTAATAAAGGTATGGAATAGAATGATCAGATTCCAGATTTCGATGTTTGGTATACCACAGGTTTACTGCTGAGAAAATCTAGAAATATAAGAAGTTAAAGATAGGCAGTCAACATCATCCTAAATGGACAAAAAGTAGAAGCATTCCCTCTAAAAATGGGAACAAGACAGGGATGCCTCTTTCACCACTGCTATTCAACATAGTCCTTGAAACACTAGCCAGAGCAATCAGACAGACGAAATAAATTAAAGGGATACGAATCGGAAAAGAATTGAAACTATCATTATTTGCGGACGACATGATTCTATACTTAGAGGATCCAAAAAATTCTACCAGAAAACTTTTAGAACTAATAAATGAATTCAGCAAAGTAGCAGGATATAAAATCAACATCCACAAATCAATTGCATTTCTATACATCAGTGATAAACCCTCTGAAAGAGAAATCAGGAAAACTATCCCATTCACAATAGCCTCAAAAAAAAAAAAAAAAAAA
Organism: Xerus rutilus; assembly: GCA_028644305.1. Lineage (NCBI taxonomy): Eukaryota > Metazoa > Chordata > Mammalia > Rodentia > Sciuridae > Xerus > Xerus rutilus. Next base: position 74,889,227 of record CM053403.1, on the reverse strand, counting down.
ACCTTGGGAATCAGTTTAACAAAAGAGGTGAAAGACCTCTACAATG